>CM022952.1:28611261-29211261 GCA_012931725.1 Litsea cubeba | reverse complement strand
GGGTGATTTGATTGTCATTTTGGATATGAACATCTAATTTTTCACCTCTAACCACTTATAGAAAAACAGAATCTTAGAATTCCTAGAAATCTAATTACACGAAACAAACAGGCCCTAAGCATGTATTGGAATTCAACGTGACTAATTTGGGTTAGGCTCGAGTTGGGTATGCTCGAGAGTTTCATCATTGCAGTGTTTGGGTTCAAGTTATCCAGACGGGCAACCCAATCCACTCTCATAAGCTATGTTGCAAGGATACAGCAAAATGACCCAATCCACTCTCATAAGCTATGTTGCACGGATACAGCAAAATGAACAATGTATCGTGTTGTATCGTATTCAATATTTTACTTTTTACGTGTAAAATCTATGTCCCAGCCGTATCTGTGCATCATAGCCCATAAGTTGACATGAAAACTTTCATTCCTTACAATGACACTGAAAAGGCTAGCAGTGTATGTGACATACCTGCAGAGAGGAACCTTGCAGGATTCGGGTTGGTCGCAAAGGGAGGAGTGGAGGCGAAAGAGCTGCCACATCCTCTTGCAATGGCTGCACCCACCAGGAACCTTCTTCTTACAAGTGACGAAATGGCGTATGAGGAGCTGGAGACCCCTGCAGCATGTGGAGAAGCTGGTGCATGGTTCCTTCTTCTTGTCTGGCTCCATGTCGTGTGGCCCCACATGAGTGCACCCTTCTGTGAATATGTGCTCTAGACACTCCATCGCCTCATTTAGCTGCAGATACAGCCTTTGATCTTTTCTGTTTCGCATCCTACGCTTCCTACTCTGTTATTACAATTCGAGAAAAAAACAATGATCATTGAAACATTTGATTTTAATCCTTCATATTCTTCTGAAATATTCAATCTAATGAGTTGTGTGAGACTCCAAACTAGTGTGGCCAACTAATGAAAAAGCTAAACCACCCAAGATGAATGCCCCCGCTCATATGGGCATCTCTAAATTCCTATCTACCATGAGTTAGTTTCGCTGAATGTCTTAACTAATTGATCACAGATAGAACATGCAAATAAATTATTACAAAAATTCAGGTGTTTTACAGCGATGAATCCAAGGGTGCGCACAAATTCCATGGATTGAAATTTGGTGAAGAACCAACATGCTCTTAGATTTTTCAAAAATGGGGCTCTCCATGTCAAACAGAGCTCCAAAGAAGACAGATACATTCATGGAATGGAATGGGATGGTAGTGATACCTTTTCAGCTTCGTCTAGGAACTGTAGAATGTGGAGCTCAAACCAAGGGTCATGATCCTGCAAGAATCTCCAACCTTCCGTCTTCTCCACCTCTTTGAAATCCTTGGATATGAACTTCATGCACCTTATGCTCAGGTAAGGCGCGTCACACTCCCTCGCCAACTGCAGCACGTCCACCACGTTCTCCGCCGTCAGCTTTCCGGCCAGCCCGACCTCACACGCGCGCTTCAGCTCCCTCACCTGGTACACGTGCGACAGCACCAACAGCTGTATCCCATGCCTGTCCATCATCTCCTCCTCTCCCATACATCTCCTGCAATAACAAATCACAACAAAACCACTTCAGTAATTCCCACTCATTTCAAGGGGCATTTTCGGAATCTCGATCAATTCATCTCTGCTCTGTTTTTTTGCTTATTTTACATTTCTTTTCTAAAGTGCGCCTCCACTCGGCCAAATCCGATTGGTACCGCCTGATACGTAGATCTGTGATTTTTTGGTAACTATTAAAAGAGCGAAACAGGTCGCTGTATCAGTCCAGTGCCCATATACCATCCGATACGCAAATGCATCGGATTTGGCGTATCTAATATCTGAAACCACAGATATGAGATAAGGCGCATGATAGAAGAAACTTTCCCTCGGCCAAAGTCGGATCGTATCGCATAACATGTAGTAGATCTGCGATTTTTTTTTCTTCTTGCTTTTACTATAAAAAGAAGAGCGAAACAGATCGATGTATCAGTCCAGTGCCGATATGCTAGCTGATACGAAAACGTATCGGGTTTGACCGATCCAGTGTCCCGAGACCGTGGCTTCTAACTCATTTCCCCACAACCGGCACAGACAAGGCGCATGTTAGCAGAACATAACAGAGGAAGAGAAACTACTGTAGTAGCAGAGCACGAATCGAATTTTCTTTCCTTTTTCCAGCTCAGTTCCCGAGGAAAAAGGCAAGAGGAAAGAAGAAGAAGAATCTCCTCTGCTCATTTCCGTTTATATTCTAACGTGCGCCTACCACAGTCGAATCGTATCGCACTAGATTTGCAATAAATCACTTTCTTCTTTTACTCTACCCAGGCAGAAACAGACCAATGTGCAGTGCCGATATACCGGACGACACGTAAACGTATCAAAGTTTTCCCGATCTGTCTCAAAACCGTGTTTTCTCCACTCATTTCCCGCTATCGACTCGGATGTAGCGGTCTAGGAGGCGCACGTTAGCAGAACAGAGGAGGAGAATGTAAACAGAGAACGAACCTGGAGTAGATGAAACTGACGAAGGCCGCGACGGCGTCGGACGGTACTCCGATAATCGGAACTGTTCTCTCCGGCCGATCCGACATCAGCTTCTCCAGAACCGGCGACGCCGAAGCCTTCCATCACAAAGAAAATCAAAAGAATAAAAAAACTCAGTACCAGATCAGATCTGAAACAAAAAAAAAAAAAAAACAGTCAAAGACGAAGCAGAAGATGATGATGAAGAAGAAGAAGAACGTACGAGGACGCTAGAATGCGCCGGGATTGTGCGTCCGCCAGAGGTGAGAATCCTGATATCGGATTCCATGCAGGAGGATTTCGCGATCTGATTTTCTTCCATTGCGTTGGAGTTTGGGTTTGGGTTTTTTGAGGGTTCTGAGGTTTTTGAGGTTTTGGGGTTTGAAATGATGGAAAGAGAGAGAGCGCCAATATTCCCACCTATCTGTGTGGTATTTATAATGGGAGGTTGGTAGGTTGGTCCTGGTGTGATTTGTGATTGTAATCTGGGAGTGTTTGGATGTTTTGGTGGGTGACCGGGTTTTTCCCATTTTATTTTATACGATAAACAATAAAACCCAGCATGAGCAAAGCAAAGGCGTTGTTGTTCTCTTCTTCCCACGTGCACGTTTCACGAAATGATGTTATACAGTTTGCTTGTTTGCTCTCGTTATAGTGTCCCGCGGGACCACGGGAGGTTCCAGTAAATGAGGAATCTCAATAAATATTTTGCTTTTCTTTGGAATCCTCGGGATCCAATCCACGGCATCCTCTTATATGGGGCCTACAAGATGATGGTTTAGACCTTTGAAGATGAATCTTATCTAGCAATGCGGGTCGGTTTAGCACTAAAATCAATTGCTAAATCGAATATATCGATTTTTTAATTAATCAATTCAATTCGACCGATGGAGGGGCTTAGACCGAATCGAACCGAAGTATTCGGTTCGGTTCGATTGGTTAAATCATTTATTTTATTTATTTATTTTGAGAATTAAAAATTAAAATTTTTAAAATGATAACACTTACATCCTTTGCATTTATTTCAATGTTTAGGGCAATGATAAAAATCCATATCGACTATAATGAAATCCAAAAATCTAAATAGTCAAATACTCAAATTACATAATATACCGGTCGGTTCAGTTTAGGCGGTGATTCGGGGTTCAAACCAATAACTTACTGATCTAAGCGGTTTCTGCGACTTTCAAACCGTAGACCGAACCGATCTACTATAAATCAATTCGAACTACCCGGTTCGGTCAATTCGATCTAGTTTATTGGTGATACTGGATTTTTTGTGCGGCCATAACTTATCCTTTTCGGTGATATATCCTCAAATACAAGTTCAATAAATATGGATTCCACTATCTAATTGAGCATATAACTAAAACTTGGTTACTACTTCATCAAGGTCCATCACGTGTTCAGTTTTATCAAGGAATCGTCTCCTATTGAACTGAGATTTAAAGATGTATAAAAGGAGAAATGATATTTGGACGATTTGAATTATAATTATATGGGTCCATGTTGGTGTTTTGGAGACCTGCATTGGAGGATCCAATTCGGGATTCGGGACTTCTTTTTTTCCTTTTTTTCTTTTTGTCTATGAGATGGAGGGCACGAAAACCTTATCTCTTATGTCGAGCCATGAGAACCAATCATGACCGTTGCCATGCATTGTTTGTATGAATGGTGAACTTTGGGTCTGAAGGACAGATGTGGAAGAAACATCATTGATGACGCCTTTAAATGCAGTCGGTCAACTTTTAACTAAATTTCACTCCTCCCTCGGTCAATAAAAGTGAACACCATGTATCAAATAAGTGAACAATCTAGTGATGGGTATTAGGTCCAATTCGTATTGAAATAAAATTCGACCTATGGTCAATGTAGATGTAGAAATTAATTTTGAGGGGTTATAGATTTTGAAAAGGTGCTTTACATTTTATGGGTTTCAAACGGGTGGCCATATTAGGCTTATTTTTTTGCTGTAACTTCTAATAAGGTTTTCGAAATTCCTAGACAAGTCAGATGTTTAAAAAAATCGAGCCCGAGTTCATTGCCACCCATAAAAGTTGGGTCTCCTGTTGTAATTCCTAAAAATGAGTTTCATATTTACAATAACAAAAATAAGTCCATATGCATAAAAAGGAATAAGTTCAATAATAAATTCTTGTAGCTATGAAATAAAGATTTATGGAATTCGGAATGAATAGAATTCTCAAATAGAAATTGCAACATGAATGAAATAAGTGATCTAAGTCAGTAGCATTCCGAAATTTCAACATTTGTAATTTTCAGCCAAAGGCAAATCTAAATTCTCTTATCACTTACTGTTGAAGAAAAATGGAAGATTCCCATGACTTTTCCTCAAAGAAAGAGCATGAGAAAAAAGGTGGGCCAAGAAATGCCCTAGGGCTTTCCACTCAATATCCAAGGAAATGCCTTTTCACAAATTCATGGATGACCAGGATTCTTCAACATTTTGTATTTCTATTTTGATAGATGGCATCAACATCCAATAACTTTTAAGCATTTGATGTCTCAAAAAAGCATGGCAATTGATAACCGTTGTTTGCCACGCTCCAAATTGAGGGACTCATCATGACCATTTATTGTGTCTCACTGGCACTGCATGGAAAAAGGGAAGAAAGTGTTTTCATAAAGAGCCCAAAACAAATTCCTATACAAACTCTTGAAAATTGCAGGGATAAATAAAATAAAATATAAAATAAGATTAGGGGAAATGTGGAAATTCTCTGTTAAAATCTATGAATCACAAACCCAAACTATCTTTCTCCAGATTATTGCAGAGGCAGGACCCACGTTTAAAATTCACTCGCTGCTAATGTGGATGCGGGATGCTCATGCATGCTGTGCACAAGAGAATATTATTTGAATATATATGAATTTATAGCTGTGCTCCCCAAAGGATGAGCAACAATGGCAGATCTTGTCTTTTGGGTGAGACCCATTTTTCTTATCATCAAAGAACCACACAGGTTCAAATATCTGCTTACGATTCCTATAGGGGGTGTGATTAATCAAAACCCATCACTAATATCATTGATAATAAGGCACAATGGCGGACTCAGGATTTTCATTTGGGTAGTGCGGGCAATGGTCAAGTTATTAAATAAAATAAAATAATATCTTTAAGGTATTATTATTTAAGGATTTTTTCGAATCTCTCGAGTGCAAGCATCACAAAACTTAGGTTTGCCCCTAATAGGGCATGTTTGATAACCAGTGAGGAATTCACAAATTTGAACATTCATTACAACCTCTAGAATAGGAAATCTTCATTGAAGATTTGTATGACTGAGGATTGCACATTGCATTTTAATGCACAATGCACACTGATTTTTATTGGTACGGTGTGTAAATCCGTAAGAAAATGAGAATTTTCAAATCCTATGAGTCGGACCTGAAAATGCTAAAAAACAATTAAGGATCTTCACTTCTCCAAATCCTCGTCCCTTTACAATTACCAAATTTGAGTTCTTCAAGACTTTGAGACACAACATGTGAAAGTTTTCTGAGGATTTTATTGCCAAATTTGATCTTATTGTATTGTCTTTGTCCACTTGATTATATTTTCATCATAAAAAAGTTAAAAATAGTCCTCATCGAACAACTTCAATAGGTCATAGGACAAAAATCTACAATTTGAGTGCTTGGGGGTGTGAGTAGAGAGATTGTAAGTGAATTCTATCAGAATCCACAAACTATTATAAAAAAAAACGTTCCTGAGAAAAAGGAACTCTAAGGCTCTAAGCAAGACTACCGTATGTTTTTATACTATAAGCAAGTTATTTTTTTATGTGATTGTTGAAGCCACTTCATGGAATCTTCTTTCCTAGAATATTTATTTCTTTGTGGCTAGCGTAATTCAATAGCTAAGATTCCAGGAAAATATTTAGCAACTCTGAGAATAGTCTGATCGTATTTTGTTGACTGAAATTCCTGGGGTGGGAATCCCATGCTTGGTCATTGTCATTTTCAACAGACTCCACATTTTACCAACACATGAAAAGTTGGAAAAAGGTCAAACTTTTCTTCGGATGTTTTCTTTATGTTGCACTTTCAACGGTAGGAATTTCACTTTATCCAACGGCTGAGATCTTACGCTAGCATCAGGTAGCAGTTCTATTCGGCCAATGAAAATTAGGTAAAAGATATTGATGTGGTCAGACTTTATGTTTGGGTTATGGCAATGTCAACTTACCTAACGCAACGTTCCTCATTTATCCGAGTTTGAAACCGGTAGTAAAAAAAAATGACGGAGTTTAAAAAACCCAGCTGTGTTTAAAAATTGGTGGAGTTAAACAGAATTCGTATAGCCGACCCTAATATAGTTGGAAGAAGGCTTTGATGATGATGATTATTATTATAATATTGATATGGTCAGATCTTAAAAGGGTGGGCCTACATATTGGATGGGTGGTCACATTTGCATGGTAAAATTTGTGCACAATGGTCCACCCATGAGGGGCCCACCGACTAAAAGAGAAATCTTCTAAATATTGTTTTTTTTTTATTGAGAGGGAATATCATATTGTATTAAGAATTATCAGGAATATCACATTCGAGGATTACAAGATCATGAATAAATTGTGGAGCACAATCTTTCCAAATATGATCTGTCGGTTCAAGTAGAGCTTCCTTCGCCAATCTATGTGCCACTTTATTTGCATCCCTCTTGACATGTTCAACTTGCCATGACTGAAAGGAGTTTAAAACTGACTTAGCAGAGTCGGTCAATTGTCCATAGCGGCTGGAACTCCTTTCTTCACACCTAAGTGCTTTGACAACTTCCAACGAATCACTTTCTAATATCAATTGTTGAATCTGCAAAGACTTAAAGAAATCTGCAGCTACCCAAGCTGCCATAGCCTCAGCCACAGTCGGATCACATATGTAAGGTTTTGCAACACTCTTACATGACAGAATTGCATCCTTGTGGTCTCGAATAACCACACCAACTCCCATTAAATGCCTTGATATATCTATGGACACATCCCAGTTTGCCTTCCACACTCCCATCGGAGGACTTTCCCATCTTATGATTGAGTTATCCAGATTTGAATTAGTAGGGTCCCTGCATTCAAGGGAGGCTTGGTCAAAGCTTCAACAACTTCATTGGCCTTACTCACTACCTGTGATGGTTGAGTAAAAACCCCTTCAAAAATGAATTTATTCCTTCGAAACCAGATCCCTCTACTGCAGCCACCAAAAGTAGGTCTTCTTCTTCTAAAGATGACATTAAACCTTGAGCGAGAACTAAAAAATCCTCATCTGCGCATATGAGCTTTTGAAGTTTCCTGCTGCATTCCATTCAACAATCCTTCGAAGATGGGCAATTTCATAGAACATGAGTTACAGTTTCAACGTCCCTTTCACATATTGGACAAAGAGGGTTCGGTACCAAATGACGTGAAAATAAATTTTCTTTTATGGGTAGTAGATTGTTGCATGCTCTCCAAAGAAACATTCTGCGAGTTCCAGGGATTTTTAGCCTTCAAAATTCTCTCCAAGTCCCACAATGCAACAAAGTTGTTTTGCTTTCTCCAGTACGTTGTCTCAACCTCTCTTTTCCATATGATAGGCACTCCTCACCGAAAATGCCCCTGTTGATGTGCCAACCCAGACCAACTTATCATCTTGTTGAGTTGGGCTAATAGGCAAGCTGCAGATTTTAACAACATCATCTTCATTGAAAATCTCCTTTATCAAAGAAACTTTCCACCAATTTGTACTGCCATTAATTAATTCCTTTACTTTTGCATCTGCATCTAGTAGTTTGATAGGAGATTGAATAGCATATGTAGAAGGTGATAAAAGTCATTTATCCTTCCATATGCGAATCAAACCTCCATTCCCAACTCTCCAAACTAATCCTTCCTTCAGTAAGTTTTGAGCATTCATTATACTCCTCCAAGCATAAGAAGGGTTATATCCGATTTTAACTTCTAAGAAAGTGTGTTTCGAATAATATTTCTCCTTAAAAATGCGGGCTATCAAAGAATTGGGATTTTGCAATAACCTCCAGCCTTGTTTGGCCAACAGGGCTTTATTGAAGCTTTTCAAGTCACGAAAACCCAGCCCTCCTTTCAACTTTGTATTACTCAATCTTGACCAGCTCATCTAAGCAATCTTCGCTTCCTTTTCTTGGCTTCCCCACCAAAATTTACTCATTATGGAGTTAATCTGTTGGCAAAGGGCCTTTGGTAGTTGGAATACACTCATAGTATACATTGGGATGGCTTGAATCACAGCTTTAAGAATAATCTCCTTCCTTGCAGAGGATAAAAACTTTTCCTTGCATCCATTTATTCTTTCCTTCAAATTTTGAAAAGCTCGAACTCTAGATCTTCCAACTAGTGCCGGCAACCCCAAATACTTATCATGACTCCTTGTTGATTTTACTCTTGCCATAGAAATAATACTATCTCGTACCTCTCTTTTTGAGCTTTTGATAAAAAAAAAACCGGTCTTCTCCTTATTTAATTTCTGTCTCGACGCCTTTTCATAAGCATTCAAAACCTCTTGTATGTTGCACCATTCAGTAATATTAGCCCTGCAAAAAAGCAAGCTGTCATCTGCAAAAAATAAATGGTTCATCCTGCTTCCTCTTCTTGTGATTGGTACACCAATAATCAACCGTTCTCTTTCCGCCATGTAAAGAAGAGAACTTAATCCTTCTGCACATATTATAAACAAGTAAGGGGATAACGGATCTCCTTGTCTCAATCCTCTTGAAGGGGTTATTTTACCATGTGGCTGTCAATTGACAAGCACTGAATAAGACACCTATCTTATGCAAGTCATAATTAAATGAGTCCACCGTTCAGCAAACCTCAATTTTCTCATAATTGCTTCTAAATAGTCACATTCAACTCGGTCATAGGCCTTACTCATATCTAATTTAAGAGCCATATAACCCTCCTTCCCCTTCTTAGGACTATTCATCATATGTAGTGTTTCATACGCCACCAAAATATTGTCAGTAATTAACCTCCCAGGGATTAAAGCACTTTGATTAGGGGAGATAATGCATGGCAAAACCTTCTTTAGTCTATTCACTTAAACTTTAGCAATGATCTTATATAGGACACTGCACAAACTGATGGGCCTAAACTCAGAAACTTTGGTAGGATTTTTTATCTTGGGAATAAGATCTATATACGTGAAGTTAATCTTACTATCAAACATACCCTTATTCAAAAAATTGAGAACTGCATTACTTACCTCTTCTCCAATCGTTGCCCAGTACTTTTGGTAAAAACGGGCAGCAATGCCATCAGGGCTTAACGCTTTGAAAGGTTGCATCCGTGACAAGGCCATAGTGATTTCATCCTTAGAAAAGTTTTTGATTAATTGCTCATTCATATCATCAGTGACCTTTGAATTCACCGCAGACAGACATTCCGCAAATCCTGAAGGGTTACTGGTGGTAAATACATTCTGAAAGAAATTAATGAAAGCATCTCTAATATCCTTCGGCTTATGAAAAGTACTCCTATTTTCATCACAAATTTTCTGAATCCGATTAGTACGCCTTCGATGATTTGCCCATGCATGAAAATACTTTGTGTTGTTGTCACCATGGAGAAGCCAGTGTTGCTTTACACGTTGTTTCCATTAACTTCTCATGCTTCTACTTGAGACTATGTCAATCCAACCAGGGGGCTCATTTGATCACTTATCTAATTTTTACTTAATCTTAGCAAGAAAACTACCATAGATTAAAAAGAGTTAGTTCTTAATTACTCTAACGACACGTTTGATTTTCTGTGAAAAATCTATTTTTTTGTGGCAAACTTTCCTAGTGAGAGGAAAGTGGAGTCGGACCTACCCCACTTGGACTTCCATTTTCACGGCTTCTTCTTCAGTGTTATATAAATAATTCTTATAGTGCATTTGTGTGATGAGAGGGTTTTATGATAGAGTGGAAAATAATATGGTTTTTCAAATATTCCCTGACCCACTATTTTGTTATTTTGTTCGGCAAATTTTCGTGGTGGAAAAGAAAAGGATGACCTAGTTTTCTTCTTCCAAAAAGAATCAGGATCCTCTAACGGATTTGACCAATTGTGAGCGTGAGTGGACCAATCACAGTCCGCCTCATTATAGTTGGCCTTGGACACGGGCAAGCTGCTCTCGTACATGGTAGGCTGCCACGGTGACATGGTGGATTGTGATTAGTCCACCCGGGCTCACCGATGAGTAAAGCCTCACCAAATCCGGACTCAAACAAATCCCTAAACAAACTATTGCAAATTGCCGGGATACCCATGTCGCCAAAAATAAATAAAAATAATTACGGGGAAGATGGAAATTTTCTGTTAATATCTGTGAATAAAAACAACCCAGACTACAAATTAATAGATGTGGAAAACTTCCAAAATCTACCCTACTAAAGTGGATGTGGGATGCTCATTCACACTGTGTACAGAGAAAAAATATTTTCTGAATATATTTATATAAACTTATATTACTTGCTCATCAAATGATGAGCAACAATGGCAGATCTTGTCTTTTGGGTGAGGCCCATTTTCTTATCATCAAGGAACCACATGTGGGACCTACCTCCTCCACATTGGTTCAAATATCTCATATGTTTCCTGTAGGGAGTGTGATAAATCGGAACCCATCACCATATCATTGATAATAGGGCATGTTCGGTAAGTGGTGATGAATTCACAGATTTGAATAGGAATTCTTCAGTGAAGATTTCTATGGCTGAGGATTACACATCGATATTAATGCACATCAATGCATAGCGGTTAGAAAAACTGGTATAAGTGTGTAAATCCAAAAAAAAAAAAATGAGAATTTCCAAACTAGGAGCGGGGTGTCTGGCCTGAAAGTACTCAAAACTAAAGATTTTCACTAGTCCAAATTCTCGTAACTTTACAATTACCAATATATGAGTTTTCCATGACTGTGAAGAAAACCTATGGGAAATTTCTAAGGATTTGATTGGCAAATGTGACCTCATTGTATTGCCTCTATTGGCTTGATTACATTTTCATTAGAAAGAAGTGAAAAATAATCCTCATCCACCAACTTCAATAGGTCATAGCCTCATAGGACAAAAATCTACAATTTGAGTATTATAAGGGCTAAAATTGTTGACAGATGTATGTCAGGCCAAAAAAGAGGTAGTGAGCACTCTCGCTATAGGGAGAATGCTGCTCGCTATAGCGAGCGTGGCGGTCGCAGCAAGCCCAATTTGATCAGGACTCTATGAAAGAATTTAAAAAGGACTTCTTTCCTGATGGGATTATGATTAGGAGTTTCTTGCACCAATTTAGGGCTATATATTGAGTGTTTCTCACAACCCAAAGAGACACAGATCATCTTCATCTCCCAAGTTCTGAATTAGATATCTAATTGAGAGAAATCTTCTCTAGAGATTTATTCAAGAGTTGTACTGCCAAGTACTCTAGAGAATCAGGTTCTTCTGCATCCCTTATAAAAGATCATCTTCTTGCGTAGAAGATTTGAGGAGTTAAGTGTATGATTGAGTTTGTTGCAATCTCAACGGTGTAAAATCGTTGAAGCGTAAAGCGACATAAGGTAACTTTAGTCCTTAGGTAGGTGATATCTAGGGAGGAAATATGAGTTTCTTGTGATTGCAGGACTCATAGTGTTTGATTGTTTGTTGATCCAGTTCGGATCCGTTGTTTTTCACCCGGTGAGGGTTTTCCACGCTAAATCTGGTGTCCTTGTAGTGTGTGTTTGTTGAGTTTATTTTCCACTACTCAGTTATTTATTTTTACATGCTATTGGACTAATTTATTGAGTGAACCAATTTAGAGATCCCGTATCCTAAACTTTCAAGTACTTAGGAGGTAGGTGTGAAGAGAGACTGTAACTGTGACTTTCTTACCCTGAATTTTGAACCTCCCTTCTCTTTTTATATATCTCTGTCCAGGAATTCTATCAGAATCACAAACTAATAAAAACTTGCCTGAGCAACAGAAATCTAAGCAGGCTACCTTATGCTATTCTACTATAAGCAAGTTACTTTGTTATGTGGTTGTTGGAGTCATGACTTCAATTAATCTTCTTTCCTAGCATATTATTTTCCTTGTGGCTAACGTAATTCAGCAGCTAAGGGCATGTTTGGCACCGTTTCTTTGTAGTTTCCAATCATGTGCTGGATTTGGGTTGTGCTGAAAGTTGGCTGGATGGAACTTGTTTGGCGACAATTCTTAGATTAGTCTAATCGTGTTTTATTGGCTGAAATCAATTGGCTTCCTTGTGGAGAAATCCCATGATGCAAGGTCATTGACATTTTCCACAGACTCCACATCTGACCAAACACATGAAAAGTTGGAAAAGACCCAAACTTTCCCTGGATGTTTTCTTTTCAGCTCCACTTTCAACGGTTGGAATTTCATCGCATCCGACGGCTGAGATCTTACGCTCCGCAATTTTTTTTAGTAATTAGCATCAGCTAGCTGTTCTAATTGCTGCATCAAAATTAGGTAAAAGATATTGATGGGGGCAGATCTTAACAAGGTGGGTCCACAGATAGGATGGGTGGTCACATTGGAATGGTGTAATTTGTGCACAATGGTCCACCTATGATGGGGCCCACCGGCTAAAAGAGAAATCTTCTACTTGATGCAGACACTATGTGCAATCCAATAATCCATCCAACTCAGGGGGCTCACTTGGGCACTTATCTAGATATTTACTTATTTTAGCAAGAAAAACTACCATAGATTAGAAATAGTTAATTCTTAATTACTTTAAGGGCGCGTTTGGTTTTATGTGAAATACCTATTTTTTGGGACAAATTTCCCTAGTGAGAGAAAAGTGGAGTATGACCTACCCCACTTTCACTTGCATTTCTATGGCTTCAAGTTTTAGAGTTAAATAAATAATTTTCATAATGCATTTGTGTGATGAGAGGATTTCATAATAGAGTGGAAAAAATATTTTGATTTTTCATATAGTCCATGGCGCACTATTTTATTATTTCGTTTTGGCATATACTTATTGTGGAAAAGAAAAGAATGAACTAGTTTTCTTCTTCCATAAGGATATGTTAGTGCAATGAAACACATTTTCTGCTGCCACATTACTTGCACGAACGAATTCAAAAGAACATTTTACTATTTATGAAAGAGGTAAGAATCTAAAATCTTAGACAAGCGAGTCCTAATAGGATGGTTAGTCACTGCTCTCTTAATTACAAGGGTGTGGGGGTTGGGTGGGGAGCAAATGAACTAGGCATGTCTTTTAATTGACTGGTCGTCAATACTCAATACAAATTCACATTTGGGCGTGTTCTCCACGCTGGAAATCTTGTTCCTCACAAAGTGGAATGTTGACCCTTTCTTTCAAAACCTTGGTCTCACCAGGAAAGGCAGCTTGGGGAGGTCAAAATGGAAGATTTACATATAACCACCTACATTTTCTCATATTTGTAAGTACTTTTTTCCTTTGATTTTTACTCACAACCATCATATGTTCTTAACAATATCAGTCAACTACTTTTATCCACAATCAGACCTGTTCTTATGTAACGTTGACATAGCCAAATTAGTATTTTCAAATAGAACAAAACAAATACTTGTGTGAGCTTAATTTCCCACAGGTAAGGGCTTTCCATTTCATTTTCATGGGCTTTCTTCCCACGACGCTTTCTTTTTCTTTTTCGTGGGCTTTCTTCCCATGACGCGTGCGTGTGGGCTCTCTTGTCCCAATTATAACTCAGTTCAAATGGCTAGCCAACATCAGGGATGCAAACAGGTTGGATCTGTGGCAGTGGAACCAGACCTAAATCGGTCTTTCTAGATTTGGTCCGATGCGAAAGTTGATGTTGTATTTGGATCCGGTATCGACATAAAAAATGGGATTTGATTTTGAACCTGATTACAAATACAAATCCAAAATAAGATGTGAATTACTCTAGTTTAATTGGATAAAAGTGCTTTTTTTTTTTTTTACATATATAAGTGGGACCATGAAATGGTATGTGATTAAAGTTGATTAATCTCTCAAATATGAATATAGCTCAAGTAACTTATACCCTTAAAACCTATATATATTTTAACCAACATCCACTCAATCTAGCTAATACTTGATGGATGACTACTTATTCACATGCCCCTTCATTCAGTGTCATTCCAGTGACATACTTTAATGAGAAAGTTCCAAATCATTGTTATCTTCCATTGCCCAAAAAGATTTGACATTCTTCCGAATGGGTCCTAAGAGGGAGGAGAGCACTAGCTCTAAAAAAACTTGTTCTTTTGCTTTACCCTTTCAGTTGTTAATGAGCCCTCCGTAATATTATTCTCTACTGGGCCTATGGCCATTCATTCTATATATTGGCAGACAGCATTTTGATATGATAATGCCTCGAATGGAGTCTCTGGGTCAGTCAAAATGCATAATTACTTGTGGCTAGCTTTGCCTTGAACCCCCAGGGAGGGAATTCCTTGTTTTTTTTTTTTTCTTTTTGGTTTCCTAATGCCTATAGGGGTGTTAATGGCCCATGTTTGGGCATTTATTTATTGGGCCGAAAGGTGAGGACAGGCCCAATCCATTTTTCAACATATATACACCTCATTGCCTTTAAATCTCGGGGCAGGATCACTCCTAAACAAATAAATAGGCCCAGGACCAAGCCCATTTAGCAACTGGGCGAGAAAATTAGGATAGGCTGAAGCCCAGAGGCCTACGAGAAGAGCCAAATCGACCGCAATCTGGTTAAATAAACCATATAAAGATCAGGGCCCACTCAGAGCTTATCATCAGCTGCACAACTCTGTTTGGAGGGTCCTAAAATGGTCCAATGTGTTTGGATCATTTTCTTGACCATTATAGTGGGCCAAGGTCAAAATGCAAGTGGGTTTATGGGTAAAAAAACATAAAAAGAGATGTGAAAAAAAAAAAACTTGTTGCTTATTATATTTATATGAAGTGGGTTTTCTTCCCATATTTAGATATTAATTATGTTACTCATAAGCACACTCCATGTATTTTATAGCCCAACATCAACCATCTAAGTTTAGATTCTTTTCCTTTGAGTTGCTGTGAAATAGATCCCAATTGGAAGAACAGAGTCATGAAAAAGTCACTTGGAGAGCTAATAATAAGTGCCTATCTTTCAAAGTTCCACTAGCATGCAGTGTAATATGGAAATGTTGGTGGACCCCTGATTTCCTTAGCATTGGATAGTGGCCCCACTATTACAATTTGGGAGGACTCCATGTTAGGTCCACTCATAATCACCTCCACACTGCAGGTAACAAGACTCATCATTCCTACTCTTTTGTTTTTTTTTTGGTTTACACAGCCAATGGGCCCGGACCCATGAGAGATTCATCATGGGAGAGAACCTGCTTACACTGGGGAGAAGACCTACTCATGTTGAGAGAGAAACCTGCACCGTAGGGAGAGCATCCACGGATCGTTCCCTAGGCAATAAGGTGAGAAACGGGGTAATTAACTAAGCAACTGGGTAGTAGGAAGACCATTAGTTACATGTATTATATACATACATACAAGAGTTCTTATGACTAACATTTGTGAATCTCAATTTTTCTTAAATAAAATCATACTGTATAAAATTATACCCTTACATGAATAAAACACATTTTATGGTTTTATTGTGAATCTTTTTTTTATAAAACTTAAAGATACCAAAAAATCTTCACAAAAAAATTGCATTGGACTTTCCACCAGTTTTGGGTTTTTTTTTTTTTTTTTTGCCAAACTTTTACTTGTATATATATGAATCCTCAATCACATTACCTGAAAGCAACCAATTGGAAGTGACTGTAGATAGGAGCACTAGTAATTCATGAGGAGAGGTTCCACCATTTGTAAGAGGTCATCGGTTGCATTATAGAACTCATTTCATCTTAAATGTTTTATACTTCAGTTTATAAATGCAAAGAAAAATATCCAGATTTAAAAGAGAGCAATTTATAAATAAAAATGACCAATTAACTTGTAAAGACTATATAATTATTCCTAGAGAGAGTTTAAGCATACAACATAGAATAATAGTATACAATAATGAAGGGAGAGACTTAAAATTTAAAGGGAAAAGCTAATATAAGGTGATGTAAAACCAAATGGTCAACTATATTATAAGGATGGCAAAAGAGGTGCTTGGAGGGTCAAAACGGAAAACACAATTAGAAAAGAAAGCCATGCAAGAGATAAGACAAGATTGATAGGAGAATAGGAATGCAGAAAATTATGAAATTTATAAGGCAAAAAAGGAAGTAAAAAAAGAAGTGATACAAAGTCCAAAGCATACTAATGAATTATATAATAAGTTGGGGACAGGAGAATAAGAGAAATATTTTCAAACTTGAATGAAGATGAAAAAAAAGTAGGGACTTTGATGATGTCAAATGTGTAAAGATTGATGACCAAAATATTTCAGTGGAGGATGTGGTGGCTTAGGAGATAGTAAAACATGCCATTTGCCATAGAAATAGGAGATCAGATCGTGAAGAAAGCATTGATAAGAATGAAAATAAGGATAGCTACAGGCCCATATGGCATTCCAAAATGCGCTTAAAATGATTAAGAGAAATTAGATAGGTTTGGTTCACTAAACTCTTCAATAAAATATTAAGGAAAGGATAAAGAAAATACCAAATGAATAGAAGAAAGTATTGTAGATCCTAAATGCAAGAACAAAAGAGAAATGAAAAGGAGCACTCTCGTTAAATTAAACTTATGTGTCATACTAAAAAAGTATGGGAGAGAGAAATGAAGCAAGGACTTAGACAAAAGGCCATAACATTTGAAATTATTATTATTTTATATATATATATTTTTTTTTTTTGTCGAAGAGGTCAACTATGAAAACTCAAGTGAGGGAAGGTGGCTGCCCAAGGTGGGTTCCTAGGAAGTTAGGTAAGAACTGATGCCTCTTACCCTTGGGATCAGAGGGTATTCTTAATGACTTAACTTGAATTAGACATATTAACACTTTTTTATCTTCCCTTTAGAGTGACAGTTTAGATCAGTGACATTTGTCAACCATCTATGACTTTTTATCTTTCAACTTTGATTTTAAATCCGTTGTCATTATTTTTGTGTGATTAGATAAGTGACATTTGTCAATCATCTATGACTTTTTTTAACATATAAATAAAACATGTTCTTCCATCTCAATCCATAACTTCTATTTATGCATTTTTCAAGTTTTGGTTTTCACTCCCACTCGCATTTTATTTCATTTCTTTATAAAGTTCTTATCATCGTATTGCCACGACAAATTGAACTGAATGATGCTAGTGGTGCTAAAGTCCATTTTGGAACCTACATAAATTATAACAATCTTCATTTTAAAGGTTTTACTTTTACCTATACTTTTTATGTAAGTGTTAAATTATGCGAATATACTAATAAATAGGCTATCATTTAATAGAAACGTAATATAAAATAGATTTTTTATGATTTTCTTGTAATTTTTAATAAATTTAGATAATCATATAAGTTAGACTTAAGTCAAAGTGCATTAATTTTCAAAACAAGAGGGATTTAGCTCTCTCCATTTTCAAATGAAAAGATAAAATAAAAAATAAATAAGCACACAAATGTAGCCTGAATCTGGCTCATTGATGAAAAATATTTTTGGAAGACAATGGAATATTTGATTATATTTTTATTTTTTTTTATGTTTAGTTTTATTTTCAATTTTCATCGACACTATTTTGAGTTCTTACCTCATGCTTGTAAATATTTCAATAGATATGATGAGTCCATTTTGGAAATAAATTATAAAACTATTTATGAATTTATTTTTCTCAATTGCAGTCATAACGTCTTTATCGGGAATGAGTGGTATAAGAAAAGGGTATGTTATTTTTTTGCTTTAAGAATTATACATCTAACTTAATCTAACATAATCTTTCTTTATTCTTATTCGGAACTTTCTTATCTAGCAATAGATGACTATTTTCTTTATATGTGGAATAGTGGTAACGTTATCATATTATTAGTGGATAGGAGATCAAACCCTTCTGTTAACGTGAAGAGACCTCAAGTAGAACTTAGGAAAGAAGTGTTCAAATAATTTTTTTTTATCATATCATCATCATGATTATTCAATGAAGTATAGCCTTTTAGATAGTATCTAAATTCTTTATAATATATTCTTATAAAAAATTTATAAAATTATTTCTCCTAAGGTATATTAATGAGATGGGGAAAAACTGCGATCTAATTTTCTTTTTGTTACAAACTTGAAATATAATGTTATAAAAGACTTGAAATATGATATAAATTACAAAGTCGAATCTTAATTTCCTTTTTGTTGCAAACTTGAAATATTATAAGGAAAACCAAACTTTTGGAGATCGATAAAAGAGCTAGGAGTCCGTACAGTCCCTTTCTCAATGTTAATTAATTTGAACTCAAAGTATTATTATAGAGGCTCTCAATCTCTTCCTCTTGATTTCTCTCCATCTCATCTCAAACTTCTACCAATCAATGGAGAGTTTCGCTCCTCCCGCCGTGAATCCGATCTCCGCCGCCGCCGCCGACGGTTGCAGCATCTGGCTCGAGCACCTCTCCGCCGACGGCTGCAGCATCTGCCTCGAGCATCTGCATTGATTTTTTGGATTTCTGTGAAATTAGGGTTTATAATGTGAGTTGGAGTTGGGATCTTTTGTTTTTCAAGGGTTTTTGGTTCGATTACTTGCTCAATGCAGGATTTTGGTTGAGGTTTTTGAATTGCTTTGTGTGGTTGGTGTTGGTTTAGAAGAATGGCATTCATCTGGCTGCTGTTATTATTTGGTGGATGATTTTGGAGCCTCTTTTACTGGTTTGAATGAGGAAGAATCAAGCGTTCTTTTCTTATCTGCTGCTGATGTGTTAGGTAGCAGTGTTTTCAGTTCTCGTTAGATGTTATTTTGTGAATCTCCTGGATTTGGGGATCCCAACCCTTCTTTCGTTATGTGGTTTATGGGGAATGGATGCAAGAATAGTAAAGTCGTACAGTCCAGGAAGATGGTGGAAAAGTTATTAGGATCTTACAGTTTTGGAGACTTTTGACGCAAGCTCCATCTGCAGCATTGATAGAACAGGGATGTGGTGAATTGTATTTTTTGGTGATGTGGTTGTGGTTGAAATGTTTGATTCTCTTGTTTATTTGAAGTTTGAAGATGAATGGGAATGGTTTGGGCTATTAGGAGGTGGGAGTTGAAATATCCTAAAATTAACTATCCTAATCTAGGATGCCAATGCTGAACGTTGCTCGGAAATAATTGGATCTGGCTGTTTCAATTCAACCTCCAATTTGCTTCCAAACATGGACGGCCAAATCCCAACAGATGGAAAAAAAGGAAAGCACTCATGGATAGTTCCTGTAGTTTTTCACCAGCTTCAGCTCAAAATTAGCATCTTCATGAATGGATGTAACTTCCAACTTTTTTTTGTTAATGTAATTATTCATTAAATATTTATCCTGCTTAAAGGGCTGCTGCAAAAATTCACCAGCTTCAGCTCAAAATTAGCATTGGATGTAACTTCCAACTTTTTTGTTAATGTAATTATCCATGAATGGATGTAATCTTCACATTTTTTGTTAATGTAATTCTCCAAGAATGGATGTAATCTATATATTCTTTGTTAATGTAATTTTACATGAATGTTGCAAATTCCATCTTTTTTTGTTAATGTAAGTCTCCATGAATGGATGTAATCCTCATATTTTTTACTTGATAGACTATTTAGTTTTGGAATGGTTGCAGACTTAGTTACCGGAAGGGTGGTCTAGAAATGTGAAATTAAAATTAGAGTCGAATTCGACCCTGATAGCCAATTTACAAGGTCGAATGCGACCCTGATAGCCAATTTACAAGGTCGAATGCGACCCTGGGAGTAAAAATAACCAAATTTCAAATTTTATATCATGGTCGGAGAATGCACTTGGTGATGAACTCGCTTCTATTGCACACGAAATTAACACCCTAATTGCCAACTTACAAAGAATGCACGAACAGATGAAGGGATTGTATATATAATGAATTATATCTAACGATCGAATTCGACCTTTAACACTGCAAATGAAGATCGAATTCGACCTCCAGCGCTGCAATGAAGGTCGAATTCGACATTTAACACAGCAAATGAAGGTCGAATTCGACCACCCAAAAAAATGGTAAAAAAATTTGGGAATCCTGTACGAATTCCCTGTTAGGTTGCATAGATGGCTAAAGTTCAATGTTGCGTATAGTGGCCATCTGAAGTGTATTTTCACGTAAATACCCCTATTATGGATGAAGAGATATCAATTTCTAATATTAAGAAATGAATAATAAGTACAATAGAACCCACAGTTTTTAGTCCAAAAGTTTAACAGGGATCACTGTATGAGCAAATCCCCTCCTGCGTATAAATTGATGTCTTTTTAGAAACATAGCATTCGATCGTATTCTCGGAAATTTCGTCTGCAGCCACAACAGAGCAACTATGTGTTTAGATCATTTATCATTGATCCGCCTACCATCTCTGCAATTTCAGATTCCATCTCTTCCATGCTTTTTCTCCGATGATTGAAAATCTCCACCGGTAAGATGGAGAAGAAGACCACGCCTCATCTCTGGAAGAAACGAAGAACTCAGCTTTGCAAGACGATAGAATGATGTTTTTCACCCATTTTTCTGGATTTGTAAAAACATTTTGTTATTTTCCATTGTTGAGATGGCAAAACTGAAATCAATTGACTAATAAGATTGGAAAATTAGAGAAGTATTTAAAGAGTTCTCTTATCTTTGACTTTATTATCGGATTTTTGAAAAGAGACAATCTTTTATTTTAAAACTTTCAGTTAAAAAAGATTGCTTGAAAAGTCCATATATATATATATATATATAGGGTAACGTTCCACCAAAGTAACTCTTACGGATTGCGTAATGCAATTTTTTTTTTCCACCACAGAAGGCTCGGTGACAAATTCAACCCCCTCACACTAAGCCCCATAGATTAGCACCTCCTCTAATTTGATATTAGTCTGAACTAAACTTAATTGTTGGATTTAATTCTATAAAAATATAACCTAAGAAACAGTTTAGCTTTAATGCCCTTAAATCAATGTCCTAAGAAATTGTTAAACTTTAATGCACTTAAATCAATGGTTATAATGATTCGATTGAGATAATCTTGGCCAAATTCACATATATACGATTTTTTAGTCCTCTATACAAATTCCTTAAAAGGGCAAGTTTGGTAAAAGGAAAGGAATCATCTAAATGTAAACAGAAAGGAATCATATATTTACTCAAAGAAGATTTCTAATTGGATTTCCATGTTTGATAAATAGAGAAGGTTCTTACCATCCGTAGGATATGTAATCCAACAGTTATAATTTTTTTTTTTTTTGCATTTTTCTCGAAATCGATGAAAAATCAAGGGTTTCACCCCATAGACATCCTTGGCTCTCTATAAAACTCGAAAGGTTTTGATCTTGCAAATGGAGCTCACAAGAAAAAAAAATTGATATTTTAGGATTTGGACCTTTTCATAAATATCTCAAAATTCATGACGGATCAACAGCTAAAATTTGAACCTTTAGCCATATTTGGTGTTCTGGGAATGATTCACAGTTTGTGTCATGATTTTGGGGTCGCAGGAAACAAAAAAGGAAAAAAAAGAAAACATACACATCCTTTTCTTTTTTGCACATGTGAGATCAATGGTCAGGAATTTTTTAGCAAATATCTCAAAGTCGATGATGATGAATCACACTACCAAATTTGACCCCACAACTGTTTGTTCAGATTTCGCAAAATGAACCCAGAAAACTCCAAACAATGTGATCCAATGGTATGGGCATTTTTTTCAAATATCTTAAAAATTATGAATCAACGGCTGATATCTGACCTCCTAGCCATTTTGAACCTTCTAAATGTGATTGATGATTTAGATTATGATTATGGGACACATAAGGTAGGTTTTTAACGACAAAATGGGTAACCTCTTTCTAATTCCCTAAGTTACTATGGTGCTGCTTTTTTAATGCATTGATTTCAGGAGTTCGAACATGGGAAATATTTGCAAACTTAGAAGAGGGAAATCATTGGTCTCAAAATCTGACCATTACCAAACGTTAAAAATCCATGGAAATGAGGAAAAGCGGACATTAAATAGAGAACATTCAAAGCACCTATGATTGATTGCAGTGATGTCCAGGAACTACACATATTCTTCCCTATCCAACAGTAAACCTGCCTGGCATGGTCATCCATAGCATCTAAAGAAACTACACATGAACAAGCAGGCAAATGTGTATAAGTATTCCTGAACATAGCATAAATAAGAAAAATGGGGAAAAGAAAAGGACTAATCTCGAACCCATTCCATACAAAGGCTGCACGTGTAGTTGAATCCGAGGCTGTCGCACATGAATCCTTACATGATCTATACTGTGTGATATCAAATGTTGTTCTGCGCCTTTAATCCAGCAGTATTCCAAGCCTGTCCCTGTGGTTCATGGAAGCTACTCTGATTCACCATTTTAATCTCACATCTGACCTTTTCGTGTACCAGTCCTGCATTCAACTTAGAGGGCGGTTGGGGAAATCCCATCCTAGGAGAAGTGCTGATCTGGTATGAATCATTAACTGGAAGTAATTTTAGGCCAGCAGTTGAAAGACCTTTCTCTCATCCAGACAAATCACTTATTCTCAAAAACTGAGTCCCTAGATTCTTGTAAGCTGCAGATAAATACAGGAACTCAGGGTTACCAAGTCAGTGCAGAAGATACAGGAAAAAGGAACTGAAAGATGCAGCAAAAGTCAGCAGGAAACATTACTCCACAACACATGGGGGAGTGTCATTCTGACTGAATATATCAGGAATCCCATCCCATAGCTTTTTTTCCCTCACTTCCCAGTAACCGCCCACATATCTGTAACAGTCGTCATCCTTATCTTTCCTGAACCACCTAGGCTGCCATCCTCTTTCCTGCATCCTCCTTGCCTGTGCCACAAAATTACACAGAACCATTTCAATTTTCTCACTATACAAGAAAAGAAGACCTCGGTATAAAATTCACACCATCCAATTGGGCCTGTATCATGACAACAAGGCTGGACTCTCTCGCAACACCCACACACACAACCACACTCCCCACAACAAAAAAAACAAAGATTTTTTTTTATTTTTTTATGTAATATTCAAACCTAAATTGCAGAGACAAGCTACTGGAGTGTTGGGCAATCGTGAAGTAAAAACTTTGACAAGGGGCACTAGGAAATGGTTGCTAGACCAAATTGGTTGTACACTCATGTTGAGTGGTGTTGGCACCCTAGTTTCACACACATGCCAAGGAGCGATCCCTCGGGGTACGCAAAGGATCACTTTAGGACCAGTAGCCCAATGTAAAATAAATAGAAAGGCTTAAGTAACGTGAATATGTCTTAACGGCTAAACCTATGATTAAATCACAACCATTAACCACCATCCTAATGATAATAGAAATCCTACTGAGAAATCATAATTACATTCAAAGAAGGAAGGAAACTAAAATGACAAGGATAAATTCCAGTCTTGCAAAGGATGCCTATGCGTTGAATTTTCTAGGGGCTATGGACCAATTGCAGTCCTGAAGATCCAACCACTTAAGCAACCTTAATCACAAATTCTTAAAAGAGTCCAATTTCTACCAGCTATTAAAGGAAACAAATCCTCTCAAAGAAATGAACGATAGTTGTACGAGAGCTTCTAAATGCACCCCCCATTTTTCTTTGCACACCCTCTCTCTCTACACCCACAATGGATTTTGAAATTTTCAAAATTTTCTTTGCACACCCCCATAATACCTAAACTAACCTCACCTCAAACCCCAGCCCCATAATCCTAACAAAGAAACCTAAAACCCCAAGAAAAATCAGCAGAGTCCTCTTCTCTCCTCTTTAACCTCGTAAAAATGCAAAAACAACACAATTCATTAAATATATATATATATAAATATTAACATATAATTCATAATACATACACAATCAAAATTGAACTTAAAAAATCAAGCTTTTAAAGGAAAAAAAATAAGTAAAATGATCCAATCAAATTATCTAAGACATGACATTGAAAGCATAACTCAATTACATAGAATAATGAGTCAAAGCAAATGGAAAAGTTGAAAAGTAAGTATGAATAATATAATATATAAAAGAATAATTAGTTTGAATTGTTGATGGTACGAAGAGTGCATTAATTTATAAAAACTATTCATGCTTGGACGACTCTATCTATTGCTTGGTCCAACATCTTGATTTTTCAGATATTATTATTATTTTATTCTGCATATTTATTATTCAGTTAAATTAGTAAAAATAAATGATAATAAAAAAGATTATGATAAAGATGAAAACTCGTGAGATAAATTTTAGAGAGTTGGGAGATTTTAGGGGAAGATCAAGTAAATAGTAGATATTTTACGACCTTGATTTGATTATATTTGTGCTTAGGCATGGATTGAATGTTGATTTTTGAAATCAACTAGCTTCTAGAATGGCCCCGCAGATTAATCCTACCAAATAGAATATTGAGAGGAAAATAAGGAGACGAAGGTAGCAAAATGCATCCTATGAAAGTGGCTCCCGTAAATTGTGGGTTTGGAAAGAAAAAAAAATGACTTTCACAATGGGACCAACAGATTTATTTAATTAATTTAGTAAATGTAAATGATAATAAAAAAGATTATGATAAAGATGGAAACTCGTGAGATAAACTTTAGAGAGCTGGGAGATTTTTGGGGACGATCAAGTAAATAGTAGATATTTTAAGACCTTGATTTGATTATATTTGTGCTTAGGCATAAATTGAGTGTCAATTTTAAAATTAAATGTTGATTTTTAAATCAATTGGCTTCCAGAATGGCCCCACAGATTAATCCTACAGAATATTGAAAGGAAAATAAGGAGACAAAAGTAGTAAAATACAGCATATGAAAGTGGCCCCCATAAATTGTGAGTTTGGAAAGAAAGAAAAATATGACTTTCACAATGGGACCCACAGATTATTCAAACTTAGGAAAACAAAAGCAAAAGCGAAAAACTGGCTTTCAGTGGGCACCACATATAGATTAAAAACAACAAAGATGAAGCTGACTATGATCTATAAGTGGGCCCTAAATTATTACAACTTGGATCTGACATGAGGGTCCCATAAATTGATCTGCAGCAAAACTTAGCACATACACGGCCACCTATCATAAAAATTACAGCTAACTTGATCTCTATATTTCTCATCAATCTATAGGGCCCACTATCAAAGCCAAATTTAGCACTTTATCTCCTCTTTAGTCTCCTCTTCATCTTCATTAAAATTAAGACTTTAAGAAAAGGCATTCTTACAATTCCATTCCAATGAACTCTATCAATCACAATCAAGACCTAAAACAACGGTGATGGTGGTGCCTCTGCTCCTCTTCGATGATGCGATGCACATTCTAAAACTGCTCCACGTGGCAAGGGATGCTAATCGGACCCTTCTGATCGAAACCGTACTCCAACGCCTCCTTAAGCAATTGCACGAAGAGCAGATGATTCAGATACACCAACCGCACCACAAATCTCTGCTTCTCTTGGCCTTGCTCCACCATGATCGCAAAAAAACCCTTTGGTAAGAGAGAGAGAGATAGAGGTGATGGATAAAGATGGAAAAGGAGGTGGAGAAGGGGAGGCGGCAAAGGGCATTGTAGGGAAGGGACGGCGGTTGTGCTGCTGGGCGATGGAGATGAGATGGAGAAGGAGGTGGAGAAGGGGTAGTTTGGGAATTTACCATAAGGGTATATTCGTAATAAATTTCTTTTAAATGGTGGGTGTGCAAAGAAAAATGCGGGGTGCATTTAGAAGCTCTCTAGTTGTACACACGGCTTTTTTTTGTTTACATCTTTACACTCAGCATTAATGCTTATCCATATGGTAAGTACACATCATAGCTCTTAATTTCCTTTTAAGCAGAGTTTATAATAGGCAATAAAAATTTTCAAATCCATCAAGCAAAAGAGAAAATAGGATCCGCACACACATCTAGACACTTCCTCTTTAAAAGAATGTGGGGCCCATCAGCTGGTCCAATTTGCATATTTCGAAACTATTTTAAGTCCATAATTAAATTATCACTTTTTAAATTTAAATTGGAGCCATCTTGACCATCCATTTTATGATTTGATTCAATCCATTTGAATAGGTCCTTTAAATGACAGATCAAAGTACCCTTGGATCGATCCAATTTCTCACAAATGATAGTGCTTGATCTAGGATGTGATCTCCTACAATTTGACCATCTGCTCCTGCGTAACATACCAAGCTCCAATTAGGGCTTGGCCGAATCCCAAAGTGATTCCATGCGCACAAGCACTTTTAAACAAAGAGAAACAAACAATCAAACACAACCACATGAAACCAAAACAAACAAATCTTTATTGAATGGTGAAAGTTGTTCGTGTCCAAGGAGTAGATATATCTTTAAAGACTTGGATGGGACATTCCTTCTAGGATTGGAATTCTCATTCCATCTAAACTTCCTAATTTCTCTCTAAATATTAGAAACATGCTTAACAATCCAAATCAAATAAAACTCCTAACAACTATTGGTTGACTTAAGATTTCTAACTAAGACTCCTAATTAACTTAAGCTCCCACAATCAATTAGCTACTCCCATTGGGCCTGTGGCCTTAGTCAACCCATGGGTCATTGGTTTGGCCTGCATCAAGTAAGCACTTACTACCAAGTGAATAATAGTAGATATCAAATAAATAATAAGCAGTAACTTAGTGCTAGTATACTGCATACTTCATAGTACATGTTGATGTCATGATACTGCATATTGTATACTAAATAATGATCTTCGACTATTAACACTTTTTTAGGTCTTAATATAACAGAGCAACATGAATTAGGTTAACAAATATATCGGGATTTTTATTTTAAAATAACACAGAGATATATTTTCATTTCTTTTAGTTACTAATTAAAATAATTTAAATTTAACATTCTTTAATATCGTAATTTTTTTGGATATTTTTTTTCAGATTTTTTAAACTTAATTTAAATTCAGACCAATAACCAATACGCATCACATTTTTTTACCTTGACTGAAACCATTATGTAACGAGTAATGTAACAGCCATTAAAAAAAAAAACCATGATACCAACATAATGAAACTGTAATGCCGAGTGCTCACCTGTCTTTGCAACTGCTCAAGCCTGAGCTTCTCTGCATTCGCCATCTCATATTCACCATTTTCTAAGTGCCTCTGATCGGGCCTAAGTCTAGAATCAGTCGGGGGCAAATTCTCCATCAGGCCAGGTGTCAACTCATTCAAGGAGATGGCAAAAGGTGTGAGGTTGTATCGTGTTTTAGTCACAGATTTGTCTCGTTCCCATAATAGTACAGCTTCCGACATAGGATCATACCCTTTAGGCTTAGTACTTGGATCTCCCAGCACGTAATACATGGCCTCATCCCACTTCCCCACCAACATTGCTACCTTGTTTCCAGTCCTATTGTCTTGCACAAACCCTTGAACCTGCATGTTGATAGATATACTCATTTTTTTCGTATCAAAGGAAGCAACAATATCAGTGCATGTCTAGCACACCAGTTGAATTTATAGAAATGTCTGGTTCGTGGAGAATGTCAATTGTGCTATGCAGGAAGCTGGCTAATGTGATGCATGACCCTAGATGAAAAAATGAGCATTTAAACAGGCTCTCACTGGACAGAGAGACCATTTTAGACAGGCTTTTATTTATTGGGAAATATTTGCCTCTCATTATAACATCTTTCATTTATTAAAAAAATGTGTTGCTTGCTTGTACCTTTACAAAACTTCATATTTTTCAAAACAAAATGGAAACTTGGAGTAGCTGGCTAACCTGCCATTGGAATTCAAATTGTACGTTTTTTTTAGTTGAAGGGCTGCCCTAGTAGCTGGTACAGTTGAGAAATGGTGCTCACACCACCCAGACAGAGTTCGAGCCCCAACAGCAGTACCACACCATTGGTTTAGGCCAGCCAAAACCAGTAGTCCCATCTACCTCGAACCCAGGATCCCTCTCACAGACTGGTTTGGCAGTCCTCCTTACACTTTTTACCTTTAATTAAGTAATTCATACTAAAGAAGTAGCAGAGGACAATCAAATTTAGCTAATATTAGCAGATTTACATGTCAAGTGTGGTCTTAAAATTGGAGACATCCGATAAACTTGGAATGAGACAGAAGATTAGCATGGCCCCTGCGCAAGGATGACACACAAATCGAGAAATGGTCGAAAAAAAGTGTGGTCTTAAAATACAGTTTTTCATCCATAACAGCAAGGGATGAAAATGGCACATAAAAGTGAAAATATTGGTTCAAACCATTGTATCAAATATGAATGCATTTCGTCCCCTTAATTATTATTTTTGAAAATATTTTATTC
Organism: Litsea cubeba; assembly: GCA_012931725.1. NCBI lineage: Eukaryota > Viridiplantae > Streptophyta > Magnoliopsida > Laurales > Lauraceae > Litsea > Litsea cubeba. The sequence goes on along the minus strand of CM022952.1, from coordinate 29,182,355 downwards.
AAATTAAAGGAAAAGAAATATTCCTACATGGATCTAACGGAGGACATGGCCCTAAACAGATTTGATTGGTGTCGTCAAATCCATATAGCCGACCCCACCTAGTGGGAAAAGGCTTGGTTTGGTTTAAAGGAAAAGAAATATTCCATTCTTAAGGTATTTTAAATATAATAAAAAATTAAAAGGAAAAATACAATATAGAACATAGAGCTTCCAGATATTTAAGGTTTCCAACTGATACATTCAGAAAATGGTAGTGGTGACAACCAAAAACAGTATGTAACATGAGAAACCATAAACAGCCATGTTTTAACGACAGAATGTCATGAAGCATTTCTGAAACCATAGCTCCCATTGAAAAAGAAAAAAAAAAAGAAAAAACAAGAAATCCAAATTTTGTCTTAATAAATAGGTATTTTTTAATAAATCAACAATTTTATTTTGAGGAAAGATCGAAAAAAAATGAAATTATAATTTACAGGTGAATGAATATTATATATAGGAATAAAAGAACTTAATTATAGGAACAAAAGGATACATTAAACCAAACAGAGGGATGGACTGCTATGGAGTAAAACCCTTATCCCAAAGCAACAAAAACAAAAATGCTTGGTTGTCTCATTAGGTGAGTGATAATAAGTCATCAATTTTCGGAAAATTAACAGTTGGAAAATACTTAGCAGTACGAAATTGTTACATCATTAGGTGATTGAGCAATATCAATCAAGGACTAAATAAACACAGAAATAATACTAGTAAAAAAATAACACTAGTCAATCAACACCAAAGACAGTGGCGACTCAGGAATATTAAATACAAAATAAAGGAGAAACAACCTGGTGGGGATTTCGGTCAATGATGGACTGCTCCTTGAACTTGAGCTTGCAGGAGTAGTTTCCATTTCCCCTAATGCGCATGGTACCATAATGGTCACAATAAATCTTACCAAGGATGATATTGTAGATAGAAGTGGTGACTTTGCTCCATTGAAATGTCTCTCCATCTTCAAACTGGAGAGTAAGAACACCTACGGGATCAAGCTGGATGGATCGGCCCCAAAATTTTCCTTTCAGATTGGAATCTCCCCAGAATTTCCAGCCTCTGCCATCACAATGACAAGCAACGATCATTGGGTGGTGACTCACCTGCACCCACATCCATCTGTTATTTGACTGCAAGTAGTTTGCTTAACATGCCCATGGCAGAGCATTTGACAACATTTTGCACAGTTTTCACTGTGTTCCATCATGATGGAACTTCATTTCCTGCACATTTATTCTGTGGAATGTAGATGGCACAGTTTTTAACAGCTATAAATAAGAGCAAGGAAAAACGAGAATTTAATGTGATCTCTATCTACGAATTGTAAGGCAATGCCATGTGGGCCATGTTCAAGTGACACCCTAGCAAGGCACAGTAGTAAATCAATCTTTAATATAAATGATTTAAGACAAGAAAAAAGAATAACCTTTTCAGAGAAGAAGCGAACGCCTTTGTCAGGGTAATCAGCCTCATATGTCTCCCCAAGGAGAGGGTTGAAAGGTTTACATTGCCGACCTTCTGTTGAGGCATAGCCAGAAACAGCAAAAGCTGCAATGTTAAGAATCCTCATCAAGCTGTTCCCCTGCATCTCATCCAATCACACGCTTATTAAATTTATTTATAAGCAGTCAGCCAAGGTCCATATAACATAGGTTCTTATTCAGCGAAAGAACCAAATATTTTGAAAATGATAGTAAGGAATTTCTAGCTGCCTCAATTGTAGAATTTAAACACTATCCGAACATCAAAATTAAAGCAATATCATGAACAAGTAAACTTAGTAGAATGTAGTTATGAAACCAGTTCATCTAAAAAAGAAACAAAAGAAGAAAAAAAGGTAGCGAGATCTGTTCTCTTATCAGCATAAGTTCAAAATAATTCTACTCCATTTCTTTATCACGATTATTAAATTGCATCAATTTTTAAAATTTCTTCATCTGCCTTTGAGATCTATAAGGATTTTAAATATACGACGTAAAATCATAAGGGAGAGATTAAATCCACTGAACAGAAAACAAGAAAAAGACTGAAACCCAACTTTTTAGGAATACAGGTAGATGATATTATGAATGGTCCTTATAGAGAAGATGCCCAACATGCATGGATATCCTCCAACGAGTATCCATTTAACTCTCTTTTGCACAATTCCCGCATTATCAATTGACCGCCCTGTTCAGTGATTTGTTTGCTTTTTCAAAAATCTTTCTGTTGCTTTCCTTCCATGTCTCTTGTAGATGATGATAAAATGATGACACATATGAGGGACCATAAAATTAACTATTTTTCCTTGAAAGGTGACCTGGACAAAGAACACATTGCCAAAACCAAAGAACCACCGATCAGCCAAGTGGCGCCAAAGTTCTTCAAAAGTAAAAGCTTAACACCATGCAGTCAAACTTACAATTTAATGCCCCTTGTACAGGGAAGTTTCATGTCAAAAAGGCCCTTTGGAATATTTTTATCTTCTTTTCATTCTTGTTGAAAAATGATGATAAATTAAATTCTCAAGACAGGAAGAACTGAGGATACAAAAACAATGGAATAATGGTTAAACATATATTCCGAAGGACAAGAAAAAAGAAAACCACATCAAAGAAGGCCCCTCAAAATCGCAAATTGTTCAAAAAGTTGAACTCATATCGCACATTGCTCGAGAGGCTGAATCAAATCGAATCATATTGCGAATTATAAGATTTTTTTTATTTTTCTTTAAAATGATAAAATAATTTAAAAAACTTAAAAGAAAAGGTAGTTATTTATAATCCATCCATTTTTCATTCATAGTAGCATAAATATAATGACAACTAAGACTATGATACAATGACATGAAGAACGTCATTGCTATATATTAAATATCATAAATGATATTGTGAATAGTTAAATATGTTTAAGATATCAATGTTATTAGGAAAAAAAAAGAGTTGCCATAGGTCTTTTGTTCTCTTTAAATCAAAAAATATAAATAAAACCCAAATCATCAATCTTACCCAAAAAAAAAAATTCTTGAAATGGCATCAATCTTACATGTTATGATGTCTGCTCAAGTTTAAAAAGAGTTCATGAAGAAAAAATCGAAAGCAATTTAGAAGAAATGAATATAGGAACAATCCCCATGTGAACAGTCAAATGCTTATTCCCAATTCATCTCCAAAGCCTACCCAAAACTGAAAAAAAATTCTTAACCACTAAATAACTTTTCAAAAAGAGAAATGTTAAAAAAAGAAAGAAAAAAAAAAGATTATTAATATTAGCCTCATTAGTTATGATTATTCTTTCTTAGCCGAATCCGTCAAATTGTAACATTTGTTGAAACAAGTATTTTTTTTTTAATGGATTTGTTGAAACAAGTATGGAATCATAAGACTCATACATGAATCCTACGACTCACTTGTAAATGGGATTCATTACATAGATATTAATCATTTTCCTTATGATTTGTAGGATTCTGACACAAATGCCACCAACCATGGCTTGAAAGTTTGTCCGCCACCAACTCAGGTACCAAAATCCCAGAAATGGCTTGACTCAATTGAGTCAGACTTGCATGACGCATGGAGACCAGCACTAAGACTAGCACAACTGGCATGGGATGGATACTAATTGGCAAGACTGGCATGGGATGGATACTAATTGGCATGAGAGGCACGGGATGGCTACTAATTGGCATCAGAGGCACGGGACGGATATGAATTGACACAAACAGGTATGAGACTAATACGAACTAGTATGAGATTGGTATGGAATGAGTCACACAATATAGCAACCAAAAACATAAATAATGAACTCGTTTTGTCGTTTTTCCTTTAAATTACAACTTTGAAGCATGGTTCAAAATAGAAGCGGCCGCAATATCGGTCGTAGCGGTTGAGGCCGCTACGCTATTTTGAAAATAATAACGCTACGGTCTAAAACCTACTAGATCAGTTTTAATTTAAAACATTGTTTTTCCTTCTTTTTTTTCTTCAACAAGGATCAAAATAGTGGTAGCGGCCGATGGCCAAAACACTACGTAGCAGGCTATTAGTAGTGGTGTGAATCGAAAAGGTCGACAGCGCAGAATATTGGAAAATGTTAGAGTTTAATGCTTTTTTCCTATAGTAACTAATATAGAGGGATGTAGTGGTCCCTTCAGTGCATGGAGCGATGGAGGTTCTTTATTGCTAAATGATCATAAAACAACAATATTTATCTTTTTTTTATATGTTCTCATGTTAGCTAATCTAAGTTAGAAACTATTATGCAGTTCTAAATTCATAATTCATAAGCATTTTAGCATAATTGTACATACACAGGATAAATAAATTATAAAATAATGCTTAAATAAAGCTGAAAGTTCAAACCAAATGACGAATTAACTTCCATTAAATACAAACAATGTACTTTTGTAGAGAGTACGGAAAAGAATATCTATACTACCAAAGGGTGTGTTTACCACGATATACCTAGAGAAGAGCTCTTGAAAGAAATACTAAGTATAGGCTTCAATTCGATGAAATCTTGCGTTTTTTAGTATTCTTTTAAGCATGGAAGGGTAGAAAAGTGGCAAAAAATGTTGCTTGGAGAGAAAAAAAAGAAGAAAGAAGCTCTACCATGTGTTTTAAAAAATTATGAAGTGTATGTCAATCACGCTCCGCAGCGGCCTGCCCTTAGTGGCCAGTGGCGGCTGTAGCAGTCCATAACGGCCGCTACATTTGCTAGCGGTGCTATATTGTTTATAGACCGCTACGCTTAGCATTTCCTAAAGTTGTCTCTACCCTTATATGGTTCAAAATCACAAAAAACACAAGATTGATTTCTACACAAGATTTGAGTCCTTTTAACCACTTAAAAAATCCACACCCCTACGTATCATTGCAACCACTACATATCACCTGCTAAGTATCATTTTGGCCACAAGCCGCTATGCCCGCCGCAATTGCTATTTTTAATCCTTGCTTTGAAGTGAAACAAACAAGTACTAGTATAGTACCCTGGTTCAAAATCACTAAAAACACAAGATTGATTTCTACGCAAGATTTGAGCTCTTTTAACCACTTAAAAAATCCACACCCCTACATATCATTGCAACCACTACATATCACCTGCTAAGTATCATTTTGGCCACAAGCCGCTATGCCCGCCGCAACTGCTATTTTTAATCCTTGCTTTGAAGTGAAACAAACAAGTACTAGTATAGTACCCAAAACAAATTCTTATTTAACAATATGGGGCCTACATTGGGTTTTGTATGATGGTAGAAAATATGAGACTAATTTTCAGTGCTACATGTGATTTATCAAGATGATGATGAAGCTGGAGTTGTTTTTTAATTTTAAGTATTCTATTGAGGAAATTTCCATAATAATCCAATAATGACTAAAGGTTATGGTAATGATGATGAAGATATGCTTGAGCAAGCTTGAAACTCAGTGCGATGTTGAAGAATGAACTGCACCCATGGCCCCAAACCCCAACCCCTCAGCTGATCTTAAGGTTTTTGGTTTGTTACTTTAGTGATACCATCAATCCTTAGTTATAAATAGTTATTACATCTTGGTAATTTCATGCTCCATGAGTTAAATGATCTTTCCATTAGATACAACATACAAGATGTGATGACAGATGAACATCACAGTGGCTATAAGAAAAATTAAATATCTTTATAATTGATTTAAGATAACAATTAAATTATCAAATTACACTCTTAACATTTTTAATTATCTATTATTTTTTCTTGTTTTTCAGAAACTTTGTGATATCTTAAGACAAGCACAGACCGGAAGGGACAGCACCCGCCCATCCTGGTGCTGGTCAGCCTGAAAACCGGAACCAGGAATTAAAAGCTAGCCACCAACACCCCACCCCAGACAAAACAACAAACAGTTACATAAATTTCCTCCACTAAAGCATTTATTTAAAATTGGGTTGCTTGGTCTTACACATGTATGTATATCTTCCCAAAATTATATCATGTTTACCATCACCGATCTTGGGACACTTGTGCCACACCAACTGTGAAACTCTTTTAGGCATAACTGTTCAGAATGGATTGCATGCATACACTTTGATATTCCTCTTCAAATTTGTTACTCTTCCTGACCTGTGGCATGATCAGGGTGCCATCACCCATCATCTGACTCAAAATTGTCCATGATAATTAGCACCAAAGAGCCTTTCTTTTGTATCTGAACCTCGATCGCCATCTCTTTAGACATGTTTCATTTCTTTTACTCTTCTCAGGCCTAAGCACTGTTTGGATTTCAGTTTCCGATCCTACTTTTTTTTTCCTCCGGAAAGTAAGTACTCACTTACCCCACCCACATGTACACTCACCCAAGTCCTTCACCATCAGTGCTACAGTCAGGGATTGATCCCTGGTTGTTTCTGGTCCTACTTGCGATACACTATGTGAAATTTCTGCTTAGTGTTCCAACCTTCCCCAATAAAATCTTCTCCAACTTTCAACCTTAAAAATTTGTATTTAGACTAGTTCTTTATCCTGTAATGCTGTTGGAAATGTAACAACTAGGACATGTGGTCCCCCCATGGGGAAATTATATAAGAGCAAAAACCACTAACTGGACCTCTGTCTGTACCTGGAACCGCATGCTATAATACAAAGCATTAAACAATAGCTTGCTTCACATTTTAGCGTGGTCTGGTTTCATTGTCAGTAAACACTAAAATGTAAATCACAGGATATATTATATTAAATTATCAACCTATGACTATCAACTATATGCAAATGGCATAAAATGTGCATCTCAACACAAATCACAGAGAACATGTTCAAATGATTCAACCTAGTTTTAGGCCTTTTAACATGAATACCTATACAGAAAGGCCAACATATCAACAACAGTAAGCAAGTCATGCTTGAGGAACTGCATGGCCATTTAACTGAAAGCACAGATACTGAACTAACCTGCTTGCCCCATTGCAATGCTCGATCAACCAAGTAGGAATACTCTAAATCTTCAAAACATTTTTGTAACGAAGAAAGTGGTTCATTAAAGTAAACAGGGAGACAAACTCCAGATAGGTCCTTTCCAATATTTTCTTTAATTATTGACCATAGGCCAATTGGCTTCTCTTTTTCCTTTGGCTCAGGCAGTTTGTCCCTCCTTTTAACATAGGGATATGCAATAGTTTTAATTCCCGCATTGACCTCAGGTATACGGTCAGAAAAATATGAATCTTTATCATATGTTGAACCATTGTGGGCATTTCCCATAATCTCTCTACTACGGTAGGAACCACTTCTTAGATAATCTGATGATAAAAAGTCCATTGTATCAAAATATATTCCATCATCCTCATCTGTTTCGCAATCCACTCCATCATGACTTTCATTATCTGCTTCAGAGTCACTTGCGCTACCCTCTGACATGATTGAATAGAAATCTGTAGCAAAAAGAAGACAAGGAAATAATTAATGATAATTCACCAAGAATAGGAATTACAAGAACAATGTGCAAGCCATATACACTCTTATGAAGAATATGTATTTTTCCAAATGGCGTTACAAAATATTGTTGTTGACATAAAGGGAATTTTCTCCTGCAAACGTCTGCTTTGTCACGGTGGGTGCCATGAAATTTAGGTGGGTCCTGGTTTTTTTTGTGGGCCCCCTGCCTCTCTAACGTCTAGATGGGGATGTCCACATGTGGATGTTCCCATAGGAGAAAATTTTACAGTAATATTCATATACTGATATACATAGATTATCCAGTGCACACGATGCGAATGGGGAATTCCATGCGCACCTCATTCTGGGGCCCACCTGATCACCCATCCATATGGACCACACACACGGGACCCAGAATTACACCAATGCCATGTTTTTACACCTATCCGGACAAACTGCACTGTTGGATTGACGGGACAATTTTTTTAAGTGGTGAAACTTGTTGCTGTTGATGATGGGGTTAGGATGATCAGGTGGGCCCCATTTTGTACACAGGTAGGATCCAGCCAGATCTTTGGACACTCCTAGCCCCATCCCCAGGTGGACCCCCACAGCAAGGTGCACGCAGGTGACAACGACCGTGTGTGTGTATCTATCTTAACCCTCCTCAAATTACTATCATGCTTCCAGGGGACCCCCAACAGTCCAGACCACTCAAAGCTTCGAACAGTCTTGCTGTTCCTAAAAATGGCTCTCAAATTAAAATACACCTCAAAACATCAGTAACGCATTAAAACCACACAGCATGAATACAAACTTCAATTAAAATTGTGCTATCAAGACATGGAGTAAATGGATCACTACTAACCACTCAACCTTCCATTCCCTGACCCTATATAAGATTCCCGCTCCTTTGTTTCATCCACTACAGTAGCTTCCAGCTCTACTTTTTCTGTCTGCAAAACAAGAATCAAATATTTCTGAATTAGTTAGATCTCATATCCTGCTTTTCTTAATGAGATCAGTGGAAAGCCACAAACTGATAGGGGAGAGAGAGGGAGAGAGAGAGAGAGAGAGAGAGAGAGAGAGCATGATTTATTTTTTGGAAAAGGCTTCTATTTTCCCTTTTAATTTTGATTACTAGAAGAAGAAAAAACGCTGATACTGATAGAGTTCAATAATAATAATAATAATAATAATAATAAGAGCACAAGCACCAACCAGGTAACTTGGTGTGCCCGCACATGTTATAGAAAATAACATTTGCAAGTCACATGCAGGATGCAAAAGAAATCCAGCCCACTACATGATACTTTAGGCAATGATGAGACCTGGAAGAAAGATGGAACAACTAGCATTCTTAATGGGAGATCTAACTGGGGTATAGCTCAGATTCCCTTATATGAGTTGGTTAAACTGTACGGATGACACAATGTTGCATGCTCGACTCTTCGGATGCGTCCTGCACATAAAATCACTGTTTGAACGAGCTCTTACAAGTCACATGCAGGATACAAAAGAAATCCAGCCCACTACATGATACTTTAGGCAATGATGAGACCTGGAAGAAAGATGGAACAACTAGCATTCTTAATGGGAGATCTAACTGGGGTATAGCTCAGATTCCCTTATATGAGTTGGTTAAACTGTACGGATGACACAATGTTGCATGCTCGACTCTTCGGATGTGTCCTGCACATAAAATCACTGTTTGAACGAGCTCTTAGTCATCCAAAATGGTGGAACTTTTCTGATGCAGCCCAGACCAATGGACTTGAGCTGAAGGAAGGCAGGTCAACTGGCCAAACAGCGGGACCCTTATTAGTTTAGTGACTCAATCAAGTCAAATGTTGAAATACCAAGGGTGGGCAGCATAGCCAGGTTCAACCCCAATTGGTACAGGTATTTGTCGCGGGAGCTTGGTAAGAAACATCTAAGTCCTTCAAGGGGAGGCAACATAGCTAGGTTTGACCTGTAAGAAACCATATATCAACCCAAAAGCTTAAGCTGATAGGTGGAAGGCCCATACAAGTATATTAAGATATGTCAAGCCTATTACTTAAGCGATGCGGGATGGGGAACTTCCCAACACTCCCCCTCACGTGAAGGCCCAACAGATTTCATGGACAGGTTTGTCACGTGGGCTACACAAGAACGATGGCCACTTGGGCTCCACAAGAACAACGGGATCGAAACCCGCTCCGCCATGTAAGAAACCACATACCGACCCAAAAGCTTAAGCTGATAGGTGGAAGACCCATACTATTAAGACATGTTGAGCCTATTACTGAGGTGATGTGGGATGTGGGATGTGGGACTTCCCAACATCAGTTGGAACTGGGAGGTATAGGCCAGTAGTGCATTATAAATGATAGGTTAATATGGTAGCTTAGGATTATGGGGGGGGGAAAAGGCCGTGAAGGGCCTAAACATCCAATGTTGTCCAGGAACATGCTTCTTATATTCTTTTATTTGTTTTATTTCAAATTGTATGGAGTTGTAGATTGATTTGAAGATCAGAAGTTACAATGTGCTGTAAGGGTTGTCGGGACTGTTCTGTAATTTTCTAGAAAGTGTAGACTGGTTTGTAATTCTAGGAAACTTTTTTGTGACAGGGATTTTTTTTAATTTATGAAAAATATGAAGTAATATAAATATATTATTAGGACTGGTCATACAGTCATATTATATTGGACACCCACCATCCTCATTTCCTTCAAAATCCTCTTCTCTTAAAACCCTAATTTCTCTTTTCTAATTTATCTTTCTTCTTCAGTTTTGACTTTCAATATGATTTTTTGATGGATTAAAAGGCTTCAACTTTTTATTGGTTATAGAGTAGTTTGGTACAATGTAAACACAAAACAAGGGAAGGGGTCATCCAAACCTCTCCCTATAAAGGCGTTCGCCAATAATTAACTACATTGATTGCTTTTTTTTTTCAGTTTTGGTGTTCATTCTGCTTAAGCTTCATCTAGGAGATAGAACCTCAGTTGTTCCTCCCCCTCATTCAATATCATTGTCCCATTCCATGCCAACTATTTGCGATATTATTTCCTCGCATTGATTTTTCACTGACCAGATGCCAAATTGCTAAATCCACTACCATGGATGACTGTTTACAAGTTCAATGCATTACAATTACGGATGATAACTTAAAATAGAAGCAGAAACTTGTCCTCGTAAAAAAAAAAAAGATTCTGTAAATCAAGTCGGACAAAGAAGTTGAATGGAGAAGAGGCTGATAGGCATGAAATTGATGATTTGCATGGAGAAACATGACTGGAAAGTAAAAACATTAAAGATGAGAACACCATAGATTCCAAGTCAGACAAGATTAAATGCATGAAAACAGGCTGTCTAACATCCTGATTGACAAATCATGTCAATCCATTCTTACATGTCTTTTAACCACAATATCCTGAAATAAGAGATCAAAGAATGGTTATACCTCCAATTGCCTCAGTGTTTCAAGAAGGAGGACATGCTTTCGTTGAAGAGACTTCAACTGGTTTTGAAGCTCAGAGAACTCAGCTACCATAATTGACTCGCATTCTTTAATGGCCACGTCACTCAATCTTTCCTGTAATAATCGGCATCGTAGCTTCTCAGTTGAAACAGTAAGTTCTTCAGAGGGTGCAAAATCATTGCTTGTCAAGAGACGAGGAAAAAGATCTTTCGCAGCCATCAGCTCCTCAATCCATGCACCACGATCTTCTCTAGATTCACACCGCAAGTGGAGAGTCTTTGTGCCAGTAAATATTGAAAGCCTTTTATCATCAGACTTACTCGCACGAATAGAAGACACCTGCAAATGAAGTCAATTTAATTTCAAGGCTTGTCAAAAAAGGAAGGACATAGACAAGTACAATATAGGCACTACATCAGCTACAAAACACAAACACATATCCATGTACGAGTGAATGCTAAAAGGAAGGTACAAATAAAAGGGAGCAATTGTAGTTAAGAAAAAGGAACACCAGTAACACTCACTCAAACTAGTATCAACTTTGCACAGCAACACAACCCAGCAAGGCCATCCAATGGAATAAATAACACGTTACACTTACATCACTTATGTCTTCATTCTTCTTTTTCCTTTTTTTTCCTTATCGGTCACAACTGATGTCTTCATGACTCTCATACAGAAACCTTTAATACATTGATGGAATAAGACTTCAATGACTCTGATGATGATCATGAGCCCCTCTTCAATCCCACATCACTACCATTTTTTATCAGGAACAGTAAAATTGTATTAAGGAAGAGAAGCCTCTATAAAACTTAAAAAAGCAAAAAAACCAAGAGAGGTAAAGAATATGCATAAGAGCATTAAACCCAACACAAACCGTAAAAGAGAAGCACCCAACTCAAAACCCCTATCGGTCCCTTGTCTGGCTAAAGAGTCCAATCCTAGTTGCGGTCCAGCTAACATGACATAAAACCACTTGAGTAGAAGACAAAGACTTTATCTCATTTAAGTCAAAACTAAAATTTCCATGGACTCAATGCAATTGAATTCCCCCATGAAATAGCATTGAGCGAATCACTCCTCTGCTAAGTAGTTAATTTGCAACGCCTAGGCATTTTAGGTGTATTGATTAATAACTTGAGATGGTATCATAGCCAACACGTCCCAGGTTCGAATCCGCATGGCAAAAAAGGGGCCCATGCCGCATCTTGTGGGTGGGCGCATATGCGCAGGGAGAAAAGTACCCATGTCGCATCTTATGTGGCCCCGTGCTTCAAGTCCATGTGGTGTCCCGCCCGAGGGGTGGTTTTAAGTAGTTAATTTGCCGCACCTCTAACACCTAAGCATTTGGGTGTATTGGTTAGCAACTTGAGATCCTCCACAATTAACTCCTATTGGAAAGTGCCTGAAACGATATGAAGATCTCCCAAAATAGCTAATACCTTAGTTTCATTAGAAAGCATAACTCTACATGCTTTTGGAACATGAATAAGACTTTCACTTTATTATTTCGAAGTAGTCCACCTATACCTGCCTGGAACAGCTTGCCACTTGCCACACTTTCAACATAAAACTTCCCGACATCACCACCATGATCGGCATGTATCAATGTAGGCCCCCGACAAAATGATTCTCAAATTAGAACTTTAGGACGGTACCCATTTGAACATTTCCCCAAACTCCACAAGGGCATACAACTGATTTCCTATCTATGTCTTGGCTAGCACCATGGCTCAATCCTACTCTAAGTCGTCCATTATATTTTTTGTTGCTGATTAAGGAAAAAGCTTTGTAAATGGAGAGCCAGGTCGGATGCACTCCTGAAGAAATGGATTGGAGATAATGGTGTAGGTCCGTAGGATTCTTGCAAATACCAACCAATACAAACGCCATCCAGACCAGTCCACAAGAGTACAGAAATGTGTTGCAAGACCATGAAAATGTGAGCCGAATCATTGCCCCTAATACAGAACATACACCATTCTATCGATTTTGGATACATTACAACAATGTCTGGGCATTGCATTGGTCCCTTAAATGCCTCATTTTATTGCCCTGTCAGACATTCAAGTACCTCCACTCTAGATAACTCCTCCATCTTATGACGTGCCTCGGCATGTGCCAGTCCCAAGCTAAGTAAAAGGAGTCTTGGCAGCAGATACGCACTCAACCATAAAAACTTGGCAACCAGAATTCTGAATCTACATTCATGAAAGTAAGCACTTGACCTACCCTAGGGAAAGGTTTTAGCTGATACGGATATTGGTAGCCATAGAATCACAAATCAAATGAATTATGTTTCTCGCAAACTCTCCGAATCAGTTGCTAAGAATGAATCCAACCAGCAAATTGAGCTGAACAGGAAAAGATAAGATCTGAACCCAGCCAAATCACCCCCCCAAAATTGGCAACTCTGTTCCAACTTTTGACTTCTAGCTGCTATAATCAAAGGATTGTGTAAACAGAGTAAAGAATAAAAAGGTTCACTAAAGCATTTCCCTCCTAATAAAGCTTAACTCCAAATATCTAAAACACGCAAGCATTACAAAGAAATCCAAAACAAGCTCAAAACACAGAAACAGATCAATTAAGAAACCAAACCTTCAAATGTATCTCTCCAACAGGTTTCCACCGCTTCACGGCCGGCCCCCGCGCCCCATTCCCCAAGCTGCACTTCCTCAGCCGCCGCATCGAGTCCTCTCCGATCACCCTCATGCCCTTCTCCGTAGCCGCACTCACCGAGATCTTGTCCGGCCCACGCACCTTGTAGTACGACAGCACTCCATCCTCCAGCACAAACCATCTCGACCTCCACCCCTTCCCGTAATTCACCCACTTATACAGAATCCCCGCCACGCCTCCCCCGCTCCCGCTCACGCCACCGCCCTTCCCCTCCACCGCCACCGCCCCGGCATCCTCCTTCTCCCGAACGATCTCCGCCTCTCCCGCCACCGCCGGCACCGGAGCCTGCAAATGCCGTGCGCCGCCGACCTGATCCATCCCTACCGGAGCATGCGAAGGCGATCTCGCCTTCACCGGCACCACGACGTGCGAGTCGCGGTCGATGGAAACGGGAGCAATGCAGCAGAGAGGATTCATCGTAGTACACAAAGACAAGAAGATCGAAGAAACAATCACAGATCCGAGATCAGAACCAAAACCGAAACCGTTACAGACACCGTTACGATCTCATCTTTTTAGCTGTAGCAGATCGAAACACCAGAATCTGAATCAGAGCAAGCATTGAAAGCAACAGTCATCCGAAACGTTACAGAAGAAGATCGGAGAAATGCGAAGAAGATGCTGATAGCAGGAACCGATACCAAAACGAGTACAATGTCAAGAGACGGAGAGAGCTTGGGCATTTTCCGCGCAGCAGATCGGGCGGAGAAATTGAGAAGCGTCCGAAACGTTACGAAATAAGAACGCAGAAGAAGAAGAAGGCATGTGATGGGAGAGACTAGAGAGAGAGAGAGAGAGAGTAAAAGGTAGTAGCGGGCAGTGGTTGCAGTGTAGCTAAGGTGAAATTAGTGTGGCAGGAGATCCATTAAATACGCCTGATTATAAACAGTGTTTGTATGAGTTTGGTGTATGAGAGACGCGTTTCTTTTTGTCTAAGCTTTCAGTGCACCCTCACTTGACTTTCCATCTGAATCAGTGGGCCCGTGGGCCTACCTTATATTATCTATGTAAATGGGTCTCCGATTCTTCGATTGGCCGGAGGTTCCGACCGGATAAAAACTAAGTTTGGATCCCTATTTAGACTCCAATAAGTAAACAGGTTGGGTTTGGGTCTTTTCTTAACCCTTGACCTGTTCGAGCGGTTCCTCCTTCATTCCGACCCATGAATTCGGATCCAACATATTACTTTAATTTTTGAGAATTCCATATAAAAATTAGTTTTTTTCCATATTATTATCTACCTAGACTCAAAGTCAAACTTAGACTCATCTGATATACAGATCCGGTTTTGATCTCATCTTCTCATTAACTATTCTGGTTCCGAAATGGTTCGAATCTCGATTTCATCATCTCTTTAACGGTTTCGGTTTTACATCGACCATGAACCCGGACCGGAACCAATCCGTTTACATCCCCAAGTGATTAAGGTGCTCCTAGTAAGTGCATATATATTCAATGGTTTACATAAATATTGAAATTATTTGGCTCCATCAGCATACACGGTGTGGACCCCACAAGAAAATGTGCTCACCTTATTGTTAAGCGGGGATGGAATATCATGGGTTCGTTGGATCATGGGAAGGTGGGGCCTTCATCTTCAAAGGACAAAACCAATCTCTTGAACTGTAGCTGTCTTTGTTCAGGGCCTCATTGATTGGTTGCATTTAAGGAATATATGTTGTGGAAGTCAAAATCGCATCTCCGTTTCAAAAACTTTCAATGTGTCACAATGTGGATTGTGGAATTCCCTCATGAGCTAAAAATGCCATTTTGAAAACCAGAATGTGAAATGCTACTATTCAATGGAGAATTTCTAGACAATTAGCAATTAGGAATTCCAGTTATGGATGCTTGTAAAAGGAACGTGATTAATCATTAATCAATCTTATGCATTATCAATCACATTCATTAGACGCATTATTAAGCTTTGCTCCATATTAGAGTTTGTCAAACTTCTATTAGAGTGAGACTGAACTAGACCACGGTTTGCTCCTCGAGGGGTAGCTCAGCTAGCCTAGGATCATGGTTTGCTTTCGGAAGTTGAGAGTTCGAGATTGTACTATTACATTGGGCCACAAGGGATTTATCCGACTTCACCTGGGCCCGTAGTGATTAGTCCGGCCCAAAAGGCTAGGACACCCTCTGTTATAAAAAAAGAAAAAAAAGAAATATATTAGAGTGAGATTAAACAACATCCCCATGCATGGAAAGGATGTCCATACTTTAGCAGCTCGGATTTTTAATAATTGGCTCACGTGAGTGACATGCTCCAATCCAAGGATACAGTTTCTATTTCTTTGGTAGTATTCACTTGACTAGGCTCCAAATCAGGGCGGAACCAGGGAGGGGCTGGCAGGGGCCATGGCCCCTCTTTTGATTTTGTATTTCCTTTAAATGGGTTCCCTGACCCCTCCATCTTGTGAACATTCTTTAATGGATGGCCCCACCATTATTAGCAAATTAATAACTAAAATAGAATAATTTTGGATTCCCAAAAAGAAAGGAAACAAAATGGTAGCTGATATTACTTTTATTTATATTTTTATAATTATAAATGTACTAATCCTCCATACATCATTATTATTATTTTCAATCATGGAGCTCAGATTTGAAATCTAATCCATTCAAAATACCTTCCTACTCGTGTTCTACTACTGCAAAAATTTTAATCCAATCATAATTATATCGACCGTAGATAAAATTGTTGTTTTTCAATGTTTAATTAAGGTAATGACCTGACCCTATTTGATCAAGTTTTTTAAACCATCATGATCTTTTACTCTCATCCAATCTAGACCCATTTGGTGGAATCAAAGCCTCTATGTTGTGTATGCGATTTCATATTAAGAGCCAGTCAATGACTGATTTGATTTGATTTGATTTATTTTTATTTTTTTTTAGAAGACTAGATTTGAACATTTTAATTGTTATTATTTATATCTTTAAATTATTATTGATGGGAGGTATTATTATATACATGGAACATCATTGGGAGATGTATTTTGATGGAACCAGGTTCAAGTTGTCTACCATTGTAGAATGTTACAGAATTTGTCTAGATGTTCTTCCATGCAAGTAGTCGTTCAAAGTATTTTGAGATCCTCTTATTTTGTGTTACAGAAATAGAAAGGACAGACCAAAATCTCTTCCTTCTTAGTTCTATTGAAACCTGATTGAAAACACACTTTCTCCAAAGGGTAGTTTATGCCTCCCCCAGAATGGCAAATTTATAGGTCCCTGTGGTCGAACCTGTTATTGTTCCATAGCTCCTCACTTTACTTTAATGGACCCTTGCCTTTTGATGGGCAATTTTAATTGCATTGTGGGGCCACAGCCCACAGGACAAGAAGGGTGGGCATATAGACCTGTTCTCGACCCACTCTAGGGACCTTGTAAGTTATTAATTAGTTTAGGTTCAGCTAGTGGACATCCATTTTAGGGCTCCAACGCTTACTTGGCCTAATAAATGCAAGGAAGTGACTTTAGTCCATGAGAGACTGGATGGAACTAATTGGTTAGCTTTAGAGAGCTCGATGAATACTTTAGGGCAGTTGGGTAATGGGAGAGGAATTCTCTATTCGAAGGAATCTTTGCTTCCGCGGGGAATTAGAATTTCTTATTCCGCGAAATCTTTTCTAATTTGGTTGCCTTCTCATTTGTTGATCCATCCCCCTTCAGCCAAAAGCAGGAATGAGGGCATCATCAAGAATCATGATAGCCATCTTCTCAAGAAATCTATGTACTACAAATCCCCTTGAAGCTGAGCTTCAAGCCCTACTGAGGGGTGTCACTATATGTAACAAAATGGGTATGTCAAATGTGATAATTGAAGGCGATTGCCTCCTATTGGGACCATCCAAGAATCTGAATCAGTGCCATGGTAGTTTGGAAAAAAGCAAATGGAAGTTCAGACAACAATTTCTTACTAGCAAGTTCATTTCTGCAGGTGCATGGCCAATCGAGAAGCGGATGCTCTTGCAAAAATGGAAGTATTATATCTCATAGTCTTTCGATATAATCTTTCAGCATTGATTTGGAATTTCTAATCGATTGGGATATTCCCTTGTAAAGTAAATTGAAGTGAATGGGTCACTTTGAGTGCACATTTGGTAAACAAAGAGAAATTTCTTTTGAATCTAACATGTACATAAAGAGGATTTTTGAAGGAGAGATTCAGGTTTGGTTAACAGAGAGGATTTTTACCATCTATGGGATGTGTGGTTCAATAGTTATAAGTTTTTTTTTCTTTTATAATTTTCTCAAGATCCATGAAAAATCAAGGGCTGATATTTTACCCCATAGTTGTCCTTAGCTCTCTAGAGAATCTGAATGATTTAGATCTTGCAAATGGGGCCTACATGAATAAAAAAATTAATATTTTAAGATATGGACTTATTTACAAATATCTCAAAACCCATGATGGATCAATGACTAAAACTTGACAAAGTAGCCATTTTGGACCTTTTAATCATGATTAATGGTTTAAATCTTGATTGCGGAACCCAAACAGTAGGGTTCCAAAGAAAGAAAGAACGATAACCTCTAAGTTATTGATTTTGGCAATAAGTAGTGTCTTCGCTGTTTTGCTGAGTTGAAAATATCTTCAACAGTTAATATGTTTTTTTTTTTTTTTTTTTACAATCTTCTTACTATTCATGATGAATCCCGCTACAAAATTTAACCCAATAGTCATTTTAGGCCTTATGAAGAGACTTCATGGTTTGAATTTTGCAAAATGGGCCCACAAAATTCCAAATTCATGATCCAATGGTTTGTAATCACTTGCAAATATCTCAAAATCTATGGGGAATCAACAGCTAAGATTTGACCATGCCATTGTAGGTCATTTAAACATGATTGATGGTTTGGATCTTACTTGGAGTCCTAGAAATTGGGTTTCCAAGCACAAAAACGATGACCTCTTTGTTCTCCCCAGAAACATTGTAGCTCCGTTGTCTTTGCAAGCGTGGATTTAAGAGGTCAGACGGGAGAGGGTTTGGCCTAAAAAATAATTGCATCCATGGACATGAGAACTCCTTCCAACAATTTTCCACGCCGAACCAAACAAGAATTTTCCACGAAAGCGTGGAAACGAGTGAGGAATCCTCAGGGAGGACGATTACTAAGCGTGCCCTCCGAGACAAGAAAAAAAGAGGGGTCTTATCAAAAAGTATAAAATTTTAAAAACCACCTATTTTTTCTTTTGAAAACGCCAACAGGTCAATCTCTCATTCCATTAAAAGAAAAAAAAAAGGCTTCTTGTTTTTATTAAAAGGAAAAAAAGTTCATTCACATACCACAAAATGGCAAAAAGTGAAAAAGCTGAATTTTAAAATCTTATACTTTTTGATATATAAAGTCAATCTTCTTTTCTTGTCTCCTAAAATGACCATTCACTTGCACAAGTGAATTACCCAAACTGGCAGGTTTGTTTGTTTGCATTATAATACATAGAAATTGAATACATATAATTCATACTATAACTGGTTAAAAAAATAAAAATCAAATGTGGATTTTAAAAATGAGTATCAAATTACCTTTTTTCTTAAGGAAATAAAATCAAAAGAAAATGGGAAATGAACCCGATCTTTATCCACAATTATCACCTAAAGCAACTTGGAAAGCATTCTTAAATTGATCATGATATCATAAATTATTTATCTTTTATTTTTATTTATTTATTAATTTTCCTTGGGAGGACTAGTACTCATGCACTCTCACCCATTATAAGAGTGCATTTATTGTCCTCAAATTCATGAGCGACAACTTTGGTTGGCAACCCTGCATATGATGCGGTGGCTTTGAGATTGATCCCTAAATACACCACTCTTCCCACCTTTTATTTTCTTTAGTATTTCAGCCAAGGGAGCTGGGACCTAAAAGAGCCCACATAAGTGGGAAGAAGAAGACCATACCAAAGGAAGGAGGGCCCACGGGAGTGGAAAGAGGAAGCCCACACACATGGGAAGAGTGGCATACCGAGTGATCAATCCCTGGCAATCGGGTGACATATAGGGTTGCCATCCAATTGAGTAGTCCCTTATTGTCCCACTCGTTCCACTTGGTAGGCTTCACTTTCTACTTGTGTGGGCTCTTTTTAACACATGTGTGAGCTTTTCTTCCCACTGTGTGGGCTCTCTTGGTCCCACCACCTGGGTAGGAAAAAAAAAAGCCAGTGGAACGGCTTGCCAAAAAATACGTTGAGGCTCTACTTTTATGCTCACAACCTCGAGGTAGATTCGGACCTGATGCTAGATATATACTAGGGTTGTGGAAATGAATACTCAAAATGGTCAACCCAACCTAATAGTTAGCCCAATGGGCTGCTTCAAAGTTTTGCTCCTATTGTTTTTAATATATGACAACTTTGCCCTTATAACTACTACTATATAAGAAGTTTGCATTTGTTTAATTGAAACATGTATACAAAATTGTCTATTTGGGCTTAATTGAAATAACTTTATTTTAAATAAATCTAATAGACTCAGCTCTATTTCAACTAAACCATACAATTGCAAAACAAGCCAAGGTTGTTGCCAATGTAGACCATGTGGTTCACATGTGAAGCCACAATGGCTCATCGACGTGTTCCTCCATTTTTTCCTCATTGCATGCATTAACTTTAACAAGTGGAGAGTCATTTCCTGCTATACTCAGAAATCCAATCGTCGAGGAACTCATATAAAATCTCCTTCCTCCAAGTTATTTACTCAGTGGTATACACACAAAAACTTTCAATGGTCCTAAGACTAACAATACCTGAGATCTTCAGTGACCACAAGCCCCACATCAATCCCTCTCTGCATTGTTGCAGAGAGATCTTCAAGGTAGTGGTTTTGGTTGAACATGGCTCCTATAGTAGCTCCAGTTGAATCAGGTCAGACCAGACGCTCCGACCGGTTTCTAGAACAATGTTTATATCCTGTTACATGGTTGCCCTTGTCTGAAACCATGGATTGACACCCAGAAAAGATCCATCTTCAACCTTCCAATCTCTCGTTAGCCGACTGATGCAGGTGTTCACATCAGTACCATGTATAGATTGTACAAGTGGTGTGTCACTATCAGTGTGCACTGCAGGTTGCAGCTGGGATGTAATGAAGGGGCTGGCCCCTGTAATGGGGTGTAACTGGAAATGGCTCGAGCAAGCTTTACACCCACAAACAGATGAAAACAAACAAAAGCCAAAGAGAAAGAGAAAAAAAGAAAAAGCACACCATAACAAACCATCAACCAATATTGTAATTATTGTCTCCACTATGTTAGGTAAAGGCTCAACAGATGTTGTCAGGTTGATTATGCCTTCTATGGTACATCTCTTTCCTTTCCCATTTAAACGGTCTCATTCACCCTCCACTGTCTCATCTTTTGGACAAATTTCATTGTGAAAGGGTATTGCAGGGTTGTTTTTGTATGGATGAAGGTCACATGGGAAAGGATCTAACTTCAAAGGGATGGGGCCTAGGCATCAATCATTTCTTGTGTTTACTAGTCACACCAGTGAGTAGGGCCTTTAAGTGCAACTCTCTGTCACTACTTTGAGATTGAGCAGATCTTGCAATGTGGGGCCCAAGGGGTAAATGGTTGGATGAGAATAATCCACCTTGTGAATTTTGATTGCTTTAAAATTACTTAGGGATCTCTCCCATGTCATTTTGTTGATTGCTGTCACCAAAAAACTAACGGTGAATATGGCTCTGATTTGAGTGATCTGTTGGGGTTTACCCTAACCATCCTTTTAATTTAGAAAGGTTTGTGGTTGAGCATTTAATGCACTAAGCTGGTCTAGAGTTTTGCCACTATGTCCTTCTCCAATGCACGGTGAGGCCAACCTTTTCGAAATTCAAATCGGTTATCATTCCTAACACCCATTATATTCGTTGAATCAAAATTTTCAAAGAAAATTCCACCAGGCCAACCAATAGATTGATCACATATGAGTAACTCCCTCCATTTCTATCACAAACAAAACAAAAGTAAAACTAGTTCAAAATGTGTTTCAGATACAGTCAAATACAATTGTGACCATCTTACATACTTGAATAACAATTTACACATTGCTCACTGGATAGGGTGTTAGAGACAATGACGTGTTTGGATTTCAAAAGGTGGGCCCCATCATGCATTGAAGAAGGGTGGGTGTTGCACATAATTAGTTCTGCACACATGTCCTTTTTGGGAGAACTTTGATGTTCATTAGCAAGTTATATAGACTTCGGATTTTCAAACTATTGATACAAACACCAATAAAAAAAAATGCCATTGATAGAAAGGGCCTCTAGGTTGGGGACCATTACGTGGGGGACCATTCACAATAAAATCTCTGTGATAGAAGAATCCTATGTCTTATTAGAAGTACATTGATTGGACTGCCTGGTCAAGTTCTTCTAACTGGTCATTTGTCTCATATCCTGCCAGTAAGTTTTGGACCACCTGATTTTTGAGTTAAATCATATAGATTGCACGCCCGACCTTGGCTTTATCTTGCAAAAATACCTGATTTTTTTTTTTTTTTTGGTAGAAACCTGAAAAGTTGTATGTCCTGATCTTCAAGGTGGACTCCACTGCAGGGCTGGGCTTGGAGAGGTAGGCCCTTGGTCAGCTGGACCTAGAACTCAATCCCATTTATTAGAAGGGGCAGTCCATGCTTCTGTTTTTCATACTTTTAGGCAAGCCCATTTAAACCTACTAAGCTCTTCTCTGGTTGGATCTGATTAATTTCATACAGTTTATTCTTTCTCATTTCTTTGACTATGATATGACTGAAAGAATTGATGGCTCCAAATGGGTGTTGGAACCGTACTCGCAGAGAACCTTTGTGCGTTCCGGTGTGGGATAAATCTTGCGAACTCGCCGCAAATGTTCTTAGATCCTTTGTATGATCAATCACGGGTTCCCATCTCCCTTATTTAGAGCAATCCCTAGAGTCACGGGTACCACAAATCCCGCATCTCCTTATCAGCGTAGAAATTTTGTCAAATCGGGAGTCTGATCTTAATTCAAACTCTACAGCCAAGAGATTGATCCTTATCTACTTTAGCAGATCAAGACTCATTGAGAGTTCATCCGCATACACCGCCGGACTTGATCTGGAGTGGCCCCATGACAGTCGGGCCACTCAACTTTCCTAACAATGACTTGACAATTTGAACCCACTGGCTGCTGCGGTGAACCTCGGTTTTTTTAAGGCCCCAAGCACGGTCATGAATGTAAAAGTTTGGGTTTGGGTCCAGTCCACTGTGGACCCTGACCAGGCCTGACTTGGAACCTAATTTTATTTTGTATACTATTCATTATTGTATGATATTATTAATCTTATGTAACATTATAAATAGACCCAATGAGTCAGATAAGTTTAAAGCCAGATCTAACCATTATCCTATGATGAAATCCTAAGACACCTGGAACTTGGAAGGCAGTTCTGGTCCAGCTCTAGGGCCCATTGGATCCATCAGATCAACATGTGAACCAACTCTAGTGAAAGCCTTAGATTTCATACGCTATTGTGTGCATGGGCCCTGCTCAAAATCTTAGTAGTTCGTTCACATAACTCGCAAGGGCATCGATCGAGTCAGACTCGAGTGAGTTTTTGCACTCATTCGACTCTGATGAGAATAAAATGACTTGATTGGAAAGGTTAAAAACTCAAGAGTCCCAAAACTTGCCGACTCAAGGAAATCAGTGAGTTGGCCTGTTGGTAAGGCCCTCTCCATTCCATTCCTCCCACTAGGGATTGATCCCTGGTGAGAGGTTTATCCTCCTTCCTCCTTGGCCACTAAGCCACAGCAAAAAAAAACTTGCCGACTCAAAACCATAACGAGTCAACTTTACTCAGTTGAATTTTATGCAAGTCAATTAAAATCCACCATATTCATCGGCTACTAGAATTGTGGCCCGCGCCGAGCAAGGTCGCATTTTTCTACATTGTCATTTAAATTTTTTTATATTGAAATAATAAAGATCATAAATTAAAAGCAATCACTCAATTGAGAAATAGAGAAAAACTTTAGTTAATTATAGCGGCAAACTAATTAATCATCTAATAAAATATAAACCAAACACTTAAAATGTACCTAAACAATAAATAATAAAATGATATCATCTAGACTTTGTAATGTTCTAACTTTTAATTTATACTGAAGATTTATTGCCACTACTTAAGCAAAATGAATCAATAATAGTAGACATTTTAATTCAGCAACATACCGCATAGCCTAGTCCATCTGAAAATGGCAAGGCTCGAGCCCGGGCGAATAATATTTATATAAAATAAATAGGCTTTTACCATTGGCTCCAAGGAGTAGCTCAGCCGGTTAGGATATGTATGCATAAGAGAAAGTACATGTGTTTGAGTCTCCATCCCATTATAATAAAGATATATTTTTACTAAATTGTATATCTTGTTATTTGGGTCGAGCCGGCCGGGCTCTCTTCTAGGAACCCAATCCCAATCAGCCTGTATCTTAAACCCACATAGATCTTAGGTCCAGATATAGCATGTTTAACAAAACCTAAGTAAGGTTAAAGCCCAGCGCAAAGCAAGTAGGTCCTTGGTTGGGCTCGGGCTGGATGGTCCATGAGCACCCTTATATTGGATCGATCAATATACCCGTGCTAAGCACGGTCAATTGATCATCCATACAAAAAAATCTTATTCATTTTTTTAATTAAAAATAAAAAATTAATTTGATTTCATATGTGTAGACTATCAGAGATCTAAAACACAATATTATATCTTTAAAAACAACTCTATAAGCTTAAATATAGTCACCGATAGGGAGGATGCTGCTATCGAAATGTACAACAATTACAAAATAGAGTTTCTATTAAGTTTTAGGTAGAAAATAGATTTAAATACTAAATTTCATCATTCTTAAAATAAAATCTTAAATCGAAATTAACAACAAAATAAACCCATTAATTTTTCTTCTTTCCATTAATTTTACATAAAAAAAAGATAAATAAATTTGCTAAATTATAACATTCTTAAAATAAACCCAATATTTCCAATTGAAAGACCCTATTCAAAATCTCAAAAAACACTAATCTCAAATTTGAAGTCCCTAATCCAAGTTCCAAAAATCCCTAACCCCAAATTGAAAGTCCTAATCAGAATTGAAAAATAACTTATTTCCAATTTCAGAAATTACTAACTCCAAATTTTAAATCCCTAATCAGAAATCCCAAAATCCCAAATTGAAAGATCAAAATGTTTTCAATTCTAAAAATTCCTAACTCCAAACTAAAATCCCTAATCAGCGATCCAAAAATTTCTAACCGTAAATTCGAAATCCCTATTTAAGGATATGTAAGATTTTAAAAGATTTAAACAAAAATAATTATATCCCTACTAAAAACCCTAATCCAAATTTCATAAAAGAAAAAAACTTTAAAAAAAATCTAAAAATTTAGATCATACAATAATAAAAATAAATTATAAAACAGAGGCTTACTAAACTAAGTCAAATAATGAAAAAAGATATTAAAAATATACCAAATATACCTAATGAATTTGGAGGCCTGTTGCTAAGCTGGTGAGAAAGATTATGTCGAATTTCCAAAATGAAAAAAAAAAAGAAGTAAAAAAAAAAACATTATATTTATAATAGGAAGAAAAAAAAATTATTATAAATGGAGAGCAGATTATCAGAAACGTTGGTACTCAAAATTGAAGTACAAAAGGTTGATAATAAGGGTGGTCATTGCTTGGGTTGGGACGGGTTATGCAATATATAGGCCCAGCCCTTTTTGTTAGACCATTATTCTGGGTTGGGGCAGGTGTTCATAACATAAGTGCTTGGTCGAAGCTTAACTCGCTTGAAAAAGATTAAGCTTGAGCCCGAGTGGAACATGTTTTTATTAAAAATTATATCTACAATTGACTACCTAAAGTTATATCTTAGCTAGTTGGGTTCTATACTTGTGTGCGAAAGGAGATGTGTTTGAGTGATCTTTATGAGATTTTTTTTTTGAAGTTTTCCTTAAATTGTTTATCTTATTCGGGCCTGGTCGGACTCATGCCAGTTTGGTCCATAATCACCGATCATCATATAAGACACTTCTTATTTGAGAAGATAAAATCAAAATTGATTCAAAATTCTGATTTCAATTGAGCAGTTGTAAAATTGAACCTTGACTCCAAATCAAATTGTCCCCAAATCAGATTGCCCAAAAATCATATATATATAAGGGTTCGAATTTAAAAAAAAAAAATTGAAACTCTATGTAGAAGAAATTTCCCGTGCGCACCTGCTCCTATGAGAGCATGTATCAAGACCGTCACCAAAGACGGAAACCCCTGAATTTTATTGGGTCCTACCTAACAAACAACACCGATATACAATACTTAGAAATCTTGCCTCCAAGCAATGTTAATTCATATATATACTTGTAATCTTGTCCATTGGACATAGTGCCAAGCAAGCATGCCTTTAAATCTCCACCCCGGACTTTAAACTATAGGCCCAAACTCAGCCCAGACCGACTCTGTCCTAAGTGTTTAGCCCATGCCCGACCTGTCTAAATTAGGTTTAGCCCGAGCCCAAGTGGATTTGTTTTAGTTAAAAATAACTTTCAATAAAATGCCCAAAGTTCTAACTGAGTCGATTGGGTGTGGGAGTCCAAGTGTTCAATCTCTCATCTTGGTTATAAAAAAAGCTTGGTTTTTGTTTCAATGTATCTCTCATTGGATATTTTCGAGTGTTTCTTAATCAATCCGTCTAATCAAGGTATATGCTAATTTTTTCATAAAGATTTTTTAATTTTAACATCTCTTCATTTTATTAATATTTATTTATTTTTTAATAAAATATGATATGTAGATGACACAATCGTCACAAGATTCAACTTTCGCTCTAGAGGAGTTTCATTTTTCATTTTAGAATCTCTCACAGAAATTAAAGAAAATGGAAACAATCATATCTTGTCACAAGGATTAGCCAAATAAATTATGCCACTGAATCAAAACGTCTACTATCATTAATTCCTTTTGCTCAAGTATGTAGTACAATAAATCTTCAATATAAAAATTTAGAACATTATAAATCTTACATGATACCATTTTATTATTTATTATTTAAGCACTTTTTAAGTATTTGGTTTATATTTTATTATATGATTGCTTAGTTTGAAGTAAGGATTAACTAAAGGCTTCCCCATTTTCTTAATTGAATGAGTGTTTAATTTTATAATTTATGATCTTCACAATTTCAATCTATAAACTTTTAATCGACAACATAGAAAAATGCGACGGCACTCAACACGGGCTACGATGCCAGTAGTAATTAAAAAGGGGTGTTGTGGTCCCTTAGTGCATAGAGGTTCTGTAGGTGCAGAAAATTATGACCCACAATAAGAGGGTGCCTTAAAGGACTTATCCGAGAAGATGATGGTGTCTGGGAGTAACTGGATGCCGTCCGAAAGCCTGAAAGGGAATAGCAAACGGTCAGAGGACCCTGGCCTGGGCGGCGCAAGGCTCTCCGATGCCAAAGTCAGTATGGGAACTGGAACAATGGAAGGAGAGGGAGAAGAGAGACAGAGTAAGGGCTCCATGAATGAGATTATGCGTACCTTGCATGGTGCATGGAGTTCTATTTATAGAGGTTTGGATCGTATCTTTCAGAAGATATCTTGGTGTGGGACCCATGATTCGACTGGGAAGTCATGATTAGCCCACAAAGTAATAAATGCAGTCTAATCCGGCCCACTCAGCATTTAATGCTAGTCGGGTCAGCCCACATTGCATTAAATGCGTGTCTTGTTGGGCCAGATTGTGTTGGGCGCCTTTGGCGGTTGGAGTACCAGCGGATCTGCCCTCGGGCCTTGCCCTGATGTGGCCTCAGCCGCTGGATGCCGCCATGTCAGCGATCTGGTGAAGATAGCGGGCGGCTGGATGTCGTGTCTGTCCCACTAGCTCGTGACCCTATCCCTCCACGTGTCTGATGACGTGGGGGATGAGGGGCGCAAGTGAAGGTTCTTTCTTGCTTCGGCTACTGTCCTGGCTTCTTCAGCCGAGGCGGCTTCAGCCGAGGTAGGGCTCTCTGCGGAGATGGCATCCGGGGTGGCCCTGCCGAGGTGGACTCTTTGCCGAGATGATGCCCGAGGTGGTCCAGTTCGGCGCTAAGGGCCCGGAGCTGCCTGACTTCGGCCGGACCTCCTGTCCCGGTAGCCGAGGTGGGATTGGTGCCACGTGGATGGCACGTGAGAATGCTTAGCCCCATCTGATGGCTGTGATTAGCTTAATCCTGTAGCTCTGGAAATCTCCCCACACAGGTTCTGTATTGCATAATGATTATAAAATAATAGTCTTCATCTATTTTTCACATGTATTACTAAGTTAGAAACTATTATATGTTTCTAAATTCATAATTCAAATAAGCAATATAGCACAAATGTATATAATATAATACATATATATTATAAGATAATGCTTAAATAAAGTTTAAAGTAATTCAAACTAAAAGAAATTTTAACTTTCATCAAAACAAATAATGCACTTTTGTTGGGAGTTGAAGAAAATACTTATACGAATAGCCAAGGAGGTGTCTGACGAGATATACCTAGAGAAGAGCTCTCAAGAGAAACTTCATGCATCAACTTCAATTCAGCGAGATCTTGTGTTTTTTAGTGTTCTTTTAAGCATAAAATGATAGAAGAGTTACTTAAAAAAACCTACTCCGTACTTTAAAAAATGATGAAAAATAGCTTCTGGTCTCATTTATAGAAGCTCGCACCGTTTGTAGTAGCCCGCACAAGATTGTAGCAGCTGCTATGGATGTGTAGTGGCCGCTATTTTGATCTATGCTGCTGTTAAAGTTGCACAAGGATTAACTTCTTCAGTCCTATGTAAACCACTCATAATATAATGCTAATGGATAGATTCCTGTACTATGGTAGGTTTTTTACGGTAATATGCTTGAACGAGTATAATTTTTGCCTGGGCCTATAATAACTAATATATAAAGGAGGGACCATATGGAATAACACTTAAAAAAATATTAATATTAAACATATTGGCAACTTGGAATAAGATGACCCATGAAAGGTTGCAAGTTGGTTTAAAGCTCATTTAATTAAAAGAAGTTGTATCTTGCCCATGAAACATTTTGAACCCTAATCATGGATACATAATTAATTAATTATTAATCTTAGATGCTACATACATTCTCCTATTACATTAATTAATTAAAAAAAGCTAATAAAATGAGTTTCTTATTATCAAGTTCATCACAAAATTCTGAAATGTCATAAATTTATTGTGGTTAGACAAAATCATATTTATGCATGATTTACGTATGATGGCACAATACTATATAAAACACATCTTTCCTTCTCTCTTTCATTCATAAATGCTTATTCAAAAACTTTTAAGGCAGGGAGATAACAAAAAATTATTGAGATATTGGAAAAAAACAAAAAAACAAAAAACAAGGTAATAATTTTATGTGGTGTAATGGGAAGAATTTAGTATTAATTTTTCTATTTATACTTTTTTTAATAATTGTATGATTTTATTAAGATCAGTGATAGAACGTGTAGATAAGAAATATATTTATTTAACATTTTAGAAACCTTATTGGACTTGAAAATTAATGGTTTCTTTCAACTCAAGTCACTAATAAGATTTGTGTTAGGTAGAATAAAGCCTGAACTCGAGCAGACAACCAACGTCACTTTACCTAATACATATCTTACTCCAGTACATTATTATGCTTTTGGATAGTCTGTACCTCCTAGTTCATGTATGTCTATCAATCAACACCTTAGTTTAATAAGAAATATTATTTCATATGTTCAGTTATAGCTTGTTGTATGCTTTTTGTTACAATGACCATATTGGGATGACTCCATTACAATATATATGCTACCATCTACTTAATTGGGTTGTCACATGTATGTTTGTGATTATAGTGGTGATACTCATGTTAATTTATACATATGTAATTGTGTGGGATATTTTCAAGCTTACCTCGATCTCGGCCAGAAGCCCCATCTCAGTTTCGAGCTCCCCCAGCTCCTCTATCTCGACAGGACCTAGTCTCGAGCTCCCCTAGCTCCCCCATCTCGGTCTCGAGCAGATGATCACGGTCTCAGTCAGCAATGCCTCGATAAGAGAACCGACAGCCGTCCTCCCATGGACACTCAAACATGTCACAGAACGTGTGACAAGACAATGGCACCGCCCATATCCTGAAAAAACCACGATTCCCAAAGCGCCAGGATAAGCCCAATGGGACAAGTAGGCTCCGATGGGATTGCAATTAATGACAAGTGGGCTACGATAGAACAACCTCTCAAGTGCATGCCCCCAAAGTCAGCTCTCTCCCTCTATATATACTCAGAAGCCTTAACGGGCAAAGAATGGCAAGAACCGCACACCGGTACGCCATCTCCTCCCAAACTTCATCTCCTACATTTGCTTAGTCTTGCAACTGCAACTAACTTAGGCATCGGAGAGCCTTGCGCTGCCCAAGCTAGGGTCCTTTGACTGTTTCTCCTTCTCATCTTTCAAGTTCTCAGGCACCTTTCCACCATTAAAGGATCATCAAGCTCATCCATTCGCAACCTTCTTTGGATAAGTCCTTTAAGGCACCCCCTATTCTTGTAAGTGACATTTTTTGCACCTATAATTGGCGCCGTCCATGGGAAAATTGATCAAATAGTCATCTTCCCAAACACCATGCCTTAAAGAATCGGAAGGAGGAAAGAACCAGCAACACTGCCAATGTAGTTGCCTCCGGTCTCCTGCCAAAAGAGGTTCGGAGTAGACTCTGGTCCAGCGAGCGTCCGAAGACCGGAGACTCAATCAAGTTCATCCTCAAAGGGGGTCACAACACCTGCCCAACGAGATAACTTTCGACTGGGGCTCTCCCGGCAAAAGGATCCCCAGCAAGACAAACCCCATCATCAGATTGACGAGGACAACCCGCTCTTCGCGAGGATCAGTGCCCAAAACCTTACCATCCAAGCGCAGGACGAGTTAATCAATCGACTTCAGCAGCAGCTACAAGAAAGGGCAACTCCTTCAGTTCAGCAGACGTCCTCAGTTCAGCAGACGTCCCTTTCATCTCAACCGGATGCATGACCTCAGCCAGGCTCTCGATCTCGGCCAGAAGCTCTATCTTGGTCTCGAGCTCCCCCAGCTCCTCCATCTTGTTCTCGAGCTCCCCCAGCTCCTCCATGTCCGTAGGACCTGGTCTCAAGCTCCTCCCAGCTCCACCATCTTGCTCTCGAGCTCCCCCAGCACCTCCATGTCGGCAGGACTTGGCCTCGAGCTCCCCCAGCTCCTCCTCGGCAAGACTTGGTCAGGCTTTTCATCTGGGGCATTGCTTCATCTCAACCAAATGCTTGACATCGGCCACGTGCTGGTATCTACCTCATGCTGGTCCAACCTCGTGCTGGCTACGGCCTCATGCTGGTCTTGATCCGCCTCATGCTGGTCTGACCTCGTGCTAGCTATGGCCTCAAGCTTGTTGGACCTCATGCTAGTCTCTGCCTCATGCTGGTCCGACCTCGTGTTGGCTACGACCCCATGCTCGTTTGACCTCATGCTGGTTCGACCTCGTGCTGGCTACGACCTCATGCTCGTTCGGCCTCATGCTGGTCTCCGCCTCATGCTGGTCCGACCTCGTGCTGGCTACGGCCTCACGTTGGTTCGGCCTTATGCCGGACTCAGCCGCGCGCGCATCTCGGTATCAGTACTAGATTGCCGGCCAACCGGCCTACGCCACTGGCTCCGGTCCCACACCAACCAGTCATGTTTTGGATACGACCACTCGGCATCCACCTACCTAACTGCTACGTGCAGTAGGGAAATGCCCGAAAGCCTTCATCGCCACCGAGCTCATCCTAGCGTCGCTTGTATAGCAGCTGGGCATGACTCGCACTTGGGCAGCAGCAACCTCACTGGCTCTGGTCCCGCACCAACCAGTCATCTCTCAGTCTCTCAGTTGGTAACAAACTAGTTGACTGCAGACCACCAATCTCAGGTTGAAAGTAGCTCAAAGACGCAAGGTTCTCATAATGCTTAGCTTCCATCCTCAAACGGTTAGAAAACTCTAAAGAGGTCAGAAGCTGGGGGGCTATTGTGTGGGATATTTCCAAGCTCACCTCGATCTCGGCCAGAAGCTCCATCTCGGTCTCAAGCTCCCTCAGCTCCTCCATCTTGACAGGACCCCAGCTCCTCCATCTCGGCAGGACCTGGTCTCGAGCTCCCCCATCTCAGTCTCAAGCAGATGATCACGGTCTCGGTCAGCAATGCCTCGATAAGAGAACCGATAGCCGTCCTCCCATGGACACTCAAACACGTCACGGAACGTGCGACAAGACAAGGGCACCGCCCATATCCCTGAAAGAACCACGATTTCCAAAGCGCCAGGATAAGCCCGATGGGACAAGTAGGCTCCGATGGGATTGCAATTAATGACAAGTGGGCTACGATAGAACAGCCTCTCAAGTGCCTGCCCCTAAAGTCAGCTCTCTCCCTCTATATATACTCAGAAGCCTTAAAAGGCAAAGAATGGAAAGAACCGCACTCCGGTACGCCATCTCCTCCCAAACTTCATCTCCTACCTGTGCTTAGTCTTGCAACTGCAACTAACTTAGGCATCGGAGAGCGTTGCACTGCCCAAGCCAGGGTCCTTTGACTGTTTCTCCTTCTCCTCTTTCAGGTTCTCAAGCACCTGTCCGCCATTAAAGGAGCATCAAGCTCATCCATTCGCAACCTTCTTTGGATAAGTCCTTTAAGGCACCCCCTATTCTTGTGAGTGACATTTTTTGTACATACAGTAATTAAGAATAATAATGAGTAGGCAATGTATACTGATCTCTTCGTGCATGGAACATATGGTACTCAGATGAGACCAACATCTTCTACCCATCAGTATCACCTCTAACCAATTCCCAGACCTTCATTTTAAAGGTACTTCTAGTCTATGGGATTCCATTCAAATTTATAGATGTATATTAAAAAAAAACTATAACAAATAAATTCATGTTTTCTGTTATACAGGGACATATGGTTATACAATGAATCCCATGTTTTCTTATGGAGCTGCGGTTATTAAGCATGACTAACAATTGAACTAATAATAACATCTTCGAGTAATCTGCGAGAGAGTTTACCCAATAGTTGAGTTTCATTATAAGATTAAATTCCTCTTCATTTTTCAAATGGATATATTTCTATGAATCTACTACTTTAACAAGGATTAATTTAATTTTATAGGTGAAATACATCAAATGTTTGTGTGTTCATAGTTGCCTTTTTTAATATATTTTTATGGCTATTCGAGCTCCTTATGAGTTTTTTTTTTTTTTTAGAAATTTGTAGGGAGTTCTATTGTAGATGTTTTAGAAGAAATTATTTTTTATATATGTTTTATTCATTCTTATTTTTATCTTTAATGTGCAACGCTGTGTTCTTTTGTATATGAATGAAAATAATATAGATCATTCAAAGGTGTAACTTTCATAGAAAATGATTGTAATGAATGTAATTAATGTGCTACTAAGGTACTTGGAACACAAAATTGTAAATAACTTTGTATATGAATAGAAAAAACTTAAATCACTTGTGTAATTCCATTAAGAGGGGGGCTCCCTGAGCTGCAGCTTAGGGGAACCCTCAGCTGGAGCGTGCGAAATAACCATGTGGCAGATGAAAGATTAAAAGTTGAAATTTCAGGGCCTGCCTCATCAAAACCAAAATGGTCCATCAGCCTGCTCATCAAACCCCCCCTCTCTCTCTCTCACCCTCTCTCGCCTCTCTGCTTCCATCATCCCCTCTCGCATGCCTCTCCTTCCGTCATCTCCCATCTCCCTCTCTAGATTGCCTGTAGATCCTCCCCGCGCCCTTCAGAGATCTCCGCCCAGCCCCATCTCCATCTCCGCCATGACACGTTCTGCTCCCAGCCCCATCTCTGTCACCTTAAGCGAACAAACCCCCTCCCCTCGTGCGTTGCTCTCCCTGCACGTCCCTCGGAATCCCTACGCCTCATCGTCTGTCGTCTCCAATCTCCACCCCCTGTAATTGCTTTCCCCATCCCGGTGAGAAACCCACACCTAACACCCCTTCCCTTTCCCCATCTCGGATGCAAGACCCACACCCCTCTCCCTCTCTTAACTCCCTTTTCCAGTTTCTATTGTTTAGGGTTTCATTTTCCACTAGGAACAATGGAAAATCATTCTCCCCCAAAATCCACTTTTCATTTTTTTAATTATTTTTCTATGAAAAATGCTCCACCATAACATATGACGAAACTGATATACCCAGGATTGAGATTGAGAATGCTCAACTTTTGAATAGTTATAATTCCTGAAACTGTTCAAGTTTGTTCTTTTTTTTTTAGGGGGTTTCGGCCGGAGGTCCCTCAAAGTATGACTTTGTTGCAAACAGTCCACAAAAAAAAGTCATAGAGTCAAAGGTCCCTCCCACACTTTTTCATACCTAAAATGTCTAATTTACCCTTTCTTTAAATCATAACCCATGATTGGTGGGATATCCCATTAATAATGGTCAACTAACATTTAATTGCCCACGATTAATGGAATTCCCAGATTTTCAAAAAAATTCTAAAAACACACAAATAAATTTCAAAGTAAAGAAAATAAATTTTAAAAAATTAAATAATTTCGAAAAATGCAATAAGTTAAAAAAAGAAATATATACTCAAATAACGCAAATAAATTTAAAAAGATGCAAATAAATTTCAAAATATCCAAATAAATTCATAAAATATAAATAAATTTTAAAAGACTTAAATAAATCCCAAAAGATCCAAAGAAAATTTCAAAAAATACAAATAAATTTAAAATAACGAAAATAAATTTTAAAAAATACAATAATTTCAAAAAACATAATAAATTTGAAAAGATACAAATAAATTTCAAAAGACGCAAATGAATTTAAAAAACGCATATAGATTTCAAAAAACGTAAATAAATTTTCTAAAAAACTCAGATAAATTTACCAAAAATACAAAGAAATATGACAGAAAACAGATAAATTTGAACAACACTCGGATAAATTTGACAAATAGTTGGATAAATTTGAACAAAACTCAGATAAATTTACTAAAAATATAAAGAAATATGACAGAAAACAGATAAATGTAAACAATATTCAGATAAATATGACAGAAAACAGATAAATTTGAACAAAACTCAGATAAATTTGACAGAAACTAAGATAAAGTTCAAAAAATACAAATAAATTTGTTAAAAACTCAAGTATTTTTACCAAAACTCAAATAGATTTAACCCGCTATTGTTGCGCCACCACCTCACTTGAGGAAGAAGGAAGGCAGTCAGGCTGCAATCTTCACCTCCGATTACAGAAGCCAGAGAAACTCAGATAAATTTATAAAAAACTCAGATAAATTTGACAAAAACTCAGATAAAGTTTATAAAAACTCATATAGATTTGTCAAAAATGATATAACAGCTCTGCTGCCTTCATCCTCTAGCGGTGCTACAGTGCAGGAAGACAGCCTTGCTGCCTTGCTCTTTTCTCCGACGATGGCGCGACACCGGGGTGGCAGTAACAGCGACGAATCTGGACTGGGGGCTGGGCTTTCGTAGCAGGTCAGGTCAAAACCGACCCGAACAAACCCAAACCTGGCCTAGCCGAAGATCGTCTTCTTTCTTCTGGTTTCTACAACCAGAAACGGACAGCAGCAAGCCTATTGCCTTCTTACTCGATTCTGTCGATGGCACGACGCGGCGTCCGGTGGCAATCCCCCTTCTCCGGCGAGTCGTAGGAACATCGGTGGCGCAGGAAATCCGGCGATGGCACAGAAGATCGTCTTCTTCTTCGTTTCGTGTTCTGTGAGTTTGAAACAACAAAGCCATCTTATTTGCAGGCATTCTTCGACGTGTTTGATCATTAGGAACCTAAACGTGTTCGGATTCCATTTCTTGACTGCTATCTCCCATTAGCCATTATCCTCATTACCACAACTTCTGATTGGATGGTGATAAACCACTTCATCAAGGAAGTGCACTATTTCTCTATCTCTTCTTCCCCTATGCATTTGGAAAATAAAAAATATAAAAAACCCATATAGACCTCGATGCATATGAAAGTGTTGGATTGTAGTCCTCCTTGACTTTCATGACGTAACCCATCCTCTTTTCTTCTGCAATTCCGATGCCCTCTGCTACTTCGAATTTATGCCAGAATCCGATCAGTGTGGCCCACTCGAGATCGAAGAAAACCCCAATCTAGTCTTCCGAAAAAAAAAAACTGATCAAGAGGATTTAGTGAGGGAGGAAGATTTGCCATTTGTCGAGTATAAAGAGGATTTAGGAAGAGGGGAGATTTGAAATTTGAAAATTCAAAATTTTATGCCTAAAATGGTTGAAAGGGTAATTTAGTCTTGAAAAATGAAATCATATGGATTGAGGGACCTAAGGCTACAAAAAGTCTAGCTGAGTGGACTAGAGGCCTTAATAAGTTTTTGCTCGGACTGGAGGCTGGATACAATCCACTTGGGGGACCTTTCGCTAATTTTCTCTTTTTTTTAATTTGGGTAGGTTAATTAAACATTTTGAGTTTCTATGAACATTATTTTACTGCACTGATAAAATTGAAAAAAAAATGAAAAATCATTCTCCCCTGGAATCCATTTTTCATTTTTACCCAGTTGAAAAACAGTATATCTTTTTTCTATTGCAACTCTTTTTTGTATTAATTGCTTTTTCTGAGAAGAAAATTGGTGACCTTTCAATTTTCTTTTCTATATCAGAATATTTTATAATATTGTCTGACTTTTGGCAGTTGTTTTTGCGTTCTTAACTTTTATAGGATAAAATTTGTTCCCAATGACACTGAGATGAGATGGCTGTCAATGACTGGCGGGATATTATGTATTGGACTTGGAACTTTTTTTTTTCAGTGTATTGTCTGATGATTGAGACTGCTCA
Source organism: Litsea cubeba (assembly GCA_012931725.1). Lineage (NCBI taxonomy): Eukaryota > Viridiplantae > Streptophyta > Magnoliopsida > Laurales > Lauraceae > Litsea > Litsea cubeba. The sequence goes on along the minus strand of CM022952.1, from coordinate 29,145,852 downwards.
GTGGATGTGTGTGATTTTTGTAATGAGATTGTGTAAAATAGTGTATGAATGGGGTTGCATAGAGAATGGATTAAATTTGTTTCAATGGAATGTATTGTGAGAAATGTTTCAAGTTCTATTTCAGGTTAGTTTTTAAGGCATGTATGGAAATTCATGATGTTCCATGTTGAATTCCATGGTGCAAATACAAAGGAAGATCTCAATCTGGTCACATAATGTGTCTAGTACCAAAAATAATCATCTAAATTGGAAGCGGTTTGTGATGGTGTTTGATGAGAAAAAAGTAGCAACAAACTTGATGGTGTTTGATGAGAAAAAATAGCAACAAAGTCCACTTCTAGAATTTTGGATTTTGCCATATGAGTAGTTCATACTATCAGAAACAACTCCACTTGAACAATTTTGGAGAACAATTGACTTCTTACACCCCATACATTACAGTGGCTCTTACTCAAGTGAGACTTGAACTCAGTACACTCTCTCAAGTTTTGATACATGGAATTGCTTGAAATTTTATACCCAGTGAACATAACAAACTCACAACCATTCAATATGTTCAACTAGTTAAAACTTCAACATTTCAACAAGAGATTAGATTTAACACATTTGACCTAACCAAATTTCAAACTTCTTAAGAGAATGTCTCAGAACATTCAACAAATTCAACATATCTATATTTCAAAAAGTTTTAGGAATACAATAAATGAAAACAAACAAGGCAATATACACCATCTCAAATCCTACACACCGGGTTAAAATCAGTACCCCTTCAACAATGAGCCATCAACATTTTAGCTGCATGAGGAATAAATTTATATGAGAATGATTTAGTCCACTTCACATCCATCCTTTATGGAGATTTTTCATGCCTCTATGGAGATTGAAATGGAATAAGAAAGGCAATTGTGGGGATGGAGGGCCTTCCATTCAATCCTTGATAAACTTTTCCCTTGCACATATCAGGCCATAAACACACCACATTGTCAGCCTCTACACACCTCAATCTCTCCAATTCTGACTTCATAGGCCTCCTCCCAGTTGAACTTTCACTCATCAAGAGTTTGGGGTCGCTGGATCTTTCCTGTGTGTTCAATATTTTCAAACCACTTCGTTTCCTTGGTCCTGATTTTGGGTATGTGGTCGGGAATCTTTTTGGGCCGAGGGAACTCTATTTGGATGGGGTGAACATATCTTCTCCCATGCCGGAATTGCTGGGGGTGTTGGCCAATCTCACTTCCCTCCATCTTCGTTCATGCAATCTAACTGGAGAATTTCCTATGAAGATCTTTCAACTGCAGAATTTAGAGACTCTAGACTTGTTGATCAATCCACTCCATTAAGGTACTTTGCCTGAATTTCCTTCCTACAACAAGGTGTAGATCTTGTCACTCTCATCCACGAATTTTATGGGAGAACTGCCCAACTCTTTTGGAAATCTCAGGTACCTGCAAAGGTTGGAGCTCGCTGGCTACAGCTTCCGTTTGATAAAATCCTATTCATAGAAACTCAAAAAGTTTAATTAACCTAACCAGATTTTTTAAAAAAATGAAAAAACTTGAATAGTTTCAGGAATTATAACTATTCAGAAGGTGAGCATTCTCAATCTCAATCCTGGGGTAGATCAATTTCCGTCACATGTTTTGCTAGAGCATTTTCCATAGAAAAATAATTAAAAAAATGAAAAGTGGATTTTGGGGGAGAATGAAATTCCATTGTTCCTAGTGGAAAATGAAATCTTAAACAATAGAAACTGGAAAAGGGAGTTAAGAGATGGAGAGGGGTGTGGGTTTTGCATCAGGGATGGGGAAAGGGAGGGGGTGTCAGGTGTGGGTTTCTCTCCGGCATGGGAAGAGCAATTGCAGGGGGTGGAGATTGGAGACAACAGACAATGAGGCACATGGATTTCGGGGGACGTGCAAGGAGAGCAACGCGCAGCGGGAAGGGGTTTGTTTGTTGGAGGTGACAGAGATAGGGCTGGGAGCAGAACGTGTCATGGCAGAGATGGGGCTGGGCACTGCGCGGGCTGGGTGGAGGTCTCTGAAGGGCGCGGGGAGGAACTGCAGGCAGTCGAGAGAGGGAGATGGGGGATGACGGAAGGAGAGGCATGCGAGAGGGGATGATGGAAAAAGAGAGGCGAGAGAGGGTGAGAAAGAGAGAGAGGGTTTGATGAGCGGGCTGAATGGGCGATTTTGGTTTTGATGAGGCGGGCCCTAAAATTTCAACTTTCAATCTTTCATCTACCACACGTTTATTTTGCATGCCCTAGCTGAGGGTTCCCTTAAGCTGCAACTCAGGGGAGCCCACCCCTTCCATTAAACTTTTGTATTTTATAAGCACTACTAGCAAAAAAAGTTTCTTTAGCCTTGGTTTTATAGGGGCGAAAATGGATAACTACGGCCTAATGGCCTGTTCACTTACTAGAATTCCTGACAGGAATTCAGGCTGTCTGTGAATTTAGAATTCTGTGTTTCATTACCAGAATTCCCACAAAATTCCTGGGCATTTGAAATTCCAAGCATTCAAATTTCAAAAAACTCAGCATTTGACAAAACTACTTTAACAAACAGGATTTAGAAATCTCACTTGGCACATAAATTCCGGGAGAGGGACGACAGCATTCTGGGAGCTCATGTAGGAATTCAGGCCATGAATAAAACAACGAATCTAGAATTCCGGAATTTGGTAGCATTTCAAATACCAGGATTTGAAATTCCTAGACAACCACCAGACATGAATTCTATGAATTCTAGTAAAGAAACGGGCCCTAAAGGTAGTTTCTCATATCTATGTTTATTTGAAGATTATCATCTAATCCTTTTTAAGTAATTGTAATTTCATTCTTGTTATCTTCTAATTTACAGGCTTGTTCATCATGTGTAAAAGTAAATACAAAAGATGAAAAAGATTCAGATGATACTAATTCCAACATGATGATGTGCAATAATCTCAACCTTTTATTTCTCATTTATTGCAGTCGACTGGTTGTAAGAAACATCCTCTCTTACATCCCATTTCAACCGGCAAGATCGGATCTTTTCAATATACATGACGAACAGTATAAGTTCAACGCCGTTAATGCACTTTCAATTTTCAAAGAGAAGTAGGGAGATTCAAATAAACCCAACAAAAGAATTTTGATGATGCTTGAATTTGCCTTTGTGGTTATAGCAATATAGAACAAAGAATAGTAAATTTGTAAGAAAAAGAAGATTGATTGAATCTTCTGTGATTGTTGTACAAAGCAGTCTTGGACTTTAAAACATTGGAAAAGATAATTAATTACGAAGTGACAATATTTGGTGTGCTAGTTAGATAAGTTTGTAACAAGAACAATACAATACATCAGCTTCAAATCAAATTTAGAAGTCGAACTATTGATCATTCATGATAAATTGTACCATTGTAGGGGAATATGTGCTTTTTTCTAATGGAAATGCATGAGTTATTAAGTTCTACATTCTATGGATTTAGTTTTGGTTTTCTAAACCCTTGATATTTATTTTGTATGAAAGTGTGTGGATGAAATGCTATAAACTACATATTGTATTTATTTATTTTATATTCTTTTATGATATTTTTAACAAGGAAATTGGACGGGGCGGCAGTTATTTGGGTTTTAGAGCGAAATAAGATCTTTTTTTTTTATTTAGAAGGAGTAATTTCTTCATTGATTAATATGTTCATAAAATTAAGGCAGTTTCTATGTTTTGACAATTATAAAAGGAGAGAGCTACACAACAACCAAACTTTAATTTTTTTGAAGAGAACGCCCCTCTTATTTGGGCCTATTGGGATGCATGATGATCATAGAAGTTCATTTGATGTCAAGATCCTCATGAGGCCTACCTACATGTAAAATATTGAGTCAATAAGATCTCCCCTTTTGATCCATGGCCTAAAAATCTAATGATTTAGATGCATAATTTAATTAGGATTTCAATCCAATGGTGAGGAAAAGTTGGATGAGCGTCAAATCCATATAGCCGACCCCACCTAGTGGGAAAATGCTTGGTTTGGTTTGGTGAGGAAAAGTTGGATGAGCGTTAAACTTAGACTTGTGGGTGGGGTTGGTTTGAAAAGACTAGATTGACTCAACATGGATCTCGTGGACAAAAAAGAGGGGGCGGAAGTGAGGCGATTTTAAAAATTCAACATTATAAAAATTATAATTGAAAAGCATAAATAAGGGTTACTACTTACTTCTAAGACCATGAAACGCCCATTTATAAAATCGAGTTGTCTTCTTTGCACTTCGGGTATGCTTTTTTTTTTATATATATATATATATACCAAAAAATCATATACAACAGTAGCCCATGCATACTTATTAATTTTCTATAACTTTTCAACCATGAAACGAGATTGAATAAAAATGGATCTACATGAATTTGGAAAAAGAAGTGTACTATAATAATATGTAAAACTTCTTGAAACCAACAATCAAATCTAATGACTGCTTCTTATCCATATCCATTGACGTCTCTTTCTCTAATGTTTTCACTTCCACAGAGTCTTTGTTGAAATCTTCTACTCTTATAAAAGAGGAGAAGTTGCATCTTTTTCAACTTTTAATTTTGTGACTACACCATGTGGGGCCCACTTCATTATATATATTATAATAATATATAATATATATTATAATAATATATAATATATATTCTATATTCTATATCTCTACTCTTATAATAATAATAACCCCAAGGGGTAGTTCAGTTGGCCTAGGACCACGGTTTGCTCCCGGAGGTTGAGGGTTCGAAACCGCGCTACCACACTGGGGCTACAGGGGGTTTTTACCCGGCTTTGCCTCCTGGGCCCGCAGGGATTACTCCGGCCCAAAGGGCCGGGACACCCTGCGTCAGCAAAAAAAAAAAACTCTTATAATAATAATAATCTATACACTTCTATAAAAGAGAGAAGAGTGCATCTTTTTTTTACTACACCATTGTGCGGCCCACATCATCATCTCATCTCATCATCATCATTATATCATCTCATCATATTATAATTATAAATTATAAATGATAAATTATAAATTATAAATTATAATAAAATACACTCTTATAAAAGAGAGAAGATTGCATCTTTTTTTTACTACACCACCATTGTGGGGCCCACTTCATCATCTCATCTCATCATCATCATCGTATCATCTCATGATATTATAATTATAAATTATAAATTATAATAAATCTCTACTATCTATATCTTCTATCTATCTACTACTCTTATAAAAGAGAGAAAGTTGCATCTTATTTTTGTCTAACCATTGTGGGGCCCACTTCTCATCATCTCATCTCATTATCATCATCTCATTTCATCATCTACTGTATCTACTCTATATATATCTATACTATTATCAAAGAGAGAATGATGCAAATTTGGGGCCACCTTATACTATATCTACTACTCTTATAAAAGAGAGAAAGTTGCATCTTATTTTTGTCTAACCATTGTGGGGCCCACTTCTCATCATCTCATCTCATCATCATCATCTCATTTCATCATCTACTCTATATATATCTACACTATTATCAAAAAGAGAATTATGCAAATTTGGGGCCCACCTTATACTATATATATATTATATATTTCTACTATTATACACCATTGTGGGGCCCACCCCAAAATATTTTAATATAATATAATAATATTATAATGTAAACTTTTTCACTACACCATTATGGGGCACACCCCCAAATATTATAGGGATAAATACATATTACCTACCTGTACTTTGCACGTATTTCATACTACCCACCTGTAGTTTCGTATTTTTTTACTAAACCTACCTGTATTTTAAATCACAATGCAAATATAGACGTCCATGACAGAAAAGATGGAATGACGATATTACCCCTCTGTATATAACTCGTGTATTGCACTTTCCATCATTTTCGCTCTTTTTGGATTGCGATTGCAGTTAGGGTTTTGGTGATATTGGGAGGAAGAAACCCAGTGTTTAGGGTTCTTCAAGACCCTACCGGTCCAGTGCTCCAATCCAAGTCCGATCCTCGACCTCCCCGACGACTCCCTCCACCTCATCTTCTCCCATCTCTCTCTCCGTGACATCAGCCTGGTCCCGCCACGTCCTCGTCTCCCCATCCGGTTCAGTCCTCGTCCTGACCGAGCTTGCCGCCCTCTTCTACTCCCCCTCCTCCAACCACTGGCTCAATTTCTCCTCCAATCTCGCCTCCAAGCCTCGTAACCCCATCCTCGTCACCGACACCGTCTTCGCCCTCTGCGATGTCGGCTCCCCTTGGCACAGCCAGTGGAAGCTCTTCCTCTACAAGCTCTCCTAATTCGGGCGATCCCCATGGGAAAGAGTTGAGAAGCACGAGTGGGGAGATGTATTCGACATCTTGAAGCACCCGTGTCTGATTCGGGGGAGAGGGAACCCGATCTTGGTGGCAGGGGGCTTGAAACCTTCCTTCTCATTGAATGCTTCGTGTTCGACGATTCTGATTATGAGGCTTGATTTGGATAGGTTGGAGTGGGGAGAGGCTGGGAGGATGCCGTTTGAGATGTTCAAGTGGTTTCAGGAGTTGAGCAAATTGACGGTTTTTGGAGGTAGGGATTGGGTCTGCTTCTCAGCCAAGAGGGTTGGGTGATTGGCGATGTGGAATTCTGCTGGGATTGGAGATTGGAGATGGGTGGATGGAGTGGATGGAAATGGGGAAAGTGTTTGCAGAGGATTCGTGTTTGATGCTATGCTCACTGCTCTTCCTTGATCTTAGTCTCACTCAAGTCTTTACATTGATGTGATTGATGCAGATAAAAATCCCTCTTTCTCTTGTACTTTTAATTTTCTTATGCTGTGTTGTTCTTGTAGTTGTTTGTTAATGGCATTGGGGCTGTGGGTGTCTTGAATTTAGATTATTGTTCATGTTTTTTTTATGTGAGATTTATTGTAGTTGTACCCATTGTTTCAGAAATTTTAGCATTTATTGGGAAAAGAAATGGGATGTTGGTTGTAATATGAACATGTCTCTGAGTCTTGGATTATTGATGATGAGTACCGTCCACCTCCCACAAGTCATCTTATTACAGATTGAGAGAATTTCTTATTGCTGCTTTTGAGTGTATTTACAGGAACCTGGACGCGGATCGGCGGGTTTGCTTTTTCCATCATTGGTTTGCTTTCAAGTCAATATCTCACATTAATCCTCTCTGATCTTTCCTATAAAAAATATAGCAAACCCATAGATTGAGGAGTGTTCATCGTCTCAGAGGTTTGAGGGCGTAATTGAAGCTACGAAGAAGACAAATCTGCTGAAGAACTCGAAAAATGATGGGGAATCAAACAAGAAGCTGGAGATTACAGATCTGAAGGTTGATGATGCTGAGAAAGAAAAAATGCGACAAAATTGAACTGAAAAAGAAGAGGGCAAAAAAGTCTTTTTGGACGAGTAATTTGCCGTCCGTATATACGGAACAACATTTATACGACGTACGCCGTTAATACTAACAGAATCCGTGAGTTTTGCATGTTAATTAAAACCACAGGTAGGTTTAGTACAAAAAACCAAAGTGCAAGGGCGTAGTTTGAAATTTGATCAAAGTTCAGGTAGGTATTCTGCATTTAAATATAATTCTATCTATATTATATTATATCTTCTATCTTCTATCTACTATTATAAAAGAGGAGAGATTGCAAACTTTTTTCACTACACCACTGTGGGGCCCACCCCCAAATATTATAATGCAAACTTTGTCACTATATCATTATGGAGCCCACCCCTAAATATTATAATATAATATAATAATATATTATTATGAGAAAGAGTCCCAAATATTACAATGCAAACTTTATCACTACACCATTGTGGGACCCACCCCTAAATATCTATATCTATCTATCTATATTTATATCTATAGAGATATCTTCTATCTTTTATCTATTTATCTATATCTATATCTCTATCTCTATCTACTTCTATCTATCTACTATTATAAAAGAGAGTAAAATGTACAACTTTTTACTTTTTTTTAACTACACACTTGCTTAATCAAATGCAAGATGTAAGCCCCACTTAAGATAATAATAATATAATCTATATATTATTATTACCCTTCTAAAAGAGAAAAATCTAGGGCCCACTTATATAATAATAATAATCTATATCTATCTATCTATCTATATCTAATCTATATATTATTACTCAAATGCAAGAAGTGGGCCCCACTTAAGATACTAATAATATATATATTATTATTACCCTTCTAAAAAAGAAGAACTTGTGTAGGCCCCACCTATATAATAATATTTACTATTATAAAAGAGAATAAGATGTAGAGGATTTAACCAGAAAAATCTCCTTAGACTTGTTAAAGCCAAAAAACGCCATCAATGTCTTATAAAGACCATAGTGATCACAGGAGCTCTGTTTGGTTTTTTTTTTCCTCTGAGCAGGGATATCCCTGCTCATTTTACTTTAAAAAGTCCCAAAACCCTTTTTCCCCTTTTCGTTCTTCTTCATCTTCTTCTCTCTTTCACAATGTTCAAGCTCAACCACCCCTTAGATCAAGACCCTAATCCTTCTTCTGCCATTACCAACACTAATGAAGAAGAAGAGACGAGAATCTCTCTAGCTTCATCTGGAAAGGGCGGCGAATATTCTTCCTAAACAAACCTCGGCACTAAAAAAGAGTGCCCAACTAAAAAGATGGTCCAGATCCATCATCCAAGTGCACCAGCCAGCAATTTGTACTCCATAGAGGGGGTCAATTTGTACACCTCCCCCACCATTTTCCCTCTTTCTTCTCTGCAATGTATATGTACTATTGAAATAGATGATGGTGATTATATTAGAGAGAAAGAGAAGTGGTTAATGGATGGGAGAAGGGATAAGTTGTAACTGCGACGGTCGCATTCTCCTTCTGATATGGTCTGTTGGTGTTCTTTTTCTTTGAAGGATCCCAGCTTCAATGTAGTGGAAAGGAGAAGAAGTTAGGAGAAGAACGAAAAGGAAAAAAAGGGGTTTTGCAACCTCGGTCTTCGTGTGGGCGGGGATATCCCCGTCTCAACTGATACCACTTTGAGAGACAACACTCAGGGAGTCAGGGATATCCCCGCCCAAATTAGTGCTGTGAACGGGGATATCCCTGCTTGTGTTAGTGCTGTGAGCGGGGATATCCCCGCCCATGAGAGTATTGTGGGTGATATATGTCTTTCAGAATTGTATTTCTCATTTGAGGAATTATGACCAAATGTCCATTCCTTATTGAGCTAATGCCCATGTGTATGTAACTGATAGAATCCCAAAACTATTTTCAAAGTTTAACCATTTCTATGTTAGAAAATGACCATTCCCATCCCCATATCCAACCATTTCTTTGTAAACAAAAGCTCATGCCCAATTCTATCATCTTCTATTACGGCCAAAGCCAATGCCCATTTGTATTACTCTTTTAAGTAGGAAGATAGAATTAGGCATCAGCTTTTGTTTACATAGAAATGGTTGGATATGGGGATGGGAATGGTCATTGACTAATATAGAAATGGTTAAACTTTGAAAATAATTTTGGGATTCTATCAGTTATATACTCATGTACACTAGCTCAATAAGGAATGGACATTAGGTCATAATTCCTCAAATGAGATATACTATTATGAGAGAATATAACCACAGTCTTCGTGTGGGCCGGGATATCCCTGCTCACAACACTAACATAAGCAAGGATATCCCCGTTCACAACACTAATTTGGGCTGGGATATCCCTGGCTCAACTGATACCATTATAAGAGACAACACTCAGGGATGTAGGGATATCCCCGCCCACACGAAGACTGGGGATACAAAACCTTTTTTCCCATTTTCGTTCTTCTCACATCTTTTTCTCCCTTCTACTACTTTGAAGTTGGGATCTTTCAAAGAAAAAGAACATCAAAAGACCAGATCAGAAGGAGAATGCGACCATCACAGTTACAACTTATCCCTTCTCCCTTCCATTATCAACTTCTTTCTCTCTCTCTAATATAATCACCATCTCTCTAAATACAAGCGTCGGTGAAGCACTTTTCTTCTCATCGGTTTGCCATTTTCAATCAGGGGATCTACAAAGTCCTGCGGCTTTTTTTCTTCTTCAATGAATCCCTGCTCAGAGAAGATGAATCTATCCTCAAATAAAATGGGCAAAAGAACGAAAATGGAGAAAAGGGTTTTGGATTTGGGACATTTTAAGGTAAAAGGAGCAGGGATATCCCTGCTCAGAGCAAAAAGAAATATATCAAACAGGGCTTTGGGACTACTATGGTCTATGTTGGAATTTGAGATGCATTGAGTTGAATCTTGAAGCATTGGTGTGTTTGGTGTCTCAAGCATCAAATTGTATTGGAATTATTGTCAACACTATGTCTCAATCATGTGTTGAAAGAGTGGAAGTGATAGAGCTCAAGAAGAATGAAAAAGGAAAACAGTGAAGAAAATCAGTTTTTCCTGGTGCAGTGTACCCGGTCGACCGAGCTCCCTGGCCGGTCGACCGAGCATGAAGAAAGTGCAAAATCAGAGCTTACAGTTATTTTTTGACACAGAGGTCATCCGGTCGACCGAGGCTTCCAGGAGTCGGTCGACCGAGCATGAAGAAAGTGCAAAATCAGAGCTTACAGTTATTTTTTGACACAGAGGTCATCCGGTCGACCGAGGCTTCCAGGATGTCGACCGAGCTCGGTTCCAGAATTTGACAACTTACAACTTTTTGAAAGTTCGTCAGGCGCCCAGTTCACCCGGTCGACCGAGGTCCCCAGCCGGTCGACCGAGCACACACAGACAGCAAGTATTGCAGAATTAGAAGTCTTTTGCTAAAAGTTAGGAATTTTTGGTAATTCGTTTGGGACTCTTTCTAAACGAATTGTAGCCTATTTTGGACACTCTTTGGGGTTGCTAAAACCTATATAAACACTCCTAATCTCGTTTTCAACAACAAGCATCAAAGAAAGAAGAGTTTGAGAGAGTTTTGGAGAGAAGAGTGCTTGGAGAAGAAGGTGCTTGTGTCTTGCTGTTGTGGAGCAACTTTCTACAGCAAGTGTGGACGAATTTGAAGCCTCATGAAGATGGTATTTTCGTTCATAAGATAAGTCTCTCTTTTATGCTTTAGATTTCTATTTGTAAGGGATTGAGAGAGAGAGAATTGTAGAGGGGAAAGGGCTGTAGATCAGTTTATCTTCTTTGCTGTAATCATCAAGTTGGTGCTTGGTGTTTTGGGGTTTGGTGATCCTGTCTGTGGGTGCAGACAAATTGTAAAGGGAGTTGTAGCTTCCTAGATAGTTGGTGCTATCTGAAACCTAAGGGAGTCGGTGCTTCCTAGATAGTTGGTGCTATCTGAAACCTAAGGGAGTCGGTGCTTCCTAGATAGTTGGTGCTATCTGAATTTAAGGGTTGGTGCTCTTTGTCGTCGGTGCGACTAAATAAGATTCAGACCTGTACCGGATTGTTGTTCGGACGGGATTGAACCGTGGACGTAGCCTTTTGGTGAACCACGTAAAATCTGGTGTCAATTGTGTGGTTTGATTTGAATTGTTGTTAGCAAGGACCTGTTTAAAAGAGATCACTGATTCACCCCCCCCCCTCTCAGTGATCACGAGATCTAACAATTGGTATCAGAGCGTAAGGTTTCCCTTGATAAGCTTAACACGCTAAGGGTGATCTTTGTCAAATCACATGGCAACCAGCACAGCGAATATGAAAGCACCGTTGTTTGATGGTTCTAATTACACCTTTTGGAAGATTAGAATGCAGGCCTTCATCAAATCTCTTGGCTATGATGTCTGGGAGACTGTCAGAGTCGGTTACAATTCTGCCATTGTACCCACTGATGCTGCAACGAAGAAGTTAGCGGACAACGACTCTAAGGCGCAGAATGCACTCTTTAGCGGCCTTGTTGACAGCGAGCTGATCAAAGTTATAGCATGCAAGACAGCCAAGGAAATCTGGGATAAGCTGAAAAGCATCCATGAAGGAGATGAGAAGATCAAAGAAGCGAAATTGCAAACTCATCGCTCCCAATTTGAGTCTCTTCGCATGGAGGATAGCGAGAATGTTGATTCTTACATGCAACGGGTGAATGAAGTCACGAATGACATTCGTGGACTAGGAGAGGAGATTAAAGAACCAGTCATCGTCAAAAAGGTTCTAAGATCTCTCCTTCCCCGGTTTGATTCTAAAGTCTCAGCCATAGAAGAAGCCAAAGATCTGAACGAGTTTTCAATGGATGAGCTGCATGGTTCTCTCACTGCCTATGAGATGCGCATAGGTAAGACGTCTTCATCGGATAGAGAAGCGGCCTTCAAAGTTCAGAAAAAGGCAAAAGAGATTGCTGGTCATGATTCTGATGATGATGAGCTTGAGGCTCAATTTATTAGAAGGCTGAAGAAAGGAAGCAATGGCAAGTATAAAGGGAAGCTACCCTTTAAATGCTTCAATTGTGGCGGTGTTGGCCACTTTGCTGCGAAGTGCCCGCTGAAAGAAGACAATGATAATGACTCTTATGTTGATAAGAGTAAATGGAAGAAGAATTTCAGAAAGAAGGGCAAAGCAAAGAGCTTCATCAGTCAGCATAATGACAGCACGTCTGAATCTTCGGACGATGATGAATCAGTCGAGGCGACTGAAGCACTCTTCATGGTTACTATTGAAGAAGACAATGAGCAAGAGCTGGAAAACGAAGAGGAGGCTGAAGTGAATCTTGAAGAAGAGCTCATTGCTGCACTTGAGGAGCTTAGCAAGGAGCGAAGATCAAGTAAGAAAAATCTGAAACTTCTTCATGAATCTGAAATTTCAGTTATTGCTTTGAAAACTGAATTAGAAGAGTATAAAAGAATGGTAGATGTCCTAGAAATACAAATCTGTACCAAAACTGAGGAAGTGATGAAACTTGAGAATGAAATCCTTGGAGCAAGGACTGAAAATATGCAAATGAAACAAAAGCTCAAGGAGTTTCAAGCTATCAATGGTACATTGAAGCTGAATGAAATTTTGAAAGTTCAAAGACCCCCTCACTTCAGATTTGGAATAGGATTTGAGAATGGAGAATCTTCTAAGGTTACACCTTCTGTAGAGACGGTGTTTGTAAAGCAAGTTACTACACCTTCCAATTCTGTGAAGCCCACACTGCCTAGAAAAGAGCCCATTCAAGTGAGAAAGGACATGAAGCCTAACCAGCCATATAAAAGATACAAATTTTATGGCTATTGTTATCATTGCAATAGGTATGGACATAGAAGGGCAGATTGTAAATTCTATGTGAGAAACAGCCCAGTTGTGAGAAGGAACCCTTTCTCAATCCTAAATAGCCACAATATTGAGTGCTACAAGTGTCATAATTTTGGACACATGGCTAGGGATTGTAGGCTGCCTACTGCTAAACCAATTCAGGTTGAAAAGAAACCCAAGTTAGTCAAAACTTGGAGGGCAAAGAAAAGTGCAGAAAAAGGCAAGAAATCTCTCATTGTGCAAACCGCTTTCAATGCACAAAAGAAGACAGCACCATGGGTCCTTGATAGTGGCTGTTCGAGTCATATGACTGGTGATAAAGAAAAATTCATCAAGTTACAGCACTATGAAGGTGGTTCGGTAAAGTTTGGTAACAATGATGGTGCCAAAATTGTTGGAAAAGGTGTTGTTCAGCTGATGGCAAACAAGATCAGATCTGAAGAGGTCTTATATGTGTCTGGATTGAGACACAATCTGTTGAGTGTGAGCCAGATCTGTGATAAGGGCCACGAAATTGTTTTTACAAAGAATGGGTTTGCTATCAAGAAGAGTAGCAACGGCAAAACAGTGGCTACTGGGTCAAGGACAGCTGGAAATCTTTACACCTTGTCAGATGGAGCTGAAAAGACATGCTTATTGAGTCGGTCAGAAGAGAGTTGGTTGTGGCACAAACGCCTTGGGCATCTAAACTTTGGCAACATGTCAAAGATTTGCAATTCAAAGGCTGTTAGAGGTATGGCTACAGTTGAAAAGCCTTCAAACCCCATTTGTGACTCTTGTCAAAAGGGAAAGCAAACGAGGGTAATGTTCAAGACGAAGGAGCATCATACGAAGAAACCTCTTGAGCTGGTACACACTGATCTCTGTGGACCGATGCGGACTCAAAGCACCAATGGAGATAAGTATTTTATGCTTTGCATTGATGATTTTACTCGCATGACATGGGTATTATTTCTTAAGCATAAACATCAAGCACTTGATCGGTTCAAAGTGTTTAAAGCACAGGTTGAAAACATGCTAGGGAAGCAGATCAAGACGCTAAGGTCTGATCGTGGAGGCGAATTCACATCTGATGAATTCACTAAGTATTGTGAACATCATGGCATCCAAAGACAATACTCAGCCCCTAGAACTCCACAGCAGAATGGAGTTGTTGAGCGCAAGAACCGCACTGTGCAAGAAATGGCACGCACCATGCTGGTTGAAAGTAAGATGGCTGATAAGTATTGGAAAGAGGCGATTCATACGGCTGTTTATATTCAGAATCGTTGCTTGATCAGGCCACATGAAGATAAAACACCTTATGAGCTATGGTTTGGAAGAAAAGCTACAGTCAAGCACTTCAGAGTCTTCGGTAGCAAGTGTTACATCAAGCGGCTCGAACAAAATCCGGGCAAATTTGAAGAAAGAGCCGATGAAGGTATTTTTCTGGGTTACTCATCCTCTAGTAAAGCTTACAGGTGCCTTAACAAAAGGACCAGAAAAATTATTGAAAGTGCTGATGTTAGAATTGATGAAAACCATGAGTCAAAGAAGGTAACTCATAATGACAGTCCAGTGTATGAGGACTCGAGTGAGATTGATGATGAAGTGGCTGAACCTGATTCTGAAAAGGCAAAAGATGATTCAGAGGATACTTCTCCTAGAAAGAAAAGTACTTGGGTAGAGCAACACCCTAAGGATCAAATCATTGGAGATCCTGAGGCCGGTGTAAAAACTAGACAAAGTGTAGTTAGCAATTACTCACTTGTGTCCACCATTGAGCCCAAGACAGTAGCTGAAGCTAGTCTAGATGAAAGCTGGTTAAAAGCTATGCATGAGGAGTTGGAGCAGATTGAGAAAAACTCCACATGGGAACTAGTCCCTAGACCTACTGATAAGAATGTGATTGGTACAAAATGGGTCTTTCGGAACAAGCTGAATGAAGATGGTCAGGTCATACGAAACAAGGCAAGGTTGGTTTGTAAAGGCTATGCACAAGTTGAAGGCATAGATTTTGAAGAGACCTTTGCACCGGTGGCTCGTCTGGAAGCCATTCGTATGTTTCTTGCATTGGCTGCCTATAAAACCTTCAAGGTATTTCAGATGGATGTTAAGTCAGCTTTCTTAAATGGTTTACTTGAAGAAGAGGTCTACATTGAGCAACCTGATGGCTTTCTAATTAGCAAAAATTCAGACTTAGTTTGCAAGCTGAAGAAGGCTCTATATGGACTGAAACAGGCGCCAAGGGCATGGTATGCAAGGCTGGATCTTTATCTTCGCAAGATTGGTTTTGGAAAAGGACTAGTTGATAGCAATCTGTATGTCAAATCTGATTCAAGCAAACAGCTGGTGGTTATTGTTTATGTTGATGACATAATATTTGGAGGCAATGATGAGAATATGTGCAGGATTTTTGCTGAAGATATGACGAAAGAATTTGAGATGTCTATGCTTGGAGAGCTAAAGTTCTTCCTAGGATTACAAGTTCAGCAGCTGAAAAATGGTATTTTTATATCTCAGATGAAATATATAAAGGAAATGCTGAAGCGTTTTAACATGGAAGACAGCAAGCCCGTGAGCACGCCAATGACAACGAACACGAAACTTAGCAAAGATGATAAGGCTTCGTCCGTTGATCACACCACCTATCGTTCTATGATAGGAAGCTTGCTTTACTTGACTGCTACAAGACCAGATCTTCTACAAGCAGTATGTATGGTGGCTCGATTTCAAGCATCACCAACTGAGACGCACCTTACAGCAGTGAAAAGGATATTTCGATATCTAAAAGGTACTATGGAGCTTGGAATATGGTATCCTAAAGGTAAATCCTTTACTCTTGTCGCATACTCAGACGCCGATTGGGCTGGTTGCGTAGATGATCGCAAGAGTACAAGTGGTGGTGCATTCTATCTTGGTGATAGATTGGTAGCTTGGCACAGCAAGAAGCAAGACTCCGTCTCACTTTCGACAGCGGAAGCAGAATATATTGCAGCGGCAACTTGTTGTACGCAAGTGTTATGGATGCGGCAAATGCTCTCTGATTTAGGAGTTCCAACAACAGATCCTACGCCGATCCTCTGTGATAACACTAGTGCAATTCATATCTCCAAGAATCCAGTTCAGCATTCAAGGACTAAGCATGTTGCAATCCGCTATCACTTTCTCAAGAATAAAGTTGCAGATGGTGAGGTAAAGTTGGAATACGTTCCTACTACTGAGCAAGTGGCTGATATCTTCACAAAACCTTTGCCAAAGGAAGTCTTCGAGTATCTCCGAAAGAAATTAGGAGTTACTCATTCTCCTACACCTTAGGAGATGTGCCAGAAAGGGGGAGCAATGAATTCGTTGAATATCTTATTTGCTCCTAGATTGGTCCCTTTGGAATTATTGTCAAAGGGGGAGAAGATTATGCATGGAAAGGTTGATATGCATGTCATCTTGAGAAGGTTATCTGGAGATTGGTATCAAGTTATGCTGAGAAGATTATGCAAGGAAAGACTATATGCATGTTGAAGTTAGTCTTATGCTAAGAAGATGGAAATATGATAGCATGAGGAAGATGGAAGATTGGAATGAAAATTGGTATCAAGATAGTGAATGAGAAGATCATGTTCCAAGGGGAGTTTATTGTTCTAAAAAGGCTCTATGATGTCAACATGTTCCAAGTGTCTGTGTTGAAGTTCCAAGTGTTGCCAACAATTCCAAAGGGGGAGATTGTTGGAATTTGAGATGCATTGAGTTGAATCTTGAAGCATTGGCGTGTTTGGTGTCTCAAGCATCAAATTGTATTGGAATTATTGTCAACACTATGTCTCAATCATGTGTTGAAAGAGTGGAAGTGATAGAGCTCAAGAAGAATGAAAAAGGAAAACAGTGAAGAAAATCAGTTTTTCCTGGTGCAGTGTACCCGGTCGACCGAGCTCCCTGGCCGGTCGACCGAGCATGAAGAAAGTGCAAAATCAGAGCTTACAGTTATTTTTTGACACAGAGGTCATCCGGTCGACCGAGGCTTCCAGGATGTCGACCGAGCTCGGTTCCAGAATTTGACAACTTACAACTTTTTGAAAGTTCGTCAGGCGCCCAGTTCACCCGGTCGACCGAGGTCCCCAGCCGGTCGACCGAGCACACACAGACAGCAAGTATTGCAGAATTAGAAGTCTTTTGCTAAAAGTTAGGAATTTTTGGTAATTCGTTTGGGACTCTTTCTAAACGAATTGTAGCCTATTTTGGACACTCTTTGGGGTTGCTAAAACCTATATAAACACTCCTAATCTCGTTTTCAACAACAAGCATCAAAGAAAGAAGAGTTTGAGAGAGTTTTGGAGAGAAGAGTGCTTGGAGAAGAAGGTGCTTGTGTCTTGCTGTTGTGGAGCAACTTTCTACAGCAAGTGTGGACGAATTTGAAGCCTCATGAAGATGGTATTTTCGTTCATAAGATAAGTCTCTCTTTTATGCTTTAGATTTCTATTTGTAAGGGATTGAGAGAGAGAGAATTGTAGAGGGGAAAGGGCTGTAGATCAGTTTATCTTCTTTGCTGTAATCATCAAGTTGGTGCTTGGTGTTTTGGGGTTTGGTGATCCTGTCTGTGGGTGCAGACAAATTGTAAAGGGAGTTGTAGCTTCCTAGATAGTTGGTGCTATCTGAAACCTAAGGGAGTCGGTGCTTCCTAGATAGTTGGTGCTATCTGAAACCTAAGGGAGTCGGTGCTTCCTAGATAGTTGGTGCTATCTGAATTTAAGGGTTGGTGCTCTTTGTCGTCGGTGCGACTAAATAAGATTCAGACCTGTACCGGATTGTTGTTCGGACGGGATTGAACCGTGGACGTAGCCTTTTGGTGAACCACGTAAAATCTGGTGTCAATTGTGTGGTTTGATTTGAATTGTTGTTAGCAAGGACCTGTTTAAAAGAGATCACTGATTCACCCCCCCCCTCTCAGTGATCACGAGATCTAACAGTCTATATAACACATTGATGGTGTTTTTGGCCTTTAACAAGTCTAAGGGGATTTTCCCGGTTAAATCCTCTAAGATGTATAACTTTTTACTTTTTTTTTCACTACACATTTACCCAATCAAATGCAAGATGTGGGCCCCACTTAAGATAATAATAATATAATCTAGATATTAATATTACCCTTCTAAAAGAGAAAAACTTGGGCCACACTTATATAATAATAATCTATATCTATGTATCTATATCTATCTATCTATCTACTATTATAAAAAAGAGCAAGATGTAACTTTTTTTTCACTACACACTTGCCAATCACATGCAAGATGTGGGCCCCACTTAAGATAATAATAATATATAATCTATATATTATTACTCAAATGCAAGATGTGGGCCCCACTTAAGATAAATGCAATTTAGTGGTACGTCTTATAGATTGCTAAAGATAATTCCATAAATGCAATTTAGTGGTACATCTTATTGATTGTTATCGTAAAATTGTTGTTGTTCTTTACAATTTTTAGTTTCTTAATATACAACTTTTGTACATTTTTTTTATTATAAAAGGGCATTTCAAGGGCATGAATATATTTATTTATTATTGCTCTTACTCATGAACTTTAATTTGAAAAACTTTGATCATTTTCTAACACATTTATTTCTTCCATCATTGAGAGCTGCTGCTTCTTCTTGTTCTTGTTCTTCTTTTCATATATTTCAATGAAGCGTCATGCATTTCCTTAAAGGAAAAACGAGAATCTTATAGAAACTGCTTGTTATGCTAGCGTTACTACTCTCTTCAAAGTCAGTGAATGAAGTGATCATTTTAAGTGTAAACAACTAAAATAAGTATTTGATGCTGAGCTGCAACAAATTCAGTTTGTCTTTATTCGTTTCAAATTTTTCTTACTTTGATCAACACTCTCATCCTCTATATAGAATATAGTAGAAGAGTTGATCTAGAATACCTAGGTTATATTCTTATGTATTTCTTAAAAGAAAGATCCAATTCTTTTGCTAGATTTGTATTTGTATTTTTTTTGTTTTTTGGTATTTTTTCCCCATGGATATCTCTATTTGCGGGCTTTCATTTAACTGAACTTCTATGATTACTTTTTATGATCATTTTCTTACTGGGTATAAAATATAGCACCTTGTATCAAGTAAAAGAAGATGGTGACTCTTAGAGAGGTATCTCCTCTTTTTACCTGATAGTGGTCCGTCTTATAAAATAAAATAAGGCACATGTTAAATACTAATATTGATCAACAGGTGCTCTGTAAATATTACCGGTCAGAGTTCATATCATAGTTCCACCATTGTTGATCCATGTCGCTTGAGGACAAGCCGAATTACTTCATTATTCTTGACGATCGGTGTGAAATGTTATTCTTCTTTGTAAGTTAAGAATAAAACCACCATCTCAATTTTTTTATTCTGGTGTCCTTAGGTATGATGTAATTAATTTTTCTCCTTAATAAAATCTGATTTTGTAGTGAACATATAATGTTCATGGTAATTAGTTAAAACAGTAAGCTCATCTGGTTCTTAGTTTTTATTTTTATTTTTTATAAAACTACAGGTTATCGATTTGACTATGCTTTCGACTAGACTCCAACTTTAACAGGTCGAGTCTACCAGGAAACCGATAAGTCGACCTGATAGGTTAAATAAAGTAAATTTAAATTTTTTTATACACATTCATGATAAAATGTCTAGATATATGTGATTTATATCCTCAAAAAATTATATAAATTCTATATCGATTGTCTTTTGAGATCTCATTTTTCTCACTATATCATCTTTTTATTGTTTTCAAATATATAGAAAAAAAAGTAGTATCAACTGTATTTTGACATTGCACGGACCTTGCAATTTACAATTACTCATTTTCTATTGAAATTTAATTTTTAAATGTATTTCAGCTTCTACTAAATTTTTTAAGAATTTTATTTTTTAAAAATTTTCTTAATAAAACTGTGTATTTAGTGCACGTGCATTGCACGTGCAGGGCTCCACTAGTCTACTCTTATAAAAGAGGAAAAGTTGCTTAATCTTTTCACTACACCACTGTGGGGCTCACTTGAAAGGATATCTTCTATCTTCTAATATATATATATATATTTCATTGCAAGTTGTGGGGCCCACCCTTATTATATAATAAATCTATATACTCTTATAAAGAGAGAAAGATGTAGTCAAGCTATGGGGCCCACCCTTATTATATATATTTTTCACTCCACACGTGCCCAATAAAATACAAGTTGTGGGGCCCACCCTTATTATCTTATAAAAGAGAGAAAGATGTAGTCAAGCTGTGGGGCCCACCCTTATTGTATATATACATTTTAAAATATAAATTTTTCACTCTACATGCCCAAAGAAAATCCATACCCTTATAAAAGAGAGAAAAATGTAGTCAAGTTGTGGGTCCCACCCTTATTACTCTTGACAGTCGGTGTGAGATATTATTCTTCTTTGTAAGTTAAGACTAAAATCACCATCTCAATTTTTTTTTCTGATGTCCTTAGGTAAAATATAAATTATTTTTTTCCTTAATAGAATCTGATTTTGTAGTGAACATATAATGTTCATGGTAATTGGTTAAAATAGTAAGCTAATCTGGCTCTTAGTTTTTATTTTTATTTTTGATAAAACTGCAGGTTATTAATTTGACTATGCTTTCAACTGTACTCCAACTTTAACAGGTCGAGTCTATCTGAAAACTGACAAGTCGACCTGACATGTTAAATAAATTGAATTTAATTTTCTTTGTACACATTCATGATAAAATATCTATAAATATGTGATTTATATCCTCAATAGGTTATATAAATTTCATATCGATTTTTTTTAAGATCTCATTTTTCTCACTATATCATTATTTTATTATTTTCAAATGTATAGGAAAAAAGTAGTGTCAGCTGTATTTGGACATTGCACGGGCCTTGCAATTTACAATCACTCATTTTCTGTTGAAATTTAATTTTTAAATGTATTGAAGCTTCCACTGAATTTTTTTTTTAATTTTCATAATAAAATTGTGTGTTCGGTGCACGTTCATTGCACTTGCAGGGCTTCACTAGTGTTTTTTTAATAATTCACATTCTTTGGTCAAACTTTCTTTCTCTAAACTTATTTTCTCTCCATTCATATTCAACACCATTATCAGAACGACGTCTTCGGGTAGAATTAGAAGTAGCTACCCTCTAAGATTAGGCATGTCAAGGTGTAAGACCCCGACCCCCAATTCTTTTATTTAGCGTTGTTTTAATTATGGTTTAACTTTTTAAGTGAGATTAGAGTTGGTTTGACTTTTTTTTTGAGTTGGACTAGATTTTTCATAACCTTTGAGAGTTTTGAGGACCGTTGACTTTAGTTTGACCCGGCCTTTGTAAAATGTATTTTTGAGAGAAATTACTCTTGATTTCTAAAATTCCCAAATTTTATTCATTTTGATTCATTTTATTGTTATAAACAACTTTCATGTTTTGACCATTTTGATTTAGGAAATTGATATTGGCACTCCTTTTTTTTTTATGGAGGCACTCCTTTTCAAGGTAACTAGTGAGAAGGAGATAAATTTGAATTGGAGTGCCATAAAAAAAAGGAGTGCCAATATCAATTTCCTTGATTTAATGCTCAGAAACGGCATTTTTCAAAAAAAAGGGGCAAAAATGACATTTTCACTAAATCTGTCCATAAACCAAACCAAACCAAACCAAACCAAGCCTTTTCCCACTAGGTGGGGTCGGCTATATGGATCTGACGACGCCAATCAAATCTGTTTAGGGCCATGTCGTCCGTTAAATCCATGTAGGCAAGATCATGTTTACTAAATCTGTCCATAAATTTTAAAAATTTCAGAAACTAGCAAAAATATACTTTTTAGAAAATAGATTTTTCGACGAGTAATTTTGTCTTCTTCGTCGTCTTCGTTCGGGACCCACAAATGTCACTTTTAACCACTTGAGCCTTGGGGCCCATGGGGCATCGCCCACTCAAGTCTTTATAAACTCAAGTGGGTTCTTCTTCTTCTTCCCCATTCATTTTTCCTGCAACATTTGGGGCTGTTTAGGGTTTTCTCTTCCAGCCCTTTCCTCTCTCTTCTAGAAAGCTTCCATCTTGAGTGCAAAGTGAGGGAATGATCTCCTAATCTTCTTCTTCATCTTCCAAGCTTTCCAAAGATGCCATTTTCAAAGGATTTGAGCCAATGAAACCCTCTTCTCCAAGCTTTTCTTCTTGTTTGAAGCTTCTAAAAGGTTAGCAATGAAATTTCTTCTTCAAATCTTTGTTTTCTAAACCTTTTGGAGTGTTTTTGTCATACATGCAATGGTTTTCATTGAGGTTTGCAAATGATTGATTTTTAGGGCTTTCTCTTAGGTTATTTTGGGGTTTTGTGGTTTTGGAGCTAGAGACTTAATTAAGGCCATCTTAGAGTGATTTACATCTCTTCTTAGCCAAGGCAAGTAGATATTTCAGCTAATATGGTGATTATTGTTCAATATGGATGATTTTATGGATTTTCTTTATCTTGATTTCTTGCTTTTGAACCATTATGTTTAATCTAGTATTGTTTTGTAGTTTAATCTGCTAAACTCATGTTTTAGATTGTTCATATGTTTGGTTTGTTTCATTGAAATTCTGATTTGAAACTTATTTCATCTAGATTGTGATTTTTATGAATGAATGGTTGAAATGGTGAAGTGATTGGATGGTGTTTGGATGAGAGGATTTGAAGTGATGAATTTAAAGTATGGATTGGTGAAAATGGAGGAGCTTATAGCTCATTTTATTGCAGGAAACTGATGTGTAGAAATAAGAAATGTTTGAATGAAGGAAATATATAAAAACAGCTTCAGAATTTCACCCTCGCAGTGGGGTCGGTCAGCTGTCGGTTAACCGATAGGTGACCGAAAGGTGACCGACAGGTGACCAAACCTCTCGGTTCATTTTCCCGGGAGCCGCAAATTTTCTGATGTTGAGGTGTCGGTTAACCGAACCGCAACCGACACCCTTTTCGGTTACAATTCCAAAAGCTATTCTCCTCCTGACTCTGTGTTCGGCTAGCTGTCGGTCAGCATGTCGGTTAACCGATGTGACCATGTCGGCTAACCGACATCCAGCCGAAGGGTAACCGAATCCCACCCAAATTTTTGAATAAGTGAAGATCTTTATGTTTGAAATTACCAAGGTATCTTTATAGATCTTAATGCACACCTTATGACCTTAAATGTTGAGGATCTTAAGTGGTACCAAACTCTTTTCTTATAAATCAACATTGAGGGATCAAGTGTGTCTTGAGACGACCTTAGGTAAGCCATTCAATCACTATACATCACTTCATCATAAGATAGAGAAATTTGTATGTTTCCTTACAAATTGATTTGAAATTTATTTGAGTGGTTCGCCACGTTCGAAAATATATCGATAAGGTTACTCATCAAATTTGTTCAGATTTGTCAGCATATTCAGTATATATTTGTTCAGTAGTAGTCCTTTTTTCAATTTTGGAAATGAATCTATTATGATTTGATTTGTATCGGTTCGGATTTGAAATTTAAAGGCACCACTAAGCTTAGGTCACATTGTCGGGCTGATCACCCGGCTTGGGATCTTTAAATTGTCTGCCAACTGCAGTTTGGATTCTGCCTGTATCGACCATGGCAATGGTTTTGTTCTGCCGGTCCCATTTGTATGGCTATGATTCTGATTCTGTTCTGCCGGTCCCACGTGTAGTGGCTACGGTTCTAATTATTCCAGTCCCACGAGTAGTGGCAACGGTTTTCTGTTCTACTCTTGTTACTTTGGTAATAGGAGAATATAGCTATATGTGGTTGCAAATGTTTTAATCAGTCTGTTAATTCTTTTAAGATAGTTATGTTTTGGTTATTGTTTAGATATTTCCCATGATATTTATGTTCGGTCTTTTAATCATTTTATCATGATTTACCACTATCATTGTTTAGAATCTTAATGGATTTACAATTATTTCAATAAATGTCCATCATCATATTATCTGAATATTTGCTTGCCAAACCGTTGTGTCTGATTCCCTTTTGTTTGGTGCCAGGTCTTGCCCTCTTTTATCTTTTTAGGTGTTTTGAGTGGAAGAGATGGTCGAGCCGTCAGATGGACGTGAATGGTTGCCAAACGATATCAACTAGATGTCGTTTATGGTACATGAGTTCGTAACATATTTTGGAATAGTATTTTGTTTAGTTGGTTGTTTGTTTGGATGGCTTTTATTAGCCTTTCATTTGGGATTGTAATTAATGCACTTGTTAATTTGTAACCTTAACATATGTGGGAAATAAAATGTCCTGTTACTACCAGCTAAGTATTCTATGATTTATGATTTGGACAAGTTTGATTATAGGCCTTAATTTGATGGCTTCATGTTAATGGCTGAGTGCGACATGGAATTCGATGGCCACGGGCTCCGAGTCGCAAACACCATGATTATCTTCCGTAAAATATTCAGGTTGTGATGGAATTTTGTTATCCTCATACACACGGGTCTTGGGTAAAGTAAAAAGTTTTAATTAATTCCAAAATTTCACATCCCGAGATCGGATCACTGCAAGGCCTGGTTTTGGGGTGTGACACAAGGCACGGCCAGCCCAAATCCCGGCCTGCCAAATAGAATGGGCCATGCCGTGCCATGCCGGCCCACCAGATGGAGCGGGCTGGGCCGTGCCGGCCCTTCGTGCCTCCAGTGCCCGGCGTGCTTCTTTTATTATTTTTTTCAATTAATTTTTCTCCTTTTCGGTATTAAAATTAAAAATTAGAACACAAGCACGGAGAATGACAAAGATATTTAAGTGGTTCGGTCAAACTCGACCTACTCCATTGAGAAGAATGGGAGGGTTCGAGTATTTATAGACTTGGAATTTATGAAACTCAGGGTGCTCGATGCCTGGGTTTTTAATAAGAATCTCTCGCATGATTTAGATAATTCAAAAATCCAGCATTTGAAATTCATAGATGCCCACCAGAAATGAATCTTGTAAATTCTTGTAACTAAAGGGGTCTGTACATGTACAATGAGAATCCATATTAGGTTTGTCCCTGTCTGAATATTCCACAAGAAATCTAGGCTGTTGTGATGAAACTTGATGATGAAATTTTTTTTTGTCTTAAAAGAACACCCGAAGAGGACGAAATATAAATTTTATCGTTTGTTTTAATTTTTTTCAAAAGTATAGGAGACGAAAACAAAATCTCGTCTGCAAAAATAAGGTGCCAACTTCATTTGCGTTGGCGCCAATTATTTTAGCTCATTAGAGACAAACATTTTTGTCACAAAATATAATTTTTTTTTGCGACAAACGTAATTCGTCACCAATAAGGATAAGTTATGGAAGACGAACATATTTCGTCACCAAAATAAGGCGCCAATTTCATTTGCGTTTGTGCGAATTATTTTAGCTCGTTGGAGACGAACATTTTTGTCACAAAATATATATATATTTTTTTTTGCGACGAACGTAATTCGTCACTAATAAGGATAAGTTATGGAAGACGAAAATGTTTTGTCACCAAAAAAGGTGCCAATTTCATTTGCAGTGGCGCGAGTTATTTTAGCTCATTGAAGACGAACATTTTTGTCACAAAATATAATTTGTTTTTGCGACGAACGTAATTCGTCCCCGAGAAGGATAAGTTATGGAAGACAAAAATATTTCGTCACCAATAAACATTCCATCATGCCGTTTCATCTTTCTGTTAAATGGGCGACAATTATATATTTTTATCTCGGAAAAATAAGTTGTGGGACAAATTATTTTAGCTCATTGGAGACGAACATTTTTGTCACAAAATATAATTTGTTTTTGCGACGAACGTAATTCATCACCAATAAGAATAAGTTATGGAAGACGAAAATATTTCGTAACCAATAAACACTCCATCATGCCGTTCTTCTTCTTGTTAAATGGGTGACAAATATATTTTTGTCTCGAAAGAATAAGTTATGGGGCGAATTATTGGAGCTCAATGGAGATGAACATTTTTATTACAAAATATAATTTATTTTGTGACGAACGTAATTCATCACCAATAAGGATAAGTTATGGAAGACGAAAATATTTCATCACCAATAAACACTCCATCATGCCGTTTCATCTTCCTGTTAAATGGGCGACAAATATATTTTTGTCTCGGAAGAATAAGTTGTGGGGTGAATTATTTTAGCTCATTGGAGATCAACATTTTTATCACAAAATATAATTTATTTTTGCTACGAACGTAATTCGTCACCAAGAAGGATAAGTTATGGAAGATAAAAATATTTCGTCACTAATAAACACTCCATCATGCCGTTTCAACTTTCTGTTAAATGGGCGACAAATATATTTTTGTCTCGGAAAAATAAGTTGTGGGAGATGAAAATATTTCGTCACTAATAAATTCTATGGGGGTGTTCGGCCTTTTCGAAAACCAATATTAATTTAGAATATTAGATAAATATTTATTTGTAGCCGACACGCTGTTGAAGAGGTGGCCCATCAAATAGATGTCCTTGCTAATGTGTCTGTATCAATTGGATAAATTATATTTTAGATTCCAACTTTCCCTCATAAGATTTGTACAAAAAATATTTCATAAGTCTCCTTCAGTGTTAGATTAATTTTGTTCTTTCTATGGAAGAATCAACCTTCTTTTATTCAAAGAGAATCTGAATAAGAATATGCATAAAGAGCCTATTGTTTTTCCCCTTTCATTCCAACTCTTTATGTTATATTATCATTTTATCGTTTAATGTGGTTGTACACCCCTTTTTGTCTACTCATTGATCATTTAGTTACACCCTATATGAAGCTGCCGCATTTTTTAGTGTAGGATAAAAAGGTGGTAGGAGTCCAAATTCTCTAACCAGGAGTCCTATTTGCGAACCGTCAGTTCCTACAAGTTACTCTACCCTCGAGCGAAGTGCTTGTGTCGATTTCTGATCTTTTCGGGGCCCATTTCCCATTCCGGACCTCCGCCGGGCTGTTTTCAAGCCTAAGTGTTGAAAATTCTGTGTTTCGATTCTAATCCTCTAATTAGGAGTCCTATTTACGAACCGCTAGTTCTTACAAGTTACTCTACCCTCGAGCGAAGTGCTCGTGCCAGTTTTTGATTTTCTCGGGGGCCGTTACCCATTCCGGACCCCCGGCGGGCCGTTTTCGAGCCTAACTGTTGGAAAATCCTATGTTCTCGCTTCTAATTCTCTAACCGGGAGTCCTATTTACGTACCGTCAGTTCCTACAGGTTACTCCACCTTCGAGCACAGTGCTCGTACTGATTTCCAATTTTTATGGGGGTCGTTACCCGTTCCGTACTCATTCTAGTTTAATCTTTTAGTCTTATGTCCACTCCCTCATTCTATCTTTTAGTCTTATGTCCACTCCCTCATTCTCTTCTTCGTACCAGTTAGATCTGCACGCTGCTGGTCACCCAAACCCCAGGCCGCCCTACCCGCCCCACCACTACCAGCCGTCCATTCACTACAAGAAATTGCACTTCTCCCGGTGTTTTTTCCCGGCGTAGTAAAAAAATGCCGGAAAAAGTATAACGTTTGCTGGTGCAAAATCTTATTTCGCCGGCAAAGATTGAATTTTTCCTAGCTTTTTTTTCTGACATTTCTTTTTATTTTTCGCCGGCAAATGTTCCCTTTTTCCCAACGTTGTTTTTTTTCGCCGGCAAAGGTCACGTAATTTTCACCCGCCTAATCCTCTTTTCCCTTGGCGCCTTCATTTGGGACTCTGCCCCTCACTTTAATATATATGCTTATCCCTCTCTCGCTCTCTCCCTCTCCGACCCTTGCCCTCGTCTCCCTGTGCACGCCATCCCCATCCCTCTCTCGCTCTCTCCCATCTTCATCTCTATCCCTCTCTTCCTCTTCCCTGAATCTCTCTCTCAGGCAGCGCAAGTCTCACAGCCCCCACCCCTTTCACCGACCTTGGTTCTTTCTGCTCCATCGCCGAACTGTGCGTAGAAACGCCCCAAATGCCACTGCCCACCACTCTCTCCATTTTCCTCGTAGCGGCAGCAGCGATCACTCGCCTTCTCCAACTTCCTCGCAGCGGCAGCAGCCAGCACATTCAGCTGACCGTCTCTCCCCTGCCATCCTCAAAATCCAAATAGGTTCGTCTCCCTCTCCCTCTCTCTTCTTCTTCTTTCTCTTTCTCTCTCTCTCTCTCTCTCTCTCTCTCTCTCTCTCTCTCTCTCTCTCCTTCTTTGTTTTCATTTGTTTTAAGATCTGGATCTGGGTTTTAAAGAACGTGTTCTTCATTTTTTTTTATTTTTCTTTGCTTTTTCATTGTTGTGGTTGTAATGTCTTCCATAAAATTTCTTGGGGTTGTGCATTTAGGCTTGTTGAGGGATTGCTAAGTGATTGGGGTGCTTGGGTGCTTTGTGTTGTGTATTTGGAGCTCGATTTTAAAAGGCTATTTGCACTAGGTTTGGTTGATGGCTTGAGATGGTGGGTGTGATGCTGGAGGGGGGAGGGTGAGATAGAATGCAGGGATATGGGTCTCTAGCCACTGCCATGTTTATATAACTTGTCCGACTTACATGGTTTAAGGGTCCAATGGTATCAGATTGTAGCACCCATCTGGTTTCTCTCACTCTGTTAGTTGTTTTTTTTTTTTCAATATGAATTTCTTAAATTTTCTCTCTGGTAGTTAAAAAGAAGAAGATGGAAAAATCGCGTTGTCTCTCTTTTTTCTTTTTATGTTTTGAGCAGCAAATCACTTTGTTGGATTGATTTTGGTTTAAAAAGTCATGACCAAAGCTAACAATTCGACATAAAGTTGAATATTTCATTTGGGTTGATTATCAACTAGAGTAAATAGATTTCTTCTATCAAAAGCAAATGAAGTTGAGCCAAGCTTTTGAGAAAGAAGGTTGCATATAGTTTGAGAGAGAAAAGGGATAAAGGTGATGATTGCCCTGAGTTGAAAGTGCAGGTATCTGCCTTTTAAGTGCTTGTTACAATGCCTAAGTGGTATTTTCTTATCATTTTTTCTGTGTATGTGTTCACCCACTTATATTACATGCTTTCTTATGACATAGATCCAAAAAATATGTGCATAATGTATAGAATAATATTCCACTGATTAGACTTAATTGGGCTGTTGTTTAGTTAACTGTGTTAGAATTTTCAGTTATGTACTATACAATGTATTATGTTTACCTACATTTGTTTATTTGGCTTGCTTTCAGTTCTCAAAAGAACGGCGAAGCATAATACCTGCTGGAGATACTTCACAGTTTATTTCCCCCAAGGAAGCTGACATTGCAATACTGGAAGAACCAGAACACCTAAATTGGTACCATCATGGAAAGCGCTGGACGGACAAATTTAATCATGTTGTTGGTGTCATCCACACAAATTACTTGGAATATATCAAGAGGGAGCTGACACTCTTTTCTCCCTCTCACCTCAAACCATTACCAGCATCAGTGCACCAATCACTGATATTGATTTGGGGTGTAAAAGTCACAGTATAATGTCCAATCATGTGATTTTGTGGTTCCATGATGCTTTAATCTCACAGTAGAATTGCTGATACCATCCATCCTGCAATGCTAGTTAGAGTAATTGCAATTGTGTATACATCTAAATGCACCTTTAATTGTGAAATGTTTTAGATGCTTTGGAGAATAACGATGATTCTTTCTACCCTAAAAAATTCTCTTTCATTGACTGGTGTAATTGGATGCACCATTTACTACTGAGTTGAGAAATGATGATCGGGTCAAAGTCCAATCACAGCATAAGCAAGAACACATTAAAAAGATGATTTTTTTATTTGTTTAGATGAATTGGAAGTTATTCACTGTAGAAAGAATGCATGTTATTGTTCATCCAATGAATTAAATTACTCTGAGGTTAATGATGTTGAAGCAGTTGAAGGGTTTTATAGGCTTTTGTTCTCAAAATCTCATCAGTAGGATGATTTTGTTCCATTCAATTACCACTAATTCCTCAATCAGACAGAGCAAGCAAGTAACAGGGAAAGAGAAGGCAGATTTTGGACTCACAACAGTCAAGTAATATTGGCCAGTCAAGGTATGTGCATTTAATTTTCAATTGATTTGATTATATATACATGTTGCAGGGGCTTTGCACGGATCATTTGCTTTTATAGAAACTTAACTGATTTTGGTTGCATGTAAAGAGCAAAAAACAAACTTGTTGCACCCAATTTGTTACGACTGTAATGATGGTGAGAAGCGTAACTTAGGTGGTGCTGACTTCTTAGATTTGATTTTGTTCATAATCCTTCAAATCTATATCCTTTCAAATCTTTTACCTTTGATTTTGTTCCATCTTTTCCATGGTTTGTTCCTTTGTTTTTCTTCTCATTGGTGATTTTTCTCAAATGGATTAGGCGAGATTGAAACATGTGCAGCCTTCCAATTTCATCATAAAACCTCTCTTATAACATAAGGTTGGTATTCTTAGCCAACTTTGGTGGAACAAGTAGAATATTTAGTTCCATGTTTTAAACTTATGAAATCTTGTTCATCATTGGTGAATATGGATTGAAAAAGTACAACTTTCGGGCGTCTCACTCACAAGTTTAAAAGTTAAGAATATGTGGGCCCACCTATGACCAACTTAGGCCTTGCACCAACACTAAACCTGAGAAAACAAATTGAAATAGACATGCACTCAATGGTTATTCACCATTGACATGAATCATCACTAGATTCTCTTTACCTAAACAAATGTCATAGCTTTGGAACCTCAGTCATGTCTGACCCAACTCTACACGTGTAGGCTTTTCTACCTACCTTTCCTCCATGATTGGCACATATCATAGTGGTCTTATATGTATGTTCATAATTGTGTTTGTAAGACTATCCTGGATTAGAAACTCTTAAGTAGGAAATTATCTATAGAGTCCACAATTCTTTTAACCTGAAAGAGCTCTAACTTATTACAAGGGCCAATCTAGTGGAAGGGAACTGTGGAAGTCATATTACAAGGACTGTTCGGACATCCTCTGTAATCTCATTCAAAACTTTACACAAAAAATTATTGAGTTACTCTATATCACTGTCTTACAGATGAGAATATTGCTGGTTGAAAGGGTTCTTGATCAAGAATTTTTTGTGGTTCTCTTCCTTCCATCCTATGTAAATGGCTTTAAGTATTTGGATATATATATATTTGTAATCTTTTCCTTTTATGATTATTTACAGGCCTCTTCTCTACTGTTTCCTTTTTTCTTTACAGGATTTCAAAGAGGGTGATCAAGTTTTTTCAGAGTTCATGTTTACATCAAATTTGGTAACACAGTAGGTTTCAATTTGTGTGTTTAGTTTGAGGATTGGATCCTTGCTTCTGAAGACTTCTCAAACCTAGGGAATGGATGAGCTGCAGGAAACAATTCTTGCAAGCTACAAGCAAAATCAAATGGGATAGATCCCTTTTGTTATCCTTGCAGTTCTTACACACACTGGTCTTGATATAGTTTAACTTCATGTTGATTTTTTGATTCTATAATTGATGAGATTAGTTTTGTCATGACTAATGCATGAAAAAATATCAGTTTCTATATGATTGACAGTTTGACTACAAAATGAGCTGCTTATAACAGTTGTCTAGACAATTCTTAGTTGGTAGGCAAGTTTAACGACACTGATTAAAGTATGCCTATTTATTAATTTAAAATTTGACATTTGAATGCCATCTGATTTTTACAATGGACAAGCTAGCCAGAGCTCTGCTAATCTTTGCAATGTCATTTATCCAATCATCTTTGGCTAACTTTAGATGGAAAAGTAGATTACATTATCTAAGTAGGGCTTCTAGCTTTCAAAAAAAGAAAGAATCATTGAGAAATTATCTAAGTAGGGCTAAACATACACATATTTGTTGGGTTACCAATTTTAGTTTGTTACGAGGAACATGACCAAATTTGGTATTCTCATGTTAAATTTGGTATTCACTGTATATGTTTCTAGAAAATCTAACGGGTCCCATGCAACTCATTAGGGATCATCCAAGTTGGCTCTACTTGGATGTGATTTTCATTTGTTTGAGCTCTTGTCTGTTTGAAGTGGGTTTTCTTCATCCTATTGGATAATTTTTAACAGTTTTATCTTTTCACATTCATATTAAAATTTTGGTTTCTACTGTTCATGATTCTGTTGTCAATGTGTTGGTTGTTTTTTTTTTTTGGTCATTTATAGAAGGCTGGGAATTCAAGAAATATGAGAACTTGGAACTCATTTATTTTTTCCATTTTAGAGTTGGAATATGGGTACGAATTTGTTATTGACATTTGGATATTTGAAATGGTACTTTTCTATGGAGAATGGAGAACTGTATCTTTTTGTCTACAGCCAACTGTCATCTTTTATTTTCTTCCATGGTTGATTTTGTAGCTTTCGATCGAATTGAGGGCATGAATTTCCAACCTTCTTTGAATAGTTACCAGTAAAACAGCATAAATCAGTGAGTATTTGGTTGTATTTCGAAAACCTGTATGTGCTTTGAAAATTTTGGATAGTTTCTCAAAGATTTTCAATTTGAATACAAATGAGAATAGGGCCATTTTTGTAGACAACTTTTAAATAATTTTAACGGGAATGTAAACGAGAATGAGGGATGGTTTAATCAATTTCTCATACATTGCTCTACTTATGGATCATGGTGCCCCCTTTTTTTCCTCAATGCTGTTGACTTTCCTTTTACTTTGCTTATATCTGAATACTAAATCATAGTTGCCATGTAAAATACTGAGAGAATTTTAATGATCTGTGAAGGGGTGCGGAACCAAAGCAGTTGGCATTTTCTGCTGCCCTTCGTATGACATCTTTGATCCTTGCAGTATTTTTTCCTCTATCTATTATTAGCATGGCTTGAACACAAGTCTATATTGTATGGTTTTGCCAATTATGTACCATTGTAGCACCATTACTTTAAGCAAATAAAATGGTCTGTGTCTGTGATATAAATTATATAGAAATTATGTACTATGTATGGTACTTTGTGCCCAACCTACATTCTATGTGTATTGTATTTCAACTGTCATTACTGTGACAATGGAAGTACATCATTGCTCTAGCATTTTTTGATATAATTCTCATAGGTCAGGTGGTCTTGACCATCAAAGCATTGAACAAAGAAAGCACCAAAGTTTCAAGCTTTGCATTTGCTAAAAGCCCAGACAGCAAGATAAGCATCTCAAATGACCACCATTCTAGACTGTAGAACATAGAATAATAGGGAAAACGAAGAATGAGTACATTAAGTGCAAAGTAAGCACAATAGTGCAAAAAGTCATTTGGTGAATGGATAATTAGTCAGAGTAAACTAAACTAGGACATATGTTATGTGTATGCATATCAGAAGGTGACAAACAATTAATATCTCAATTAATCAACCATAACATCATTTGCATAAACAAAGAAAACAGAAAAGCTTACCAAAGCATGATGGCAGATGGTATTGCAAGCCGGAGGAACTCAAGTCCTCTGACCATTTCCTTTGACAGCGTCAAACGTGTTCTCTCACAAGACGGTGAGTATTGAACGTACAATCCAAGGATGGCTACACCCAACCAAGTTGACAAACTAATTGCTAGCGCAGCCCCGACATTTCCCAACCTATATTTGAACACTAACACCCAACAAAGGGGGATATGCACACAGAGAGTTGCAAAGGAGTTCAAGACCATGGGAAGAACCAAGTTCTGAGCCAGGAGAAACTTCATTAGTGGTGAAGTCCTAGATTTTGATATTATTGTGCTCCATAAGCTCGGCCACAGAGGGTTTCCAATCCACCTGCCATTCCCCTCTGTTGTTCATGTAGAAGTTTTAACCAATGAGTCAATGTATATGTAAACAAATCTTTATCTGGTCCTTCAGCCACAAAAAAAAAATATTTATCTGGTTATACTAACGCATTCTTTCAACATATTGTACTTGTATGTTTGATGATAAACCTTCTCTTTCACACTTCACTAAAGATAGGATCATCATCATTTGCTAGAATCTTTTTCCCGCAATGCGGGGTAGGCCAGGTGCCACTTCTGTCCATGTTTTTATTGCTAGCTTTCAGTCTGATGCCAAAACTGTCCCTTCATAAACATGTGAGATTATACTGTGGCAGGATACAGCTGGTCAGGAAAGATTAGGATACACTGTATTTACTCTAATTCTACTTTTATTAATTATTGTCATAATGAAACTTAGGATTCAAAGAGAAAGTTATCATGTTCAAAGGCCTGTGCAACTGCAAAGTCTTACCTTGCATAAATAATGGCAACTAGATGGCATGTAAGTTATAACATAATTCTCTGGTTTACTTTGTGGCAGGATACAGCTGGTTAGGAAAGATTTCATGCTTTGGGCCCCATATATTATCGTGATGCCGATGGTCTGTATTCGTTTACATGTTAGCTGCTTTTGGGGTTTTGGTGGAATTTATAAATTCTATGTGCAAGTTTTATATCCATTTGTTTTGACTTTATCAATATTGCTAGACCTTACTCCTCATTATGCATATCTTTGTGAGTACAGCAGCCCTATTGGTGTATGACATCATAGACAGCGATAGCTTCACTCGAGTAAGAAATTGGGCGAAAGAACTCAAACAAATGGCATCCAAGCCCATAACGATGGCTATTGCTACAAATAAAAGTGATCTGGTGAGATCAAAGAAGTTTGATCTTCAAGTTTCTTAAAGGTATTTGATATATTTACCTTAAGATTTTCAATGATTTTTATCTATTTCAGTAATTTCTTTTGGAATATGCTGTTATTCCATTGAGATTTTTAATATTATTTGTCTTTCCAATTGATTGATAGGCGGTGCAGCTATGCAACATCAATTGGGACAAGTGTCAGGCCCCGAAATCGGGATCCTGCAGTGATCCGATCTCGGGGAGCGTGATTTAGGGTTAATTAAAAAATTGTATTTCCCCCTAAGATCCGCGTGTGTGAGGAAGGCAAGATTCCCAAACACATCAAGATATTTCGCGGAAGCTTACAAGGGATTGCGACCCGGAGTCCGTGGCCATCGGATTCCACGTCGCACTCAACCTATCAGTGTAAAGCTATCGTATCAACATTCAAATTCAGACTTGAACAAGACAAGATAATAATATATACAGAGCTGACAGTAACAGGCTTATCATTACCCAAACATGTTCAAGTTTCAAATTTAACAAGTGAATTAATTACAATCCCAAGAAAAAGGCTAACAAAAGTCGTACAAAATAACAAGCTAAACAAATACCAGCCAAGTGTGTAACGTAACTTCGGAGTCAAGCATGACATCTACATGACATCGCTGACACAACAAGCCTGCAAAACTCGTAACTCAAAAGCCAACTACACATGAACTAGCTCAAGACGATGACCTGCTACCTAGAGTACCAAAGTGTAGAATATCAGACACGACGGTCTAGCAGGTGATCAATTTAGGCAAGAGCATAAACAAAAACCAAAGCTTAAAAGAAACAATGCTTAAAATATTTTACTGAACTTGAAACATATTTCCAATGTTTAAAACAGTGCATGAACAAGATGTTTATCTAGAAAACAAGATTCCACGAATGATATACGAAACAAAACTAACATGAATACATATAATATCATGAATAGTAATCCACAAAGAGCTCATCCTTTCTCCATCATTCATAATGATTAGAGTAAGCACGCACGACAAGCACAACACGCAAGAACACGAACCCACACTACACGAGGTAGACGGGGAAACCGGCCGTGGAACCGGAACACGCATGATGTGTATAAAATACATAACTAGTCTGCAGACAGTCCATAAGTTTAAGGACCCCCGGACAGTGGATCAGACTGAACGGGCGGTCCAAGCTCAGTGGTATTTACTTAAGTTCATGAATGCACGAGACAAAATATACTTGCGAGACAAATCATACAAAAAAGGGGAAAACTACTTGTCAAGCTAGTAGAGACTCGCCGTTTGAAGCCCGTGGTTGACACGCTTCGCCCCATGGTTAAGGGTGCCGCCCGGACCGAGGTCTTATATTTCCCTCATTGACCATGCACAAGGTGGACGACGCAAGCAAGACGAGATACGATAGCATGAACTAATAACATGTCAAAAACACGAAAGTAGTCCCCTTATTTATTCTTAAAAACAAATCTTCAGACAAACTTGTACGTGAAATTTCAAAGCGAGAGCACGACTATTTTTCTTGAAATAATTTCTTAAACGAGCTTGTACTAGAAATTCAAAATAATACACGATGATATATATTCAAAACACGTCAAAATAAGTGGGAAATCACTTATCAAACGAGATACGGCAAGACTAGCAAAATAGTATAAAATATATGCTTAACAAAACTTAAGAAGCGATTCCTATTTGATTCTTGAAACTCATCTTTAAACAAGCTTATTCTTGAAATTCCAAAGAGTACACGATGATGCACGTAGCATCAAAACAAAAGTTCAAACATGAAGTCTATCAAGCATAGGCTAAGACCATTCATTGACCTTCGTGGAGTTGGAAACCCAAATGTCGGAATTTTACAAGGTTTGGTGCCTTCGAAGCTAAAGTACATTTTAGAATTCCAAGTGCACAATGTCAAGTAAAAGTCTAATGCTTAGTCTAGTTTTTATTTCTGAAGAAATCCAAAAAAAACAATGCCTTTTTGCAAGCCTCGGTCAGCTGTCGGTCAGTTGTCGGCTGATCGACAGTTGACCGTCGGCTGACCGACAGTCCTGGGAGAAAAATGATGCTTTCTGGAACACGGACTGACAGGTTTGTCGGTTAACCGCGAGCTGACCGACAGATTTTTCTGTCAAAATGTTGCTCTCGGGAATTCAAACCGACAGGTGTCGGTTGGCTGTCGGTCGACCGTCAGTCAGGTGTCAGCTGACCGACAATGCACGAACAGTGCATTTCGGTTCAGATTTTTTTGCATTTTTCTTCCCTCCTTCCTTCTCATTTCTGAACCACCTGCACTCCCCAAGCCTCCATGCTTTCCAATGGGTAATTTCAAACATTTTAAATCATTCATGACATAATTTAAACCTTCCAACATCGAAATCATTTATTATTAAATCATGTTATTGAACAACTTGTAAAGCATTAAACAAGATACATGCTTCCATTCAAAATAAGATCTCAAGATTAGGAAAATAATTAGTAATCATGCTTGAAAATGATTAAACATGCTAAGAGAGGTTTAACAAACATGAAATGAAAAACTTGGTAACAATGGCAATATTTTCTTAAAGCAAAATGCCCAAAAATCACAATGCATCATAAAAATCGAAAATGATCACTTGCCTTTGTCCAAATGCTAAGCAAATCTTTCACAAATCCAATCAAAGAGTTGTCCCACAAAATCTACACAAAAGCTCCAAAATAGAACACACAAAAATCACATTTTTTGTCATCACAAATCCCCATTTCGAAAATGGATTTGAAAGTTAGGGAAAGGGCTTCCTAAGGAGTTAAAAATACTCCATTAAATAGGTGGTTTCAAGCTCCTACCTGTAGCTAGTTGAACAAGAAAGAACCAGCTGGGAGAAGAAGAAAATGTTGCAGAAATTCATCCAAAATGGTACCCAGCTGTAGCTTGAGATGAGAGGAAGAGAATGGTGAAATCGGATTGAGATTTGGAGCTTCCTAGCCTTAGATCCAAGAGAAACAAGCTTGGGGGAGAAGAGGTTTTTCTCCTCCAGCCCTAGGTCAAGAAGTGGCAGGAAAAGAGTGAAAATGAAAATGGAAGATGGAGAAGACAACTTAAGTAGCTTGGAAATGGGGCCCGTTACAGCTGAAACTTAAAATGGTTAAATCATGATCTTGCAGGCCCCGAAAGAGATCGACGAAGAAGACAAAATCGATCGTTGAAATACCTACTTTCCAAAAAGTATATTTTCCCTAATTTCTAAAATTTTTGAAATTCAGGTACATATTTAGTGTAAAATGTCATTTTCACCCTTTTTCTCGAAAAACGTGATTTTTGAGTCTCAAATCCAAACGGATAAACCATGAAAGATGTTAAGATCGATAAAATGAGTCAAAAGGAGTAAAAATTAGAGTTTCTAGAAATCAAGAATAACTTATCACAAAAATACTTTTCACAAAGGCCGGGTCAACCAAAGTCAACGGTCCTTAAAATCTCCAAAGTTAAGAAAAATCTATCAAATTCAAAAACCAAGTCAAACCCACTACAAATATTACTCAAAAAGCAAAACAACAATTAAAATAACACTCAATCCAAAAATTGGAGGTCGAGGTCTTACAACAAGGTTTTTCGTCACATCTGCCAAATTGGGGACTGGAATTGAAGAAGTTTTTCTTGATATTTTGTGAAATTGTGGATATTGAATTGTGGATATTCAATTGTGGATATTACACTATTTTATTGTATTAGGATGAAATTATTTGTAATGATGAATGGATATTTTCATTTTGTTAATTTGTAAATTTGTTTTTGTCTCTATTGGTAGCTTCTTTGACAAATTTTTTTCGTCTTCCTTTATATTAAACGCGACAAAATTATTTCGTCTCTATTTCTTATATTTATGACAATATTTTTTACTCTAATTTCTTCCTTTAATGATAAAATATTTTATCAGTAATTACTTACAAGTATGTTCCCACGGAGTCAATTGTAGACAAAAAAAATTTGTCATCTACTAATACTTTCTTAGACAAATTGTTTTCGTCTTCATTTATATTAAATGCGACAAAATTATTTCGTCTCTATTTCTTATATTTATGATAAAATATTTTTGTATCTAATTTCTTCCTCTAATGACAAAATATTTTGTCGTTAATTACTTACAAGTATGTTCCCATAGAGTCGATTGGAGACAAAAAAAATCATCATCCACTTGTAGCTTCTTTGACAATTTTTTTCGTCTTCTTTTATATTAAACACGAAAAAATTATTTCATCTCTACTTTTTATATTTATGATAAAATATTTTTGTCTCTAATTTTTTCATTTAATGACAAAATATTTTGTCACTAATTACTTACAAGTACGTTCCCAACAGAGTGTATTAGAGACAAAAAAAATCGTCACAAATTTATCTTTTTCAATGAAGATTTTTTTTTTCCGTCTCCAATACCTTTTAGAGACAAGGCTTTGGCAACAAAACGGGTGACGAAGAATTTTTGTCTTAATTAGTTTCAGTGATAAAATGTGTATATTTTGGGATAAATTTGTGTCATCCATAAACCCCAAATTTCTTATAGTTAATTCCCATTTACATCCACCAAAGTGGCTAGTGACTTGGGTGGGTTTTTCAAATCTTTTGCTCATTCCTGGATTCAATCTTCTGCTCATTCCTGGATTCACCCCCCACATGAGGATAATGTGGCAAGAGGTGACATTTGTTAATCTCATTTTAGCAGAGGAACCTACTAGTAATGTTCTTAGAAAGTTGCACCATGCTCTGAGATTATGCAGTGCAATCCACAAACTGGAGACTTGACTAGGTCTGGGAACTGAGATATGAATGACCCCTAAAGTCCACATAGGTTTGCCTACCATGGTTAATCCATTAATAGCACTTTGAACAAGAGCACCACAATTCTGAAACATGCACGCACAAAGTCATGAAGAATCTTGACCAGTAAAGCATATAAATAAAACCCATTGTAAGTAAAAATATTTAAGTGGTATGGTAAAACTTGACCTACTCTACTGAGAAGAATGAGAGGGTTCGAGTATTTATAGACTTTGTAAAATTGAAAAGAACACAAAATACCCCTTATATAACCATTTTGTAGTTGTTTAGGGGGGGGGGTAAAATAGATATTTTTTAAAAAATAGACATTTTTGGGCGGGCTAGGCCTATCATGCCTGGCGGGCCGCAGGGGTCGGCCCACGTGCCTGGCGAGCTAAACGGGCCGTTGACTGGCGGGCCTGGCTGTGCCGAAACAGGCCGGCCCGATCCATTTGACAACTCTATCTAAGATGAAAGGCATTTTTTTTCTTGTCTCACCTAGATATTATCGTTAATAGAAATGTACACCGACATATCAAATTCCTCGCGGGATATCCATAAAGTGTTTAAAAGGTGTCTCTTTTATTGCATCGGCATATGTTTTCTCTAGTTTTAATTCTTTCATAAACTCATGAATCAACCTAGAAGGGCAACATCTAATGTCTAATTTCACAACTGCAGAGATATTTTGGTTTGCTGGTACCAAATTATAACATAAAGAATAGTTTTAGATACTAAATTCAAATTACAATACTCTAATTTACACTTGAACTAAAATAAGATTCAATGATTACCATGAGTTAGTTTTGTTCTCCTTTTAGAGAGCAGAGCTAAGAAGGGGCCATATAATTACAACAATGAAGTATAATGAGATAACAAAATAATGGCATAATAAAATAAATGATAAACAATGAAAAGAACTACAGGAACATCCTATGCTAGCAGAGTCGGCTCTAGCCTCTAGCATAAGGCCAATAAAAGGCCATTGCTTTAGGCCCCAAAAAATAAGGTGAAAAAAAGGCCTCATAATAGCAACTAGCATATTTTGAAATTCCGAAAAATCAAACTTGCCAACTGCCATCCCTTTTTTTCCTCCCCAGAAGTATAAGGCACGATAATAACTCTCTCTTAAAAGGTCAATTTTTATGGGGCCTTAAAGTGTCATTTATGGCCTATTATATTTTCAAATCTACCCCTTATAGTACTATTGCTAGGAGTCTGATTGATTTGAGCACATCATTATATTTCTAGCAGTTCATGTGTATCAAATCTCAACCATACATTTAGTCATTAATTTGTTTTACAGGCTTTTCTCATTATTTTTGTGTATCCAATTTCAATAGGAGCCCATTTAGATTAAATCCATGATGCGGTTGTAACAGATCCATAGCTTGGGATTTCAGCCCGAATAATAGATCTTAAAATTTAAAATTTAGTAAAACTTGAATATAAAAACTTAATTAGTTATTTTTCAATGCAAAAAAGCAAGAAAATTAAATTTTAAATAAAATATTTATAATAATATTAAAACATAAAAAAATACCTCATTTAAGATTGTCGCTTTAGACCTCAAATTGTCTCGAGCTGACCCTGTATGCTAGATTGCTAATGTTCATGAGATCAATGAAATCACTGTAAAGTTTTTGTTTATTCTCTAATTAGGATATGGGAGGCGAGGAGTCTTGAAGGTCATGTTTTGTAAATTAGCAATTATGTGTTTTGTGTTGACACCAAAAATGTCACTTTGCCTCTTCAAGATCCAAAGAGCTACATGAAGTCGCAACCTGCCATAAATAGGCAATGCTGCTTCCAAAAATCAAATCTTGTCAGAATCAAACAAAAACTACAAGATTCTTCCAGACAGCCAAAAGAGGAGTACACAAGAAGTTTCGGGCCATTTCAAAATCATTTGGCCTAACTTCGCTTCTCCGACAACTGAAAAGGAGCTCTCGGCGGCAAAGCTCTCCGGGACCATGGTTTCCAAGACAGAGCCTATGGATCATCTTAAAATGACTCCAATAGGTTCCCTGTCAAATTTCAAGTCAATCGGACACCGGTTGACCGCACATCAAACCGCGACATCTTCATCGCGACAAAAAGCAAGTCTACTGGTGATAGGACCCCAAATGGCTTCAAAACTCAAACAAAAGCCTATGGTTGGTCTTATTTATTGCTCAGCAGGCTTCACACCAAATTTCAGGTCATTCCGACATCGTTGGCCCAGTTTCAGCTTCTGACGGAAAATCGGCAGCTCTGCGCGACAAAGTCTTCGGCTTTCTCAGGAAATTGGAAACTTTGCAAAATAAAATGCAAGGATTCTCATCAGGTTTCCTACAAAGAAATTAGGCCAATAAATGGTCAAAATGTCAAGGAAAAGTACAGGAGAAAAAAGAATCGAAAAACAGCAAAAACGGACACAAAACGGGACACAAAAGGGGGAAAACCCCCCCAGGGTCGCAGACCCCTGCGACCCTGGGCCAGGGTCGCCGGCGACCTTGGAACCCGGGGTCGCCGGGAAGGCCCCGGAAACCCCGATTTTCGCCGTTTTTTTCGCGATTCGAAGAGCCCAGCCTCTGGTACTTTCCAAAATTCATGCTTTTGAGACACCAAGTCCTCTGACATCCGTCCAAAACACGGGTCAATCATCAAGAGTATCGAAAACAATATTGATCGCCACCCGGTCAACCAAAAAAAAGTGTGCTTTCTACCCGACCGATCGAGAAATCGACAGGACAGATGGCACCGACCCGCTGTTGGCAACAAACACCTGAAATTACATGGTCATCTGATGTCGATCTACATGAAGATCCATCGATGATCATCGACAGAAGAATCCCAAAAGACGTGGCACGGCCCGCGACTCTTCAGCTGCTCGGCGACCACTTAATGCGATTAATTGACTAGCTTTATTACAGTCATTAATCCATTTCTTTGGACGGCCCAATCAGAAGCAAGCATTCGGGAGTTACAAGTCAAGAGACTCATGGCATTTAACCCATGAAACTCCTCCCATCATGGCGATTAAAGGCGATTAAATGCCCTCAATCTCCTCCGGCCAATCAGAAGCCAAGAAAAAGGAGTTACAAAATAAACAATTCAATTTTGTAACTCCTCCCATTATGCGGCTTAATGACAATGAAAGCCCATAAACCCTCCTAAATGGCTACCTAAAAGCCTATAAATAGGAGAGCTCTCCAAGAAGAAAGGAGAGCAGACACAGAGCATCAGAAAAAAAGCACAAACAGACAGACAGACAGAAGCACAGAAATCCAGAGAAAGGAAAAAGAGAGAAAACTCTGTGGAAGTTCTACACCGGCCACCGCAACAAGGTGACAAAAGTCCCTTGGGGGTACCCCCCCAAGGTCCTTGCCTTCTCCTCCTGCCTCCAATGGCTTAGATATGGCTTTTCAGCCCGTCTACTCGGCTTTTTATTGGATATAGGACCTCCTTTTGGTCTTTGTCCTCTAAAAACCCGAGGTTATAGCCAAGCCAAGTGAATCAATAGCATCCTCTGTTCTCATCGCATGGATGATGGCGAAGCCCACATATGGCTTGCGACCGTCAATCTAAACGGGTCCCCCACAATCTCCTGAGAAGTTAGATTCTCCTTTTCTTGCTTTTCATTGTAGTTTGTATTTTTTCAAAAGAGACAAAAATCACAATTCTTGTCTTTCATTATTGATAAGGATTGTAAATCGGCTATAAACGCCAAAATCGGCTATAAACGCCAAAAATCGGCTATAAACGCCAAAATCGGCTATAAATGCCAAAAAAATCGCCTTTCACGGCAAATCAAGAAAAATGTCTCTTTTCTTAAATATATGTGCAATGGAAAACTTGAAAGAAGTTGATTTCCTTTTTACTTGCGAAGGTTGATCTCCGGATCACCACTTGCAATTCCAAGTAAAAATAGAAAATCTGGCACACCCACAAAAAAAAAAAGAAATGTTGATGCACGCCCCTGCCCCCTGGTTACGAAAGGGTCGGACCCAAACGGACTCCCACGTCCGCCGACCTCGGTAGGAACTCGAGCAGGAGCGCGGTCCATCAAGCTGGCTCCACCCGGTGGGACCCGTTTATTTGAGAACACGTTGCTAGAAATGAAATATTTGCATATCATATATTTTGCTCTATGCTTATATTTCTTTTCTCGATTCCTTGGCTACTTTATAATTGGTGGCCTATGTTGAATTCCGCATCTAAAAAAAATAAGATGAGATTTATTGTTTGGAAATTTCTAATTCTTTGAATTTATTTCCATTCTTTCTCTTTTCAAAAAAAAAATT
Organism: Litsea cubeba; assembly: GCA_012931725.1. Lineage (NCBI taxonomy): Eukaryota > Viridiplantae > Streptophyta > Magnoliopsida > Laurales > Lauraceae > Litsea > Litsea cubeba. The sequence goes on along the minus strand of CM022952.1, from coordinate 29,101,962 downwards.
TAAAACAAAAAACAAAAAATCAGATTTTTCATTTTTGGATTCAAAATTGAGAAACTTTGATCATCTCCCTTCTGGGCGCTGGCGCTCACGGAAATCGTTGAGACCGTGTTCGGATCGGGGGTTGGGCCATTGTTTCTCTTCGATGAGTTCATTAAAGATCTAAATATATATATATATAAGTAAAATTTTTTTTTTTTTAGATTTCTCAATTTGGATTCAAAATTGAGAAACCTTGATCCGTTCCTATCGTTCATCGCGCTTGCAGAAATGTTGAGCCTGTTCGACTAAGGTTTTGGGCCATTGTTTCTCTTCGATGAGTTCATTAAAAAAAAATATAATAAAAAAAACATAATTAAAGAAAAAAAAGGACATAGACCACTAAGGTTAAACCAACTGTGTTCTTTGATCATGGTTGATTCAAAGAAAAGCCTTGTCCAGAGTGTGGAGACAGCTTGACTGTTCTAGGCAAGGGTCCTCCAAACGAGTTCATTAAGTAATCCTACCCTTACCTGGGGGCAATTCTATCAATCAAGATTTCATAAGACCGGGTTAGGAGGCCTATGTGTACTCTCTCGTCTTTTAAATAAATAAAAAAAAATTTAAAAAAAAAATAAAAATTTTAAAATAAAAAATAAAAAAATAAATTTTTTAAAAAAAAAATCTTAAAAAAAAAATAATAAAAAAATAATAGAAAATAAAAAAATAAAAAAAAATATTTAAAAAAAAAAAAATCTTCAAAATCTCAAAAAAAAAAAAACTTCCGTCATTTTGGGTTTAGATTGGAGAAATCTTGGTCTTCTTCTTTCTGAGCACTGGCGCTCGCGGAAATCGTTGAGCCCGTGTTCATATTGGAGTGCCTTTTGCTCTCTTTGATAAACCCGATATTGACTTTTCAAAAAAAAAAAACTCGTCATCTTTAGATTCAGATCCGAGAAATTATGGTTCATTTCTTTCTGAGCACTGGCGCTCGCGGAAATCGCTGAGCCCGTGTTCAGATCGAAATACCATCTGCTCTCTTTGATGAATCCAATCTTGACCTTTCAAAACAGAGAATCTCATCTCATGGATGCGGTCTCAAAACATTTGTGTCTAGCGGTACTAGTATGCCCTTTCAGGGTCTATTGTATTGCGACCGGCACATCTGTAACTCCAACTTTATATTCTTCTTACCTCGAGCAAGCTCTGCTTCTCGATAAGTCGAATTTAAGTTCACAATTGCTTCTAGCAGTCACTGGGATGCCTATTCCGGGCTTACCATACCTGCGATCAGAACAATTGTACCTTCTATGGCATTTTGCCTTCCTCATATTGCCTGGGTCATCTACCTCGGGCAATTTGAAAAGACGAAACCATAGAACTTCCCATTTATGATCATTATATTCTTGTGATTACTAATGGATGTGGTCTTGTTTCAGAAATTTTCGAAAACTAACAATGGCAGCTTCACTAACCATTACTTTCGACGAAAACAAGCACCAACTCATGCTTCAACAGAAGCAAACCACGCGCACCTACAAGCGCCCCATCAGCTGCCGAAGTGTCAACTCCCTCGGCAACTCTCTGAACTCTGGGTCGACCTCGACTCCCCGGATTATCGTCTTTGGGACGCTGGGACCATTCCCACTTCCTGAGGAACAAACTGCTCCCTCCAAGAAGTAGAAACTCGCCTCTCAACCTGTCACTACCATGACACCAAAGGCGAGCACCAGAAGGCCTGAAGCCCGTGGCAGCCCCACGAAGCCTCAACCTGCAAACAACCAGGTCTACTCCAAGACTTGGTCCCCAAGACCTTCACCAAAACAGAGAAGGTCCCAGACATCCACTAAGCCAGCATTCCTGGCCCCACTCAAGGAGAACCAGTTCTATCCTCTTGCCTACATGAAAGAGGAGAGACCCATCTCCGACTTGACTTCCAAGTCATCCCAGCATGAGCCGGCTTGTTCCTACAAGCCCAAAATCAAGTCATGCATCACAAGGCCTCCACAAGCACCTGCTAAGGCCTACAAACCTGCAGTTCGACCCTTCATCTCTACAGGGGCCGAACTTCAAAAATTCAAAGCTTCGCTGCAACAGGCGAAGGACAGGGTTCGCATCCTGTCCTTGCCCAGCTACAAAGAAGACAGGCTCGGCTGCTGCGCCCGAGGGAGCACATCCTTCATCGTCAAAGCCCAGTCAGAGCTGACCGAAGCTCAAATTGCTCGTCGTATACGCCGCCGCGCGTCATACCGGCAAAAGAGACTAGTGAAGCAAATGACCCAGCCTCCTACACTTCAAGTCTCTCCTAAATGGGTCGAAAAAGAAAGACCCAACCAAGTTGCTGCCGTCCATATGGTTGGAAAAACCAGAAGGCGCCAAAAATCAGCAACAAAGATCCATGTCCGACGTCCGATGACCCGCAGCGTCTCCAGGACAAGAAGACATTCAGAAGAATCCCCTGCTCCTTCAAGCAAAGGACAGCAGAGTGATCCTTCCTCAAGCTCCTCTTCAAAAAGAATGAGCCCCAGCTCAGTCACCAGGACAGTTTCTTCGTTCGAATCACGAAGGATGAATGTCTTGGCTACAAATTCTGAGCCACCACCCCGCAATCCACCTCCAGAAGATGCGATCACCCGCATCCAGCAGTTGGAACAGGGCCAGCAGAGGATTGAAACTCTGATGGAAAACCTTCTCCTCGCCTTCCAAAATCAGGCGAACAATGAACCTCCTCCGAATCATCAAGACGACGAGGTAAATAGAGAAGAAAATGAGTCACGCGCCCTTACCAAAAAGGACGTAGACGGTATCCTCGCCAAAGCAAAAGAAGAGGATATACTCAAGGAGCATGGGATCAAGCCACCATATCCCTTATGGATGGACTCGGTCCCGTTCCCCACCAAATTCAAGCATCCTACTCTCCAAACATATACGGGGAAAGGATCAGCCAGACAGCACGTCATCCACTTCAAGATCCTGACGGGAGCTATCGCGGATCAAGATGCACTCAAGATCCGCCTCTTTGCAAGTACCCTAAAAGGTACGGCCTTCGATTGGTACTCCACTCTGCCGGAGGACTCAATCCAAAACTGGGCCATGCTAGAGACACGCTTCCTGACTCACTTCAAAGGTGAAGATCACCCCGCTACTATGGCTCAGCTGTGCAGCCTAAAACAGGGGGAGAATGAATCAACATATGACTTCATTCACAAGTGGAAAGCAATGGCATACAAATGCTCTGATGTATTGCCACAAGCGTCGCTAGTCGACATCTGCCGAAACAACATGAGAGCCAGAATCCGCTCCATGATCATCGGCAACAAATCAAAAAACCTGGGAGAACTCCTAGAAGCTTCCATGGAAGCTGAAATGGTGATTAAGGACCTCAACAGTCAGAAATCATCAAGAAAAGAGCCAACCGCCATTACGACCTCAAAACCGAAGAAGAAAGATGTCCTCAATGTGCAGACCAATTCAGCTCCTCAGCCACCAAAGAAAGCTGAAAACAAAGCTGTTGGTAAGAAACCTGAACTCTCTGATGCCTTCAAAGAACGAGTAGAGAAGAAATACCCGTTTGATGAAGATGTTGATGAAATCTTCGGGGCTCTTGTGGCAAACGGCAAGCTCACCTTGCCTGAACCAAAAAGACCGGGTGATGTTGGCAAAACCAACGATCCTCGGTACTGTCCATACCACCAGATGATCTCGCATCCTCTCAATCAATGCTTCGTTGTGAGAGAGAAAATAAATGAGATGTGGAAAAATGGAGTCATCACCTTTGACAAAAACTATGGGTCTGCCTCCGTCAACATGGTGACATGTGGACAAACATCAAGATCACCGAAGAAGAAGATCACTACTTCCTTCAAGGTGATAAACTCAATCGAAGCGTCCGAGGAACTGGTTCCTTACCCGACACCAGACGGACAACCGATATGGGTACATCCCGATCTCCTGGAAGATGAAAATTGGGAGGTCGTGAAAACAAAGCCTACAGCTCAACAGCGAAGGCAGGCTAGGAAACATCTCCTCAAGCTCAAACGGCAAGAGAAGACCCAGCCAAAACTAGAGGTCAAAGAAAAGGCAGAGGCTTCCTCTACCGCTTCACTGGAGGTAACAAAAACATCCCTTCCAGAGACTTCAAAGGGGGTAAGGAAATTCACTCTTAGTGATTTCATGCCACCTCAATTTAAAGAAGCCATGCAGGAGGCATCATACTCTTGCAATTCAGTAGTTGGATTCTCCATTGATGGATACGAATCCAGCGACACCGATGATGGATTCGAATCCAACTACACAGATGAGTGGGAGGAGTCCCTTGAAATAGGAGAATATCTCTCCGATGAAGAATGGGTTCCTGAGTCTCATCTTATGCCAGTAATCTGGTATAACCCCCTACAGCCACAAGGATCCTGGTCTGATGATGAAGAAGACCAAGAGGCTGTACAAGAAAATGCTGCTGACCCAGCACCTCTCATTACTCCAGTGGAAATCAACCATGTTGAGCCACAAAGAGATGATGAAGAAGAAGATCCGGCTCCCATACCTGATCTTGAAGAATATGCAAGGATCTTGCAGCGACTCGCTCTAGAACAAGAGCAAGAACGCGTCAACGAGCCTCCTCGCAATCCAGAGCCTGAAGTCCCTGAAGACCACCAGGTACATCCTCCCTTAACTCCTGAAAATGGAGAAAATTGCTGGATAGACGATCCTCTCACATCCGAGGATGAGTCTGACTCCGATCAGGCAACGTCTCCCGTCAGAGCTTCCTGTAATGTGATAATTCGGGATTATAGCTCTTCCGAAGCATCGTCTGATGAGAGCACTTACACTCCGGCGACGCCTAGCAATATATCTTCTGGAGCCACCTCGTCTCATGTGACTTTCACTGAGATGACACCCTCTCAGGTTTCTTCTCCTGAGACTGTGACTTCAAAGTTCACACCCTTCCTGACTGAAGAATTCCCAGCCATTGATGCTTGGGACGATGAATTAGTCAACGAAGAAGAAAGATTGCTGGATGCTGTTCAGGACTTGTTCCCGGAAAATGCTCCATGCAACACAATCACTGAGGATGGTAACTCTGCTGCTGATACATCCTCAGCAAATGAAAAACGACAGCCTCTTGATCCTGAAGACAATCTTCCAAACGAAGACCCTTCTCAAGAAGCTCTCGAAGTTGGTAGAGGCACCCGCTCTGGCCGGGACTACCACAAAAATTACAACCAATCTTCCTTTACATATGTAAATCCTTCGGGAAAAGATGTTGTAAGCGCCCCTAGTGGCAACAATGATGAACATGCAGGCCCTAAAGAGGCTTTCAAGTATGACTTGATTGAACATTTCAAGCACATACCTGCACGTCTGCACATCCTAGATTTGTTGCGAATGTCTCCGCACACTCGTGATAATCTCATTTCAGAATTACAAAAGCTGAATGAGGATGTCGACAAACATGCCCCGCAAGTCCTCCAAATTGAAATGGATTACCGGGTCAAAAACTCAGAAGCCTCCTCCAAGGGAGAAAAGAAGAAAACTGAGGGATCATGCATTGAATGCCTCTCGGTTAAAAAAGCAGCCAGTGCAACCATCGCCTTCACAAAGGATGACCTCCTACTTGGCGAAACCAGGCATAACCGACCCCTGTACTTCACAGGGTATATCAAGGAAATGCCTATGCATAGAGTTCAGATCGACCCAGGTTCTGCACTCAACCTCATCTCCACATCGGCTCTTGAAGAATTGGGCATCCCACCCAGCAAACTGAGTCACACATCTGTATCTATCTTTGGATACGATGGGAGTACTCAAAGGCCTATCGGTAAAATCAGGTTCAAGTTGCAGATCGGTGATCTTATCTCTGAGGTCACAGTGTATGCAATAAAGACCCTTCATGCTACAACATCCTTCTCGGATGCCCTTGGATCCATGAGAATGGTGTTGTCCCTTCAACTCTACATCAATGCATCAAGTTTGTTGGCGACGACGGCATGATACATCGAGTCTTTGCGGACAGAAAACCCTTCAAAGGTAAAGAAGTCCACTTTGCAGACTCACAGATGTATGAAGGAGAAAATGAAGAAGAGGAGAAGCACACAGCATCCTTTGCTGAAAATCTCCAGAAAGATAAAGGCAAAGCTCCTCAACAATCACCGGAAGAAAACAAACCATCCGGTAAATCTGAAGAGAGCATCCAAACTCCCTTCATCATCTCCCTCAAATCTTCAAAGCCTTTGGTCATCACAACTAAAGTGAAGAAGGCAAAACAAAAACCTGGGGGCAAATTTGTTGTCTCTTTCGTGTCTATCATGCAAGACACGGACTCGGATTCAGAGCCAGAAGATGACACATCGTCAAGCCAAGCTGACACTCAGCAAGTTCAGCCTGCTCTTACTCCAATGGAGACAACTTCTGACATAGAAGATCATGCGTCAGCTTCCTTCGTTGTTCCAGCAACTTCAACAAAGGAAAAGCCGATCTTCTTCCATAGATCGGATGCTTCTTCATCAAACTCCATGCTTGAACCTTTCCAAAATAAAGGTACGCCTCAACTATCCTTATACAGTTCTGTGGCACAAGCTATTATGAAGAAAATGGGCTATGACGCTCAAAACCCAGTCGGTTTGGGAGAAGGACGCGGTATTCTCACGCCATTGGGGTCCGTCTTGACCAAAAGCCAGCTGGAAGATTGGAGACTCTACGGCTATATAGAAAAGTCTTCACACGGGTTAGGGTATGATCCTGACACTCCCTTGAGACAGTTGACACAAAGGCTTAAAAGTCAATATACTGACCAAGCCTCAACATCTCAAATCCATGAAGACATCGATCTCCCTGGATATCTCTTTGATGAGTCACCTGACAAAGATCCAGGAAGCTCATCCAATTGGCACGATTTCTCCGAAAATGAAGAGGAGTTGTCCGATGGCTCAGACGTGTGGACTTCTGACCCAGAAGAACCCTCATCTCCAAAAGAAGTAGCCTACTTCGATTCGGTTTCAACAGGCGATTGGGATCATCTCATAGCAAGCCTTGGGAAAATTACCGATCAAGAAGACCCATGGAAAGGAACAAAACCTTGGTCTGGAAATGCCCTTGAAACCCCAGAAGGTTTCGTTGAGCTGGAAGCCTCCAAAAATATTGTGGAGGAACCACCTTCGAACCTTCCAACAGAAGATCCTGTTCAAAAGATAGACTTGGGAACACCAGATAACCCACGTCCTGTATTCATAAGCAAGAATATAAAGGATGATGAGTTACCCGAGTATATCGCCTTTCTTCGTGAGTTCGTTGATTGCTTTGCATGGTCTTACGCTGAAATGTCAGGCTTACACCCCAAAATAGCAGTTCACAAACTCAATCTTCAAGAAGACATCAAGCCTGTCAAGCAAGGCCAAAGAAGATTCCGTCCAGATGTGATGGATAAAATTGAACAAGAAGTTCAAAAACTCAAAAGCGTCGGCTTCATCCGTGAGGAACAACATCCTGAATGGTTGGCCAACATTGTCCCCGTGACAAAGAAAAATGGGCAGATCAGGGTCTGTATTGACTATAGAGACCTGAATGGCGCATGCCCAAAAGATGAATTTCCGCTCCCCATACCAGAGGTAATGATTGATAATACCTGTGGATTCGAGCGAATGACATTCATGGATGGTTTCTCTGGCTACAATCAGATAAAGATGCATCCTGAGGATGAAAAACATACATCCTTTCGAACCCCATTTGGCGTGTATTGTTACACTGTCATGCCATTTGGTCTGAAGAATGCTGGTGCCACATATCAGAGGGCTATGATGAAAATATTCCAAGATATGCAGCACAAGACGGTTGAATGTTACGTTGATGACCTCGCCGTCAAAAGCAAAAGAAAAGAAGATCATCTCAAAAACCTTCGAGAAGTCTTCCTCCGGCTTTGCAAACACAAACTGCGAATGAATCCATTGAAATGCTTCTTCGGCGTCTCGTCGGGTAAGTTCCTCGGATTCTTAGTTCGGAAAGCTGGAATAGAGCTTGACCCCATAAAAGTCAAAGCCATTCTAGAAATGCCCTCTCCAAGAACCTTGAGAGAACTCAAAGGGCTTCAAGGGAGATTGGCCTACATCAGACGGTTCATCTCCAATCTTTCGGGGAAATGCCGTCCATTCTCCCGGTTGATGAAAAAAGGTGTAAACTTTGTCTGGGATGCTGACTGTGAAGCTGCTTTCCAAGACATCAAGTCATACCTGACAAAACCCCCAGTGTTAGCTGCTCCTACCACTGGAAAACCATTCATCTTGTACACAAGAGCCCTTGATCACTCTTTAGGAGCTCTGCTTGCGCAAGAAAATGATCAAAGAAAAGAAGCTGCTCTATATTACCTCAGCCGCATGCTAGTAGGTGCAGAGCATCGCTACTCTCCAGTCGAAAAAGAATGTCTTGCAGTGCTGTTCGCCGTACAAAAGCTGCGTCACTACTTGCTTTCCAACACAGTCTACCTGGTCTCGAGGGTCAACCTCTTGAAGGTCCTTGTCACAAAGGCAGGTTCTCTCAATGCTCGACTGGCAAAATGGTCCATCCTTCTGTCACAATTTGATATTAGGTATGTACCACAAAAAGCAATCAAAGGGCAAGCTCTAGCGGACTTCCTCGCAGAGCATCCATTGCCTAAAGATTCTCCACTCAGAGATGATCTCCCAGACGAACCAGTCTACAATGTGGAGACTTTCTCACAAAGTGCCTCCTGGGACATGTACTTTGACGGTGCAACCAGGACAAATGAAAAAAGACAGCTGATCTCGGGAGTTGGCATCCTCTTTGTTAGCCCCGACAAATACATGATTCCACACGCTTTCTCGCTACTGGAACCATGCACAAACAATGCAGCTGAATATCAAGCTCTGATCTTAGGATTGGAACTCGCCATCGAATCCGGTATCACCATGCTGGAAGTCTTTGGAGACTCTCAACTGATCGTCAACCAGATGAATCAGAAATTTGAAGTCAGGAAGCCAGATTTGTTGCCCTACTACAACAAGGCACAATCACTTCTGCAAAAGTTTGACATCTGTCACATCACCCACATTCGTAGAGGTGAAAACATACGTGCAGATGCCCTAGCCGGACTTGCCGCATCCATGGCAATCCAGGAAGGGGAAAACATGCAAATCACAGTGTGCGAAAGGAGAATCCTTCCTCCTCTTAACACACACCAAGCAATTGCTGAATGCCACCAAGTGGTCGAAAGTCGGATTTCAATCCTTCAAACTTCAATTGGCGACTGGAGGGATCCGTTCATTGATTACATTATGTTCGGAATCCTACCTGAAGATCCAAAAGAACGGGTAAGCATCCAAATGCGAACCCCAAGCTTTCATTTGGATATTCCTTCAAAAATCCTTTACAGGAAATCCTTCAACGGAGTACTTCTACGCTGCTTATCACAACAAGAGGCTGAAGAAACACTCAAAGAAGTTCATGCTGGTCTTTGTGGAGCTCATCAGGTTGGACCTAAGCTCTATGATCAGATAAAAAGGTTAGGATATTACTGGCCTACCATGGTAGCTGACGCAATGCAATTTGCTAAGCGCTGCCAACAATGCCAAGTTCATGGAGATTACATTCACATGCCTCCAGAATGGCTGCATCCTACAGCGATCTCATGGCCTTTCGAAGCCTGGAGTATGGACATCATAGGTCCTATTTCTCCCCCTTCAAGCAAAGGTCATCGCTTCATCTTCGCCGCTACGGATTACTTCTCCAAGTGGTCAGAAGCATTTGCGTTTAACGAAATGAAGACCTCATCAGTCCTTCAGTTCCTACGCACCAACATCATTTGTCGTTTCGGCATACCCAAAAGATTCGTCCATGATAACGAACCACAGTTCCGGGATCATCGATTCTACAGGTTCTGCGACAAATACAAAATCCAAAGCTGTCCTTCGACTCCATACAATCCGGCAGCAAACGGGTTAGCAGAAGCTTTCAACAAGACACTCTGCAAAATCCTCAAAAAAATGGTCTCTAGTCACAAAAGAGACTAGAGCGACAAAATGTCCGAAGCTTTGTGGGCCTATCGAACCACCGTTCGAGGACCAACCCATAGCACACCATTCTCCTTGGTCTATGGATGCGAAGCTGTCGTGCCCTTGGAAGTACAAATTCCTTCCTTGAGGGTATCCTTGCAAAATGACATGACTCAAGAAAGCAATGTCAAATTGCGACTCCATGAGCTGGACAATCTCGATGAGAAACGACTCGAAGCTCAACAAAGCATTGAAATTTACCAAGCACGTATGGCAGGATCTTTCGATAAAAAGGTCAGGCAACGCGCCTACAAAAAGAGTGACTTGGTTCTTGCTGTAAAAAGACCAATGGTCTTCGCTCACAAGTCCAAAGGCAAATTTGAGCCAAAATGGGAGGGACCCTACGTCATCGACAAGGTTTTCTCCAACGGCGCATACGCACTCCTAAACATGGAAGGTGACAGATGTATGCTGCCCATCAACGGCAAGTTCTTAAAGCGGTACTACCCTTGAAGACTTACCCAACTGGATAAGAGCAATGCCTGTACGGCCAAAACCGGTTTCCAGGTACACGCTCGCTAAACCCACCCTTTTTTTTAGAATTTTCATATCAAATGTTGAAATTTCTAGAAATCTAAAACAATGCTTACTTTTATCGTTTCATTGTTCAAAAAAAAATATCCAAGTTTAGGAACCTTTCCCTAACTTGACCAAAATTTTCAACCCTTGAACCCAAAATTCATGGTTTGAAACAAAATCCGGATTCAGGGATTTCCACCCTAGTCCACCCTGCCTTTTACCGCCAAAATGGTTTTAGGTCAAAACTTATGACCCTCGTGTCTTTAAAAAAAAAATGGTTTTTCAAAAACCCGCGAGGAAGCGACGCTTAGTCGATACTCGCACAAATCGGAAGCAAGCGAACCACGTTCGATACTTCCAAAATCGCAGGGAAGCGACATTTCATCGGTACTTGCAAAATCCAAAACTGTGGAGATGCAACATTTCAGTTGGTATCCACAACCCAAATTTCAAAGGTTCAAAAAAAAAAACCTAAAAAACTGTGGAGACGCAACATTTCAGTTGATATCCATAACCCAAAGGTTCGAGAAAACCACAAATTTCAAAAATCGTGGGGAAACGACATCAAGTCAGTACCCGCAAAACCAAAATTTTTGAAAAGCAAGGATGCGACATTCCATCGATACTTGCACCCAAATCCGCGAGGATGCGACATTCCATCGATACTCGCAACCGAATGAGCAAGGAGGCGACATTCCATCGATACTTGCAAGAACATTCAGTAAGGAGGCGACTTTTAGTCGATACTTGCATTTTTTGAAAACCAAACCGGCTATAAATGCCATCAAAACAAGCCATAAATGCCACAAATCGGCTATCAATGCCACCAAAACAAAACCGGCTATCAATGCCACAAACAAAAAAAACTTGGATTTCAAAAAAAAAACGGCTATCAATGCCACCAAAACAAACCGGCTATAAATGCCACCAAAACTGGCTATAGATGCCACAAACAAAAAAAACTCGGCTATCAATGCCACAAGAAAAGCTGGCTCTCATGCCAAAATTGGCTTCCATGCCACAAACAAAAACCTGGCTTTCATGCCAAAACAATTACTTGACAAAAGATTTTCACAAAATGACAACCTTTTGATCAAATCCCATTTAGCAATTACTTTTATCACAAAAAGATTCAAGTGAGCGTAGGGATAACAAAAAAAAAAGAGAGTACCAAAAAATACATGTGGTACCAAAAAAAAAAAAGAAGAGAAAAGTGCTCACAAGCACTACAAAAAAAAAGAGTACCAAAAAAATACAAGTGGTACAAAAAAAAAAGAAAGAAGGATGGTTTCTGTATACAGGAGCTCAACCAAAAATGGTCTCCAGCCAAGAGTTCAGCTCCTTAAGCAAGCTTTTGGCCTCATCCGTCAAGGATTCCAAGGCACGCTTCTTCAAGAACCTGCCATGAGATGCTGGGGTGGGCTGTAACCCTTCTTCTGCACTGGGAAGCTTCCCTCGAGCGGTTTTCCATTGTTTGTCCTCATCAGACTTCCTTTTGAGAACTCGATTGGCATCCGCAACTCGATGAATCAGAGCAGTCTCCCTTTCACGAGCCTCTGTTATTTCAGTCCACTTGGCAGCAACTTGTGCCTGCAGATGCTCAAGACGTTTCCTGGCCTCATCGACCTCTCTATCAAGGATGTTAAGGTCATGTGTCAGCCTAATGATGGTTATCTCTTCTAAGTTCCTCTCTCGGACTGCCTGCTTCTTGCTTTCTGTAGCCTCATCCAGGTCAGATTGAGCCTTATCCGCAGGGTCCAAGAACATCTCCTTGAAGAACTGATCGTCAGGAAAACCCATGGTCTCAAACCACTTGTCACCCAGCTCAATGATCCTATTAACGATCGCCCTGGCATATGTGACATCCAGACCAGCTTCTTCAGCATCACCGAGAATCTCACGCACATGCTGGATCATGCTAAATCCGGCTTCCAAGTGCCCAGAAAAGAGAGTCTCAATCCAAGAGCTCAGAACTCGCACCACCACCTTCTTCGCAAAAAGAAGAGATGGCCCAGCTGAAGATTCGCCCAACTCCGTTGGTCGGCTGCTCATGTCATCATCTGTTGAAAGAGTAACAAAAGAACTCTTTCCAGTTGAAGCTGCTCCTACTCGGGAAGGAATCTCAGCGCGAGGAATCTCCTCAACATTGTCAGAACTGGTCCCAGGAGTCTCTACCTCTGGATTAACCTCTGGCATCCCTTGCTCTGGAAACGACGGATCCTCCTCTGCCACTTCAAAGCCTGCAAAGGAAACACAAAAAGGTATGAATATAATCCTGTTTGAAAATCATTATCAGGGTTATAACTACAAAATACCTTCTTCGACGACTGGCGGAACACTTTCTTCCTCCATGAACTCATCGGAAGCATCATCAACATTTGCGTCCATCGATGGTTCAAAGTCATCAGAACCCTGTGGCAAGTCAGCTGACAAAAAAAAAAAATGTTAGCAAACCAAGTCACAAACTCAAAAAAAAAAAAAGAGCAAAAGAAGTCGTACCAATTGGAGATTCTGGATTTACTCCAGAGTCCCTCGGTTCTTCTTCAGGTGCCTCAACAGGATCCATCACCACCTCATCGGTTGGGACCTCGGGCATCACCAGGTCTTCCTCTGCTAAAAAAAAAAAGAAGAAAAGCAGAAACAAGAAGCAAATCATAACATGGAAAAAATCCCATGAAAAGAAATGGAAAGAGAAAAAGGAAGAATCATACCTTCACCGACGGTCTCTTCTTCTCGGCTTCTCTTCTCTGGAGGCTCGTCAGCATCCACTGGCACATCCTCATTGATAGTAAGAGGAACTTCCAAGTCAGGAGAGTCCTCATGCTTCCCCTTGCTGCGATGATGACTCCTCCCCCTCTTACTCCGGCGGGTTCGCTTCTTAGAAGAACCTGCCCCGCTCTCAGAGTCAGGTTTCCCACTTGACTCCTCACTGGATGGTCTGCTCTTGCCAGTAGACTCCACGGAAGCTTGCCTCTGTGCCGCCTGCATCCAAGCGCCAAGTTCGGCTTCCTCCTGTTCTAGCTGCTCCAAAGCCTCATCAGGTATTTCTCGAACAGCTTCAGAACCAATGACGCCCTGGTCACCGAGAAACCCTATCTTGTGCTTCTCTCCAGAAAGGAAGGCCCAAACTTCCTCTCGCCGGATGCCATCCGACTTTCCAAGGCCCTTTCCAGATGCCAGCTTCACATCAAGCTCCTTCTTGGAAAGCCCCCGATATGCCGAAAAACTCTCCGCGAACCACTTCGCAAAACCGGCAGTCCGGGAAGTCAACAACACAGGATAAGAAATCATGGCTGTAGTGTCTTCAGCACTATAGAAAGCCCATGCATTTCTCCCGTCCTGTAAGCCTCCAAAGCGCTTCACCATGCTTGAAGGCGCTCCAACAACGCCTTGAGAAAAGCCCAGCTGCAAAGCAAAGCGAGAAGGTACATACGGCTGGATGTCGACGAAAAGATGTCTGCGGTACACCATCGTGCCGACACGTATGCTGAAAAGCCACTCTCTCTCTCTCTGCATTTGTCAAGGAATAATGCCTTCCCGACCCCGCCCTGGTAGAGTCTCGGGAGGCACCAAAATCAAAAGCCTTCTTCCGCAACTCCGGAGAAAGCTTCACTGAAGACTGCCCCATCTCGACGTCCCTGAACCGTCGGATCCTCATGCGGGCAAACAAAAGTGATTCGGACACGGCTTTGCCCTTAGCCAGTCGAATCATCAGAGGATCATCATCCTGTGCAGCACCCAGCCGATGGAAGCCAGGACAGTGGTATACATACCACGAATAAAAGATATGGGCTGAAAATACCCTATTCATGGGAAGCCCAAGCCGAACCAAAAAAGCAGCAGCCTGCAGTTCGGTACACAAGTAGGAGTAAAGAGCTGGCACCAAAGCCAGCTGCTCTCCAAACGCCATCTGACAAGCCGGAAAAATACAATGCGGCCTGATGTGCGTTCCATCTCCTCCAGCAAAAATAGCCTCACCAAGCCAATAAGTGAGGTAAACAGCGAGATTTCTCCTCAGTGCAATGTCAGGACATATGGCGTTTGTACTTGCACAGAAATCTCTCAACTCTTCTTGCATGGCCAAGATCTTCTTTGAACTTGGATCCTGAGCTCCGGCTTCTTGAGTCACGCTATCAGAAGACTCCCTGCTATCAAAAAAGTCGGGGAATGAAGAGCTAAAACTCTTCCAACTGCTGGATCTAACTTTCAAACCCTCCTTCTCCTTCAAAAAGTCATAGAAGGCGACAAGCTGAAAGTATAGAAGCCTAAACTCCTCAGACTGCCCCTCGAGGACGTTGTCAATCGGCATAAACTCCTCATAGAGTTTGCCGAGGATGGGCAATCCAGTAATGGCGCTCAGCTCCTTCAAAGAAAAACCAATCTCACCATTCGTCACAACGAAGGTATTGGTTTGTGGGAGGAATGACTCCAGCATAGCCATGAAGGCCTCGTCGGAAAAGATCACGGTCTCCCTAAAGGCGCGGACCGCATCAAAAATCCCGGCTTCCTTCAAGACGGCGCCACCAATCAGCAGGACGCGATCAGTCCACGACTTCCACTCGGAGTCAGCATTGAAGCGGCCACGAAGTCGGAAAGGCTTGATCCAATTGCTGCCGTCACCACTGAAAATACCAAGGCCCACCGGTCTCAAATCGACCGACGGATAATCAGAGCCCTGGTAGCCGCTGGATGGCATCAACAGGTCCATGTCAACAGGCGACCTCTCCGTATATCCAGGAGAACCGCCAACAAAAACCCCGGTCTTGATTACATTTGTCCTTCTCACCCAACTTGGAGGATCTTCCCTCTTAGGGCACGTGGGGGCAAGGCTCAGAATCGAGACGGTGCGATCAAACGTCGACCGGGTAGCAACAGTCTTCTTCTCACCATCTGCTGTGAAAGAGAACTGAAAACATCTCCTCTGGTATGTCATGACATCAGGGACTGCATCACCAAAGAAGAAGGTAGGCTTGGGCAAAACGCTCTGATCTTCCATCACCCATGGACGACTGTTTACCATGATCTTATAGAATTCCTCTCCCTTGAGAGCGATCAGTCGCTGCCTCATCTCATCTCTGTTGAGGGAGTCGCACTCTTCCAGATTTCTCTCAACATACTGGACCTTCTCAAAAGCTTGCTGAACGGCCGGATTAGAAGATCTAGAAGATCGACGAGGTACGCTTGTAGCAGGCTCTTTACCCTTGTTCGCTCTGGAGGAACCACCTGAAAAGGATGAAAAAGAAAAAAAGATCAAACATCAAAATGACAGAATCTCGCTAAAAAAAAAATCTGGCGAAATTTTGACATGATGACGGGGCAATTCCGAAGAAAAGGAACTATCCCGAAAGAAGTAAGAAAGCTTGAAGATGGGCTCAACATCGCTGCGAGCTCCGAAACTCCAAACTTTCGAAACCTCAAAGTCTCCGCAAAATCAGGAAGGGCTCAACATCACTACGAGCTCCAAATTCCCAAATTTGCGAAAACTTTCAAGTATGCTATCACATCATGCTACAAATTTAATTTACAAATTAAAGGCATGCATGAACATCTAGGTTTGCCAAAAAAAAGAGGGGCATTATCATGATGAGCAAAAAAAAAAAGAAAAGAAACTTTCTCAAAAAAAAAAGGGAGAAAGAAAACAAAAAAAAAGAAAAAAATAAAAGAAAAGGGGCTGGCCCACAGGCCGTGGCCCACACGCCACGTGGCCGTACTGACAGATCCGTACGGATCTGTCCGTACGGCCCACAAAAGAAAAAAAAATGCAAAAAAAAAAAGGAAGAGAAAGCAAAAAGAAAACACGTGTGAAAAAAAAAGAAGGAAAACACGTGAAAGAAAAAAAAAAGAGAAGAAAAGAAAAAGAAACAAAAAAAAAAAAGAAAGAACTTTATTTTTCCTACAATGGAGTTTTCTTGAAAAAAAAAGGAACTTACTTGAAGCCATTGATGGAGAAGAAGAAGAAAAGTCTTGAAGATCTTGAAGAAGAAGAACTCTTGGTCTTGAAGCCCTCTTGAGATTATTGCAAAAGAAAGTAATAAGAGCAAGAGATCCAACATTCTCCTTGCTTTTATAGAGGAGAGCAAACCAAAGAAGGAAAGAAGAAAGAGGTAAGTGTTACTAATTAGTAACCTTACCAAAAGAAAGAGATTAGAAAGATTCTTTCCCAAAAGAAAGATATCTTGAAGGATTTTCTCCCAAAAATCAATCGATGACGGATTCTTTCCTAAAAGAAAGATATCTTGAGATATCCTATCCCAAAATAAAGGGATCATGAGAGATTTTCTCCAAGTAAAGATATTCTTGGATATTCTCTATCCAAATGAGATATTTTTGGATATTCTTTACAAAAATGACACCATATGAGATCTAAGCCATTTCAAAAGCTTAAAGTCCCATGGGTTAGCCCATATGAGCCAGGTTTGACCACCTAGGCACAAAAAAAAAATAAAAAAATAAAAAAAAAATAAAAATTTTTGGGCTTTTAGTCAAAGAGAAATCCCTCTTACCAAGAGCATACAAAAATGGTTCCATGCCTCTTTTGAGTTGATTGGACCATACAAAAGAAAATTCCAAGCCCCATGAGCTTCCAAAAATCAAACCATCCAGCCTCATATACCAAATTGAGCCAAAATCTTGAAATTGACATTCCACAAAAATCAAACCAAATTCTGGTCCCCTAACTTGCCACATACAGCTTGTTAGGTCATAAGACCAAAACCAAAAACCAAAACCTGATCCCCCAACATTCCACATACAGCTTGTTGGGTCACACGATCAAAACCAAACCTGACCCCCTAACCTGCCACATATAGCCTGTTAGGTCACAAGGTCAAAACCCAAATCCACATCCCTGATGTCATCTTCAAAACTTTGCCTCGAGATGGTACGTGATCCCTTTCACTACCATAAAATTCCCCTGGAGAATAAAAAGGCTACAAATACCAAAAAGAAAGACTGCTCAAAGACTCTTGGTCAAGTCACAGACTCACCTTCGAAAATCTCTTCGAGGCACATCGACTACAAAAGTTAAGCAACTCGTCGCTGTACCTCGAGGGGGCATTTGTTGACACCAAAAATGTCACTTTGCCTCTTTAAGATCCAAAGAGCTACATGAAGTCGCAACCTGCCATAAATAGGCAATGCTGCTTCCAAAAATCAAGTCTTGTCAGAATCAAACAAAAACTGCAAGATTCTTCCAGACAGCCAAACGAGGAGTACACAAGAAGTTTCGGGCCATTTCAAAATCATTTGGCCTAACTTCGCTTCTCCGACAGCTGAAAAGGAGCTCTCGGCGGCAAAGCTCTCCGGGACCATGGTTTCCAAGACAGAGCCTATGGATCATCTTAAAATGACTCCAATAGGTTCCCTGTCAAATTTCAAGTCAATCGGACACCGGTTGACCGCACATCAAACCGCGACATCTTCATCGCGACAAAAAGCAAGTCTACTGGTGATAGGACCCCAAACGGCTTCAAAACTCAAACAAAAGCCTATGGTTGGTCTTATTTATTGCTCAGCAGGCTTCACACCAAATTTCAGGTCATTCCGACATCGTTTGACCCAGTTTCAGCTTCTGACGGAAAATCGGCAGCTCTGCGCGACAAAGTCTTCGGCTTTCTCAGGAAATTGGAAACTTTGCAAAATAAAATGCAAGGATTCTCATCAGGTTTCCTACAAAGAAATTAGGCCAATAAATGGTCAAAATGTCAAAGAAAAGTACAGGAGAAAAAAGAATCGAAAAACAGTAAAAACGGACACAAAACGGGACACAAAAGGGGGAAAACCCCCCCAGGGTCGCAGACCCCTGCGACCCTGGCCCAGGGTCGCCGGCGACCTTGGAACACGGGGTCGCCGGGAAGGCCCCGGAAACCCCGGTTTTCGCCGTTTTTTCGCGATTCGAAGAGCCCAACCTCTGGTACTTTCCAAAATTCATGCTTTTGAGACACCAAGTCCTCTGACATCCGTCCAAAACATGGGTCAATCATCAAGAGTATCGAAAACAATATTGATCGCCACCCGGTCAACCAAAAAAAAGTGTGCTTTCTACCCGACCGATCGAGAAATCGACAGGACAGATGGCACCGACCCGCTGTTGGCAACAAACACCTGAAATTACATGGTCATCTGATGTCGATCTACATGAAGATCCATCAATGATCATCGACAGAAGAATCGCAAAAGACGTGGCACGGCCCGCGACTCTTCAGCTGCTCGGCGACCACTTAATGCGATTAATTGACTAACTTTATTACAGTCATTAATCCATTTCTTTGGACGGCTCAATCAGAAGCAAGCATTCGGGAGTTACAAGTCAAGAGATTCATGGCATTTAACCCATGAAACTCCTCCCATCATGGCGATTAAAGGCGATTAAATGCCCTCAATCTCCTCCGGCCAATCAGAAGCCAAGAAAAAGGAGTTACAAAATAAACAATTCAATTTTGTAACTCCTCCCATTATGCGGCTTAATAACAATAAAAGCCCATAAACCCTCCTAAATGGCTACCTAAAAGCCTATAAATAGGAGAGTTCTCCAAGAAGAAAGGAGAGCAGACACAGAGCATCAGAAAAAAGCACAAACAGACAGACAGACAGAAGCACAGAAATCTAGAGAAAGGAAAAAGAGAGAAAACTCTGCGGAAGTTCTACACCGGCCACCGCAACAAGGTGACAAAAGTCCCTTGGGGGTACCCCCCCCAAGGTCCTTGCCTTCTCCTCCTGCCTCCAATGGCTTAGATATGGCTTTTCAGCCCGTCTACTCGGCTTTTTATTGGACATAGGACCTCCTTTTGGTCTTTGTCCTCTAAAAACCCGAGGTTATAGCCAAGCCAAGTGAATCAATAGCATCCTCTGTTCTCATCTGCATGGATGATGGCGAAGCCCACATATGGCTTGCGACCGTCAATCTAAACGGGTCCCCCACAATCTCCTGAGAAGTTAGATCCTCATTTTCTTGCTTTTCATTGTAGTTTGTATTTTTTCAAAAGAGACAAAAATCACAATTCTTGTCTTTCATTATTGATAAGGATTGTAAATCGGCTATAAACGCCAAAATCGGCTATAAATGCCAAAAAAATCGCCTTTCACGGCAAATCAAGAAAAATGTCTCTTTTCTTAAATATATGTGCAATGGAAAACTTGAAAGAAGTTGATTTCCTTTTTACTTGCGAAGGTTGATCTCCGGATCACCACTTGCAATTCCAAGTAAAAATAGAAAATCTGGCACACCCACAAAAAAAAAGAAATGTTGATGCACGCCCCTGCCCCCTGGTTACGAAAGGGTCGGACCCAAACGGACTCCCACGTCCGCCGACCTCGGTAGGAACTCGAGCAGGAGCGCGGTCCATCATTTTGTATTAATCCAATTAAACACTCCCACAAGTTTACTTGGATTCCACAACGATATTAACTATATAATGAAAATACTCAAGTGAAATGATGCAAAAAAAAAGGTATGTGCTAAACAATCAATGATGTACCAATATTTTCAACGTGCTATAGCACAAGTGTATGTGTGTTGCATGCCAAGACAAGAAGTGTATACCAGTCTAGTATATGGATATCAATGTATAAATAAGTGAAAATGAAGCATAAAGAGATAAGAGGCACACAAACATTTATAGTGGTTCGGTCCCTTGACCTAAATTCACTCTCAAGAGTTTTAACACTCTTGGCTCCACTATTTGAGCTCACCACTTAGGTCCACCTCCAATTACATACACACCTGATTATTTGATATGGTGGTTCAATCACAAAGATCTTATCTACCAACCATATTTTTTTATAGTGGTTCAATCACGAAAGTCTAATCCACTTTACAACTCAATTTACAAATTGAAACAATGAGTACTTGCCTCTTTGACTCAATCTTGAGGGTGCTCTTCGATGCTTGAATCTGAAGCTCCAAGCTTTGACTCCTTGCTTGCTCCCTTAGTGCTGATGATTCTCCAATGAGTGCTCAGCCAAGTGGATATGAGAGTCTAAGTCTAGGGATGAAGGGGTTTAACTTCGAAGGCTCAAGGTTTCCCTAGGAAGGTGGTTCTACTTAATCACACTTAACTAGAGCTTTGAATGCTCTTAAGAATGTCGAATAGAAGCCTAAGTGCTTGTGGAATTGGAATATGGGAGCTCAAATAATGTTTTATTACAGGAGGCACTTAGTATTGGAAAAGGTCTCAAAATCACCAAAGTTATGGCCGTTGGAATGAGCTCAAGTATGTATAGAACTCTCTCTAGCAGCTAGTACACGGTTAACCTTTAGCATTTTACAGTTAACCGCGGAAGCCCCAACGGTTAGTTTGACCACCGTAAAAAACAGAGCATTTGTTCTACGGTTGGCTTCATGGCAAGCCGTAGGGGACTTACGGCGAGCCGTGAAGCTAGCCATAAGCTCACTGAATTGGATTTTTCAGGTACTGCTTTTGTGACCGTGAGCTAATTGTAAGGACCTGCGGTTAACCGAACCCCTATTCCATAATCAAGCCATATCAAAGTTCAATTTAGCCAATTAAACCCTATTAATTTTACCTTTTGGTCTAAGGGTCCTAGGGGTCTTTTCTTTACTTGATTAGGGTCCAAATTACCTGAATAGGTTGGCACCAATTGGAGTTCTTCGTTCATAAAATTCGGACCTTCCAAGCCTTGTATCATTGCCTTCGAACTTGATCTTCCTTGTAGAGACTCTAGAGGCAAGGTCTTGGACTCTTAATACGAAATTAACAACCTAAGGG
Source organism: Litsea cubeba (assembly GCA_012931725.1). Classification (NCBI taxonomy): domain Eukaryota; kingdom Viridiplantae; phylum Streptophyta; class Magnoliopsida; order Laurales; family Lauraceae; genus Litsea; species Litsea cubeba. Next base: position 29,080,679 of record CM022952.1, on the reverse strand, counting down.
TAGTGCATATATGACTATGGCATTAACAATAGACTAACACCATCATATATTTTCAAATGGGTGCCCAAGCTTCCATACTACACTGAAGTTTCACGCATCATTTTGAATGATTTTATCACTCTACAATTCTCAACATACAAAATGTTTTAGTCTGGAAGCTCAACATCCGAAATATCAGAAAACAAAACTGTAAGTGCAAAAGTTATAACTCACAAGATTATGGGGTGCCTGGTAGGACTTATCCAAACATATGATGAAGGTCGGCCGCCTCAAGGCCTGAAAGGGGAGGAACAAACAGTCAGAGGACCCTGGCCTGGGTGGCGCAAGGCTCTCTGATGCCTAAGTTAGTATATGAACTAAACAGAGGTAGAAGAGGAAGGGGAGAGGCAGAGTAACAGCTCAAGAGGGGATGTGTATGCGTACCTTTGTTATGAAATGTCATCCAATTTATAGAGGATTCTACCTGATATCTTAGAGTGGGCCCCTAGATTTGATGGGAATGATCTTGTTAGCCCACAAAGTAATAAATGAGGGTCCATCATAGCCCACAAGGCATTTATTGCCAGTCCGATCAGCCCACATCGCATTAAATGCATGTCATGTTAGGCCCGATCGTATCTTAGGTCTTTAGCGGTTGAGGTCCCATCGGATCCACCCTCGGGCTCTGCCCTGATTTGGCTACAGCCGCTGGATGCCGCCTTGTCAGGGATCTGGCGAAGATCCTGGATGGCAGGGATGGCCCATCTGTCCCATTGGCACGTGTCCGGGCTTAGCCACGTGGCTGCTGACATGGCAGAAGTGGGGAGACGATCACCACACTTCTCAATGGGCGACCCGGCCCCTTTGGCCGGGGTTAGAAGGTGTAGCCGAGATCAAATCGTGCAGCCAGGGCAGGCCTGGTCTCGGGTAATGCTCCGACACCAACGCCGAGGTGCCCTTTGGTGGCACGTGGGCGCGTTAATTGACATCTTATCGCCGTAATCAACATAATCTTGGTGTCTTAAAAATCTCCCCACACAATTGCCCCTAGCTTGTGACTTCTGAGGGGCCCTAGCCTTTAGAGGTTGATCGTCAGCCCCAAGTGCAAGGCCGCGATTGTAGTAATAAATAACTCGGTGAAGTCCGAGGTCGATCCACAGGGAGAGTAATCAATTAAATAAAACCTGTCCTATTTGAAAACTAGTACTAGCCTAATAAAATCTATACAAATCAAGTATCCTACTTGTAATAAATAATTAATTACAAGTCTGAAATATTAATTACAATTAGAAATAAAAAACTTAAACTAAAAACTTAGTCTAATCTAATTACTGCATTCACCATAAGAGTTGTTAGAACAACCAATTTGTAGTGATTATTTAAATACCTAAACATAAAAATAAAATAAAATAAAATAAAATCAGAGAATAAAAAGATGGACTTTAATCCTAAAATAATGCAATAGCTATTTTGCTGAATGTTATCAATAAAAACCAAGACCACCGTACCCAGTGTGTACTGTCACTTACACACAAACATTCGATGTTGACCCATTGGTGAAAACCAAGACCTCATGAACTTGATTCATTAAAGAAAGGCCCATTACATGCAAATAGCCATTACAAGATTGTTTGAATTAAAATAATGTTCATCCAAACTTACCCTTAGACACCCGAAACACTAAACGGAGGAGAAGGACTCGCGGTCTAGAACGGCGATCCAACCGTCTCTCGTTTTGCGATCTGAAATCCAAGCAAGAGAAGATGATTTATGGCTGGTTTGGTGATGGAGAAACGCTAGCAACGGCGGCGGAGCGACGGCGTAAAAATCCAAGTGGTGGTGTGCCTTTGAGAAGACCTTGGATGAAGTAGTGATGGAAGTAGGGAGAGATGGAGGAAAATAATGAAAAGGGGAAGATGGAGTTGCTGGTCGTCCAAGAGAGTAGGGGGGATGGATCCTCGTGCATCTCCATATTGGGGTCTTTTTATGGTTTTTTTTGATAGCTTGGGTTGCAAGGTTTTGGTTTGGGTAAGGATTAGTATAGTGGGGTCCAATTTAGATTAGGATTAGGAGGGTTTTGAAAGAGTTTCAAGGGATTGGCCCACAATCCTAGTGAAAATAGGATTCTTCTTATCTCATGCAACTTCCTCTCTTGGGCCCACTTTGGCTAAGAATCAATTCAAATCTGAAATTTCAGATTTGAAACAAATCTTGGATGCTTGTGGTCCCTCATCTTGGACGTGTGAAATGCTTTGGAAAGAGGTGTTTCAACGTGTGAAACTTGGGATGGAGAGATATGCACGTGTGATGCTTGTTTGGATAAATCTTGGGTTGCAAACTTCAAATCTTGAGGCTTATCTTCTTGGAGTTAACTTTAACAACTTGGTGCTAAAATCTTGCACTCTTCTAATTTGTTTCCAACTTGGATTGCTAAGCAAGATCTTCTATTCTTTTGAACTCTTCATGGCTGGAAAATTATCCTTGACATGGTCCCACCTTGGAGTTGAATTTTAATTTCATTCCAAGTTGCAAAGGAGGTGGGCCATGGTTGTGAGCATGCATCTCCTTAATTTGTTTGAGCTTGGACTTCTTCCATCTTGGCTTAAATAATTCCAAATCTGAGATTCAGATTTGTATTATCAATTGGAACACATGATGGGCCCCACTTGTGTGTGCAATCTTCTCTTGGATGTCATCTTTAATTCTTCAATTGATTTCTCTCTCTCGCGGGTCCCAATTTATGAAATTCCCTACAAAAAAAATAAAAACAAGGATTAAAGAATACTCTAATCATAAAGGTAGGGAATGATGCAATATGCGGGTCCACCCAATTCACACTACATGGATGCTTAAAATGTCACCATTTTATTAAAAAAAATATTCTTTAATTAAATCAATGGTGTAAAGAAAATTCATCATTTTATGTGTGAACAAAAAGTTATGAGGAATTTTATGACTTCCAATGCCAAAAATATAGAAATTCATGATTGTATGTAAAAATGCAATTTTTCAATAAATTTTGACTTGAATTTGAACTTTGATGCTCAAAACATAAAATCATGATTTTCCTACTAAAACAGTGCATGATTTGAAGAATAAGTCCTTAATTATTCTAAAATGATGATGAAATTATGCATTTTTAGGGACTTATCAGAGGTCGGAAGCTAGAGAGTCTGATGGGAGACGTTCGATCATTACCCAGCGCCGTTCCGACTCTTCGAGGTAATCATTGTCGCGCCTTGCTTACCACGGGAAACGAGCCGGGAGTTACACGCGTCGTTGCATTGCTGATTGTGCCGTCAGCTTGATGAGACAGGCGCGAATAGCGATGCTGCCTTTTCGAATTCTTAAATGGCGCCCAAGGAGGGCTTCCTTTCCCTTATAAATAGGGGCGTCTTCCTCTGCTCTACCTTCTTTATTCTCACTTCTCATTTTCATTCTATTCTTCATCTTCACTCTCAAGATCCTCCCAGAGGCTTTCAGGCGAGGACGACTGCGTAACGTCGAGGATATCGCGTGCCCAGACTGGTTCTCATCCTTGATTCACCCTTCTTCATATGTAAGTCATCTCGAGTCTCTGTCTTTTTAGGGTTTTCCCCTCTAGGTTTTCTTCCTGCCCCTTTCAATCCTAGGTTGTAGAAATGGATGGGGATAAGTTTCAGTTAGACACACCTGAGGGTATAGCTAGGTTTAGGGGGATGTATAATATCCCGGAGGGGGTCTGCCTCAGGCCGACGACTCCCTCCAACCATGCCCTGCGCTGCTGGTCGGGCGGCTGGATGCCGTTCCCCTTGATTTCTGTAATCGAGGGTAGGGTTAGGTTTCCCTTACACCCCTTACTTAGGGACTGCCTTAGTGCTTGGTCTCTCGCCCCCTGCCAGCTGATGCCCAATGGCTACAAGGTCGTCATGGGCACGACGAAATTAAATGAGGTTTTAGGGATCAACCTTGGTGTCCATGACATCGAGGATGTATACGACATCTGTAAAGCCGGGGGAGGCAACTACTATCTCCGGGTAAAACAGCTCCGAAAGGGTTTCGTCTTGGCTTTGGAAGATTCGAATAAGAACGCCGAGGACGACCTCTTTTGCGTCTCGGGGGACTGGGAGTTCGGCGCCGGTGAGGACAGGACGCACATGGTCCCGCGCCATCTCGGGGTCGTCCCAAGTAAACATCGTCCCTCCATTTTACTTATTTCATTCACCCTTTGAATTGTCGAACTGATATCTTTTCTTATTGTGCAGAACTGCGAGAGAGGCAGCGTCGAGCGGCGCGCGACGGTTGGAAGAAGAATGTAGCTAACCATAAAAAGGTAGAGAAATACTCCGGGTACAAGAACAGGGCGGCTTGGAAGCTGTTGGGCTACACGCCGAGGTACCGTGGCCACTATAAAAGGGTCGAGACAGCACAGGGGGGCGAGCCGCAGACCGGCGTTCCTCTCGTTACATTGGCTGTGCCCGGTGATATTCCGTTGATTGATCCGGTTGCTAGCCGAATTGCATCCGGTGCCGAGGCGTCCACTTCTGCTAATTCGGGGTCGGTAAGCCCGACGGCGGCCATAGAGGCTTATTCTTCTGATCAGGGAGAGAGGATGGAAGGGGGTCTGACTCTTATAAAGACCAAGGACCTGACTGCCAGGTTCAAGAGCCGATCTCCCTCTCCTTCGGCAGCGCCTTCTCCTGCCAGTACTCGCGCAGCCTCGGGCCCGGGCGGAGCCGCGGTTTCTTCCGCCCTTATCATCGCCCTGGGTGCGGGAACCCGATGACGCTCTCCCGACAATCGGAGGGAAGGATCCTCGTCGAGTAAGAGGCCCAAGCCGGGGGAAAAAGATCCCGTGGCTCAGAAGGCCCAGAAGGACAAAGGGTCTGTGCGCGTCCCTGGTGGAAAGGTTCCTCCCGAAAAAAGCGCGCCAGTGGAAAGGGCTCCTCTTAAGACGGGACGCGAAATCAGGAGACCTTCGGGACAAGGCTCCGGATCGGCCTCGGGGTCTCACCCCGTTGTGCCGGCACCGTGGAGGCCGAAGCTGGAGACTCAGCCCGGGAGGCCCCTGAACGTGATGGACCGGGTGGCTGGGAGCCCTGGGAACCCTTCGGTCATCGGGGTGCTCGCCAGAGCCGCGCCCTCCCACGCGACATGGAGCAGTATGCTAAGTACAACAATGAGTGTCTGCTGGCTTCGGCAATTCAGGCCGCTCTCATAGTAAGTAACTCTTCAGTCAATTTTCGATAAAAATTCTGCTTCGGCTACTTGCATCTGATAGCTCATTTTTGTAGAATGTACAGAGGCTCCAACTGGTCATGGAGAGGAGTGACAAGAACGTTTCCAGAGTTACTCAACTGGAATTCGAGAGGGAGAAGCTTAGGAAGGAGTTGGCAGACTCGATGAAGAGCAACGCCGAACTGAATGCACAGATGGATGTGGCGTTGGCCAGTATCACTGATCTTACGTCGAAGACCCACCAGCTGAGGGGGGAGATTCAGTTAAAGACTAAAAGTTCGCTCGAATTGGAGACCGAGCTAGAGAAACAAAAGGTAGAGTCGGCGGCTGAATCGGCGAGGCAGCGTGCCAAACTAGAGCGGCTGCTGAAGGAGAGTGCCGACCTCAAGTCTTCGCTGCGGGCCGAAGTCCATGCCGCCTTCCAGAAGGGAGTGGACCGGGCCACGGAGGATTATGAAAGACAGGTGGAGGAGATAAGCTCCATTCTATTCGAGGAGGGATGCCGGGCCTCATTGAAAGAGGCGGGGGTTCCTGAAGATTATCCGGTCTATCAGAACCTATCGAAGTATTCAGGCCCGGAATCATAATCGAGTCCTGCCCCCCTGCCTGAGAGTCCCCGGGTCGAAGCGCCTTTTGCTGACCCCCTTTTGGAGGTGCACCATCTCTCCCTCCTGTGGGCGATGCTCCATCTATCCCTCCTGCAGATGATGCTCCAGAGACGGTCGCGACCGCTATTGAGACTGCGGGTCTTTCGGAGAAACAGTGAGGGTGCTGATCCAGTCTCCGGGGATGGCGCCCGCCGAAGTCTTTCCTTTAGTTTTTTGTATCTTCTGCTTTCGAATTGTAACCTCTGACTTTGTGTGCTAAAAACAAGTTAATAAGACTGATCTTTATTTCTTCCACACTTGTCCTTCTCTCTGTTTTTTTTGTTCCTTGTCAGTTTTTTGCTGTGCTCGACCTCGGCTAAATTGGTGGCTTGTGGTAGGAGGGTTGTCTGAGTTAGGATGAGGATACCTGGTGATTTTTATTGTTGTCCACCTTGGTATTCCGAATTCCGAGGCTCATAAATGACAGTAACTACAGCGGTGTGACCGATGCGGAAAATAAGTAGATGACTCCACCTGTCGCCATCCAATCGGCCGGTCAATTCAAAGGTGTCGTGCGTCGCACGCGAGGCATGGGAGACCTCCCCCAATAAATAAATCCTTGAATACTGAGCCCTCCTCCCCCTTATAAATAAGGGGATGAGTTTCCCAAAGAAGAAGAAACCCAAATCAGTGGCCCCTTTCGTCCTTCACAGTCATAGGGATTTGTTCGTCCTTGTCGGATACTCTGGTAGTTTCATCCCTTAGGAGTCCTTTAAAAACCCCCGTTCTGAGTGAATCCTTTGCGACTGAAAACAACTCCTTCCGGGAGGGACTGTACCCGGTGGTCGTGGTCTGCGCGCTCTCTAAATCTGGTCATCATGGACCGCGCGTTCTCTGAACGCAGGTCTTTAATCAACTCCTGCCGATGCGGCTGTGTGGAGGTCAACTCTTGTCGATGCGGTTGGGAGTTGGTTGCGGACTTGGTTCTGTGGTGATCCAAGCATCTGCAGCGGACTAGGAGCTTGTTTGCAAATTTTGGTTTGACTAACCATAGGGTATTGTAGAGCTCCTGCCGCCCGAGGATCGATGAAGAGCAGTGCTTCCTGTCATTTTCCTTCTTTTTCTTTTTTAGAGGACAGCGAGCCTCCTTATTGTACTTCCTGTTGCTTTCCTGCAACTTATGTAATAAGATTTTCCATTGTAATGAAGATTTTCTAATTAATACAAATGGATTTTTTATCTGTGCATCTATTGCTTTTTCTGTTTTTTATGCAACTCATGTAATGAAAACTTCTACTGTAACGAAGTCATTTTAATCAATATAGAACTTCTCTTTCCTTTTCTTTCCTTTTTTTTTAAGGCTGCCATTGGCCGAGGTGATCCCTCAATTTTGAGCAGCCTGGGTGTATGAACCCGAGGTCAATCTCAGGGTGTATGAACCCAAGGTTTTGGGAACGACTGGGTGTATGAACCCGAAGTCAGTCCTTGGGTGCATGGACCCAAAATTTTGAGAAGCCTGGGTGTATGAACCTGAGGTCAATCTCAGGGTGTATGAACCCAAGGTTTTGGGAACGACTGGGTGTATGAACCCGAAGTCAGTCCCTTTGCGCGTGAATCTAAATTTTTTAGAATACTGGGTGTATGAACCCGAGGTCAATCTCAGGGTGTATGAACCCAAGGTTTTGGGAGCGACTGCTGCCGAGCTCCGAAACTTGATGGCACAAATTGATGACAGGGCGAACGCTGCTCTTATTGATCAAGAAATTTTTATTACATCTCTAGAAAAAGAACTTCTTGAGGTGGGTTGCATTCCACGGTCGCGGCAACCGCCTGCCCTCGAAGTCCTTGAGCTTATACGAAGATCGCACTGCTGCCGAAACCACTCTGAACGGGCCATGCCAGTTCGGAGCTAGTTTGTCTTCGTTTGGATTTCTGTCTGCCGGGAGCGTCTTCTTCGGGACCAGCTCTCCTACCGAGAAACTCCTCTCCTTGACTCTTTCGTTGTATCCTTTGGCTAGTCGTCGCTAGTAGTCGGCCAGTCGTCTGGCCGCTGCTTCTCTGCGTTCGTCGGCCAGATCCAGTTCCATTGCTAGGTTTATCTCGTTTCGGCCTTGATCGATAAGTTCTGATCTTAGGGTAGGGAGGCCAATTTCTAGGGGAATGACCGCTTCCATCCCATAGGCCAAAGAGAAAGGTATTGCCGAAGTGGAACGCCTCGGGGTTGTCCTGTACGCCCATAGAACGCTAGGGAGCTCCTCTACCCATCTTCCTTTTGCCCGTTCCAGGCGTTTTTTCAGGCCGTCAAGTAATACTTTGGTAGAGATCTCGGCCTGACCATTTCTCTGCGAGTAAGCCGGGGTGGAGTAGTGGTTTCTGATGCCATGCTCTTGACAGAAGCTTTTGAAAAAATTGGAGTCGAACTGAGTTCCATTGTCCGAGATCAAAGTTCTAGGGATGCCGAACCTTGTGATGATATTCTTTCATACGAAATTTTTGGAATCCTTCTCGGTGATGGAGGACAGCGGTTCTGCTTCTATCCGCTTTGTGAAATAATCAGTGGTGACTATCAACCATCTTTTGTTCCCTGGAGCGCAGTGGAGAGGTCCTACAACGTCCAGCCCCCATTGGACGAAGGGCCACGGGCTGGAGAGGGGGCTCAAGTCCTGCGCTGGCTGATGAAGGGAACGGGAGAACTTCTGGCACTTTTCACACTTCTTGGTGTATATTTGCGCCTCCTTCTGCATATACGGCCACCAGTAACCTTGGCTGATAGCTCGATATGACAGTGACCATCCTCCGATGTGGCTTCCACAAATCCCTTCGTGAATCTCGTATAAAAAGTCATCAACTTTGCTCGGATGAACGCATTGAAGGTAGGGACCGGTGAAGGATTTTCTGCAGAGCTTGCTTCGGGAGACAACCAGAATCGAGCTGCCTTGAGTCTGATCCGGTGAGCCTCATTTTTATCTTCGGGGAGCCGATCATCTTTGAGGTAGGAAGCGATCGGGTCCATCTCGGGCCGAGATCAAGGCACAAGATTTGCCTGGATGGATGGAGCTCTAAGCTTGATCTCGGCAGTGACCCGATCTCAACAATTCTTTTCCTCCTTGCTTCGACGGCGGATGCCAGGTTTGCGAGCGCATCAGCATGCGAGTTAGTATCTCTAGAAATCTGCCTGACTTCAGCTGTCTGGAACTGAGTGAGGAGCTTCTTTACAAGGGCTAGATAGGCCGCCATCCTGTCGTCCCAGGCCTGGTAGTCTCCATTTAGCTGGCTTGTCACCAATTGTGAGTCGCTGAAGACCACCAGTTCCCGGGCTCCGAGGGTTTGAGCACTGTTTAGCCCTGCTATTAGAGCCTCGTATTTAGCTTCGTTGTTTGTTGCTTTGAAGTCTATGGTCAGAGCTTGTTCTATGATCAATTCTTCTGGCGATTGGAGGACTATGCCAGCGCCAGCTCTCTTGGAAGTAGATGAGCCGTCAACGAAGACTTTCCATGTCGAGTTAAAGGCTTGGCTCTGAGACAGTTCATCGTCTTTGGTGACTTCGCTCTCACGCCCTATGCCCCCCAGTTCGGTGCTGAGCTTAGTCTGGGCTGATGCCGAGCTCGGGGAGACGAACTCAACAATGAAATCTGCCAAAATCTGGGCTTTGATCGCAGTCTTGGGTTGGTATTGGATATCATACTGCCCCAGTTCGACCGCCCACTTGGAGATCCTACCTGAAAAGTCAGCTTTTTTTAAGACAGACCGGAGTGGGTGCTCCGTAACAACCACAATGGTATGGGACTGGAAGTAATGAGAGAGCTTGCGAGAGGCACTGACGAGTGCCAACGCGAGCTTCTCGAGTAAAAGGTATCCGGTCTTGGCGTCAAGAAGGATCTTGCTCGTGTAATAGATTGGTTTTTGTAATTTATCTTCCTCTTTAACGAGGACAGAGCTCACCGCATGATCCGAGACTGCCAAATATAAGTACAACGTCTGCCCCCAAATTGGGGTAGAGAGCAAGGGTGGTGAAGAAAGATAGGTTTTAAGTGCTTGTAGTGCTTGGTCACACTCAGGGGTCCATTGAAATTTTAAGTTTTTTTCTTAAAAGTTGAAAGAAAGGCCTGCACTTATCTAACGATCTGCTGATGAATCGGTTGAATGCGGCGGCCATGCCGGTTAGCTTTTGGACCTCCTTAGTAGTCGTCGGACTCTGGACTCCCAGGATCGCCGTGATCTGGTCCGGATTGGCTTCTATCCCTCTCCGTGTTACTAAACTTCAGAGGAATTTGCCGGAAACGATGCTGAAAGCGCATTTGGAGGCATTTAACTTGAGCCTGAACTCTCTGAGTATGCCGAAGACTTGAGCCAAATTTGCCAGATGGTCGTGAGACTGCTTAGATTTTGTCACGCCCCGAGCCCGAGATTTCACACATCCCGAGGCGCGACACACATCCGCGTGGAAATTCGAGTCAAACTCATTGACTCTAGGTCCCCACGTACGGAATTTACCCACAGGATATCACGTTGGAGGTTTATATTTCTCAATATGCCTGTATAAATCTGTCAAATAGATATCCAATTAACATAACACAATCATCAAGATATAGAGCATAAGGGTCCATGAGCATAGATTTAAAGATTCAAGTTCAAGAGGTAGAGATAGAAGAAGTAAGTTAATTAAGTTTACAATCCCAAAACTAACAAGTTTATAAGCTAATACAAAATATGTGGCAATCCTAGCCACGGTCAGTGGGTCATTTAACGTCCATTTCTCATCATACGGATGTCTAGAAGACATCATCAGGAGTCCACTCTGCTACATTCTAGAGAGATTCCTCTTCCTCAAGGATCTCCGGGGCAATGGCGTCGATGTACTCACCTGTAACGCCAAGTGTAGCACCATTAGACTAAGCTAAGCAAGACAAACATATACAGTCCATATAACATGTATCAAATGAATAGTCAGACAGGTATAAATCATAAGAGATCAAGGAATAATCACTAGGCATATCAGTGCATCAATTTAGCATGAGACATACGAGTCATAGATAACAGATAAATATATTAACAGTACTAGTTGGCACATCCACATAAGCTATGTTCTCTCAAGTTAATCATATAACATGAAATAAAATGAGAGCAGAATATCAGGACAGGACAGGGCGGTGCTACTAGGAGACAGAGGTACCCAGAATTCTCCATCGTAGACCTAGGGTGCCGGTAAACCCTCAGAATATATTCTCATCTGCAGAGGGCCAGAAGTTTACTAAACCCACACTTAGCCGGGTCCGACTTAGATAGGGTCGAAGCTAAGTGGTGCCGACTCATAGAGTGCAATATACAAACAGCAGAGCAGGTGCAGGACAGTGTAAATCAGATACAGGACATATACAGGACATATCATATAGGTAACAAATCGGAACTTACTGAAATATACTGAACAAAGCCAGAAATAAATGTAGCATGACACATGTGTAATAGAAAATACATAACTGGACAGAAGCATGATCAAGTCATACTAGAATACTGGAAACGGAATGCAATGCATGTACATACAGATCATATACGGAGTCAAGACAGAAATCAAGCCAAGCCTACGGTCTTGGGAACACATGTGGTCTTCACCGTCCAACTCGGGTAGTATTAAGAGTCAGACATTATCGGGCTACGAGGACCCCTTGGCGTTACATAATTTGGATGTCGAATCCCTTAATAGAACACATTTGGCACAGTTACAATCCGAAGAATACAATGCCCCTTTTGTGGTTACGATTGCTCAACCCATATCCACAATTCAACAAACCATCGGTCATGATAAAAGTTCAGGGTGCACATCCTACAGGTCCATCTATCAGGCCAATCAACTAGAACAAGCTACGGTCCAATGTCCGGCTCATGAAAACGTTCATTTGTCACAATTATGTAAAATCCAACATATAATCTGTTCCAAGGCCAATCAACTTTTTGTTGGGTTCTACACATCATGAGCTTTCCAACGGTATGTAGATCTCCAAAAACGGACTTACGGTTAAAAAGTTATGGTCGTTGGAAAATCTGCATACTGCAAGTATCAGGTTCGCTCGAGCGTTCAGATGTTCGCTCGAGCGGACCCCAGACAGAGAGCTGTTCGCTCGACCGGACCAAGAGTTCGCTCGAGCGAACTCTCCCAGAAAGCCCTTCGCTCGAGCGTTCACTCACGCTCGCTCGAGCGAACTGTCAAATCTCTGTGTCCGAAAATCTGAAACTTTGCTGTTTCTCCCAAGCCATTCAAGGCATTCCATCAGGTTTTAAAACACTACCAATAGGTATCTTTGAGCTTCCAAAATGCTCATCAAAACCATCAATAAACCCATATACATTAACAAAAGAAATCACCCACAAAATTTCATTTTTGAGCAAGAAATGGGTATCTAAGCAAGATTGATCACATTCATGAATCAAGTAAGGAATCATGCATACAAGTGTATAAGTTTAACTTGCCTTGGTGCTTTGAGCTAACTCTCACACTCCAAATCTTTTCTAATCAAGAATCCCCAAAAATGCAAGCTCAAATGCCCTAAAATGGTGAAAACGAAAATGAATGAAATGAATGAGGAAGGAGATGATGCATACATGATTTATAGCTTTCCAAGGATGAAGGAAATCAAATGGAAATGCTTAGTGAAGAAAGAGCTTACCAAAAGCAAGAAGAAAGAAAGATGAGTGAATGCTTGAGCTTGGAAGATGTTGTCTTGGTGGAGAAGATGAAGTGGTGGCTAGCTTCTACCCATGCTAGGAGTCTTGGTTGATTGCTTGAGATGAGGAAGGAAGAAATGGAGAAGAAGAGTAGAGAGGAACTCTCAGCTGGAAATGAAGGAAGAAGAAAGGAGTAGCTGAAATGGGGTTTTAACCCAATTTTATCCTGCACTTGCATGCAAGTCCAGAAATGGGCTGAAATTGCAAGAAAGGGCCTGGGGTGATTAAGTGGGCTGGAAATGGGCCTAAATGGATCCGAATTAGTTGGGTCAAAGCATGAAAGTGAAGGCCCATGAAATGCTCTATGCAATGCATTAAGAACCCAAAATTCTAAGTACACACAAAAACCCAAAACACTCCAAAGTCATAATCTACCTAGCAAACGGTCAAACCCCACTAATTCTACCTAATCAAATCCAATCACAATCAAAATATCCATTAAGCAATTAATCTAAATTAGTTAACTCTAAAACGAGATTAAGGCGGGTCGGGGTGTTACAGATTTGACGACCATGTCGTCGATATATACTTCGACAGTTTTGCCGAGCTGAGCCCGAAACATCTTTGTGACGAGTCGCTGGTAGGTTGCTCCCGCGTTTTTCAATCCAAAGGGCATCACCTTATAACAATAGGTGCTGCGGGGGGTTATGAATGTAGTCTTCTCCTCGTCCGGCTCAAACATCGGGATCTGGTGGTATCCCCAATAAGCGTCGAAGAAGCTCATCCTATCGTGGCCAGCAGTGGCGTCGATCATTTGATCAATTTTCAGAAGCGGGAAGCTGTCCTTCGGGCAAGCTTTGTTGAGGTCGGTGAAATCAACGCACACCCTCCACTTGCCGGTTTTCTTCTTAACGACCACCGTGTTGGCTAACCAGACCGGGTACTGGACTTCTCTGATCGCTTCAGCCTCCAGCAACCTGTCGACCTCTTTGACCACGGCTTCTGTCTGTGGTAAACCTGTCTTGCGGGCTTTTTGCATCATGGGTTTGTGGTTGGGATCTACGTTCAGCTTGTGACACATAACTTCGGGGTCGATCCCAGGCATTTCGCTCGGAGTCCAGGTGAAGACATCTCTGTTCTGCATCAAGAATTTTGAGAGCTCGGTCCTCTTGGGGTCGGCAAGCTGGCTACCGAGCAGGAAGAACCTGTCTGGGTCGAGTGGATCGCTTCTGATATCGGCTAGATCCTCGATGCTCTTCTTATCAGGGTCTCGGCCGATCTCGTCCATCTCCCGTTCGAGTTTCGCCACATGTACTTGCCCCGACTGTTTTTCTCCAGGAGTTACGGCCATCATGCACTGCTTGGCCATTTGCTGATCTCCTCCCATAGTGACCACTTCCATCCTACCCTCCTTGTTCTCAAGCAAGAACTTAGGCTTCTGGTGGAGAGTGGAGGGGATTGCCTCCATATTGTGGAGCCAAGTCCTACCCATAATAGCATTGTAGGGGGAGGGGGCATCTACTATTAAGAAGTCGGTCATCACGGAGGCTCCACCCACTCGGGTCTCCAAAGTGACCTTTCCTTTGGGGTAGACCGGTTTGGCGCTGAATCCTATTAGAGGCGTACGAGCCTTTTCTAAATCAGCCTCTGAGAGCCCCATCTTCTTGAAACACCCAAAGTAGAGGATTTCGGATGAGCTACCAGAGTCAATGAGGATTTTCTTCACTGTGAAGTCCCGCAGCTTCAATGTTAAGAGCAGATGATCGTTATGGGGGACCTGGACTCCTTCGAGGTCTTCTTCCGAAAAACAGATAGCTGGGCGCTCACGCCATGCTCTCTTGGAGGCTGGTCCGAGCTCGGCCCTCATCACTTCTTTTCCATGAGAAGTCTGTCTAGCCTCGGCACGAGCCTGGGTGTTGCCCTTTGGGAAAGCGGAGGGCACAGAGTATCCCCCGTTGCCAGGTGGATGACGTTGATGATCTTCTCTGACCTGTCGCTGTCCGGATCCTTATCACTGCTTTGATGATTCCGGCTGCTGCCAGTATCCCCCATTTTGATGTAATCCTTCAGGTGGCCTCCTTGGCGAGCCTCTCCAGGTGTGACTTCAGGATCCTGCACTCCTCGATTTTATGCCCATTTTGCTTGTGGTAAGCGCCAAACCTGATCTGGTCTCAGGAGGAGGGATCACCCTGCATAGGCTGAGGCCAGTTGAAGTATGGTCACTGCTTGATCTTATTCATGATCTGATGGATCGGTTCCTTGAAGTTGGTGCTCACAGCTTGGTAGGAATTGGAGGGAGGTCTGGGCTTTCTGCTGCCCCCAGATTTGGATGCTGGGGCTTTTGCCGAAGTGGTCGAAACCCAAGCCTGGCTTGGCTCCTCTTTTCGAAAGGGCTTCTTATCCTTCTTATGTGGCTGGTCGCCCTTGTCCTTGTGCCCTATGCCATGGCTTTCCCGGGCCCGAATATCGTATTCTTCTCGGGCAATATAACGTATCACCCTGGACATCAATGCCGGCACGGAGGTTACAGGGTCTCCGGCCAGGTCTTTCCTAAGCTCGTTACTTGGTAACAGAGCATTCTAGAAGGCGAAAACCGCCACTTCGTCTTTAGAGACTTCGATTTGGTTGTACGTCGCCCAGAATCGCTTGGCGAATTGGGTAATATTCTCACTCTGCTTCATCTTCAGGGCTAGTATATCAGCATCGGTCTTAGGAACGATATTGTAAGCTTCAAATTTCTTCAGGAAGGAGAGCTGGAGCTGCCTCCAACTCGAGATAGACCTCTTTGGAAGAGCGCAGAACCATTTCAGAGGGAGGTCACCCAAACTGGAAGAGAAGATTTTACAGTTAAGTTGTCTTTCGTCTCCCCAAATAGACATCCTCTTGGAGAAGTGTCGGAGGTGAGCAGCGGGGTCCGACACGCCGTCGTAGAGGACGAATCTCGGAATGGAGAACTTCTTGGGCAGGGAGGAGCCTTTAATCTCTCGAGTGAAGGGTGAAACGCCCAGATCGGCGGGGCCACATACATCTTGCTGATCTCGGGCGAGTCCGACCATCTCTAAATTGCGCTGAACCGCCAGCTTGATGCGCTTGTCGAGCCACTCTTGCTTGTCGTCCTTCTCTGGTGATAGTGTCTCTGACTTTCTTTTCGAGTGGCCCCGACTATGATGGCCACGAGCTCGACTGTCTCGACCGCGGTGGCTTCGACTATTACTCGAGCCTTCGTCGTGGGCCCGCCCGCGCTTTTCATCTAGATAAGTTCGCAAATCCTCGTGGGAGGAGGGGATTGCCCTGCTTTGGGTGGCCCTCCTTTCGCCTTGGCGTCCAGAGGGTTGCCTTAACGAGGTCGCTCCTCTGGCTCTTAGTTGCTACTAGAGCTGGCGGATTAATTTCTCTTGCTTCTGGATGAGGATGTTTTGAGCTGCGACATCCCCACCGCCAGTTAAGTGGCGCGAATGGTGGGACTTGCTGACTGCTGCGGATTTGTCCCTCTGAGGACGCTCCTATCGCCGTTCATCCCGCTGGGGAGGCATAACCTCCTCGCTCGGGGATGAATCCTCGACTCACTCTGGGAATGGAATCTGGATGAAGAGATGTGTGTCCGGACGCTCTTCGACTGAAGCTGCGCCAGGCCCTGCCCCGGATCGCCTCTGAGGAGGGGCGTCAGGTGACGGGCCCGGAGGTGACGGCAGTTGGACCACCATTCTCGATGATTCTCCGCCTTTCTTAGCTTTCGGAGGCATGATGCTTGGGAAGATTGGGCTAATACTTTCCCACAGATGGCGCCAATTATAAGTGCAAAAATTATAACTCACAAGACTATGGGGTGCCTGGTAGGACTTACCCAAACATATGATGAAGGTCAACCGCCTTAAGGCCTGAAAGGGGAGGAACAAACGGTCAGAGGACCCTGGCCTAGGTGGCGCAAGGCTCTCCGATGCCTAAGTTAGTATATGAACTAAACAAAGGTAGAAGAGGAAGGGGAGAGGCAGAGTAACGGCTCAAGAGGGGATGTGTATGCGTACCTTTGTTATGAAATGTCATCCAATTTATAGAGGATTCTACCTGATATCTTGGAGTGGGCCCCTAGATTTGATGGGAATGATCTTGTTAGCCCACAAAGTAATAATGAGGGTCCATCATAGCCTACAAGGCATTTATTGCCAGTCCGATCAGCCCACATCGCATTAAATGCATGTCATGTTGGGCCCGATCGTATCTTAGGTATTTGGCGGTTGAGGTCCCATCGGATCCACCCTCGGGCTCTGCCCTGATTTGGCTACAGTCGCTGGATATCGCCTTGTCAGGGATCTGGCGAAGATCGTGGATGGCAGGGATGGCCCATGCGCCATCTGCCCATTGGCACGTGTCCGGGCTCAGCCACGTGGCTACTAACATGGCAGAAGTGGGGAGGCGATCACCACACTTCTCAATGGGTGACCCGGCCTCTTTGGCCGGGGTCAGAAGGTGTAGCCGAGATCAAATCGTGCAGTCGGGGCAGGCCTGGTCTCGGCCAATGCTCCGACACCAACGCCGAGGTGCCCTTTGGTGGCACGTGGGCGCGTTAATTGACATTTTATCACCGAAATCAACATAATCTTGGTGTCTTGAAAATCTCCCACACAAAAACCATTTAACATGATTAGTAAAATAGGTAGTTTCAATAGTCAATAGTGAATATAAACTCCATTGCTTGGTGGTCTACGAACAAATTTTACATAAGATAAACCATAACATCATAAAACCCCATATGTATCATTTAAACCACAAACACAACCCGGTTATTTGATGGTCTCCTTTGTATATTCACTTGTGGTCTTCATTTTTAACCACTTATGGCATAAATTCCCTATATATTTTATGAAGAAAAAGGGGTCTATTGTTATTCTCCCGATTCAGTAAAATTGGCCCACCTACTTCACACACTGATTTCAAATACATCCACTTGATTCAATTTTTTCTTCTTCTGAGTAAATGATTAATCTTGCAACTCCCATCTCTTGTATCTGATGGAGTTGTACCCAACACATGCCTCCAGTGCCCCTACATATTACATATGACTTGCAAAGGCTCCAAAAATTCTTTACCAAGATAAATATTTCTCTTGGTTCTATCATTTTTGTGTTTTCACGTTTCCCATCTAAGTAGCTCGAGTCACAAGAGTTGTGATAGATACTGTTAAACCCACAGCATTCAGCACAGATGCTCTATCATATTGTCTCGGCCAAATTTTACTTCGGTTGAGTTGGACTCACTATTAGGTTACTCGCAAAACACTTAATTTAACTATGTTTTTGTATTTGTGTTCATATGCTTCATCAATGTGGTGGGGGCTCTAAATTCAATTGGGTTTAAAATTCTTCTTCAATTTCAGTGAAGTGGATGCTTACATTTAAAGTAAATGAATAGGCAAGCCTTACACTGGTAGTTTAGGTGGTGAAGGGAAAGGGACATCAGAGTCCTCAGGAGAGAAACTAGAATAAATCACGAAGTCATCCATCGAAAGTAAACAAATAAACAAGTAAGATATAAGGGATCTCACCATCTATCTGTATAGTTACATCAACTGACATTACATGGTGTGAATATTTCAGATATGTTTTTTTCTTTTTTCTTTTTTTAACTTGACTCGAACTCGCAACCTATACAAATAATAGAAAAACCTGATCCAGCATATGATCCTCAACATGCTCGTAATAGAAAAGGCCAATCCAAAAAAAACATGTTACATTCAAATCAGCCTTGTGAACCCCTTCCTAGTTCCCACACTAATTTCCACCTTATTAAAAAAAAAACCCTCTTTATTTCACCTTTGTAAACCAAAAAATAAATTAAAAAAAAGCGCTTTTTGTATATACCGCCCCTAAGGTTTGTAGGATTTATAAATAGGCCGCTCAGGTTTTAGTATTTACAAATAGGCCCCTTCATTTTTATTTTAAGATCTTCCCTGCCCCCAAAATCAATATTCCTAAGAAGAATGGGCAGCCACCATAAGATTTATCTTGAAATTTTATATATATGACAGCTCTACGTACCCATACATCCATTAAGCAAAATGACTATATTATTTTATCTTAAGTCCCAATGATTTATCTCAATAACTCTCTCTTGCACATGACCAAGGATGGGACCCAGGTACAAGGGCCTGGGAACTGAAGCCCCCACCCATATGTGAGAAAAGTTTAAAATCCCCCCTTCCCCTTCAATTTATAAAAATTAATATATATTTTTAACATTTGCCTCTTCCCCAGCCAAACACCCCCCTCGCAAATTCTAAAATATATATATTTTTACATTTGCTCGTTCCCCAATATTCCTTTTACACCCCCTACACAAGAAGCAGAATCATGTATTTTAAAATTTTCATCAATTTAATGGGGGGTCATATATGGATTGGATAAATCATAACCGATTGTACAACTGTTGATTGTCGTCATAATCAATTTGAACTTAAAGAAATGAGCCCTGTATTGATAAAAAATGAATTTAAGTAGAGTTTTTTTTTCCCATTAAGTGCAATTGTTAATGTAACATGCTTTATAAAAAAATTGAGTCCAAGTTTTTGAAATTATGCATATAAGGATAAAAGGGATGGACAAAAGTGTCATTTCGCACTAAAAACCTATGGTGGTTGGAAGACTATTGATTTTGGGGACACGAAAAGTATTAAAATAAAAACGGAGGGGCCCATTTGCAAATACTAAAACCTTAGGGGTCCATTTACAAATCCTATAAACCTTATGGGGCTATATACAAAAAGCTCTTCAAAAAATAATGGTATTGACATCACTTGTCAAACCCTAATCCTCACTCCTTAAACTCCAGACTATTACTGAGGATTTTGGTTGAAAATTCTGAACTAAGAGAGATGGTCTTGGGTTTAGGGTTTTGGTCCGATTTCCCTTGGAACTCAATTCCTCTTGACGCCCCTCCATCTGCCACTAAAGTTGTAAAAGGATGAGGGCAACAACAAATCTACATGTGGTTCTGTTTCACATCAAATTATCTACATGTGGTTCCTTTTACCAAGGTAGGGGGTGCGGGAATTTTTATGTGAAAATGAACATATTTATGAGCATTTTCACAACAAATTTACGAATCACATGTGTAATTTAGCGAAAACAAGCATGATGATGCATAAATATTACGCATGTGATACATTTACACATGCAAACAAATAACCCCTTAAGTTGTAGACGTGACGCACTCTGAGTGGTTCACTCATGGTGAGCGTATAACCTTTGCAACAAAGGATCGTGACTCTTAGAATAGCATGAACTGAATTTTGTAAAACTAAGACTTTCATTTTTAATTTTACTAGTACAATAAGTTTTAAGGCCTTTAAAATTAAGGTTCAGGATGACCACATAATAGTGCAACTAGCATAATAACCCGTGCTCAGCACAGGTATGATCGGCATTTATACATTAAAAAATATCTATAAATTGTAAAAAGAAAAGGAAAGAAAATAATAAAAGGTTATCATGAAATTACCTATTTACGTAATCTATGAGCTAATGGGATTAAAAAAAAAGAAAGAGAAAAGAGAAGAATTGGAGAAGAAAGGGAATTGAGTTTTGGATAGAAAGAGAGGTAGTACAGAAAAAGAGGAGTGTAACTTTCAAAAGTGGAATAGTGGGAGGAGACATGAGTGGTGGTTTCAAAGTAATTGGTATGAGATAAGTGTGGAGAAAACTGAAAATATTTTTAAAAAGAGTAACTTACTTTCAAAATTATAATTAATGGTCAAAATTGAACCCAAAACCTCTTAGCTTAATATAGTATAATTGAACAATTTGGGCACATTTTTGTAAAATTGTGTATCATGAGGATTTTCATTTGTCTCGCGTTGTATACAAACGACTTCATCACTAAATATAAAAAAAAATGATTTATTATAAGTTTAAAAAAAATAAGTTCAAAATATCTTTGGGAACTTCACTAGTAGAGTGGGGGTGAAGTAAAGCCTCCAATTTTTAAAAAAATTGTCATATCAAAAGTACACATTTTTAAAATTTCCTTCTCTTTTTTTTTTAAGTAAAAAAGCAATCTCCTTTCGCCACTAAAAGACAAAAAAACACCTACTTTTTAAACAAAAAAGTAAAAAAGATCCCCTACTAAATAACCAAAAATAAAATATTATTATAACCCACTTATATTTTATTTTTTCATCATTTGAGGCCTTACTTCACTCCACTCCACATGTAAAGTTTCCAAATAGACCCAAAAGAATTCTTCAACTGACCACCAAACGATTTTGGCATTACAAAAATACACTCTGACTTTTTGAATAATGAGATAATTGACCTATAGATAGTACCTATTTATTAAAATCTAACCCTTTGAAAACAACTGTGTTCCACTCATATAGTTCCACTTGGCTCCATCCACACATACCTCTCCATTATTAGTTGTACCCTCCTACGTGGGGACACGTAGAAAAAATCGGCGAGTTGACTCTTGACTTTGCTAAGTCACTTTAATTTTAATTAATCAAATCAAATATAGGTGGAATAATATGGTCGAGTCATCTGTTTTTGATAAGTTGTTTACATTTTGAATCATTTGATAGGTAGACTTAACTTAAAACAACTCATATTTAATTAATTACTACTTGAGGGTTAAAGTTAACAATTTAAAAAAAAAAGTTGATTACTATATAATTTGAGACTTGTATTTAAACTTTTACTATCCGTGTTTGCACTTAAAAATTACGTAATATACAAAATTTTCTTATTTTTCTTATTATAGTATTTTTTTGTACATATAATTTTATTAATTTTTCTTGATTATTATGAATACATGTTAAAAAAATATACTCGTATAGTCGTATTTCAGAAGTATTCAATCTATTTAAAAAAAAAGAGGAATTTACCTGGTAGAGCCCCGTAGAGTCCTATACCACTTCAGAGGTATTGTATTTACCAAGGATACGGATAAGGCTCTACATGTCCTTTTTTTTTTTTTGTCGTTTAGCGAATGGTCGATATCGACCACTTTTATGGTCGATATCGACCATTCTGCGGGAACCCAAATAAAAATTGGGTTTTTCACCATTCAGGATGGAGAAGAGGGGAGGAGGAGGAGGAAGAGGGAGGAGAGGGGAAGGAAGAGGGAGGATCACGCCAAGTAAATTATTTATGTGAACTTCCACAATCCACATTCAAGCATTGCAGCAGAGATGAAGGAACAAAGATAGTAGTTTCCTTTGGTACAAGTAGATGGACATGGTAGAAACAAAGGATGGTTGGAGGCATTTCAAGGGCTTGCAATGGGTGGTGATATGTGAAATGAAACTGATACCCAAAGGCAAAGAGTGGGCTGCATCATAGGCTGAGGGCAGATCATATGTGGAAATCAGGAGGGTTGGAATCTCAGAACCTGTTGAATCATTCAGTTAGGGCAAACCGAAGAAGAGGAGCTTGGAGTAAATTCGATCAAGTGGAAGCAAGATGACTGGTGATGCAGAGAAGCATGGAAAATTGCTTGGTGGTTAAGGATAAGGATGTCTATAGCTGAAGTTCCAATGAGGATCCATGGCATGTGTCAGACAAATAGCAGTCCAGCAACAGAGCAAAGCAGGGCAAGAAAGACGATTGGCTTGATGTTTCAAAAATGTAGTAGTGCAAGACAGGTTGGGGTTCAAGCAAAAGAAACGTATAGACAGATAAGAGGCACATAGGAATGTTGATATACGTATGTGTGTGAGTGAACATTCACCCTAATGATTCATAGTTTCCCATAGAAAGTGAAAATATTGAGAGCAGTTAGGCTTCAAAATCAAGCATAGTGAAGTGGAGTGTGTTCATATGCATTCAAGAACTTGGTTTCATGGAATTCAATGATTGTTGGCTACTTCACAATGATCGAGTTAAAGATGCTGCTGAGCTGTTTGATAAAATGCCCCAAAGAGATGTCTTTTCGTGGACTTTGATGATGACCTGCTATACCCGTAATGGATTGTTGGAAAAGGCAAGGAGCCTCTTTGATCAGCTTCTTGAGAAGAATGACCTTGTTTGTTGGAACGCGTTGATTTCGGGTTATGCTAAGAACAGGCGGTTTGGAGAAGCCCGTAGATTATTCGATGAGATGACGGTGAAGGACTTGGTTTCATGGAATTCGATGCTAGCCGGTTATACCCAAAATGGCGAGATGCGTTTGGGTTTGGAATTTTTCGATGAGATGATGGTGAAAGATGTGGTTTCTTTTAATTTAATGATTGATGGATATGTTCAGGTCTATGATTTGGATTCGGCATGGAAGTTCTTTCAAAGAGTACCTTCTCCCAATGTGATTTTCTGGGTGACTATGTTAAGTGCATATGCTCGGAGTGGTCGAATTGTTGAGGCAAAGAGCCTTTTCAATCAGATGCCTGAGAGGAATGTGATTGCTTGGAATGCTATGATCACAAGTTATGTGCAGAATGGTCAGATAGAAGAGGCTTATCGGCTTTTTACTGAAATGCCCGAGAGGAGTTCTGTGTCATGGACGACTACGATGAATGGGTTTGTTCGTGTCGGGAAGCTTGATGAAGCAAGGGAGTTACTTGAGCAAATGCCTTATAAAAATGTTGCAGCTCAAACCACTATGATTTTTGGGTATGTGCAGAGCATGAGAATGGACGAAGCTCGACTGGTGTTTGAGAAAGTGAGTTGTAGAGATGTCATTTTTTAGATCACTGGAAGATTGGGTGTTCGAGCAGTGGGGATGGTTACATGTGTCTCCAAGCATATGAGGATTTTCAAGTGGAACATTTGTATTACATTGTGTGGGATGTGGGTTTCCCCCTCCCGTTCCAAATCCACCCCGAATCACTATCGAAATTAATTGATGATACATTACTTACAAGTTGGGGCAGGAAAGTACTCATACTCATATATTAAGAAAATGACCAGAAACTTCAAATAATATATGTAATATGTCTATGTTAAAAACCAAGGTTCTGGTGATCTAGGTTAAGGTTATACCCAAATGATGGTGGAAACAAATTTCTCACAATTAAGTATAGTAAGCACAAAAGTGGTCGATATCGACTATAATAGTTATCGATATCGACCATATAACTGAAAGACATAATTTACAGTCATTGTCAGTGCCGACCACTTTTATTGTCGATATCGACCACATAACTGAAACATTAATTTACAGTCATTGTCAGTGCCGACCACTTTTATTGTCGATATCGACCGACCACTTTTATTGTCGATATCGACCACATAACTGAAACATAAATTTACAGACATTGTCAGTGTCGACCACTTTTATTGTCGATATCGACCACATAACTGAAACATAAATTTACAGACATTGTCAGTGTCGACCACTTTTATTGTCGATATCGACCATAATAAAATAGAGAAAAAAAATGATGCTTGTCAATAGCAGTGCACCGTTTGGAGATACAAAACCTGTAAATTAACATGCTCCGTAATAACAGAAATAACTCTACACTATTATAAAGAGTATTTAAGTCTCAAACATATTGTAATCTGTATATTTATCATCGCTCATTTGCAGTTACATCTTAATCCAAACTTAACAATTACAACAAAAAACAAGAATACCATAAGAAAGTATAAAATGATTTCGGTCTTCAACTGCCATGTTCTGAATGATTGATGATGCCTTTTGTGGTCATAAATTATTTACCAGTGTTGCAACGGTCAATGTCTTCTTCCCTTTGTCAGCATCATGTAACTGAGAAAAAGGAGTATTGACAATGAATATAAGACAACCATCATATTCTGATCATTGCATCTTCATGAAGGACTTTAGTGTATGCAAAATTCTTTAGGGGATCATGATTTGAGGCAGAATTAAAACAAGATATAGTCCACCTTCCTACCCAAGAACAAGCTTTCCCTCTCATATGCAAATCCATTCAAAAAGAAAAAAAAAAAAGAAAAACTGAACTCTTTCTCGCGCCATCTCCTCCTCTCTTGTCCAAAAGCTCTTGCCTTTTCTTCTTCTTCTTCTAAGAGATATCATAACATGAATATCAGAACCAAGTCCGATTCGCAGCAATAGCTCATGTATGTGTCTCCCCTGTTCAAGATCACCCAAATCAGCACATGCATGTAAAGCACCCATAATACTAACACCAGTGGGTTTAACCCCCTCATCAAGCATCTTCCTAAAGAGGGCCATTGCTTCACCTGAATCTCCACACTGAGCATAACCATCTATCATTGAATTCCATGAGACCACATTCTTAACTCGCATCCTGTCAAATACCAACCTAGCAATGACATCAAGTAGGAATACTTGTTGTGCATAATTATTTGAACCATTTCCTTCAATGACATCAATTAATTGGTCACAGCCACGTATAGTTATTGTAGATCAAATGACTAAGATGGCATTGTCCAACAGTAGTTCACAATCCTAATTGGTGTTTCCGGCTTTGTATTCAGAAGTGCAAAAGCAATGGCTAGCTTCTCACTGTGCCGATACAAGGCATCTTCCCTATCTTCTTCATCAATGTCCAGCAACACCTCTGATGTAGTGGGGACATAACCGGCACTCCTCAATTCCCGTCCCATCTATTCTACCATCTCAAATATCTCTTTATATTGTGGATGGGATTTATCCCCAGCCACAAATTCATATATCTGGCTGTCAAGCTCAATCAAACTGCATCCAGGAATCAAGCTCGATCAATGCATTGCACAAACGGTTCTGTCTTTGCAATCCCTTCCCTCTCAACATAAACCCCAATCCACTTCCCAAGCTCAAACGCTTCTAAGTCAGCACACGCTGAAAGCACACTGACCACAGTAATCTCGTCTGGCCTAACCCCAACACCCAGCATCATCCTAAAAGCCACCACAGCCTCATTACACCGCCCCCCACGAACATACCCACCAATCATCGCGCTCCAACTCACCGGTTTTGTCTTGGGCATTTCATCGAACACCTTGCGTGCAAACTCAAGACCATTCTGTGGGAACCCAAATAAAAATTGGGTTTTTCATGATGGAGAAGAGGGGAGGAGGAGGGAGGAGAAGGGAAGGGTGGTGTTGCATAGGATGGACGGATCTGGGTCAGAAGGAGGTGAGGGTTTTCACGGATTTCATCGACGACAATCATAGAATTCTCTTCCTGATGAAATTGCCAACCATAGAATTTTCCAAATCACTTGTTGACCAGAGTAACATAAAAGGGAAGATAAGGTTGCAATGAACAAAAGATGTCCAATTCACAACTTCTTCCACTAGAAAATGCATCAATTTCCTCACGTTTCATGTGATGGGTTGTTTATTCCTCAAAGGTAGTGATGAGGCAAAGAGGAGAAACATGATGTATAATCTGTAATCTCATTTGCATGTGTTCTTTTGCTGATTGATGGGCAACCCAACTGAAATTTAGAGCCGACTCTTCCCTCCTCCCTCCTCATCTCCTCCCCTCTTATCCCTCCTCCTCCTCTTCCTCCTCCTCCCCTCTTAAAAAGGATAGAGAGGGTCAAATGTTTTTGGCCCATTTGTAGTGTATTGCTCTAGAACAGCACCAGCAATCAAGAGAGACAAATGCCCTCTCCTCCCTCCTCCTCCTCTTCCTCCTCCCCTCTTCTCCATCATGAAAAACCCTTTTTTTTTTTTTTTGGTTCCCGCAGAATGGTCGATATCGACCATAAAGTGGTCGATATCGACAATATCACTAAACGACAAAAAAAAAATACGAAAACGCACCATATGCCCTTATCCGTGTCCATTATAAACGTGGCACCTGTAGAGATGTACAGTGTCCTATGGGGACCTGTGGGTAAATTCCTAAAAAAAAAAAAAAAAACACGATTCTCGTGAGTCAACCCCATTAACTCTCTCCGAGTCAAATTCTTTTGAGTTGGATGAGTCACAGAGTCCAAGTCACCAGCTTTCATACCAGGGATGGAACTGCACTGACAGCCTGGGCCAGGAAGAAACGAATCTATCGATAGGCCATAAAAATTTCAATTTTCGAACGGAGTCTGAAGTGAAAGTGCGTTGGGTCTTCGCTTTCACTTGGAATTGAAGTCCTCTCCCACTCCACTTCACCATCTTCACGAATCCGATCTCTTAAACCCAACTCACAGATCCACCTTCCTTCCTTCATCGACCAAATCAATGGACGCTGCTGCTTCTCGACCCGCTGTAGTAATCGACAACGGCACCGGGTATCTTTTCCACAACTTCCTTTTCCTGTCTTTCTTGGAAAATCTCATTTCATTCCCTTTTTTTGATCTTGGAATATGGATGTGATGATTGGGTGAAAAATGGTTTTCCTGGAAATGGTTATCTGGGGTTTCTACTTTTAATAGGTAGAGATAGTTGTTCTGGTTTATATCTGCAAAATGATTGGTAATTTGGATTCTGGGCATCTCTTCCTTTTCCTCCTGATTTTCTTGGAAAATTCCATTTCATCCCCACTTCTTGTTTTCTTTGGAGTATGGATATGATGGTTGGGTAAACAGTGGTTCTCTGGGAAATGGGTTTCTGGGGTTTTTAATTAATGAGGAAAAATGGTTGTTTTGTTTAATATCTGCAAAATAATTGGTGATTTGGATACTGGGGTTGAATTGTAACTGGACTACTGTAGTGACTTTTCTTGGAAATTTTTTGTGGCTGTCAAACTTCTCCTCAAATCTACTTTTAGCCATTTCTTTTTATTAAGAATATTGCAGCCATCGAAACCTTTGCTCTGATACCAATTGTTGGGAATGTTGCTTCTTCCCAGATCAGCTGGTCATCAGTATATATATATATATATATATGGTTTTGGCAACTGTAATATTAATTAAGAGTGTTGCAATAGTATGAAAAAGAACAAGTGGATATAGCATTCAAACCACACAGGAAACAACCTTGAAATTTAGATGGTTCACCCAAGAGTGCTACATCCACGGGCAATCTGCAGA
Source organism: Litsea cubeba (assembly GCA_012931725.1). NCBI lineage: Eukaryota > Viridiplantae > Streptophyta > Magnoliopsida > Laurales > Lauraceae > Litsea > Litsea cubeba. The sequence goes on along the minus strand of CM022952.1, from coordinate 29,053,343 downwards.
AATGGTTTTTCTGTTTCCAAAAGAGAATTACAAAGATAATGCAAGGCTACTTTACAAGAATGTGGCTAAAGTGCTGCTAAACCACTAACATGCATGACCTTTCCCTCTTTGAAAGTTGAATCCCTCTCAAAGACTCTCGAAAGAAATCAAGCCCCGAATTGGGTGGCACTATGAACATGTGTAGAGCACTAGAGAATCAAGAGAAGTTTTCAAAACCGCATTTTGAACCTGTCATGACCGAAATCCGGGGCCCTCGAATCCTACGTCATGATTCAACAAGTATCACATTCACATTCATTAGTCAGATTGATGCTTGCATAACAATTTAGGCATTTAACTAAAAAAAAAATCTTTATTTAAAAGTCTAAATCCAATAATAATGAGATAGTTCCAATATAACTAAATGAAATCAAACATAACCAATTAAAAGTCTGAAATGTTCAAATGAGAATAAACTATAATCAATAAAGCTAATCCTTAACTAGTCTAATGGTTCTTGACATTGCTTAGCCTCAAATGTCGGATCCTAATCCTTGGCCATCACGTTCTTCATCAACTTCGACACACTGGTTACCTGGATTGGGGCATTCCAACAGTCAGTATAAACTGAATGAATAGACTTGGTAATCTAGTGTGCACGTGTGCAACAACCCACATATAATCCATAGGAATAATGTAAAGAAATAAATTGTTGACAACCACTTACTCTAAAAGCTTAAGTTGATAGAGAACGGTGTAGCATTGCATATTGCACCCCCCACCCCCACGTGCGGGCTCCGCACGGGAACATACATACACAACACTCTCGGTGGGTGAATATGGGGCAACAAGGCATAACACAACCCCCGGGACTAGAACACTCGACCTTCGCTCTGATACCATGTTGACAACCACTTACTCTAAAAGCTTAAGCTGATAGAGAACGGCGTAACAATGTATATCATAACATAAACAACAAATAAGATTTACATAATTACATCAATTTTGAAATTTTAGTCTATGTAAGGTAGAATTAGTCCTTTCTGCATGGACAGCCACCTAACCGCTTAGTAGCACAGGCCAGAAAGGTTCTTGCTCCAAAAGGATGCAAAACATTGCAAGGAGTACCATTTATAATCTTTGTGCTCATCACAAGGGGTCCGAGTTCCTCAAGGAGGTACTTGGAGAATGTTCTCCCAAAGCTAACTTATAACATCACATCTTAAGGCCCTAGTATGTGGGCATCTTTATGTACCGTGCTAGTAGTCTAGGGGTTCCAAGGTTCAGTTACACTCATCAAGGTCCTTCCAAATCTCATATTCAATAAGATCATGCACTCTCAATTATTAATCCGCATAAATCTCAAATTGTCCTCAACACGAACAACGAGTAAGCTTGCAACCAGTCCCTTACACATAATCCAGATTTTATTTGCCTCGCTCCGATTCACTATTGGCATCAGGTTGCGTAAAGGCAATTGCATAACTAGCCCCTTTGTAGGTTTGAGGTTCTCTCACAACTACAGAATACCTTCACATACACTTGAAGCAATAGATAACATGTGGAGTCAAGTGCAATACATTAACCAACTAGAATCAGCTTGAACTCATGGCAACAAATTTTAAGGAGTTCACAAATTCAGCATCATATCTTCTCACACCGATTAATCAACCCAAAATAACCCTAACTAGGTTCGACCAATCTAATGAACCCAAAGGTGGGGGTTCGGCCAACTTGGAAATCCATATTAGGGCTCGGCCAATCCTTATAGTCCACCATTGGTTCCATGTTATAATTTGTCAACACCAATCATATAGAGATCATTCCCCCTTCCTAATCATTGAAAATACACTTCTATGTTACAAATAGGAAAAACCACATAAGGTGACAACATAATAATTCAATCAATGCAAACCCCCCAAAAATAGGGTTCGGTAATATGAGAAAAAGAATCTACTTGGATTCGGTTATGCTGAGGCTCCATCATGATCCTCACATTCATCATAAGAATTGCAATTGAACACAAAATTCCCAATACAAGAAGAAGACAACATATGACCATCAAACAATTAGAGATTCCAAACCTTAAACACGAGAATCCCTATGATCTAACATGCCATAATGCAGAACATCTTAGAACACTAATCACTAATTAACCTAACTCGACCATCATTGGAAAACCATGAAAAGGGTCTCAATCAAGTCCGGCTATGGCCAGTACCCCATGGATGAGGTTCGGCTACACCATAAAACCCAAATCATGGGTTTGGCCAATGGGGAATCATCTATTCCCTTGGTTTTCTACTCATACCATCAATTCCACCTTCTCTTTCAAAGATCCCATTACATAGCTACGCACAATAGGGTTTCTAGAATCAGAAACTTGAAGAAAACACATCTTACACAAAAAATAGATTGGGAGATCCACTCACGTTGTATATGCTATGGTGGCTTTATTTACTTGAGGGAAGAAGAATGTCATTCACAAAAGCCTCTAAAGTCTAGATTGCTGGTTCTCTTCTCCTCCTCCAAGTTCTACTTGATCTCCTCTAGTTTCTAAGTCAAAACTCTAGGTTTAGGGTTTATCTCTAGGTATGGAAGCAAAAGAATGAAAGTGAGAAAGGAATAAGAGGGAGGGAAAGTTGCCTAGGGAGTCATGGCACAAAGGATCCCTCCTTGGGATTCGTGCACAAGCCCTTCTTGGACTTGAGGATGGTTTGTGCACAACTTGAGACACACGGGTCACATCTCTCTCTCTCTCTCTCTCTCTCTCTCTCTCTCTCTCTCTCAATAACTTAATCCTATTTAACTTAAGACCAATGGGCGCTTCCAAGGTCTTATAACCCTTAAAAGACTTAGGGCCCACTTACATCATTGAAATAATTATTAGAAGAAAAATAACTCGTGACAGAATCTAATATTCACACTATATAAATATAAATAAGGACCTTATTTTGCAAAAATCCAAGGAACAAGTAGCTAATAATACTAACCACACACACAAAATTTGAACCCCCCACATTGAGTTCAGGGTATTACAGAACTTCTCTTCCTTCTTTTCCACCAAACACAGCGAATCCTTCTAGAATGCCAAGAAAACCCATTTCTTTTTCTTGGAAGTAATGTGGAAGAAATATGAGAGATTAAATTAGAAGAAAATCTCATATTTAAGTGGAATAGGAAGGAAAAAAAAGAAAAAAAAATGCAAACAAGAAAAAATAGCATTTTCAATAAGATGGAAGAGGAATTTGGTGATATGATAATGATCTAGGTTACAAATGATATATCATTTTAAAAACATTTTTCAGTATTTACAAAACCCCCTTTATTCTATGTATCTACAAATGAGCCGCTGAAACTTTTGGAAGTTACAGAAAACCCCCTTTTCCTGCTTCTTAACAGAAGAAAACCCCAAAAGAACCCTTTCAAAAAAGTGAACTTTCACTTCCCCCTCCATACACGGAAATTCCGTTTCTACCACTCACGTGATTTAATTAAGAACCCATGTGGCCCTAAAATTTAAACATTGTCACCACAGAAATAAGGTGATTCGTCAACCACAACGAGTCCATTGGATCAAGATTTTCTTTTTTATTTATTTTTTTTAAAATGTAAATTTTATTACCCCCACATGAATCAAAACTGGCATGGATATTATTTCATCACTTAGTGAAGAGGAGTTGTTTTCTTTACATGTTGATCTCACATTTTGTCTGGGGGTGAAGAGGATAACTTCTGTCTGTTGGTGCATTTCACTCTGATCTGAGTGATTCAGTCCAGTTGCAATTGGCATGGAATTTTTTTGATCCAGCAATCTGCCTGGTTCAGAAGTCTGTCTCACTGGGCAGATCTTACTTGTACTGGAGCATAGTTGCATTGCATTTATATAATAATTTATCTTTAACTAAGATTTTCACATTTAGAGCCATGATAATTTCTTTTTAATATATTTTTAATCATATCAGAAGTTACTTTTAGGTATACCAAGATGGGATTTGCTGGCAATGTTGAGCCATGCTTCATTGTCCCAACCGTTGTGGCTGTGAATGAATCCTTTTCGAAAGAGTCGAGGGGCTCTGGAAAGGGAAATTGGTCCGCCCAGCACAGTGCTGGTGTCATGGCTGATCTTGATTTCTGTATTGGAGAGGAGGCTTTGACAAGGTCTCGCTCAAGCAGCACGTACAATCTCAGCTACCCCATTCATCACGGTCAGGTAAATTTTTTTGCACATTGTAACTTACATGAGTACCAATGTAGCATGATGACTTCAATAGATTATCACATCTGGCACGTCAATGACGCACTTGTTGGACACTTGTCACTCTAACTAGAAGTGTCATATATTATATTTTTCTTCTTACATCTTAGTGGTATTTAGATACTTTCTTGTATAGGTGTATTATTGGACAGCAAAGCGAGTTTTACTATTGGATAAAGTACAGGATGTTGGATACATATATTTCAAGAAGTTCAATAGGCTAATGCATTCAAATTTATTGAATAATAAGAAAAACTACATTTAATAGTATAAAATACAAGTAGAGTAGAGCTGATGATCTATATGTATTTAGAAATTCTATATCAAAGTATGAGAACTGACAAAGGTAAGGAAGTTCCTGTTGTGGGAGTGGCGAAGTGTGTATGCATGTTTGAATGAAATGGAGCATATGGAACTTAGGTACTGACAGTTTATATTCGAAAACGTATCAAGGTTGATTGTCCTTTTGCAGGTGGAGAACTGGGATGCAATGGAGAGATTCTGGCAGCAGTGCATATTCAATTACTTAAGGTGTGACCCTGAGGACCATTATTTCCTTTTGACTGAGAGTCCTCTGACTGCTCCTGAAAATCGTGAATACACTGGAGAAATTATGTTTGAAACATTTAATGTCCCTGGACTTTATATAGCAGTGCAGCCTGTCCTTGCCCTTGCTGCTGGGTACACAACTTCCAAGGTTTGCAATTTCTCACATTTGCTTTGAGTTTTTCATCATTTTTCACTTCCCCAAAAAGCTTTATCCCATGTTATTTTTGGTAGGCTGCTAATGTGGCTGGCTTTAGTGCATTGCACCAGGGAGAGCAGAGCTCGAACCACGTCCTCCTTATGGGAGGCTATGTCCCTACCTCCACTCTGTATGTGGGGACATAATCATCTTACAATTTTCAGTTGTGGTTTTAGCATTGAAGTGACATGATATATGATATACAGTCTACATCGTTTTCCTATGCAAAAGGGAATGGCATTTTATCTCTATTGAAACTCTCCATCTTCTTAAGAACCACTATGCTACTTGAACTAAAAATTTGCAAAGCCTTTTTGTAAGTTTCCCCTAATTGTTAAACATTCAATCATTATGTTTTCTTCTTTCTTATACTGGCCCAAAAGAATTCACCAAAAAACTTGGCTTTAATTTGGAAAGGAAGGCACACTAATCCTATATGTAATTTTTGAGGATTTCTTGAAATACCTAGAGTATTACTCCACATGAGACAAAAAGGATTCTAATATGCCGAGCTCCATCATAATAAATGGAGAGGTGATTCACCCATTCCTCCATCCTCTAGCAAATAGGATGATGAGGACATCAGAGCTTCACAATTTAAAACGTATCAAAGGTGGAAGAAGAGGGCCCCTGCACAAATATCATTATAGTTGGATGATATTTATTTGGGCCCAGTTTGAGGTTTTAGTGAGGATATGGCAGGGACACACAATAAACATGGTAGGGACACGAATTTTACTAATAAAAAGTGAAGTATCGGATACGATATGACATGATATATTTCCATTTTAAAGTATTAGTGGATCATAGCTCTGCTCACCATTGTTCTTCCCCTAACTGATAAAAAAATTATTTCAATCTTGTGAGCTACCTTTCAAAAGTTTCCACTAGTGTTTTTAAAAGCATGAGGCGCATCAAGGCGCTAATGTCTCTTGGGGCCTAGGCGCTAAGGCGCGAGGCGAGGCGCGGGCTTCATTGAAGCGAGGCGCACATTGTATATAAAAAAAAAATATTTTGGTATAGATAGATACCAAACCAAACCAAACCAAACCAAGCCTTTTCCCACTAGGTGGGGTCGGCTATATGGATTTGACGACGCCAATCAAATCTGTTTAGGGCCATGTCCTCCGTTAGATCCATGTAGGCAAGATCATGTTTAATAGTTTCTTTCCAACTTCTCTTGGGTCTCCCTCTCCCTCTCCTACTCTTGGCAAACTCCATGCTTTCACACCTTTTAACAGGTGCCTCTGTTGGACGCCTTCTAACATGGCCGAACCATCTCAGTCGATTTTCTCTCATTTTATCTCCAATCGGTACTATTCCTACTATGCCCCTAATCTCCTCATTCCTAATCCTATCTCTCCTTGTGATCCCGCACATCCATCTTAGCATTCTCATCTCCACAACTTCCATCTTCTTGACATGATTATGCTTTACTGCCCAACACTCTGATCTATATAACAACGCTGGCCGTACCGCCACCTTATAATACTTTCCTTTAACCTTGAGGGGGACTTTCCGATCACACAAGACCCCCGAAGCACTCCTCCATTTGGTCCACCCGGCTTGAATCCTGTGACTTACATCAGTATCAATCCCTCCATCCTGTTGCACCATAGATCCAAGGTACCTAAAGTTTTCTTTTTCTACTATCTTTTGTGTGCCCAAACTTACTTCTATGGTATAGATAGATAATTCATAAAATAGAACAAATTAGATGGACCGACGGATAATTGGCAAGGAATATTAGAAAAATTCTAAACGTCATAAAGCATCCATCACTATAAGTGTTAAACATTCAACAAAAGTACCAAAATCCATCAAAACCAATACAACTTCAAAGTCAAAGGAACAATACAGATGCTCCTAAGGAGGACCTAACGAGATTGGTGATAACCTGATGATGTTTTAAAAAAAAAAGCCCACAGACCAGCTATACTAGGTCATCTCAAAATTTCAGCATGGGCCCCACTGATGGATGGTTAAGTCGGTGATGGCATAAGCAAAATATGATTCTTGTGCCACCGATTTGATGATGCGTTTGAAAAAAAAAAAAAAAAAAAGCCCCAGACCAGCCAGTGCAGGTCATCCCAAAATTTCAGCATGGGCCCCACTGGCTGCTAATCAGGTGGATCGCTGGCTGCTGGCTGGAGTGGATCGCTGGCTGGTGTTTCTCCTTTCTCCGTTCTCTTTTCTTTTTTTTTTTTTTTCGTTGGATGATACAAGAAACAACTAGGGCAGGGCACGACATCTTTATTTATACTAGAAAATTTTCATTTAGCCCCTTACATCTCTTTCTTTTTTAATTTAAAGCCTGGGTGACAATAAGGCGTAAGAGGCACGCGCCTTGAGCCTGGACCTGAGGCGCGCGCCTCAGGGGCTTTTTTGGGGTCTGTTTCAACTCGCCTCAACTCCCATCACTTGAGGCGCAATTGCTGGGCCTTGACGAGCCTTGAGCCACGCGCTTTTTAAAACCCTGGTTTCCACAAGAGGTTCCCATAGCATTAGATCGAGCATCAGCTCTGGTAGGCAGCCGGGTTGTGAGCTGCTTGGTTGTGACTTGTGACAACACCAGTAATTTGAAAACAGGAAGGTAGGTCACTGGAAAATTATAAAGAGTTGCTTTTGCTCACCATTGTTCTTCCCCAAGTGATAAATATTTCATTTCCATATTGCGAGTTGCCTGTCAAAAGTTTCCACAAGAGGATTGATCGCTACCCTAAGTGTAAGGTCGTCACGATGTTGTTAAATCCTGGTGAATCCGGGGTCGATCCACATGGAGCTATCAGGCACTTTATTGAAATCCGCCCTAAAGAAAAGCTATCACTGGCCTATTCAATCTATACAATCAATATTCCTACTTTTGCCCAAAAAATAATTAATTGCAAATTTTAATAATCCAAATAAAAAAATTAAAAATCCTAATCTATCAAACCTAGTCTAAACACTGCATCCCCACCAAAAGATTCATCAATTCACCAATTGAATGCAGAAATTCAATTAAAGAAATAAAAATCAGCAATAAATAATTTAGAAAAACAGAATCAATGATATAGGAACTTGTAATCTAGAAATCAGGTTTTAATTATGCATTCTAAGCACTGAAAATACGAGCAAGATCATTCACAACCCTCCCATAAGGATGAGCCAAGATAAATTCAAAATTGTTCAGTAATTGAGAAATTTCACCCTCATCTACGCTCCAACAATTAGTTTCAAAATTTAGCTGTACCTAAGCATGCTATGTATCCGGGGAAGATAAAACATCAAAGGAACTTAAATTAAGAAAATAAACCAGACAATTAAGAAAAAAACCTTTACTGAACTTATTACTCGCAGATTCAGTTAAAGAATTACATCATCTACTCCCATCATCCTAGATTACAATGTGGCTTACTCCAGCTTCGTTCTTGCACTCCACATAATTACAAAATTAATTCTTTATTGACGAAGAAGAAAGGTGAAGTAGAAGGTGAAATTTGGGAAGAGAGAGAGGGAGAGGGAGAGGGAGGGGGATGTCCAAGAGAGGGATGATTTGTGTGACATTCCTCTCCTTTGATTTTTTTTTTTTTAATTTTTTTTTTACGACTTTGTTTCCAAATTTTGGATAATTCTTGACTTGCACTCCAAGTTAGAGAGAAATTTGAAACTCTGGATAATCTTGGCTCCTCTGTTACCTTGGCATACAAGACTTCTAATTTGATCTTCATTGACTTCTATCTTGGGCCCCATGGATGGAAATTATCTTCAATAGGAGATAATTGGCTTTTGTTGCAACTTTTGCGGACCCTACTTTTGCTTTGAGATAACTCAAATCTGAGAAATAAAACTTGGGAGGCATGTGGTTGGACGTGTGTAATTTTGGAGCCTCATAGTGTTGGACGTCCAATTCCATCCTTGGATAAATTCAAGATCTGAAGTTTTTAAAATCTTGGGAAGGTTGGAGTTATCCAACAATTTTTGAAACTTCTTTGGTAAGTTTTTGAGAGATTTTTGCTCATCTTGAATAATGTTTCTTCTTTGAAATTTATGCACAACTATTATTTCTAAAACTGGGCTCCATCATTGTCTTCTTAATTTGCTTGCGTCTCCAGCGAAAGGGGCCCCATTTTGATGAAAGAAAGAATTTAAATCTGAAATTTCAGATTTTGTTGCAACTTGGGACACCTTGGACGTGTGAATGCTTGGCTTGGCATCGTGTTGGACGTGCACTTCTTGATTTGTTTTTTTCTTTGCAAAATCTCAAACTTTGAAAGCCTATCTTGATTGAAATCCAATTTTTAGAGATCATTAGGAAATTTGGACTCTTTTGGAGTTGTTGCCAACTTGAATTAGTTGGCTTCCAAGGATCTTGTATCTTTAGAATTCTTCATGGATTGAGAACCTCCTTGCATGGGCCCATTTTCTTTCTAACTTCTAAGTAATTCCCTCAAATCTGAATTCTCTTAATTGCATTCCAAACATGAAATAGGGGTGGGCCCCATGTGGGCATGTACAATCTTGGAATCACCCATGCATGTACGTCCACCTTCCTCTTGATTTTTTTTTTCTTCTCTGTTTCCTTCCTTTTCTTCTTTCCTTCTTTCTTTTCTTTCTTTCTTTAGAATTTGAATTTTCAAATTCCAAAACTATTTAAACACCAAAAGAAAGCAATTTCTGAAATTTGCACCAATAGCAGTGGGTCCCACCTAGGCCGCCCTGACCTTGGAATTCACGGCCACTGTGTGTGGGTCCCCATGGCAGGTCTTCTTCAATCTTTCTTCTCTTTGATTTCTCTTTTAGTTTCTTTCTTCTTGCAGGCCCCAATATCTGAAATTTTCTGCACATCAATTAAATCTAATTCAGTCTAAATAATTTTTATAAAAAAAAATGGTGCTATGCATGGGGCCCAATAATGCAGAAATTGATAATTTCACCAAGACATGCATTTTTATGAAATTTTTACTGATTTTGACTTAAATTCAACCGTGAGAGTCCAATTGCATGATTTTGTGAAAATCAATTAATTCAATGCATTTTGTTTTAATTAAGTCCACAAATTTATATGAAATAATGAATTAAAAATACAATTTTGTGGACTTATCAAGGATCTTACATAGCCTTACATTGAGGCTTATATTTATCTCTCATTGGCAACCTGAGGTAAATCATGGGCAATGTACTCATTTTTTGGCATCTCATGATATGTGGTAGGGATTCCACGGATCTATTGATGTGGGGCATTCACAATTATTGAAGGACCTATGGAGCAGTGAAGCAGAACTAAGGCAAGGAAAAGCAATCATAACATTCCACTAACCCTTTGTTGCTAGACTAATGTACATGTTTTTGCTAAGGTTATTATTTCAAAACAACACAACACATACCTTACATATGTGAGCTCCCACGACAGGTCCAGGTGTCATTGATAAACGGTGATGAGATATTGATATTCCATGCAAGGTTGAAAAACTTGTGACTCGGACTCGACTTGAATGCAAAAAAATTGACTCGGATAGAGTCAACGCGAAGACTTGGGAGAGTCATGTTTTTTTAAAAATAATTTTAAAAATATTTAAAAATGAATCCATTACTTATAAAATAGAAAAATATATTTATTTACATGCATTCATGATAATCGATTCAAATTAATAAATTTATATATGCAAGAAAAGTACAACAATAAAGAAAATAAAAGAAAAAATATTGCATATTACATAATTTGCTAGTCCAAATATCGAATGTAAATGATCAAATATAAGTTTTAAATTATCCAATTATCATTTTTAAATTATTGACTCCAAACATCATGCATAATTAATTATAAATAAATTTTAATTTTTTAAAATTAGATATGCCTATTAAATGGTTCAGAACGCAAACAACATATTAAAATGAAACGACTTGGCCGAGTCTCCCCTATTTTTGACTCAGTCCTTTGTCAAAATGAGATGACACGAGGGAGTCAAGTGTCGAATCGGAGAGTTTTCCAACCATGATTATGTGCCCTCCTTGAATCCCCTTGAAGAAATCTATACAAAAGCCTTTACTGCTGAGACCCTTTGCCAGAATAAAGAAGAGAAAAAGGGCATAGGATATACTTGATGTATGCACCTCGAGTACTTGAAGGAATTGGTTGGGAAACCGTTGCCTATAACAGAAATGGATATTGTGGGCACTCTTTTTATCCAAACTCCATTTATTTCTGGAACCAATTTGACCCAGCCCAAGTGCATAATGAGACTTGACACTTTAAAAACATGGAAGGGGGTGGGAAAAGAAAGGGCGCACTGCCATCCAGCTCATCAGGCCAAGCTTATAGATGACTGATCCATCGGGCTAACAGCCAGCCCAACATCTCAACTATGCTTTCTTTCTTTTTATATGTGTAGCTTTCAAATAAAGCTTCATAGATCTGGATAATATCTAGCAAGGTAATTGATTGAAATGCAGCCAATTAAGGTAATGGATTCAATCAATTGATATATAATTAATTGACATGGAATCAATTAAAGATTATTGCTTGACATGTAATCAATGAAAGAGATGATATGTAGCACCAAGAGATTGATACACAATCAATTCATGGAGGGAGAAGGGGAATCCTATCTAGGTCCCTAATAGGCCTCCCCTCCTCTATAAATACCTTGTAATAGCTCAGATTGGATCAATGAAAAATTTGCTCTTTCCCTCTCATTATTATAAGCAAGTGTGCCCCTTGTGTTGCTAGTGGTGATGACTCCAAAGGCCGGGCTTCCGTGGTGAATGTGTAAAGAATGAAGACTCCATCCATCATTGGGTCCCATCATATTTGGTGACTCCTTGGTTCCCAATGGTGATGATTCCCAATGCCGGGCATTTGCGGTGAATTTGTGAAGACAATATCCATTATTGGCTCCCATAACAATTCTTCCCATAAGAACTCGACGAAGGACCAATCCACATGGGCATAAGCTTTCTCCATGTTGATCCTGAATAGTACTCCTGGCCTTTTCTCTCCCATCCTCAAATAAACACTTATTTGTTGCAAAAAATTCATTGAGAATATGACAATTGACGCTCTTTCACCAATTCTCCTTGAGAGGATATTACAAAACCAATTACTTCTCATGTATCCGGTCAATCAATGCTTTAGAAATGAAGTCATAGAGGCCCCCCACTAAAGTTGAGTGGCAAAACATTTTCCGCTCCTTTGTATTTTGGAATTATTATTACTTTTATTATTTTTTTGGATCTAGTCAATGACTATGCATGCACTCACACACACTACACAAGTCCCTAACCCAATAGGGAAACAGCACGGGTTGATCCTTGGTCACCTCTTTTGGAAAGGGAGATGCGTTCCCACTAGTAAGCCATCAGTGGATAAGCGTGGTGGCATCATGGGAGATGCCTTCGACTTTTGGAATTGAAATGATGAGCGTGGCATTTGTCTCCACGCTTAATTTCTACCTGAAGTGAATTTCTTAAAATTAAGTCCTAGATATCCACCTATATAAACTCAAAAATGTTTCTTAACAAGGCAAATGACGACACTGAAAATTTGGTTGAGGGATATGGATTTTTTAAATTTTTTTTTTTTGGCTACATTGGGGATTTGAAAACACAGTCTTACTCACACACCCATGCCACTGACCACCTGATCTTCAGCTGGGCACCATAGTAATTTTGTTACTGTTCTCTAGACTCTAATGCTGTAATTGCTGTTTGAGGATTATTCCCTTTTTTCACTCTTTGTGAATCCTCATAATACTTGACAGTCTTGTTTTCATCAAACAAAATTATCATGTTGCAAAAGAAGAAGAAGAAAAAGAACATAAAACCCTCCAACATGTTATCTCTCTCCCTCTTTCTTTCAGGTTTTTTTTTTTTAAAGGAAACTTGAAGTGTTGTATTCTGGAGCTTTGTCACCACTGACGTCTTTCCCTTTTCTTTTCTTTTATTTTTCTACCTCTTCATTGAACTCTGTTTTTCAAGCCATTTGTCAATTCCAACAAGATACCTACAAATGTTATTAAAAAAAAAAAAAAAAAACAAGAAACCTACTAATTGAAACCTTTCCTTTCATAGTCTAATGAGGTCGTTTTTTTTCTACAACTTGAGAAAGCTCTACTAGATGTCAATCCAGCCCATCTGCGTAGGCTTGGAACTTGTTGTATTGTATTGGGATACTAATAATAGGAACTTGTATTGTATTGTATTGGGATACTAATAATAGGAACTTGTATTGTATTGGGATACTAATAATAGGAACTTGTATTGTATTAGGATACTAATTAGAGGGTAATCAACCCTTATATATTGAGAAGGATACAACCCTAAGGGGTACACGTTTTTCCTCCAATCTCCTTGTTTTCTCTCCATGCATGCATAACTGACATGGTATCAGAGCTACTGATTCATGCCCTAGTGTTCTAGTTTCCTCAAGTTACAAGGATCTATAGATCCTCCCTGACATCTTCTACGTCTGGAACCCTTGGTGTGTCTCCGATCATCTTAGATCAGGTGTGGCCCACCTGAGATCGTTTTCAACACCTCTGCGGAACCAGCCCATGATGGTCGACTGGAATTCTTAGTAATTTTGGTGATTTTTCAGCAATTTTTTCCTAATCCAAGGTAGGCCTTCTACTGCATTTAGTTAATAATCAGATTTTATCTCAGCCGTCCAAAAAGTTGGATCTGGACTGTTTTTGGTTGAATCTTCTTCCATAAGTTGCTTCAATCTTATGTGCTTTCATCCACGCCTCTGATCTTCTGGTGGGGCCACGTACACAACCCAATTCAATTTTTTGGGTCGTCAGTCCCTGTTTAGGGCTTGGTTCTGTGCAAAAGTTGCTGTATCAGCAACTGTTATGGTTTTTTTTTTTTATTCTTATCATTGTTCTGGCTCTGTTTCTGCTATTTACTACTGTACTTGCTGCTGTTTTCGACATATTTACAATTCTAGTTGCATCAACTACGTACCATTACTGCTGCTCTTTCTCCTTGTTATCACTTGGCAAGGCCCACATACTGCATCCCTAATTACTTTCTAGTCTGCTATTATGGAAAAGTCTGAAATTGCCCTAGTCCGTTTTGATGGAAAAAAATACACATCGTGGGCCTTCTAGTTTCAAATTTACTTAGAAGGAAAAGAACTGTGGGGATATATTGATGGGTCTGAAAGTAAACCGAAGGATGATGACAAAAAGATATCAGCTTGGAAAACTAAGGATGCTAAAATCAAAACATGGTTACCGAGTTCTGTTGAACCGCATTTTATCCTCAACTTGAAACCTTGCAAAACTGCCCGTGAGATGTGGGACTACCTTAAAAAGATTTATCAGTAAGGCAATACTGCTGGCCAATTTTAATTGGAGCTTGACATCTCTCAGTTTACCCAAAGCACCCTATCTATCCAATAATATTACAATGCGTTTCGAAGACTATGGTCTAAATATGATGAGATCAAGTTTGCCATTGTGTCTGAAGCACTTCTACTCGAACTCCTTCCTCTACAGCAAAATAGCCATCGGGATCAGTTTCTCATGAAACTTCGTCTGGAGTATGAGACCGTTAGATCAAACTTGATGAGCCTGGCTTCTCTTCCCTGCTTAGATGACTGTCTTCAGGAACTTCTGCAGGAAGAACAACGTCTGGTTACCGAAACTTCTATGGAAGAAGAAAGGTCGGAATTCTACCTCCTGCAACTATACGCTATCAGCTTCTGGGACTTACATAGTGTAGTCCGCTCCTAGTGCTTACACAACGACCTCTCAATAATATTCAATCTCTGACTTCATTGGCTCCCCTCAGTATGATTCTTCTTCATAACCTGGTTCCTCATAACAATCTGCATCCCCAGCTCCTCTCACTCCTGATATGGTACATCAAATGATACTCAATGCCTTGGCCTCTATGAACATCTCTAGTATTGATTCGTCTCTGTCTCATAGATGGTACTTAGATTCCTGAGCAAGTAACCATATGACCTCTTCACCCACCAACTTGCAAAATGTTGTTCCTTATACTGGTACCCTTATTGTTCAAACTGCAAATGGAGACCATCTTCCCATCACCTCTGTTGGTGATACCTTTGGCCCCTTACCATTAGCCAATGTTTTAGTGTCCTCATCTTGCTACAAATCTGATTTCTGTAGGTCAACTTGTTGAGAATAATTACAATGTTTCATTTTCTTCTTCTGGTTGTGTTGTGCAGGACCCGGAGTCGGGGGAAGTGATCGCGAGGGGGCCTAAGCGTGATAGACTGTTTTCCCTTCCAGTTTCTACATTTACTCAGAACAAATTTTTACACCAGTTGTTTTGTTTTCTTTTTCAGAATAGTTCTTGGTTGTATATACTTGGTCATCTGAACGCATCTACGATGTCTACTTTATTCAAATCTGGATTATTAAATAAACCTTTTGATTCCGCTTCTTTTGAATGTGATGCTTGTAAATTAGGAAAAAGTAAAACTTTACCTTTTCCTCACGCCACACCACCGAGCATTGAATGTTTTGACTTAATTCACAGGGATGTTTGGGGCATTGCCCCTCACCTTTCCCATGGTCATTTCAAGTACTTTGTTACGTTCATTAATGATTGTAGTCGGTTTACTTGAGTTTATTTATTGCATTCTAAGTCTGATGTTCTTAATGTTTTTCAATTTTTTCTTATCTATGTTGAAACTCAATTTTCAAAATGCATTAAAACTTTGCGCTCAGATTCATGGGAGAGTAATATTCCAATGATTTTCAATCTTTTCTAAAAACTAAAAGAAATTATTTCTTAATGTACTTGTCCGTATACTCCTCAACAAAATGGAGTCGCAGAACGAAAAAACAAGCATCTCCTTGATGTTACTCGAATCCTACTGATTGAATCATCAGTCCCTCCACGTTTTTCGGCAGAAGCTCTCACCACTGCAGTCCATTTAATAAACCGTCTTCCATCCCCTACCATTGCTCAATTAACATCGCATTTTAAACTGTTTGGTCATCATCCTGTGTTGATCATTTACATACTTTTGGATGTGTTTGCTTCGTTCATTTACCTCCCATATAACGAATAAAATTAACTGCTCAATCTCACAGGTGTGCTTTTTTGGGTTATGCCACAAATCAAAAAGGTTTTGTATGCTACGACCCCATTGGTCGTCGCATCAGGGTTTCTCGTAATGTTATTTTCTTTGAAAACCAATATTTTTTTCAAACTCACTTGGATTGTCCTCATCCCTCTTCTCCCGCTCTCTTACCGGGTTTTTCAGATAAAACAATTGTTACTAGGTTTAATCCTGACTTTGTTTATCATCGTCGGGAAAAACCTACCACTGCATATGCGCCGGCAACTGGTTCCACAACTCCTCAGATCCTACGTCGCTTCTCCAGAACTTCTAGACCACCTGAGCGGTATGGATTTACCAACACTTCCTTGATGACACCCTTTCCTCTGTTTCTATACCAAGTTCTTATTTGTAGGCAGTACAACATGGTACTTGGAACCAGGCTATGAGGGCGGAATTAGATGCATTAGATCAGAATGATACATGGGACATTATGGATTGTTCTTCAGCAGTTAAACTGATCAGTTGCAAATGGATCTTCTCCATCAAACTTAAATCTGATGGCTCCTTGGATAGACACAAAGCTAGACTTGTGGCACTCGGAAATAGGCAAGAATATGGCATTGACTACGAGGAGACGTTTGCACCTGTGGCAAAAATGACATTTATTCGGTTACTTCTCGCCATTGCGGCCTCAAAATCTTGGCCGTTATATCAAATGGATTTCAAAAATGCCTTTCTTCATGGGGATTTGAAAGAAGAGGTCTATATGAGGATACAGCAGGGCGTCACCTCTCCATCTAAAAATTCTGTTTGTCTCCTCCTTAAATCTCTTTATGGTCTATAAAGCAAGCTCCCCGGGCATGGTTTGAAACTTTTAGGGGCGTTTATGCACGAGTGGCTTTACTCAGAGCCCTTACGATCCATCTCTGTTCATGCACACATCTACTGATATTACTGTTCCACTTGTGTATGTTGATGGTTTTATTATCACTGGCACTGATGATAATATGATCAAGTCTATCCAATCTTCTCTCCGAGATTATTTCAATATGAAGGATTTGGGCCCTTTACATTATTTTTTGGGCTTAAAAGTGCATCAATCTCCCAAAGGCCTGTTTCTTAATCAACACAAATACACATCTGATCTTATTGAGCTTGCTGATCTACATGAATCTTCGCCAGTTGATACACCTGTAGAGGTCAACCTAAAATTGAGTAAAGATGATGGTGATCTTCTTCCTAATCCACATACATTATGGCGCTTGGTGGGCAGCCTAGTCTATCTCACCATCACTCGACCAGACATATCATATCCTGTCAATCTTGTGAGCCAATTCATGACATCTCCTAGACACCTTCATCTAACTGCTATCAAGCACATTATTCGGTATTTGGTGGGAACTGTAACTCATGGTTTATTTTATCCCAAGGAAAATCCATTTCAGCCGCTTATGTAGACGCTGACTGGGCCGGCTGTTAGGATACTTGCCGATCTACTACTGGTTGGTGCTTGTATCTTGGCAATTCTCTAATTTCCTGTAAATGCAAGAAACAAGAGTGTGTTTCTCGATCCTCTACAGAGGCTGAATATAGGGCAATGTCTTCCGCCTGTTCAGAAATCTTATGACTACGGGGACTTCTTTCAGAATTCGGTTTTGCACAAACATCTCCTACATCTTTGCATGCGGATAATACCGGGGCTATCAGGATGATTAAGAATCTCGTCTTTCATGAACGCACCAAACATATTGAAGTGGACTGCCACTTTATTCGGGATGAATTGAAGCGTGATGTCATTTCTTTACCTCATGTCCCTATTGACCTTCAGTTTGCTGATATCTTCACCAAAGGACTTCCTTGGCCTTGACATTAGTTTCTGGTTTCCAAATTGTTGCTTTATGACTCCCCTGCATCATTTTTTTTTTTTTGCAGGGGGGGGGGGGGGGGGGGGGGGGGGGGGTCAATCCAGCCCATCTGCGCAGGCTTGGAACTTGTTTTATTAATTTAGCTTTATTTTAGAAACTTGTTTTGTATTGAGATACTAATAATAGGAACTTGTATTGTATTGGGATACTAATAATAGGCACTTGTATTGTATTAGGATACTAATTAGAGGGTAATCAACCCTTATATAATGAGAATGATACAACCCTAAGGGGTACACGTTTTTCCTCCAATCTCCTTGTTTTCTCTCCATGCGTGCATAACTGACACTAGATGCCGTTTTTCTCATTAGCTCTTTGATAACATAATTACCAACTTAGCATCTTTATATTATTCACTGTTGTTGGCTCTTGCATTTGCAACTCTTTGAAAATTCTTAAAATTTTAAGCTCTAGTTTTTTACTTAAGATTTTATTTTTCTTTCTCCAGGCTACTTGCTCACTCCTTGGATGGTTAATAGTTATCTATTGAGCTTTGAGCTTAGTTCTCTCTTCTTTGACCTTTTCCCCTAAATTTTGCGATCCTTTCAGCCAATACAATTTTCCACATCAATACATTTTTTCTCTCGTAACACTTGAAGATCTTTCTATTTATTATCCAGATAAGAAAATTCTGATATTTATTTTTTCATCATTGTTTCTTGACATTCCGGCATTAGAAATTAGAATCATGAAAAAATGCCTGCTAATTCCAATGCACTCATGGTTGAGTGGTGTTGGCACCTTGGTATCACTCACATTTCCAAGGATCCAACCCTGGGTCTTCAATTTCTAACTATCACTCCTGACCAGTAGCCTGACAAAAAAAGAAAAGAAATGCCTGCTATTTGATTACCATTTAAGGGCAAGAAATGTCTGCCTATACTATATATGTTGTGACTTTGTTGACCAGCACATTGTTCTAGGTTTATTTAGTATGATGTGTCATTTCAATATCCATGATTACTTGCGACTTTTCCAACTTTGACTGACCAGTTAGTTCTCCCAGTGTGAAATGACAGGAGTGGTTGTTGATGTTGGAGATGGGGCTACGCATATTGTACCAGTTGCAGATGGCTATGTTATTGGGAGCAGCATCAAGTCTATTCCTATCGCCGGGAGGGATGTTACTGTCTTTATTCAGCAGCTATTGCGGGTATTGGCCCCTTGCACCTATTTAAGTTCCTGAAGTTGATTACCAGAAAAAAAAAAAAAAAAAACATTCCTGAAGTCACCATGATTCTTCTTGATTGAATTGAATATTGAATTGCTTAAGACCACAAGGTTTACGTCCTAAATTAATGCAAACCCCTATTCAACTCATTGAACTTTGTGCAATGCTTGTGATTTGGAAAGTTAGTAACTACTTCTCCTGCTTGTTCTTCTTCTTCTTCTTCTTCTTCTTTTTTTTTGTTTAATCTGTGCGCTGGAACAATTTACAAGTAGTATTTTCTGGAAAAGATTCTTGGTTGACTTTTCTCCCTCACCTTTCTCTGTTCCTGTGATAGATGCCTAATATGCTAACACAAAGGAAATGTGGTCCATACAGCATCTAAACGTTAAACACATCTGAAAATAGGTTTTATCCTTGATAGCTTCTGCCCTTTAGTTTCTTGAAAATTACAAGTTGTTCCCTTCAAGGATTATGCCCTCACGCAACCTTTTTTTCATATATAGCCTTCACTCTTAAATTTTGCATGACACTCTCTGTGTGGTTCTATGATAGAAAATCATGTGTTATCACATACAGTGGAGTTAATTTATGAATATAATGATCTAAGACTCTAGAACATACAAAGCAGTATTGGAACTGTGAACTTCCATTGCTGGAGAACATAGTATCTGCGTCATGCATGGTTAGTTGTTCAGAACAGCTTAAATTTTTAACTTGTTTCATATAGGAAAGGGGAGAGCATATACCACCAGAAGAATCTTTTGAAGTAGCGCGAAAGGTGAAAGAAATGTATTGCTACACTTCCTCAGATATTGTGAAGGTAGTATTTTATCTCAGAAAGTTCTTCATCTATGAGTCTTCTCTACCTGTGAATCTGTAAGTACTGTATATTGTTTTGTAGTTCTTGGACACATCTAATTCCTTGGAAGTTTTTGTGCGTTTTTAGCATACTGGATTTGCCTGTGGTTGAAATTATTCCACTCCACACTATGGGATTTATGCGTGTTTTATTTATTATTTATTTATTTTGATAAACCGAGTGAGTCTCACAGTCATGTTTTTCCTAATAAATTGAGTTGAATATTGTCCCAATGTATGCTTCGTAGTGTTGGTTAACCATAATTCTAAGGTGTGAGTTGTGTATATTCTCTCAAACAAGAGAGTTGTTAATTAGGTCTCCCAACTTTGTACACCAGGGATTATTTACATTCAAATTTCAACATTCCTGTAGTAGCATTTTACACATAATAAACTGCCTTCTGCAGATTGAAAGAACTCAATGCTTGCACATAAAACTGAGAAGCAATTTTCTCTTTTTATAATGTAGAGTTGGAACTATAGATAGATGGGATAAGTCTTTGATGATAATGATGACAGTGTAAAGCAGGACAAATCTTTGCTGGGATTTCTTTGCGGCTGAAACATTTCATACTCAGAATTCTTGAAGCATCATAACAGTAGTAGTAGAATAATGATGAGTATAATGACATTTGAATTCTGGATTTCGCACTCTAGTAAATCCCTATAATACTTGCCAAGTGGATGGAGGGGAAGGCATGTAAAATGATTGTCACATGGTTCTATCATCCTATAGACGAACAGCCCTTATGTGTGATTGTCAAAAGATGTAGGACCTGTTCCCATTTCTTTTATGGAAAGCCCACATTTATGCATGACAGGTATGGTTCCTCTAAACAGAAACAGTAATTCCCTATGTGGAAAAGTTAAAGAAAGCTAGATCAACAAATATATTGAATTTATATTTTCGTTGTACTTGTTCATGTATAAAATATTCTTTAAATTAGTGTTTGATGGGGTGGATTTAGTGCATGCACTGACAAGGAGCAATGCAGCATCTTCATTCAGAGGTTATAAAACTTTTAATACATTAGTAAATTCATTATTAACATTATTGTTCCAAATTACTTTTGTTTCATCAGCAATAGTGCCCGCTTATTTTTATAATGAAAGGTATCTTACACTGTTTTTTAATGATTTCGATGATATATTACTAATATTTGCTGAAAATCCTTTCTTCTACTGTCAGGAGTTTGGTAAGCATGACCGAGAACCATCAAAGTACATCAAGCAATGGACTGGTATCAAACCAAAGACTGGGGCACCATACTCTTTTGATATTGGCTATGAACGCTTTCTTGGTCCCGAGGTTTTCTTCCACTTTATCACATCACCACCACCATCATCTCTCTCTCTCTCTCTCTCTCTCTCTCTCTCTCACACACACACACACACACACACACACACACACACACACACACACAAATGAACAAATACAGAGAAGTTTAGATTACCAGGTTGTATTATTGTCTACAATTGGGTTAGTGTTGTAAACATTAACTACCTGAATTTAGGTTGGGTTTTTTGAGGATCCACATATGTTGCAACCTAGAAGATGTTTGTGCCGTTAGACTTGCTGGATTTGTGTGTCATCAAAGTCCTGATTTATTTATTTATTTTGAAAACTTCAGATTCCTTGTGGCTACTGGTTTTACAAAAAAATGATACTATGTTATAGTGAGCTTTACTGTTAAATTTATTAACAAAAATTGGAGATAAAAACTTGTCACAAAAAAGTGCACGTATTTTGGGAAAGACAACCTGAGTATGCCAGCAGTGGAAGCGTGACCCAGGCGGGTTGTCATGTATTGGCTTAAGCAAAGCCTAACTGAAATTGTATGTAGCTAAACCCTAACCTGAATCTACCCAGCTGAGCATGTTCAACCCAAATAGTAAATTCAGAAATGTCCAAGTGCAATTTGGGTTGGCTTGGGTCAGGTTGGGTACCCAAATTCTTGGATTTAGCTTGCTCTTCAAAGGTTATAAAATTCAGAAAAGGTAAATAGTTTGTACTAAGTATATGTGTAGCGTATATATTATGTATTATTTTTATACATACATACGTTTATAGCTATGTCAGTATCTGGGTAAAATTCAGGTACCTGAAGCTGAAACCATCTTTCCTGAATTCCATGCAGGCTTCAAAATCAGGCCTGAGCCCAACACAAGGGCAAAGAAAACCAACCCAAATTTTACTTTTGGCCGGGTAGGGCTATATGAGAGTTCAGGTTTTGCCTGTCCCAAGTTTCAACCCTGGGCTAGGAGAGGGATCAGAGTGTGATGTAGTTTGACAGCCATGGCTGCACTAAACCACTTGGACATCACTTGATGTATAGGTAGGGGAGGATCGATCAAGGATTCAATTAATCAAGGTTCAAGTTCAAGAAATCACACATACGCTGAAGTCATCAATAGTGGAAAATCGTTAGTGTCTATGATTTGATCAATCTGAACTGGAGCCGATTTGGCTGGTTTGAAATTAATTCACACCCAAACTCCAAAAAAATCTTAGAAAGTAAAAATTTCATAAACAACTTGAAATATTAGAAGCTCCGAACTAGTTGTCTTCAATTGTTAATGTGAAATTAAGTAGTTATAGTTTGTTAAGCTTATTATCACTGAGTTGACTAGGGTTCAATCAAGGCTTCTTATATCTGAGCTGAGCTGGATATCTTTATATTTGACTATTATGTGTTGGGTTTTATGAGATATCGTACTTGTTGAATTCTCATTAATAAGGCTCCAACTTAATCAAGCCTTTCATGATCATTGCCCGATCAAATGGAAGGCCTATAATAAAGAAATAAAGATATGGTCCCTTGGATCCGATGGGCAAAATGGGATTGTTGAGGCTGTCTTCATCTACAATAGGCCGATGATTCTCATGCTTTTATTTGGTGTGCTTATATCCCTAGTGTACAAGTAGCAACTCGAAGCCTTTCAAAGCAATTTGTAGTGCATGGAATCTGTAATGTTTAAGCCCAAAAATACCTCCAAAAACATATATCCTTATTTTTGGGGTAGAACCTGGTCAGGTCTTATAATATATGGGTTGACTCGAGTTGGCCCATTTTCAAAACCGCACTTAATACTCCACCTCTGTTTATGTGATTTTTGTGGGATTCGAACTTAGGATTGTAGAGATCATACTGTAAGTAACTGCAAGTTAATTTCATGCTGAGGATCTATTAATCTTAAAGTTTTACATGTCTAAACTGCATGGCCATGAAGTTTGATACTGCCTTCAGGTGTTTTTTTTTTTTTTTATGTTTGTAAAATTCGTGCTGTACTAACTTTCTGTCTAGTTCTGGAGATGGCCATTCTGCAAGTCTGACATCCAGTTAATCTTTTGTTCGTTCTTGATTGGCTTCTCTGCTACGATCTTCTCTTTAATTCATTTTAATGATTGGCGTACAATTGTCATGCAGATTTTCTTTAACCCTGAAATCTACAGCAGTGACTTTAGCACTCCTTTGCCAGCGGTGGTTGACAAGTGCATTCAATCATCACCTATTGACACAAGGAGGGCACTTTATAAGGTCAATTAATAAAGAACTAGGGCAATATTAACAACTTGGTTTTAGCATAAGTTTTAGTTTCCACAACTTGTGATTTGAATGACTGTCTCAGAATATAGTATTATCTGGAGGCTCGACCATGTTCAAGGATTTCCATAGAAGGTTGCAGCGGGATTTAAAGAAGATAGTAGATGCTCGGATGACTGCATCTGATGCCAGACATGGTGGAGATGTGAAAGTAAGCATTTATTTTATTTTTATGAAATATTTTCGCATATGTCGAGAGGCTAACTTGGAGTATTTCTTCCTTTAGTCACAGCCAGTGGAAGTCAGTGTAGTCAGCCATCCCATCCAAAGTTTTGCTGTTTGGTTTGGAGGTTCTGTGCTTGCTTCTACACCCGAATTTTATTCGGTATATCCTATCCCTCGAATTCTATGGGCGAATTGAGTATTTCCACTTGAAGCATACACCTGAATTTCTTTGGTATATTCTGTAGTGTTCAATTAAGGGTTACATGTTATATAATAAATGTTCAGTTGCAAGGTTGACAGGATCTTTGGGAAAAATTCAGAATGAGTACCACTTTGATTGAGGTCCATATACATTTTGGGTAAGTGGGTCCCATATTACAGAGTGCAGATGGCTTTATGTTAATTTTGCTCCCATCAGGAAAAAGGGCATCCATGATACGAGGGCCTCACAGTGGTCGATAGAGCGTAAATTGTTAATTGTTAAATCTATGGTCATGAAACATGATCTCTCAAACGTAGCTTTGAGCTTCAAAATCCTTGAACAAAACCATAAAACTGTTGACCTCTGACATGAAACATTAATTATTGCGGGCATGATGAAGGGAAGATCAACATCATCATCAAAGCCTTGTCCCAACCATCATGGGCTCAGCTACATGAATTATGTTTCTCCATTTCAATCTATTCCTTCGTGAAATCCTCGGATTAGGCTGCTCTTCTTCACATTTATCCTAACTTCTTCCCTCCGTGACTTCTTCGGCTTACCCCTTTTCCTTGAGGGGACATCAACTTGCATAGAAAATATTTTCCTCATCGTTGCCGCTGCTAGCTTGTGTTGGACATGTCCAAACGATCTCAAATGAGTCTTGTTTAATTTGTCATTTCTTTTTGGAATGTGAAGGGATAATGGAATAAGATTATTAGGACTTGACTTTTAGTTGCCAAAGTAGTGCCCCAACTTTGTGATAGTCTTTCACAAATGTAGTAGAGAATGACTATTGAGAAAATGTTCTCCAAAATGCATTGCCGTATCCTTTGATTTACTCTTCTTTATATAGATATTACAATCCTAAGATTAGGCTACAGGTTGCTATAAATCATGAAATTAAAGATCTAATTAGATCTCTAAAACAGGAAACTATATCCTAGAATATTCAATCTTATCCTAGAATATACAATCTTATCTCTCTGACTAGATCCCATAAATACAAGGGATGGGCCTAGTGAGTTGGGCCTATTATCATACAAGTGGGTTGGGCCTTTATACTTTAACACCCCCCCTCAAATTGATGCGGAGAATCAACGAGCAACAATTTGCGAACTAGGAATTCATGACGCGGCCGTGGAAGACCCTTTGTGAAGATATCAGCAAGCTGGAACTCAGTGGAAATATGAGGAAGAGTAATGACTTTACGATCATACTCATCCCGAATGAAGTGACAGTCCACTTCAATATGCTTGGTCCGCTCATGAAACACAGGATTTTCAGTGATCCGAATGGCACTTGTGTTGTCAGCATGAAGAGGAGTAGGTTGATGCTGGGAGAATCCGAGCTCGGAGAGCAACCCACGTAGCCATAGGATCTCAGAACAAGTGGAAGACATGGCCCGATATTCTGATTCGGTGGAAGATTTGGAGACTTTATCTTGCTTTTTACATTTCCAAGAGATCAATGCTTCCCCCAAGTAAACACACAATCCTGTGGTAGAGCGGCGCGTGTCCGGACATCCGGCCCAATCTGCGTCAGAATAAGCAGTGAGCGTAAGTGGTGTGCCAACTGGAAAAAATAATCCACGGGTAGAAGTACCAAGGATATATCGAATAATCCGTTTGACTGCCGCCAAATGATGATGCCGCGGGGCTGTCATAAACTGACTGACCAAATTAACAGCATAAGAGAGATCTGGTCGAGTAATTGTTAAGTAAACAAGACTACCAACCAAACGTCGATAGAATGTAGGATCAGAAAGAAGATCGCCGTCTTGCTGTCGAAGCTTGGCATTTACTTCCAACGGGGTGTCTACTAGACTAGAATCACCGAGATCGGCGAGATCCACTAGGTCAGTAGCATATTTGTGCTGATGAAGAAACAAGCCTTTCTTAGATTGATGAACTTCCAACCCTAAGAAATAATTCAAAGGTCCCAAATCCTTCATATGAAATTTATCTTGCAGAGAGGCCTGTATCTGTTGAATCATATCACTGTGAGGTCCAGTAATAATTACATCATCAACATATACAAGGAGAATTGTGGATCCTTTTGATGAATGAAGTGTGAACATAGAAGGATCATACGGGCTCTGTATAAAAGAAAGCTGAAGTAGTGTGGTCCGGAACTTGTCGAACCAGGCCCGAGGCGCCTGTTTAAGGCCATATAAGGATCGTCTTAACCGAGCAACATCAGTTTTGGAAGAAGAAGGAATTCCATGAGGGAGACGCATATATAACAAACCAACGTACAGAACTTGAAATAATAGAATGCTTGAAATTGTCTATATTTCTTTGGAGTACATGCCTCAATATATAGAGTATTACATGCCTTAATTAAGGCTCAAGTTAGGAAACAAATATAATTACATCAATTTCTATCTAAGTTAGGAAACCAATATAATTAACAGAATATGTACAGCTGTGTTAATCTTGACCAAATCAAACCCACGTGGAGATAACCTGCTGGACTGGATCCTATGATGGGCCTTGGGCCTATTTAACACCCCCCCTCAAATTGATGCGGGAGGATCAACTAGCATCAATTTGCCAACCAAGAATTGATGGCGTGGGCGAGGAAGACCCTTAGTAAGAATATCAGCAATTTGAAGCTCAGTGGAGACATGTGGAAGGCTGATGACATCACGTTTAAGCTCATCACGTATGAAGTGACAATCAACCTCGATGTGTTTAGTGCGTTCGTGAAAAATCGGGTTTTCAGTAATCCGAATTGCACTTGTATTATCTGCATAGAGGGGGGTAGCACCATCTGCTTGAAAACCAATGTCAGAGAGTAGACCGCGGAGCCAAAGAATTTCGGAGCAGGCAGCAGACATGGCTCGGTACTCAGCTTCGGTAGAGGATTTGGAAACTGTTCCTTGTTTCTTGCATTTCCAGGAAATTAGACTATCACCCAAAAACATGCACCAACCTGTCGTCGATCTGCGAGTATCCGGACAACCAGCCCAATCAGCATCTGAATAAGCTTTGAGATGGAGAGGATTGTTGGATGGAAAAAACAACCCGCGAGTTGGTGTACGAAGAAGGTACCGAATGATGCGGCGAACAGCAGCCAGATGAAGGTGACGAGGAGCAGTCATGAACTGGCTCATCAGGTTGACCGCATAAGATATATCTGGACGAGTGATTGTGAGATAGATCAAACTACCAACTAACTGGCGATAGGCAGTCGGATCGGAAAGAAGATCACCCTCCTCGCGACTGAGTTTGACATTCAGTTCGACCGGTGTATCTACCGGAGCGGAATCAGTAAGGCCAGCCAAGTCAATGAGATCAACAGTGTATTTGTGCTGATTGAGAACGATACCTGTAGGCGATTGATGCACTTCAAGACCAAGGAAATAGTGCAAGGGTCCGAGATCCTTCATGTGAAATGTCTCACTAAGAGAAGCTTGAAGCTCCTGAATGAGGGTGGCATTAGGACCAGTAAGGACGATGTCATCAACATAGACAAGTAAGACAGTGATCCCAGATGGAGCATGATGTAGAAACATAGAAGGATCATACGGGCTCGGATGAAAATTCAAGCGTAGAAGAGCAGCTTGAAATTTCTCAAACCAGGCACGAGGAGCTTGTTTCAGACCATATAGGGAGCGACGAAGTTTGGCAACCATACCCTTCCCGGATGAGCATCCCTGAGGCAGACGCATATAAACATCTTCTTTTAGATCACCATGGAGAAACGCATTCTTGACATCCATTTGATATAGAGGCCAAGACTGGGATGCGGCAACAGCAAGAATGGTGCGGACAGTGGTCATTTTGGCAACCGGAGCAAAAGTTTCATCATAATCAATGCCATATTCCTGCCGATTGCCAAGAGCCACCAGACGCGCCTTATATCGATCCAAAGTACCATCAGATTTTAGCTTG
Organism: Litsea cubeba; assembly: GCA_012931725.1. NCBI lineage: Eukaryota > Viridiplantae > Streptophyta > Magnoliopsida > Laurales > Lauraceae > Litsea > Litsea cubeba. Next base: position 29,025,513 of record CM022952.1, on the reverse strand, counting down.
AGAGAAAAAACCCACTTACAGCCAATAGGTTTGACACCCACAGGAGATGGCACAACATCCCACGTATGATTTTGCTCCAACGCATCGAGTTCCTCCTGCATAGCCGTATTCCAACACTGGTCCTTCACAGCCTGAGAATAGGATTGGGGAATGGAAGAGGAAGACAAAGTGGTCATTAAAGACGTATGGGAGAACCCATAACGGGCTGGTGGTACCGAAGGACGAGTGGAGCGACGCAACGGAAGATGTCCAGATGGATCAAGTGCCGGGGGTGGAGCAGATGCCGGACGAAGATCAGGAGGGGGATCCCTTGGAGGCGCTTCTTTGTCCCGTCTATGATACACAAAATTTGGATTAAATCGAACAACGGATTGGTTGTCAGAAAAACCAGGTAAAGAGACGAAAGAGGAGGAGGAGGCAGGAGGATCAATGTGTTTTTGAAAAAAATATTGATGTTCAAAGAAAACGACATTCCTAGAGGTACGTATACGACGAATATGAGGATCATAACAAAGGAACCCTTTCTGGAAGGATGCATAACCTAAAAACACACACTGAGCTGATTGGGCAGTGAGTTTTGTTCGCTCAGAAGGAGGCAAGTGCACAAAGCAAATAGAACCGAAGACATGAAGATCATCATAGGAGGGAGAAGTCTTGTACAATCGGTAATATGGGCTTTGATTCGCAATGGATGTTAATGGCATTCGGTTGATCAGATGAGCCGCCGTAGCCAGTGCCTCAACCCAAAAACGGGTAGGAACCGATGATTCCAGAAGAAGGGAACGAGTGACATCAAGGAGATGTCGATTTTTCCGTTCAGCGATTCCATTCTGCTGGGGAGTATAAGGACAAGTTTTTTGAGAAATAATGCCTTTGTTTTGCAAAAACCGTTGAAAATCTGAGGATACATATTCCCCGCCGGAATCAGATCGCAAGATTTTAATGCAAGTGGAAAAGTGATTCTCAACATAAGCGAGAAAAATTTTAAAAACATTAAAAACATCAGATTTTGAATGTAGAAAGTAGACCCATGTGAACCGACTGAAATCATCAATGAAAGTCACAAAATATTTATAGTGAGCATGGGAAAGGGCTGGAGCAATTCCCCATACATCACTATGAACCAAATCAAAACACTGAGTGGTATTGGAAGTGGAATGAGGAAACGGAAGAGTTTTGCTCTTTCCCATTTTGCAAGTGGCACAATCAAGTGGCACACAAGAAGATAAACCAATAGATTTATTTAGTAAACCAGAATTTAACATCAGGGACAAAGCCTTGGAATTAGGATGTCCGAGTCTATTATGCCACAAGCGGCAATTATCTCTAAGAGAAAAACAAAACACATTATTGTCAAATTGAGTCCTAGAAAATTTAGAAAGATCAAGCGGAAACAAGCGTCCACACTTAGGCCCCCTCGCGATCTCCGTCCCTGTCATCTGGTCCTGCACAACACAACCAGAAGAAGAAAAAGAGATGTTACAGTTATTTTCAACAAGCTGCCCAACTGACAAAAGGTTTGAAGTTAGATTGGGACACAGATAAACATTTGTCAACGGAATGGGACCAGGGATGTCACCGACAGCAGTGATGGGGACATGGCTCCCGTTTGCAGTTTGTATTTGAAGACGGCCATTGTATTTTTGCACATTTGAGAGTGGGGCACGGGAAGATGTCATATGATTAGATGCCCCGGAATCAAGGAACCAAGTAGATGATGGAGGGGATGTACCTGATATACCAAATGTAGAAAGGGCATTGACAATCATTTGTTGGACCAATTCCGGAGTAAGAGAAGATGAGGGCCCAGGCTGTGAAGGTACAGATGTAGGAGCAGGCATAACTGAAGAAGCAACGTAGGCATGTGGAGTCTGAGTCTGTAGAGTCTGATACTGCGGAGATGGACGTTGTGGGCGGCGGCGACATTCAGAGATGAGATGTCCTGACTTTTTACAGTACCGACAGACCTTCTGGTTACATTGAGAGGCAAGATGTCCAAATTTCTGGCAGCTGTAGCATTGGGTTTTGCTCAAGTCACGAGGTGGAGGCTGAGAAGCTTTAAGTGCCGAAAGCGCGACTGAATAGGTCTCAGGTTTTGTTTGAGCAATATGAGCCGAGGTCGTAAGACGTTGTTCTTCGCGTAAGAGTTCATTCAAGCAGACATCCAATGAAGGTAAGGGCATCCGATTCATCAGGGCAGATCGGACACTGTCATATTCATTCCGCAGTTTCATCAAAAACTGATCTCTGTGACTAGAGGCCTGAAGATCTTGGATCACTGTTAAAACATTGTCAGCCACACCCGCATACTTAATACTATCATATTCCGACCACAGTGTACGGAATCCTGAATAGTAGTCTTGCACGGACAAGGTCCCTTGTGCATATTCAGCAATTTCACATTCAAGGTGAAATTGACGGGCAGAGTTGTCTTGATGGTATACTTGCTTCAAATACTCCCACATGGCTTTAGAGGTTGAGTAAGGCTTGAGATTCATTATCAAATGTGGCTCGACGGATCCCAGAATCCAAGATTTGATTTTGGCATCTTTAGTATGCCAAGATGATATTTTCTTTTCATCATCAGTGGGTTTAGTGTCAGATCCAGAAATATAACCCCACAATTCCTTAGCCTCAAGGTATACTTGGAACTGAAATGACCAAGCAGGGTAATTCTTCCCAGTGAAACGAATCAAGGTAACTTCAGATTTTTCCATCTCAAGTTGATAGTGACCAATTAGTAAATAAAGAAGAAAACAGCAGCAAAGAGAACAGCAGCAATCAGAAAACAGCAGGGAACTTGTCCTCACCAGCAACAAACAAGAACAGTATGTAGGAAAACACAATCCAACCAAAACACATTAACAGTGCACAAAAATAGTCCCAGACGACCCTGTTTAGTGGCTGAAGATCCACTACGTGGGGCCCACTTATGGTCTGGCCAAAGATCAGAGAACTGATATGAGTAAGCCTTATATTCTGTCTTCTACTGAAACAAGATTGATCTGAATCTACCAAAGATCCAAGATTCTGAACGGTCTTGATGAAAACAAATTGAATTTCTGAAGAAACTTAAGAAGGAGTAAAACACCAACCTGGAGTCTCTAAAAAATTGTGGAAAAATCACCAAAAGTCTTAGAAATACCAGGCGACCAGAGTGGGATGGATTTCTGAAGTTGATCTGATGATCAGGAGTGGGCCACCAAGAGGATGCTTCTGACACAGAATGAGGATATCGCTGGAATGGAGATGTCGCTGGAATTTCTTGAAATAGATCCTAGATCTATTTTCTATACGAGAGAGACTTATTCTCTCTATCCCTCTTGCCTTAATGTTGAGGAAGATGTCTATTGATCAGATTGTCTTGAGACCTGGGTGCTCTGATACCATAACAAACCAACGTACAGAACTTGAAATAATAGAATGCTTGAAATTGTCTATATTTCTTTGGAGTACATGCCTCAATATATAGAGTATTACATGCCTTAATTAAGGCTCAAGTTAGGAAACAAATATAATTACATCAATTTCTATCTAAGTTAGGAAACCAATATAATTAACAGAATATGTACAGCTGTGTTAATCTTGACCAAATCAAACCCACGTGGAGATAACCTGCTGGACTGGATCCTATGATGGGCCTTGGGCCTATTTAACAATATAGACTTCTTCTTTAAGATCCCCATGAAGAAATGCATTCTTCACATCCATCTGATAGAGAGGCCATGACCTAGAGGCAGCTATTGCAAGAACTGTACGTACAGTTGTCATTTTGGCCACTGGAGCAAAAGTCTCCTCATAGTCGATACCATACTCCTGCCTGTTTCCAAGTGCAACTAGACGGGCTTTGTAGCGATCCAAGGATCCATCAGGCTTCAATTTCACCGAGTATACCCATTTGCAGCCAATGGGTTTGACAGAGGAAGGACAGGGAACAATGTCCCATGTATGATTAGTTTGAAGAGCAGTAAGTTCTTCCTGCATGGCCTGTATCCAACAATCATGCTGCACTGCCTGAGAGTATGAGTTAGGGATAGAAATGGAAGACAAAGTGGTTAATAATGAAGCATGAGTAAAGCCATAACGATCAGGTGGCTTGATGTGGCGTGTGGATCGACGAAGAGCAAGAGACGCTGGAGGTTGATTAGGTGCAGGATCAGGTGTAGGCAGGTTCGGCGTAGCAAGAGACCCAGAGGCAGGTTCAGCTGGAACATCCCGTCGTTTATACACAAAATTCGGCTTAAAACGAGTAACAGGTGGAGGTATTGCATCTGAAAATGATGGTAAAAAGGAAAACGAGACAGATTCATTTGAATCGCCATGTCATGGAAAGAAATATTGATTTTCAAAAAACACGACATTGCGAGACACCAGAATTCTTTTGGCTGTAGAATCATAGCACAGATAGCCTTTTTGATTAAGAGCATAACCAAGAAAGGCACAGACTGAGGATTGAGCTCTTAACTTAGTACGTTCAGTGGGAGGAAGAAGAACAAAACAAACACAACCAAAAGGACGAAGATGATCATAAAGAGGATTCTTTTGAAAAAGTCTAAAAAACGGTGTCTAGTTGTCTAACCGAGAAGAAGGTAGACGGTTTATAACATGCACAGCAGTTGAGAGGGCTTCGGGCCAAAACCTAATGGGAACCGAAGATGCTAACAAAAGTGAACGAGCAATATCCAAGAGATGTCGGTTTTTCCGTTCAGAGACACCATTTTGTTGGGGAGTGTAAGGACAAGATTGCTGAGAGATAATGCCTTTGGATTGCAAAAATGTTTGGAATTCATTAGAAATGTACTCCCCCCCTGAATCAGTCCGAAGAATCTTAATAGAGGTAGAAAATTGATTTTCAACATAAGATAAGAAAACTTTAAAAACTGAGAAAACATCAGACTTAGCATGCAAAAAATAAATCCAAGTAAACCGACTATAATTATCAATGAATGTCACAAAATATTTATAATGAGAATGAGAAATAGTAGGTGCAATACCCCAGACATCACTATGAATAATATCAAAACATTTCATTGCTAAAGAATCATGAAGAGGAAAAGGAAAGGTTTTCCCTTTCCCCATCTTACAGCTAGCACAATTAAAAGAAACATCCTTAAAAGAAACTTTATTTTCATTAATCAAACCAAAATTTAATAAAAACATCAAAGTTTTGGAATTAGGATGTCCTAAACGATTATGCCACAATTGGCATTTATTATGACTAAAATGGGAAAACAAAGCAGACTCTGAAGGAAGCTTTTCTTGTAACGAAATCTGGATAGGAAACAGTCGTCCCTGCTTAGGGCCCTTCGCTAGCACCTTCCCCGATACTTGATCCTGCACAACACAACCAGAGGTAGAAAAAAGGACGGAGCAATTACTATCAACAAGTTGACCAACTGATAACAAATTTGTTGTTAAGCAAGGGGAAAGAAAAACATTATATAAGGGTAAGGAGTGAGGAACCTGGCCAACAGCAGAAATGGGAACACTGCCACCATCAGCAGTATTGATGCAGAGGTCTCCATCATGTCAACTAGGCCAATGGGCCTAGTTCAGTGGGTCTCAGCCCATGACAAATTGAGCCCAACTTGTGGGTCAAAACAAGTATCTCTTGTACAGATATGTAATTTATTTTATGCCTTATTAGGAGATTTGATTAGATGTTAATTAGATTATGATTAGATTATGATTACTTTAATTTAGTTAATTTTATGCCTTATTAGGAGATTTGATTAGATGTTAATTAGATTATGATTAGATTATGATTACTTTAATTTAGTTAATTCTCTCAATCACTGTAAACATTCTTGTAAACTTTATCTCTATATAATGAAAGATCGTGACCCTCAAAGGGATGATCGAATTCACAAACTATCATCTGTCTTCATCTCTCTTTGGTCTGACATGGTATCAGAGCCTGAGGTCTCGAGTTCGAAACCACGCAGGGTAGAAATGCCCCATGCCGCGTTGTGTGTTTGTGCGGGCGCAAAATGCGCAGGGCAAAAAGGCCCCATGCCGCGTTATAGTCTTGTGCGGGCGTGTGCTTCGGATCCGGGCGGTGTCCCGCCCGAGGGGGGGTGTTAAGTAGTTGTTTGTGCAGTTTCCTATCACCAATTGGTTTTGGGATTACTGGCTAGCAACTCTGACGCATCATACTCTCGAATATGAGTCATATTGGAAGGAGAGTGTGTCATGTGATTGGAGGCCCCTGAATCAATATACCAGGTGGATACTGAAGATTTTGATTTACCTGATAAGCCAAGTGCAGAGAAAGCATTTATGATCATTTGCTGGACCATTTCAGGAGTGAGGGTAGAAGAAGAAGTGGCAGCAGGTGGTGCAGGCATGACTGATGAAGAAGCTTCAGAAAGATGTGCAGAGTAGGCTCGCTGTTGCTGTGCCCTATTCTGAGGTCTAGTTCGGCATTCCGGAAGGACATGACCTTTGGTTTTGCAGTAGGAACAAAACTTCTGGTCGCACTGAGTGGAAACATGACCGAGTTTGTGGCAGCAAAAACATTTTACCTTGCTCATGTCCTGGGCTTGAGGCTTACCTCGAGCTATATAAGCAACATCAATAGGAGCAGCCTGAGGAGCAATATTTGTAAGCGCTGTCTGAGTCACCAAGCGCTGTTCCTCTCTAAGGAGTTCGCCCAAACATGATTCGAGTGAAGGGGATGGAACCCTGCTCAGTAGGTTGGAGCGAACATTTTCAAATTGGGGCCGTAACTTCATCAGAAACTGATCCCGCTGACTGGTTTGGTGTATCTCTTGGATAGAGGATACGGAGGAAGCTGGAATGTCAGCATAAATAATCTCTGCGTAATCAGTCCACAGACTTGTAAATTGAGAGTAGTAATCCTGGATCGACAAGGTTCCTTGAACAAACTGAGAGATTTCATGTTCTAAATGAAACCTTCGAGCAGAATTTTCTTGCAAATAAATCTTCTTTAAATAGAGCCACATTTCTTTAGCAGTCTTGTATGGTCGAAGATTCAGGATAAATTGGGCCTCAATAGATCCTAAAATCCAGGTCATGATCTGCCAATCTTTAACTTCCCATTGAGCTAGAAGCTTATCATCAGTAGGTTTGGGATCTGAATCATCAATATGTCCCCAGACTTCTTTACCCCTAAGGTAAATTTGAAATTGAAAAGCCCAAGTGGTATAGTTTTTACCATTAAACTTGATCAATTTTATATCGCCTTTCTCCATAATTATTAGTGCAAAGAGTGATCCAACTACTAGAAGAAAAACAACCAGAGAGTGCAAAATAGGAACCAAAAATAGCAAAGCACTGTAGCACCAAGCAATCTCAGAAGCAAATGTTACGTAGATGAACTACTAACTCAGTAGGAAAAAAACACAGAAAAACAGCCCCAGACGGCCTTGAGATCCTGTGCAGGAAGGGTTCGTGGGCCCCACAACGTGATCCAATCATAGATCAGAGGACAATATCCTGGAGTAGATCAAAAATTGCTTCCTCTGGTCCAAGTTTGATTGGATTTGGAGAAATATCCACAAAATTGGACGGCTGAGATGAAAACTGTGGGAGGAAAAATCGTCAAAAGTGCTAGAGGAAGAAAGGAGTGAACAACACCTGATCCGATGAAGAAAAAACCCAGAAAAATCTTCAAAAATCCTTTGAAGACCAGTCGATCAAGGCAGTAGCCTTCTTTGATGCTGCTGTGTTGATCGGAAGTAGGCTCAAGATGAGCTGCTCCAAGATACTGACGAAATTACTTCAAGACTCAGAACTAGAAGACTCTGATGAATCAAGGATTCTGAGATCTGATCTCAGAATGCACAATCAAAGAAAGAAACCAAGAGAGAATTGATCATACAGAAGAGATTAAAAGCTCTGATACCATGATAGTCTTTCACAAATGTAGTAGAGAATGAATATTGAGAAAATGTTCTCCAAAATGCATTGCCGTATCCTTTGATTTACTCTTCTTTATATAGATATTACAATCCTAAGATTAGGCTACAAGTTGCTATAAATCATGAAATTAAAGATCTAATTAGATCTCTAAAACAGGAAACTATATCCTAGAATATTCAATCTTATCCTAGAATATACAATCTTATCTCTCTGACTAGATCCCATAAATACAAGGGATGGGCCTAGTGAGCTGGGCCTATTATTATACAAGTGGGTTGGGCCTTTATACTTTAACACTTTGTTGGGACCGTCCGCGCGAATTCTGTTTCTCCATTCCGATCTATCTTGAGCCAAATCCTCAAATAAGTTATACTTCTTCATATCTATTTTTACTACCTCCATCCATGTCCTCTTTGGCCTACCCCTTCCCCTTGGTGGGCCATCAACCTTCTTAGCATGGATCAAAGTAGCTATGTAGCGGCTGCTATATTGAGCGTAGTGGCCAAGACCGCTATGGTAAATAGAATTTAGCACCACTATCTTCCGTTGCTGCCCCTACGGACTGCTGCGGAATGTGACTGATAGCTACTTTTCAATTTTTTTTGAAATACATAGCAAGTCTTATTTCTTTCCTTTTCTCTCCAAATAGCATTTTTATGCAACTCTTTTAACCTTCTATGCTGAAAAGAGCACCAAAACACAGAGGATCTCGTTGAATTGAAGTTATTGAACTTCTAAGTCTTTTTCTTGAGTCTTGACTTAAAGTTTGGTATATTGTTTATTTTGATGGTATTTCTTCATGACATAGTTATTTTTTTTTATTTTTTTAAGCGCTTCATTAGTTTTTAAGTTAGCATAACTAAACAACATGAATACATGCGAAAAAAAATGATCATTACTATTAGTTTCAATTCATATAACGATATGGGACCTCACAGTGGCGGACCCAGTATCTTCATTTGGGTGGTGTTAATCTTTTGCTGAACTTTGCTAGACATTTCTTATATTAACAGTTGTAAATGATAGAATTTATTGCGTTTAAATAGATACAAAATATTTAACTACATTAACTTGCATACATTTCTCTCATCAGAAGTCATCTAAACTCAAAACAAAGTTTTTAGAATTGCCCTTGATAGTTCTTCATGTTTTGAAACCGTTGCATGATTGTCTCATCATCAATGCTATTAAATATTTCCTTCTCAATATATACAAGCAAACAATCATTCATCTACTCATCTTCCATTTGGTTGTGCACTCGATTCTTCATGTTTTTTGTTTTTGAAAATGGTAACTGAATTCATTGCTCGAAAAAACTTTATAGTATAGGAGATACATACTGAACTCAAAAAGCCCCAGACAAACTTGGGGAGAGCAACCAAAACCAAAAAGGAGGGAGCTAAACCTAAAAAAAGGCAACAACCCCTAGAAAACAAGCTAAAAAAAACAAATGCAACTATGTTTGAAGAACTCCCTCTCTGGCGAGCCTATCCGCTTCGTCATTGGCCGAGTGCTTGATATGGTGGAAGGAAACATTGAAACCACCTGAAAGCTGTATAACCTCCTCAAAGATATCTGCCAGAGGTACGGGCGGGGGGGGGGGGGGGGGGTGGTTTGAAGATTGGGACGCCCATTGAATTGCGCAAAAAGGATCCCCTTCAACAAGTAATCGATGAGGATGGAGATTAAATGCTTCTTGTAGGCCAATTTTTGAGAGCTAACAATTCAACTTTGTTGATGGAAAAAAACCCGGTTGGGCCCGAGTAAGAAAGTATGGTATTACCTTCCTCATTATGAATAACCCCCCCACACCCGCTAGAACAGGATTACCCAGTTCACTATGATTAAAATTAAGCTTGAGGGCGCTGGAGGGGGAGGGCACCATCTAGGAGAGACCCGCATATGGTGAGGATTAGAGAGAGCTACCTCCTTCCAGTTATGAATAATGGAATTCATCGAGATCCCTTTGAAGATAGGAAGAGTAGAAACCCAAAGAGCCACTATGTACTTCAATTTGCCAACTAATTTGCAAACATCGGATGACTTTCCTAAGAAGCATCTCAAGTTTCTCTCTTTCCAAATGGACCAAATAGCTGCCAAGAAAGACACCTTCACATGATCCTTTCCCTCTTGTAGTCTCCAAAACTCAAATAAAGATGGGAGAGAGTTAGGTAGAGGACTAGATATGTGGAACCAAGTGAAGATTGACATCCATAAGTGGTGGGCTATAGAACAACATATCATGAGGTGATCAGTGGACTCTTCCGCTACTAAGCACATGGGGCAAGCATTCACAATGATGACCCGCCAATGTTGTAGGTTGTCCATTGTCAAAATTCCTCCTAGGATCGCAGTCCACCCGAAAGCAATCAGCCTCGGTGGGGCTTTAATACTCCAAAGGCTGGCCGAATTAAAATGGTTGACCACTGCAACTCTAGTAATAGATAGGAAGAAGGAAGTGACCGAGAATATGCCATCGGCAGAAGCCATCCAAACTCTTCTGTCTTTACCCTCTCTCGGGATGAATACCTCATCAAGAACATGCATCATAAGGCAGAATTGTGAGTCCTCAATCTCGTTTAGATTCCTTCGGAACACAGGTCCCCAAACAATATGCTCCCCTCTTCTTTCCATGTAGTCAATAACTTTGGCCTCCTGGTCACTGGCACAACGAAACAATTCCGGAAAAGAAGATGCTAGGCGGCATCCCCCACCCAAAGGTCCATCTAGAAACGAACTTTATCACCCTTGCCCACACGGAATCTCACCTGTCTGCGGAATAACTCTTCTGCAGCAAGGATCCCTTTCCATAAACTAGAAAAGCAATGTATAGGGTCTCGAATAGACCAACCATCCCTAGAAGTATCATACTTAGAGGATATGACTTTCTTCCATAAGCCATGAGAATCATCCCCAATTCTCCACATCTATTTACCAAGAAGTGTCAAATCCATTTCCTTCAGAGATCTAAGACCCAAACCACCCTCTTTTTTTGGCTTGCAAACTTGAGACCACTTGATCAAATGGAGTTTTTCTTCTCCTTGCCATGCCAAAGAAAATCTCTTTGCAGCGTCTCAATATGCTTGATAACCTCCATCGGGCACTTTGAAGAGCGACATGAAGTAAATTGAAAGATTGGCCAAAGAAGCTTTAATTAAGGTAATTATTCCACCGAAGGATAAATAATTAGCCTTCCATAAGGAGAGTTTCTTCTCCATTCTTTCAACTAAAGGGATTTAGAAGCTACACCACAACAAAGAGGAAGGCCCAAGTAAGAAGATGGGAGGGATCCGGCTTTGCATCCAAAGAGATTAACTAACCTTGTCAATCGATCTTCATTCACCCTCACACCTATCATTTCACTTTTAAATAAGTTAACTCTAAGGCCTGACACTGCTTCAAAACATAAGAGGATTGCCTTGATATTGCGAAGATGAATCTCGTTATCATTACAATAAAGGAGAGTATCATCTGCAAACTGTAGATGTGATATTTCCTGAGCACCATTAGAGGGAAAGAAGCCTTTAATGAGACTAGCATTACTCACTGCTTGTAACATCCTGCTTAGAGATTCACCAATGATAACGAATAAGAAGGGGGATAGCGAGTCCCCCTGACAAAGACCTCTAGTAGCGGAGAAGAATCCAGTTGGACATCCATTGATACGAATATAGAAGGTAGCTGTGTAATTACAGAAAGAGGAAGAGACAAAGGTTGAAGATGAACCGATACCTCAATAGGGGATCGTATGTATATTTATAATATCATTACACCCTAATCAAGGGCAATCAGAATAATAAACAATCAATCTCCTAATCTATACAAGGAATTAACAATTAATCTCCTAATCTATACAAGGAAATAAATCAGCATCAAATCAGAACATTATCCAAGAGGATCTGATATACAGTTGTGTACAAGCCCTTGGGCTGGGCCTAGTGGGCCTGAGCCGGGCTGGGCCTAGTGGGCCTGAGCCACATTATCTTCTACACTCCCCCTCAAATTGATGTGGTAATGCAGAAAACAACAATTTGCGAGTGAGTTCATGATGGCGTGGCTTGGGAAGTGCTTTGGTGAAAATATCCGCCAACTGGTCATGAGTAGAGACATGAGGCAATGTTATCTTCTCAGTGACCACATGCTGACGGATGAAGTGACAATCAAGCTCAATATGCTTCGTCCGTTCATGAAAAACTGGATTATTAGCAATTCTGGTAGCACTGGTATTGTCCCCATGAAGAGGTGTAGAATGATCAACAATGATACCGAATTCACAGAGAAGACGGCGGAGCCAGATGATTTCAGCACTTGCGGACGACATTGCTCGATATTCAGCCTCTGCAGAAGACTTGGACACAGTTGTTTGCTTCTTGCACTTCCATGAAATCAGAGAGTCACCAAGAAACATACACCAGCCAGTGGTAGATCGCCGAGAATCAGGGCAACCAGCCCAGTCGGCATCGGCATACGCTGATAAGCGCAGAGAAGTATCAGAAGGATAGAAGAGACCATGAGTAAGAGTGCCTCTAACATAGCGAAGTATACGCAAAGCAGCAGCAAGGTGGGGTTTGTGAGGATTGCTCATAAATTGGCTAACCGTATGGACTATGGACTGCATGAGAAATATCAGGTCGAGTCATAGTTAAGTAGAGCAAACTACCAACTATTCGCCGAAAAATAGATGGATCACCCAGGGGAGGGCCATCCTCTGCACTGAGTTTGTTGTTTAATTCCATCGGCGTATCAAAGGTGTGAGCTTTATCAAGTCTTGCTGAGGTGATTAAATCGGTAGCATATTTCCGCTGATGGACCCGAATGCCTGATTTGGTACGTGAAAACTCAAGCCCCAAAAAGTATGTGAGAGGACCGAGATCCTTCATTTTGAAGTGGCGAGTGAGATGGTGCTTGAGATTCGTAATGCCTGAAATATCATTGCCACTGATAATCATATCATCAACATAGACTAAAAGGAATGTATAACCCTTCGGTGTCCATCTAAGAAATAGTGAACTATCAGAATGACTCTGACGAAACCCAGCTTGAAGAATTGCTGCCCGGAATTTATCAAACCAAGCCCTGGGAGCCTGCTTAAGTCCATAAAGAGATTTTCGCAACTTGCAAACATGCTGTGGAGGACAAGCATATCCCGGAGGAGGTTTTAAGTAGACAGTCTCTTTCAAGTCGCCATGAAGAAAAGCATTTTTGACATCCATTTGCCATAGAGGCCAGTTGCGTGCTGCAGCGACACAGAGGAGAGTACGAACAGTGGTCATTTTAGCTACTGGAGCAAATGTTTCCTCATAGTCAATGCCATACTCCTGCTTGTAACCTTGCGCAACCAATCGGGCTTTATAGCGATCAAGACTCCCATCAGAGTTAACCTTTACAGAATAGATCCATTTACTGCCAATCACAGAGGTGCGTTCAGGAGTCGGTACCAAGTCCCATGTGTTGTTTGCTTCAAGAGCAAGCAACTCCTCAGTCATAGCATCCTGCCAATATGCAATCTTCGAAGCCTGTGAATAAGAGGTGGGAATAGGAGCACTATCCAAAGAAGTGAAAAGAGCAGGGAAGCCATATCTGTCAGGAGCAACAGAAGGACGACTAGAGCGTCGCAAGGGTATAACACTATCGGTGGAGGAAGTATTAATACCTGAGGGTGTAGGAGGCAGTATTGGGAGATGATCAGGAGAAGGAGGCCCCACAGGAGGAACCTTGTTACGCCGGACATAGACCTTGGTAATAGGTGGTGGTGGAGAAGTAGTTGCAGGAAATTGTGGCAGATAAGAGACAGCAACAGGATGTGTATCCAAACGCAAAGAGAAGAAAGGAATGTGTTCTAAGAAGATTACATTACGAGATATTCGCATGCGTTTCTCAGATTGGTCATAGCATAGAAATCCCTTGTGTTCAGTACTGTATCCTAGAAAGAGACATTTGGCAGCTTGAGGTGACAGCTTAGTGCGTTCTGTAGGTGGAAGATGGACAAAGCATAAACAACCAAAAACACGCAAGTGAGAATATGAAGGAGTATTACCAAAGAGAGCTTCATATGGAGTAGTCTTTCCTAGAACGGAGCTAGGATGACGATTGAGGAGATATACAGCAGTCTGTGCAGCATCACACCAAAAGGTGGGAGGAACTAAAGATGCAAGGAGGAGAGAACGAACAGTTTCAAGAATATGTCTGTTCTTCCTCTCCGCAACACCATTTTGCTGTGGAGTATGTGGGCAAGATTTTTGGTGAAGAATTCCTTTATCAGAAAGGAAGGCAGAAAATTCACGGGACATGTATTCTCCACCAGAGTCAGACCTAAGAGTTTTTATTTCTTTCTGAAATTGAATTTGAACCATTTTGTAAAACTTTTGGAAGAAAGAAAAAACTTCAGATTTGAAGCGCATGAAATAAATCCAAGTGAAACGAGAATGATCATCAATGAATGTCACATAATACTTAAAGCCTGTCCGACTCAAGGTGGGTGCAATTCCCCAAACATCAGTGTGAATAATATCAAAAGATGATAACGCACGAGAACTATGAATAGGAAAAGGCAAGATATGACTCTTACTCAAACAACACGTTTCACACTTAGATTGAAGGAAAGAGGACATCACTTTATTATTAAAAGTGGGTTCTAAAAAACCATTTTTAAATAGGGAAAGTAAATACGCATTGTTCACATGACCAAGACGACTATGCCACACAGTCCACAATTTATCTAACTGAGGAGAAGAAGAAGAAAAGAGAGAATGATGTCCAATGTCCAGCAGAAATAGTCGACCGTGTTTACTCCCTGTTGCAATCACCTTCCCAGTTTGCCGCCCCTGTATGACACAACCAGTGGAAGAAAAGATAATATGGTACCCATCATCAATAAGTTGTCCTACAGAAAGTAAATTGGCTGATAATTTGGGAACAAAGTAGACATTGGGAAGGTGGAGAGACTGGCCAGAGACACCAGATAAAATAATGGTACCAATTCCAGAGATGATTAATTGGTCTCCATTAGCAGTGGTGATTTTTTCTTTTCCAATGTAAGGGTGAGAGGCTGTAAAGCTACTTTCTACAGAAGTCATGTGGTTCGATGCTCCTGAATCTAGAAACCATGTGGATGGGGTGATGGATGAAGACAGAGATATTGAAGAATGAAAAGCTGGAAATGCTAGAGGAGAGTGAGATTGATACCGATCACCATTAGCATCATAATTGTCCATAGTAGAAAAGAGGCAGGAACAATACTAACAGCAAGGGACAGCAAATATGTAATAGCAACAATGTGGCGGCAGCAAAGAGGGCTAACAGTGGCAGCAGCAACAGTAAGCTTGCAAGCAGCAAATCGAAACAGCAGCAACTTTTGAAAACACAGCCAAAAAGTAGCAGAAACAGCAGTAGCAGGTCTAAAAACTCAGTGGTAATACTTGTCAGGTGGATGCTGGTAGCCAGAGGGTGAGGAAGGTGCAAACAGAAGTGCACAGTAGCAGCAACAGAGTACAGGGAAGCCTGACGTCCCTATCGTCAGCTGGTGAATCCACACGTGGGCCCCACAGAATGATCGAATCACAGATCAGGTTTGATCGCTGTAAAGTGGATCAAATGTACTTCCTTCAGGTCCAAATCTGATGAGATTTGGAAAAAGATCCACAAATCTGGACGGTGATGATGAAATCTGTCTTAGAAAACCGTCAGATGAAGAAGATGTTGGAAACTATCTCAAAGGTGATGGAAAAATTCCTGAAAAATCACCATAATTCCCAGAAAAATGAGTCGACCAACACTAGGTTGACAGTTGGTGCTGTTGCAGTGGTCGCTAGTGGTCCAATAGTGAAACAGAGAGCAAACGTGAAACAGATTGTCGAAACCGGTAAAAACCGTTAAGTTCGGCAGTGTGTCGATTTGAACAGGAACTTCATGAGAGGATCAACAGCAAGATCAGAGGTAGGGGATGGAAGGACAAGATATTTTCGCAACTCCAGGCCAAAGTTTCACTCAAATCGGATCAAAATCCACAAATTTGGACGGTTTTGATGAAAACAGAGGCAAGAAATAGAAGTATCACAAATGTTGCTGGAAACCTCACCTCTGATGGGAGAAAAAATCCAGAAAAATGCTCATAAATACCAGCAATGCTGGTCGACCAGGATGGAGGTGGTTTTGAGAGATGTTGAAGTTGATCTGAAGTGGGCCACGTCTTGATCAGGGATGATCAGAGAAGATCTGGCTGAAGAAAATGATCCCAGATGACTACTAAGGAGATGTTCAGAGATTAACCTTGCTCTGATACCATGTAATTACAGAAAGAGGAAGAGACAAAGGTTGAAGATGAACCGATACCTCAATAGGGGATCGTATGTATATTTATAATATCATTACACCCTAATCAAGGGCAATCAGAATAATAAACAATCAATCTCCTAATCTATACAAGGAATTAACAATTAATCTCCTAATCTATACAAGGAAATAAATCAGCATCAAATCAGAACATTATCCAAGAGGATCTGATATACAGTTGTGTACAAGCCCTTGGGCTGGGCCTAGTGGGCCTGAGCCGGGCTGGGCCTAGTGGGCCTGAGCCACATTATCTTCTACAAGCTGATCTCAGGCACTTTGAAATCCAACCCTGCCATTTGAGACCAAAGCCCATTCTCCTCATTAAATATTGCAAAAAATCCCAAATCCACCCGATCATAAGCCTTCGCTAGGTCCAATTTACAGATGATGCCAGGTTTTCGTTGTTTATATCTCGAGTGAATGCATTCATTTGCAATGAGCACGCCGTCTAGAATCCGGCGACCATGAACAAAAGCTCCTTGGGCAGCAGATATTAACTGAGGAAGTACTTTCTAAAGCCTGGTAGGTAGCACCTTAGCCAAAATTTTGTAAATGGAGCTGATGAGACTGATGGGCCGATAATCGTTAATGCATTCAGCAGTTGCTTTCTTCGCAATTAACATAATGAAAGTGGCACCAATATCTATATAATAAGGGAGCTCAGTTTTTGAATTCCTGGACTCTTTCCCCACCCTTGGATTTATGTACATATTTCTGTACATAAATCCTAGGGCTGAGAAGAGAATCAAAATCCTATTACAAAGGACAAGAGGATATGGGAGTGCCCTTGGTTTTCTGTGAAATTACGAAACGTGCCATTATCTTTTCAAAACTTCCATGAAAGTAAAGATATGATTAAATACACGGCTATGATTGCAATTGAGTGATTTAACAGTGTGGAATTTGGGCCCACAACTTACCAGTTTGCCCCTTCACATATATATGCTGTTTTTCACGGATTGTGGAATCTGAGCTAACTTGGATTGTTTTGGTAGCTGATGCAAACGTGGCTTGCATGCAATTGAACTAGACTGCTTATAGTAGTGGGCCACTCTGGTTTTCAATGGTGGTTAAACAATTCCGGCCGGGCTTGATTTGAAGCTAATTGATCCGATGGGCCACAAAGAAAATTTGGGTTAAATTTGTTAAATTTTGGGCGATGTGGGTTTGGTTTTCCCCATATTTAGTTGTGCTCAGAACGTGGTGCGCCGTGTCTCCAGGCACGGGCAATGACTAGTTCTTTGATAGTATGCCTCTTATCATGAAATTCTCTCATAAATTTCAAGACATCTTTTATGTCCTCAAAATCTTTGGAATAAGGCAAGGGGAAATCCGTCAGGACCGGCGGCTTTATCTCCTCCAAGGTTAAAGACCACCTCTCTCACCCCCTCTTCCTCAAAGTCCTTTTCAAGCTAGTCCACATCAAAAGCATTAATCATAGGTAGCTCCAAGTTATCAAGAGAGGGACGATTTATGTTTTCTTTCAAGAATAGATATGTATAAAAGGCTAACACAAGATCAGAAATTTCCTCAGTTTCCAGTCTTCTGTCTCCATCCACAAGAACAAAAATCCGATTTCCGATTAACACAGTTTCTGTAAGAAGCAAATCTGTGGAAAAGTTTAGCATTCCTGTCACCCTCTTTTATCCAAAAGGATTCTAGATCTTTGCCTCCATTTAATTTCCTCTTAGCTTTGGAAAGAAACTTTTCTTTTAGGATATGACGAAGAGAAATCTGACTATCCAAGAGCTGCCCCGCTTGCTCCTTAGAATCAATCTCCTTAATCGAGCACAGAAGATCTGCCATTGAAGCCTCCACACTTCCAAAACTAGTTTTGGCCCAATCTTTGATTTTAGCTTTTAAACTCTTCAACTTAGCTGTTAATCTAAAACCTGCCCATCCTTGAAATTGAAGTTCAGACCACCAAGAATGAATTAAATAAATAAAAAACCCTTTTCTCCCAACCACATAAGCTCAAAACGAAAGGGCTTTGGACCCCATGATTCCTTTTTAGAGTCTAAAACGATGGGGCAATGTGTAGAAGATAACAAGCCCAGCCCAACAAAGGCCCATGTATAGCCTCCCACACGTGGGATATACTTAAGATTGTGTAGCTGTGATTTAGTAGCTGATTTCTCTCATTCATGTATAGGATAGGTTATATTCTTTCCATTCTTTTGTTTATTCTAATTTGTACTCTTTACATAATTATAGCCTTGATTAAGGCATAATAACATTATAAATAGAATAGTCGATGCTCAATGTAGGCATGACCTTCTCCCACTGTTCTTCTTCTTCCTCTCCTTTCTCCACTAATCACGCCAAGAGGGAGAATGAACCAGTAATCAGACAGAAAGCAATAGCCTAAAAGGTCTGAAATTTGGTTCAGATCTGTTGCTGGAGCAAAAAACCAAAAAAACAAACCCAAAAGAGGAAGAAAATGACCCTCTTTTTGGTGCTAGAGTGGGCACGTGGGGCCCACAATGAGATCAAGACTCTGATCAGTGAACACAGTCCTCTGTGTGATACTACTGTCTACCTTTCAGATCAGGTTGCATACCAATCTGATGAAAATCCGCAAAATGGGACGGATCTGATGAAAACTATCTTGAAAAACTAGGAAATCACAAGAAGTAGTATATGGCCTACCTCAGATGTGTCAAAAATTCTGAAAAAAATAACCAGAATTCCTATAGAATATGGGCGACCCTTGTGAAGTGGTTTGTTTGTGATATTTGGATGATCGGATGATGGCCCACCTTTGAGTTCCTCTCTGCAGAATGACGACACAGTGAAACTGCTGGGAGAAAGGGTTCTCTGTCTAGAACCTTGAGAAGAGATTTCAACTAAGAGACAGTTGAGATGAGATCCCACAGAGCTCTGATGCCATGTAATAATGTGTGGAGAAAGGAGAGGAAGAAGAAGAACATAGGGAGAAGATCAAGCCTACATTGAGCATCGACTATTCTATTTATAATGTTATTATGCCTGGCTCTAATTATGTAAAGAGTACAAATTAGAGTAAACAAAAGAATGGAAAGAATATATCCTATCCTATACATGGAATGAGAGAAATCAGCTACTAAATCACAGCTACACAATCTTGAGTATATCCCACTTGTGAGAGACTCTTTATTTAAAATCTCCTCCAGGATATGTTGGTCCTCCAAAGCATGTTTGTAAATTGCGGAAAGCTCTTCATGGACTTAAACAAGCTCCCAGGGCTTGGTTCGATAAATTCCGGGCAGCAATCCTTCAAGCCGGATTTTATCAAAGTCACTCTGATAGTTCCCTCTTCCTACGATGGACACCGAAGGGCTACACATTCCTCTTAGTCTATGTTGATGATATGATTATCAGTGGCAATGATATTGCCGGCATTACGGATCTCAAACACCACCTTACTCGCCACTTTAGAATGAAGGATCTTGGTTCTCTCACCTACTTTCTGGGGCTTGAGTTTGTGCGCAACAAATCAAGCATTAGGGTCCTTTAGCGCAAATATGTGACAGATTTGATCACTTCGGCCAGGCTTGATGATGCTCGCACTTTTGATACGCCTATGGAATTAAACAGCAAAATTAGTTTAGATGATGGCACTCCCCTGGATGATCCCTCTGTTTTTCGGCGGATAGTTGGTAGTTTGGTCTACTTAACTATGACTCGGCCGGATATTTCTCATGCAGTTCATACGGTTAGCCAGTTTGTTAGCAATCCCCACAAACCTCACCTTGCTACTACGTTGCGCATACTCCGCTATGTTAAAGGAACTCTTCATCATGGTCTCTTCTACCCTTCTGATACTTCTCTACAATTATCAGCTTATGCGGATGTTGACCGGGCGGGCTGTCCGGACTCTTGGAGGTCTACCACTGGTTGGTGTATGTTTCTTGGAAAATCTCTGATTTCATGGAAGTGCAAGAAGCAAACCACTGCATCAAAGTCTTCTGCTGAGGCAGAATATAGGGCAATGTCATCCGCCAGTGCTGAAATTATTTGGCTACGCCGCCTTCTATGTGAATTAGGTGTTCTTGTTGGTAGTTCCACACCTCTCCATGGGGACAATACCAGTGCTACCTGAATTGCCAACAACCCAGTCTTCCATGAAAGAACAAAGCACATTGAGATTGATTGTCACTTCATCCGTCAACATGTTGTTACTGAGAAGATAACTCTGCCTCTTGTCTCTTCTTTTAACCAGTTGGCGGATATCTTCACCAAAGCCCCTCCCAAAACGCATCATCATGATCTAACTAACAAATTGATGTTTTCTACATCAATTTGATGGGGAGTGTAGAAGATAGCAGGCCCAGCCCAACAAAAGGCCCATGTACAACATCCGACACGTGGGATATCCTTAAGATTGTGTTGCTGTGATTCAGTAGCTGATTTCTCTAATTCCATGTATAGGATAGGATATATTCTTTCCATTCTTTTGTTTATTCTAATTTGTACTCTTTACATAATTAGAGCCTTGATTAAGGCATAATTACATTATAAATAGAATAGTCGATGCTCAATGTAGGCATGACCTTCTCCCACTGTTCTTCTTCTTCCTCTCCTTTCTCCACACATTATTACACTGTGATTTAGTAGCTGATTTATCTCATTCCATGTATAGGATAGGATATATTCTTTCCTATACATGGAATGAGAGAAATCAGCTACTAAATTACAGCTACACAATCTTGAGTATATCCCACGTGTGGGAGGCTGCACATGGGCCTTTGTTGGGCTGGGCCTGTTATCTTCTACACAATGATCCGAGGTTGATTTTGGCAGTGCACCCTGAGAAGAGTGAGGATAAAGGTCCTCCCTATTAGCTGAAATAAAAAATCTGTCCAACCGAGTCATTACAGGAGGTATCTGGTGGTTGGACCACGTGAAGGAGGCCCTATTTAACGGTAAATCCAGAAGACTGACTGTTTATCCAATAAGAGAACCCACACATTTCAGGGGACATTCTACAACATCCTAATTTTTCTTCTGGAAATCTGATGATATTAAAGTCGCCCCCAATGTACCACGGCCCTGACCATCTTGCTCTAACCGCATCCAACTCCCTCTAGAAATCTGCTCCTCTCTGGCTAGCATTTGGACCATAGATAGCATATTTTTTTATTTTATTTTCATAGCAGTGGCAACTGGTGTGAAAATAAGTTAAAGGATATGTGACATCCCTTTTTGTTTCTACCATCTTCTGAGCAAGGCCGCTAATTCCTTTCACTTCTAAGAACTTACTATTGGTGTGCATATCAATAATAAAAGTCTCAAGCTGATTACCAAGTCTCATTCGATCTAAGTATGAAAAATCATTTGGATATTATTGAGAAAGCCGGATCAGTTTTTTCTTATCGAAAGCAAGAATGAATCATGTGGATCCAAGCATGCCGCACAAAGAAGCAACTTGGTTTTCACCACATTGAATCGACGGTCGACTCTTTAAGTTTCACATCAATAGTAACATAGAATATATTGACTTGGAAATAACGTAAGTTTGTCAATTCAGCTTTGCTC
Organism: Litsea cubeba; assembly: GCA_012931725.1. Lineage (NCBI taxonomy): Eukaryota > Viridiplantae > Streptophyta > Magnoliopsida > Laurales > Lauraceae > Litsea > Litsea cubeba. The sequence continues at coordinate 29,003,781 of CM022952.1, read as the reverse complement.
CATGATCGCTTTCGTTCAACAAACATATCTTCAATATTGGGAATGATCATTTCATATTTATCACAAAATGAATGAACTTTAGAAAGGAGAGAATCCCACCCATCATCTCTCATCATTTGCATTCGTTGATTTGATATTCTCACTAGTTCCATAGCACATCGACCATTATATATCTTGATCTTTCACTGCAATGCCTTCGATGATTCATTCATGATCCCCAATATATCTCTCGTCAAATGCATTTTAAATGCAAAATAAAAATCTTCCAATACACAAAATAAGTTAATTGCAGAACCCTTGTGTTGTATTATCGTCTGAAATAATTTCAAGCACATCAACCACAGAGGAGAACATGAGAGTTAAGTTAATGCGGCATAATGCTAGCCCTAATGTGTATCTCTCAGCCGTTTGAGGCTAGTCTCTTGATTCAAACCTTGTCTACTTTCAAGCTCACTAGTATTGAGGGCTTCAATGACTTTAGCAGGTTGTATATTTTGGAGCATGTCGTAACGTTTACAAGAACCTCCAAAGACATTCAACAAAGTAGAAACCAAGTAGAAGAAAGTGGCAATTGGTTTGTGTTCTTTTGCAACGGCAATGAGTGTTAACTGAAGCTGATGTGGAAAACAATGAACATAGAATGCAGTGGGATTCTCATTTTGAATGAGTCTTTGGAGGCCATTAAGTTCACCCTTCATATTATCCCATCATAACCTTGCCCGAGCAAACTTGTTATGCTCAATCCATGCCTGGAAAATATCGCTTCGTTGGCCGCCTTAAATGATTGATCTTTATTGTATGCGACATGTTCAATGGCCAAAAAATGCTCAATTACACATCCCTACTTATACACATAGCGTGTAACAACTGCAATTTGCTCCTTTATAAAGATATCCCGAGATTCATCCACCAAAAGGGGAAATGGTGCATCTCCAAGCTCGGAAATGATAGCCTGAGTTTTTTCTATGGTAGATTCATTTACATTATCTTTTTTAATCTTAAGCAAGGTCAATTTCAAATTTTCAGGAGCATTTCGTAATACAAATCTTTTAATATCTTCATTTTGATTGGCAAGCACTTGCAAAATCTCAAGGAAGTTATCCATGTTTTTTAAATCCTCAAATTCATCATGACCATGAAAAAGGCAACCCTTAGCGTAGAAGAAAGCGAATGGCAAGAAGTGTTGCCTTCAAGCGGAGTCGATAATCCATTCGAGCTTGATCCGATTGCTTGACAATAATCGTTTCAATTTGTTGCTTATGATTTAATAAATTTCGACACTTCTCATGTTCTCGATTGTGAGCACTATTTGGGCCTCCCTTATGATCTTCAATTCTTCCTTTTTTTCCTCCAACTTTTAAATCCTTGAGTTATAAAAGCATTATGATGTGCTCCGCTTCCAAAAAGATTACCACATAGGCAAAATAAAGCATCTTTTTCTATCTTGTACTCTAACGTACCATAATCTTTAAACCAAGCAGGATTAAATTGTTTCTTTTCTTGTCCACACCCAGTATAAGGAAATTTATGGTCACGAGGTTGAATAGGCCCCTTTTGTAAATACGCTCTTTGAATTTGGTCCCTGTCCATGGGATAATAACTCGAGATTGGGTTCCTTAACCCAAGATCTGCAGGAAGATATGCCAAGTTAACATCTTCATGACTTTTCTTCGAAGTTGATGGCACTAGATCATTGTTATCATTCTCTAGAGTCGGAGATGGTAGGTTAGGAGATGATTTTCTTTCGTAATAATTTTCCATATATGATTAAAAGATAAAGAGAATTTCAACAAAATCAACACCAGTCTAAAAAATGCGTAACTTAGTTGAAACGCATAATTTAATTTTAGTTGGTAAGGCTGGAACATGTCTAACAACTTGATTAAGCCCAGACCATGAGAGCATCTCCCCATCTTATTCAAGGAGAGCATCTCTTTCTCCTTCTATCTCTCAAAGTGAAGAGAAAAGGGGTATGAAACAGGAGAGGTGCATGGGGTACTAAATTCAATGCATAAGGTTCATTGAAAGAAAAGGAAAGGGCATCTGGAACCTCACTATATCATGTGATCTCTCCCAATCCATCACCCTTATTATATGATGCATGCCTGAGAAGATTCTCTTTTCTTAGTTCAGGATGATATCCGTTTTTGATACACACTATGTGAACTCAAGGTGGAACATGGCTTGTCCATTTAAGCCAAGCCTGGCACGCATCGTATGTGGATAAAACCGAGCTCAAACCAATGGAAACCAAGCACAGTCAACTTAAAGCCCTAACCAACATTCCTTACCAGAGTGCAATTTGGGTTAAGATTGGACTCATTTCAGGTATTGAAATTTCTGGTTAACTTTCTAGAAGGGTATAAAATGAAGGCAATATTTTTTTACTAGCCCAACCAAAATTCAGCAACAAGCCTCCCAAATCCTAACTAGCCCAACAAAAATTCCACTTTTTGGTTTGTGTTTGACCATCCAGGTTTAGGTTAGCCCTAGGTGCATACCCCTTCATTGAACCATTAGCTTAGAATCTCTATAGTGACCAAGATATGTTTTGAAGGAAGCTCCTATTTTATTGAGTTCTCATTTGTGCATGTTTTATAGTCTATTAGTACTGATCCTTGATTTTCTTTATAAATTTTATGTGTTTAGTGCCCTATACAAATAAATAAACTCTACCCTCAAACATGAAAAGCTTCTTGAATAATTTTTTGTAGCATTTCACAAGAGAAACAAGTTATTCTTGATTGAAAGAGAAACAAATTTTTAGATAAAAAATGACTGTTGTTGATGAATCAACCCAATTAGGCAGAATGATATAAAAAAATTTAAATCTCAATCAAATGCAAACCCATAAAAGAAAAAAACAACCAAGCCACACATCCCATGAAATAAATATAACCTTCAACTGCTATAAAAAAAAGAATTAACAAAAAAGGACATGAGCAAAGCTGCCTCTTTCCTTAGAGAGAGTCAGAGAGATGGCTGAACGAAGAGACTTTGGGGTTTTCTTCCAGAGAGAGATGGCCAAACCAGACTGAGAGATTTGGGGGGTTTTCAGAGAGAAAGTGCCAAAGAGAGGGAGTCGACGGAGACACTGCTACGATTTTAGGGTTTTTTGCGTTATAGCGATTTTAGGGTTTTTGCCAGAGAGGAGGAAAGAGATAGAGAAAGAGATGGCCGGATGGTCGGAAAGAGGAAGCCTTACGGGCTGTAGGGTATGACTAAGGTAGTGTTTTGGTCTAGAGTCTGGAGATGTTTAACTGATTTGGGGCTGGGAGGTTGAATGGAATCGAGGGTGAGGTTTTCGCTTATGAAATGGGGTTATGCAGGACATGGGGTGGGGGCGGGATTGGGCCTCAACTGGTGCATGGCCCATGTGGCCCATGGCCGTTTAAGGAAGCCCATAATTTAACCTGGTATGACCGCATCCACTATCTATAACGTGGGTTTGCCCCTGGGACCTCATAAATGAGGGGACAGCTACACCCCCTTATCTTAGTTACTTTTGTAAGAAAAAAACATATTCTATCATTTTCCAATATTATGGATTTTCTGAAAAATTTTCATATTCTTTTATGGTTTTTTTCAAATCGCACCGCTAAGTAATGTTTCAGCGATGGGCCGCTATTTCCGTTGTTGCCGCTATTTTCATCTTTGTTTCATAGCCAAACTTTTCCTTACCGGTGTTGTTGCCGGCCTACGTTGGACATGTCCAAATCATCTCAAACGGGTTTCTCTAATTTTATCTCCGATTGTTGCTACCCCTAAATGCTCTCGAAAGCGCTCATTTCTAATTTTATCATTCCTTGTTTTACCACACATCCACCTCAACATTCTCATGTCTGCTACATCTAGTTTGTGCATACGTTACTTCTCGATTGTCCAACATTCTGCTCCATAGGTCATAACTGGTCTAATCGCTGTCCTGTAAAATCTTCCCTTCAATTTTGTTGGCATTCGTCGGTCACAAAGCACTCTAGAAGCAAGTCTCCACTTCAACCATCTCGCTCTTATCCTATATTCGACATCTTTATCAATCTCCCCATCATTACTAATTATAGAGCCAAGGTAATGGAAAGAATCACTTTGGTATCTCACGATCTTCAATTCTCATAGTAGTTTCAGATCTTTCTATATTCCCACTAAAGTTACAATCATGGTTTTAAAAACCGGCCGATACCGGTTCGTATCGGCTGATACGAACCGGTATCGGCCGATACCAAACCGATATCTCGCTGAGATATTGGTATCGGCGATACCGGTTTATAACTGGCCAAAATATCGCGAGATATCGGCCGATATGATGTTCATATCGGCCGTAACGATATCTCGGCCGATATTTTGAAAATATCGGCCGAGATCCCTTAAAAGCCCAAAAACCCTATTTTTTTCCCATTCTTCATCTTCTTCCCCTCTCCTCTTATATAAAATACCCCTAAAAACATATTTTTTAAACTATTTTCCCATCTTTATCTTCTTCCCCTCTCCTCTCCAAACTCCTTAGAGCAGCAACCAGCATATAAGTAACGGGAGTTGCAGGACTATATAAAAGGGACACATGTTCTTAAGAAGGGACATTTGTTTTCAAATGAAGAACTTCATAAAAAAATTTGGTGGCGGCCGTTACGTATCCTTTTTTTTTTTTTTTTTTCGGGGGCGCTGCCCCCTGGACCCCCGCGAGCTGACCGGTCAGCTCGACCCCCACCGGGGGATACCCCCGGACCCCCTCTGCGAAGCGCATGTTTTAGAGAAGTGGCAATCAAGAATACAAAATGATCCTACTTGAGTTAGATTTGATGTTACTCACTTATTTTTCCCAAGATCTAGTATTTTAAAGCGTAAATCTAAATTTTTTTATTTCCAAAATTTGGGGCTTTTCTTGAAATCAATTACATTTTTCCACATTAGTGTTCAAATGCATTGATAATGTGTTAGTTTAAAATAGATCTATACTTTTGGAACAAAGAAGTATGAGTTTTTGCCAAAAATTGTGGTTGCATTATGTCAAATTTATGATATTTCATCTTATTGATTATGAGCATCAATAATGGTTGCATTATATAAAATACTGGAAAATAAAGCGAACAGCGACACAGACAGGACTCATAACTTAAGGTGACCAAGATTTTGATTTATTGTTGTTACTAATGGGAAAAAATATTGTTTTCCAACATTTTCTAATATTCTAGATTTTTTGAATATTTTTGCGAATTTTTTTGGATTAAAAAAAAAAATTCACACCGCGACGACCGTGACGGACCGATATCCGCGACGATATCGGTTTTTCGGCCCAGCCGATACCGCGACCGATACCGAGATTTTAAACCATGGTTACAATCCATATATTCTGTGTTTTTACGGCTTATTTTAAAGCCTTTGGAATCTAAAGCCTTCCGCTATCCCTAGAGTTTTGCATTCACAGCATCTGTTAATTCATTTACTAACACTATATCATATACAAATAACATACACCAAAATACCTCTTCTTGAATATGAGCAGTTAACTCATCCATAATTAGTGCCAAGAGATAAGGGCTTATGCTGACCCTTGATGCAAACCTATGATCACTGGACATGTTCTCACACTCATTACTGCTCCTTCATACTTGTTTTTAATAATTTCGATATAACATCTTGGAACATATCTTTTATTTTATACCCATCAAATTAAATCTCTAGGTATCCTGTCGTAGGCTTTTTCTAAATCGATGAAGACTGAAAAATTTTCTCTTCGCTCGATATTTTTCCATTAATTGCCTAAGTGAGAAGATAGGTTCAATTGTTGGCCTCTCTCATATAAAACCAAATTGATTTTCAGATATCTTGGTCTTCTGTCTAAATCTTTGCTCCATTCCTTTCTCTCATAGTTTCACAGTATGACTCATAAGTTCATCCCACGATAGTTGATACAATTTTGAATATCTCCCTTGTTCTTATATATAGGTATTACAACACTTTTTCTCCATCCGGCATTTTCTTTGTCATTACTGTCTTATTGAAGAGTCTAGTTAACAAAATCTCCCCAACTTCTCCTAAGCATTTCCAAGCCTCAATCGGGATGTCATCCGGACCCGTAGCCTTTCATGTCTTTATTTGTTTTAATGCTTTCCTCACTTCCACTACTCTAATTCTACAAAAAAAAAGAAAAGAAAAAAAAGAGTAGGCTTTGCTGATGAACTGTCTCCTATACAGTCTTCATTTAAAAGTATGCTAAAATATACCCTCCACCTTTAATATCGTTGTCCTTCACTAGAACCTTTTGGTCATTATTGCTCTTAATACATTTTTGCAATGATCAGTCCCTACTTGTCCTTTCTCTTATTTTTGCAAGCTTAAAAATATCCTTCTCTCCTTCTCTTGTTCCCAACCTATTATATAGTTCATCATATGCTTTGCACTTTGCATCACTTACTACTTTCTTAGCTTCTTTCTTTGCCTTCCTGTACATCTCGTAATTTCCCATATTCCTAGTACCCTGCCAAACTTTGTAACATCTCTTCTCTCGAACAGCTTCCTAAACCTCTACACTCCACCACCAAGTTTCTTTATTATAGTGTCTTTTCCCTTTCGACTCTCCAAGAACTTCTTTTGCAGCCTTCCTAATACGGTTAGCCATTGGTTTCCACATCATAGTTGTTTCTCCCTCAAAATTCCAATCTCCATCCTCAATCTCTTTACCCTTAAATATTGTTGCTCTTTCTTCTTTCAAATCCCCCCACCTTTTTTTAGGGTACATTTTATTTACTACTACTCTTTTTCTACTGTTAATGCAAGTATCTAAAATTACTGACCTATGTTGTGTGCTCAAACTCTCTCCTAGAATAACCTTATAGTCTTTACAAGCCAATCAGTCACGTTTTCGAACTAGAAAAAGTTTATCCGGCTCCTTCTAGTTCCATTTTTATAAGTAATTAAATGCTCATCTCTCTTTTTAAAGCAAGTGTTTGCTATTACAAGGTCAAATGCTAATGCAAAGTCCAAGATAGTGTCTCCTAACTCATTCTTTTCTCCAAATCCTTGTCCTCCACGCACTCTCTCATATCCTCTATTATCCTTTCGTACATGTCCATTTATGCCCCATCCTAGGAAAGTCTTTTCACTAGTTGGAATTTCTTGTAGTAAACCATCCATCTCCTACCAAAATTGGCTCTTGACACTTTCATCTAATCCTGCTTGAAGAGCATATGCACTAATGATATGAATTATGTATTCCTCTAACACTAGTTTAATTGCTCTCTTTACCCATGCAAAATTTTTTTTTTTTTCAAATCCTTATCTACAACTATACCCACTCCATTTCTTGTATTGTTCTTTCCTGCATAAAAATGTTTATAACCATCAGTGAGCTCCTTAGCTTTATTCCCCTTCGACTTTGTCTCTTGTAGGCAGGTTACACTAACTCCTTTTCTTTTCATTACCTCGACTAACTCCATGCTCTTGTCTGTCAAGGTTCCTAGATTCCAAGTATGAAGTCGAATCTTCCTCTTCTATTGTTGCTGTTGGACTAACTTCTTTAGCCGCACTCATCTAGAATGGTGCGGTAACCCTTGCTCACTTTCTTCAACCGAACAACGCTGCAATGTGTCACTTTAAGCGGGGAACGCCCTAGCATGATCTCGGAATGTTGTAATCTCATAATTCATGTCTGGGTTGTGACAAAATCATAATAAAATGATGCCTCTAAACCATTAAATTTTAGGGTCATGGATCAAAAGGTTAGGATGATCGTATGGACTCAAGATTTTGCATATGGGTAGGCCTCATATGGATCATGATCATCATCATGCGTCCTAGCGGGCCCAACTAGGAGGGGTGTTTTCTCTTTAAAAAAACGCCCGGGCTCTGTGTAGCGCGCACACACACACACACATATATATATATATCAACGGTCCAGTAAATTTGGATCTGATCGAAAGTTTGTGGACATGTGCAGTTTGGTGGGGGGGGGGGGGGGGAGATGAACCAAAGGTGGGCCCCACAAGCATGAGCTTACAAAACTTTATCCTAAGCTCAGCCTTGCACACTCTCTCTCTCTCTCTCTATATATATATATATATCTTTCTATATACCCTCACATTTAAGTTGTTGCCATTGGATATGGATGTGAGGGCCCCCACCTTATCTCTCATAGTAAGGTGAGAGCGTCTCCCATAAATATATATATAGTGGGCCTGGAGAAGGCCTGAGTCTGCGGCTTGCCTTAAACGTGGGTTCGACTCTGCCTGTCAGACCTGCTGGGTAGTCTGAATATTGTGTTATTGGATTTGGATTCGGGTGACCCAGGTCCATTGATTGTCTCATATGGCTCTAGGATCAGGGGAAATTCCTTTGCTATGAGCCAGAAACAGTTAGATCAATGATCAAATGAAAAGCTATAACACTTGGCATATTAAGTTCTTTAGCTTGCTTCTTGCTAACTACTGCTGTTCATGCATTTCGGTTTTTTTCTTTTTTCCTTTTTTGTTTTTTGGGTTGGGCATTTGTAATCATTGTCTAAATTCACAAATATAGTTGAGGAACAGAGATAGTTTCAAGCTTTTTTTTTTTTTTTTTTTTATTGAAAGAGTTAACATAGTTTCAAGCATTTTTTTATTGAAAGAGTTAAGTTCCGAATGAGATCATTTATATCCAATGAAATGATTGGCTTTGGAAGCAATGCTTGAATTATCATCTTTCACGCAGGCCTGCCATACGAAAGCAGAATATGAGGAGTACGGTGCAAGCATCTGCCGTACAAATCCAGTCTTCAAAGGGATGTATTAAAGTGGATACAGGTTGCTCTATGAGCTGATTGTCTGTGTCCATCTTCCAATGTATACTTCTGGAGTTCTCACCAGTCCCCACTCCTTGCAGACACGCTTGGCTGTATTTTGTCACCCGAATTTGCTCATGAAGTGCACATTATCTCATATGAGAACTGTATTATAGATGTCAAGTCTAGGTCATAAGTAGGCAAGGAATTTGGTTCTTTAATTTGCATCTGTACTCTTTTCCATGGATAGGTTTTATGTTTGACAGCTCCTTTAGGCGAGGCTTGATCAGTGCGACATGAGCTAAGCTGAACCGATTTTTTGCATTCAGCTTAGTTGAGTTGAATAACATTTTCCTGTAGTGATTATTCCATAAATGATATCTTAACACTTCTGTTCTTTGTTAATAAGGAGCTGATTAAAGTTACATTACCTTGCTCAATATGTGGATTGTTGGGTTGTGCTTGTATCTGGGGGACATTTTTTTTTTTTTTTTTCATCTCTTAGATGAGTTTCTCATGAAGAATTATGTAAAAAGGATCCATGAACCAGTGATCTCGGTTGTTGACGCGGTGGGTCCCAACTTGTATTGGGATCACTCAGAATTCTTTGTTTAATTGGCTTTATTTTCTGGACAGTCAATGAATTTTCCTTTTCTTAATCTTTTATGTTAAAGCTAATGATTGAATGGTTGGAACTTCGGCTAGACAATCTTGGGAGTCGGATTGACTATTTGAATGTTGAGGAGCCATGTGAAACAGTTGAACCCATAAATTTGATATGATGAACAGGAATTAAGTGAGCTCTGATCCTTGGAACTTTTGAGTTTGTGAAATGGTTAGAGATGATTTGGTGATCCAGACCATTGAGCTGATTTTCTTGCTTTCTTTCTTTCTTTCTAACTTTTTTGTTGGGTTTTTATTTTTGGCCAGGTTGGGCTACAGGTTAGGAGTTATACTTTAAACTTGAAGAACCAGGATCGATCCCTGGACATGCATGACTTGCTTGGCATCATTCTGAAAATGTTTCATTTTGATAACAAGTGAGAAAAAAAACTTAATTGGCTCCTTTTCTTCACATCTATAAGATCTTCTCCTCTCTCTCTCCCTCATTTCTCTATCACTTTAGATTATCTCTCTTACAAAAATACCTACCAAATAAGTTTTTCTTCATTCAATCACAGAATAAAGCATTCCTGGAATGATGCCAAACAAAGCCGTGTTGGCCATTGAGCTGATTGTTTCTGCAATGGATAATACAATGTCCTGAACATTGCCATGCCGTAAAGATCCTGGTTATATTATGGTCGACGCTTTTATGTTGAATGTAGACCATTTTCTTTTCATCATGAACTGAAGATTCGCTCAAAGTGAAACTCATGGCATGTTAAGTTGAAACCAATTCATAGAAGAGTTTGTGGAATTTGTATCCTACCCAAAGATAGTTCCAATAGAAAACCAATCAGCCCAACGTAAAATGTAATCCAATGCATAGCTAACATAGAAACCACTGAACAGTTCACAATCATTTCTTTACCCAGATGGCTAGCAACTTTAATTGGATTTTTTTTTCTTCATATCTAATGAGCAAACCCCTGTTTATTCAGTGAACCAGGAGGTCACATGCTGGGCTTATATTTTGAAGGCCCCATTATGCTCTTATTTAGTTTAGACTAGTATTACCTAGTAATTGTAATTATTTTATACATCTGAAGATCTGAACCCTTTGTTTTACACCAGATTGTTATTAATTTGCAAGCCGTTGATCAAATGGCTAGGACCTTGATGTGTTGTTTTTATTTTTATTTTTTGGGATCATGATGATACCAAGTTGTGGTGACCATAATCGTCTTGCAAGTCTCCAAATATAGTTATGATAATGTTCAAAAAAATCTCAGACTTGAAATTTATTTGAGAAATCATGAGGCCAAAGGTTTTGTAAACTTGTGAGATTAATATATCTCAGCATCAAGGGAATTAAGGAAATTCATACACAACACCTGCCTATTCTAGTATCTAAAGCTAACTATCTCTGCTATTTAAGTTTTTACATACAACTTATATTCTCATGACAATATTAGTCAACCACCTTGACTGGTAAGCAAAATATCTTTTTAATTGTTGTAGTAAAGTTGTTGTTTGATTCTAATTAGAAGAATAACTTAAATCAAAACAATAAATTACTCTTTCGAATCAAAGCATTAAATTAATATCTCATCCTTTATTTAAATAGAGTTATCATGACAATTTTTAACTTAGTTTGGACCACTTACAAAAAAAGAAAAAAAAAACCCTTAGTTTGAACCTCATATAGTTTATTTTTAATGGTAAAACATAACTAAGGATGAGCTATGGAGGTTGATTTTAATTAAACAAGTTTTTATCTTTTTCAAATGGTTTTTGTTGTCAAAAGCAGGATCGGAAAGACTCCAAGTTGACTCGTGAAAAGGATGAGTCACCTCATTTTTAACAAGGACCAAGTTAAAACTAGGAGAGAGTTAGTAACAGCTTGTGAAGTGTGTCGTAGAAGATGTTACCTTTTTCGCGGCAACATGATCCTTGCCTTTAAGGTTGGACTTCAAGATCCCCTCCACACATTAGAAGGATGGGAAATCTGGAAAGTAATTGCAACACAAAATGTGGTTGAGGAAGGTTTTGAAAAATCAAGTACCTTGTCTCCTTCCGTTTCTGTGGACGAGGGCCTTGTACAGACAGCTCCTTCGAACATATGAAAAGGTAAGCAGTGTTGGTGCCTGATCACACATACATATACCTTGGGATCAATCCCGGGCGCTTCAACTTTAATGTATCACTCCTTAACCAATAGTCCTACTTAGCTCAAAAAAAAAAAAAAATGGAAAAAAAAATATTGTAAGGATGGTTCCTTTTTTTTTTTGGTTTCCTTTTTATATTTGCATTTTTAGGTAATTAAATTGAGTTAAATATCATGAATCCAGGTGAAAAAAATGTATATTTAAATTTTATAAACATTTAACCAATTTGTACTTTCTTTTGAAATAATTTCTCCCTCGAGTCAAAGTTTTTGAGTTGAGCGAGTCGTAGTCTCAAGTTATCCAATTTGGTTCAGTGACCTGACTGATATTATCATAAATATAGGGGGTTCAATGCAAAAACTGAATAGAAGATGGTGTTTTTGTAAATATTAGAAAAACAGTCCACATGAATCCGCTCGTGATGGGAGATAACTAGGAGCATGTTTTGTGTTTAGGTTTTGTGACCTCCTGTGTGCGTTTGCTACTTTGTATTATAATATTGGCATTTGGCAATGCAATGCAACCCTTGTAAACTGAAGGTATTTGATCTAGGTAGTACACGATCAATCTAAACTATTGAATCGTGGGCCAGTTGTTATGCCATTGAACTTCACCTTAAATTAGATGGATCATTCAATCTTCACCGTTAAAGTCTACGTCAATCAAAAAAACGGTTGACAAGGTACCAAGGAATGTGGAAACACAATCTCACCTGAAAAAGGTCAGTGTGTGTGGTCCAAGGTCAACCAGCCAAATCACACATTCTTCTTCCATTGCATTGTCAAGATTAAATTTTCTTCATCTACATCCCACAACAAGCCATCAATCGACATTGGCTCATTTGTGCTATATTTGAATTTCACACCATGATGGATTTTCGTGGAAAAGTAATTCTTATTCGCTCTTGTAGGAAGTTCTTCATAGAGTTTAGGAAAAAAAATAGTTAAATATTTTAAAATCTTTCCACATAGAAAAGCGTTGCACCTAAAAAAAAAGATGAGAGCAAAAAATTGAAGGTCATTCCTTACTACGAAAAATCTTTAGTATCACATAAAAGTGTCCTTTAATTAAATTTGGATCCTCTAAACCAGTGTGTCGCCAAACTCACATCTAAATTGCTTAAAACCACAATTGCCAAATGTACAGACTCGAATTTCAGTCCACTCAGAATTGGGTGCACCATTTCTTTGTAGAAAGAAATTGATCACCAATTTTACATTGATCAAATTTGACAAGTGTAGTTCCTAGTGAATTTTACCCTAGCGTTAATAAATTGGGTGATAGTAATTTTGAGGCAAGGCTAGCATGCTTGTATCTCATTGGGTTTTTTTAGTTCCATGTATTTTTATTTCCATAGGACACAAAAGATGTTCCTTCTCCTAATGGGAAATAATTTATTAGGAAAAAATCAACTAAATTATGTTCAATTTCAAAATGATACATGAGGAAGTAGCCTTTCTTGACTCCCATAACAGTGAGAAATCCTCAGGCATTACACAAACATGTCCAAGGAGAATTCTGAGAGATATCTCTATTACAATTGAAGTAGATATGATCCTTTAACCGAAAAAAATAAAATCAAGTCATAATCAGTACTCATATTTTAAAAATAATGTCCAAGAGTCTAAATTTAATAGGAAGTCGGATGATTAAAGTAATTTATTCAAGAGGGGTAGCTCTGATGGCATATGACTACATTTACTCCTCGAGGTCGAGGGTTCGAAACTGCAGTACCGCACTGAAGACACATTAGATTTACTTGGCTCCCCCTGAGCCTAAAGGGATTTGTTAAGCTCAAAGAGCTGGGACACCCTCATTATTTAAAAAAAGGGTTAGTTTTATCAAAGTTACTTAGCTTATAATCCCCACCATTTTGAACAGTAGGATTGGTGCCATGAGTACCAAAATGAGTCTTCAAAATGTCCTCTTTGTGGAAGACAAACATCATAGGAGAGAGTCCCATGGTTAGACATTGAACCTTTTAGATAGAGCCAAGACATGAACAATGGAAGAAAGTCTCACAACAGCTTATAAGATCTGGTTTTTGGTTGAGATGGCAACACAAAGAGGGTAAGAGAGAAACAAAACAGGGAGAACCAGAAAACCCTTTGTTTGTGTTTTGGGGGAAGGGAATCATCTATTGATCCAATCCATCTGCCCAAAACTCACCTTTCCAACTCATCACATTTCAGGTGTTTGCAATTTCAGGTATGGATGGAGCTTCTTCTCTTCTACTTCTTCATTTTTTGCAGATCGTTTTGTATTGGGTTGATGGGGATGTGAAAATCCTCTAGTTTGTGCGTTATTCTCTGATGGGTGTTTGAAATTTCTATGCTTTTGTAGCTTTTGTGAGATGGGTGTTCAATATTTCCTTGTTTAAGCTAATTTTCCTGCCGGGTGAAAGAGATTTCTCCTTTTTTGGGTGTCTTCTTCGAATATGGGTAGCTAAAATTTGAAAATCCTGTCTACCTTTCTCTTTTTTCGGCCATATTGTTAGATCTCTCTATTATTCTGTTAGTTTGTTTTACTTTTGTTTCCGGGTTTTTTTGGGGATTATGTTTTCTGGGTGTTGGCGTTTTCTCTGCTTTTGCTAATCTTTGGTCTTTGGTGTTAGATGTGGTGTTGAAATTTCCACTCTCTCTCTCTCTCTCTCTCTCTCTCTCTCTCTCTCTCTCCTCTTCATATATTTTGTAGTGGGTTTCTATGTTTGTGTATATTTTAATATCGGTTTGGCTGATGAAAATTTGTGTTTTATGTTTGATGGGTTTTTATTTTAATTTAGGTGGGTATCCAAGGATTTCTAAACTTCTGTTTGAGTTTAGATGGGTGGTACCTGATCTTAAAAATGTGATTATGGCCTTTTGAGATCTTTTGCACTTATGATGTTCATAATGAGGCGTTGAATCTATCTATCTATCTCCACTCCCTCTTATAAAGGCGATTGTCTGAAATTTCTCTCCTTTTTTTTTTCTTTGCCTTTTTAGTTGGTGAGTTGGAGATCAATATAGATGGATCCCATGGGTGAAGAGCAAATAGATTATGAGGATGATGAGTATGGGGGTGGTCAAAAGCTTCAGTTTCAGGGTAATGGGGCAATCCCTGCACTTGCAGATGAGGAACTGATGGGGGAGGATGATGAATATGATGACCTATACAATGATGTTAATGTTGGTGAGGGATTTATGCAGTCACTGAACCACCGCAAGGAAATGTCTGTTCCTTTAGGTGGTGGTTTGGAAAATGGGGGGCTTCAAAATCAGAAGATTGATGATGGCCCTGGTTCAAGGGTTCCTGATACGAGGACTCCCCAAGAGGTGACCATTCCTAGTGTTGCGATGGATAGTAAGTCGTCAAATGTTGGTGCCAATTTTTCCAATGCAGAACAGAAAAGGAGCAGTTTTTCATCTGCAAAGGGTTTTGGAGAGGGAGGTGGCAACTATGCAGATGGGGTTTCTCAGAAAGCTACTGTTATGGACATTGCTCGTGGGAATCAAGTAGAAAATATTGGTTTCCGAGGATCAGTGCCGACGCCCCCTAAAATTGGGCCTGATCCTGGTCAGATTCCAGGGAAGTTTGTTGGTGGTCCTTCGTTGTTACCGGATCCAGGCACTGTTGGAGCTAGAAATGGCCACCCAATGGTGGTTAATCCAACAAGTACTGTTGCAAACCAGCCAATTGTTAATGATAATTCCAGCAGACCAATATTGGAGAGTGGCCCCACTATGCTTTTTGTGGGAGAACTGCACTGGTGGACAACTGATGCGGATCTCGAAAGCATTTTGTCTCAGTATGGAAGGGTCAAAGAAATCAAGTTCTATGACGAGAGAGCAAGTGGGAAATCAAAAGGCTACTGTCATGTTGAATTCTATGATACTTCTGCTGCAGTGGCATGCAAGGAAGGGATGAATGGTCGTATGTTCAATGGGCGGGCTTGTGTGGTAGCATTTGCTTCCCCGCAAACTGTGAGGCAGATGGGTGCTGCTTATATGAATAAAAACCAAGCACAAGGTCAGCCACAGGTACCGGGGAGGCGACCGATGAATGATGGGGTCGGACGAGGAGGTGGCTCAAATTATCAGAGTGGAGATGGAACGAGGAACTATGGTCGAGGTGGATGGGGTCGAGGAGGCGGGCAAGGGTTCAACAGAGGGCAAGGTGGACCAATGAGGGGAAGAGGAGGGCCTATGGGAGGAAGGGGCATGGTTGGAAACACTGGAGGGGTTGGTGGTGGTGCTGGTGGAGGTCCCTATGGTCAAGGCCTCGCTAACCCTGCTTTAGGGGGCCCTGCTGGTGGGCTGATGCACCCACAAAGCATGATGGGTGCAGCATTTGATCCAACATATATGGGTAGAGGAGCGGCTTATGGAGGGTTTTCAGGTGCTGCTTTTCCTGGTATGATGCCTTCATTTCCGACCATGAACACGGTTGCTCTTCCTGGAGTGGCTCCACATGTTAACCCAGCTTTCTTTGGCCGAGGAATGACTGCTAATGGAATGGCGATGATGGGTGCCAGTGGAATGGAAGGACATAATTCAGGGATGTGGGCTGATACAAGCATGGCTGGATGGGGTGGATCTGCAGGAGATGAACATGGGAGAAGGACCCGGGAATCTAGCTATGGAGGTGATGATGTCACCTCTGATTACGGGTATGGAGAAACAGGTCATGAAAGAGGAAGATCAAATGTTTCCCGTGAGAAGGACAGGGGTTCTGAGCGTGACTGGTCGAGCAACTCTGACAGGCGGCATCGTGATGATAGGGAACTGGATAGAGATAGGTCTGACAAGGATCGGTGCAGGGAAGAGAAGGATGGGCATCGGGATCATAGGCAGAGGGAGCGCGACTGGGACAATGAAGATGACTGGGATAGAGGGCAGCCTTCTTCAAGATCTCGAAGCAAATCGCGCATGATTCAAGAAGATGACCACAGGTCTCGATCTCGGGATGCAGATTATGGGAAGAGACGCCGCCTGCCATCAGAGTAACACAACGTTCTATTGTTCCTGATCACTTCAAGCTAAAGAGTTCAACAGGTCCCATATCAGCAGCTGGTTTCATGTTATTGCCATTATCTATTGATGCCCACACAGGAGTACGGCTTCAGAACAAAAAGTAAGTTCTCATTGTGTGGCAAAAGAGGATATTCTCTATGCTTTCTTTTTACTGAACATCATTAGATGCAGGAATTGACACTTAAGTGCTTAAAAACAATTAGTTCTACATGGCATCTAGAAGTTTCCAGTGGGTTGAATATTTTCTTTCTAAAACTGGTTTCTGGGTCTTCCACTGATTTTACTTTTGTCAAAAAAACATCTTTTGTTTTTTAATCAGAGACAAGTGTTCTCTGGGTATTTGTCTTAGATTTTCTTGCATTATCTTTTTTGATGACTTGATGAGTGTGCCACAAATATATGTAACTTTATTTACTGACTATGGATGGTTTTGGTCTTTATACTCATTTTCTGCTGTATCAAGTAGAACTTACTGCATTGTGTTTAAGATTCTGCAATTTTCCTCATACTACAAGTCTACAATCTTGTCTTTAAAATATATATGACGTGTGGCTCGCATAGGTGAGGGAGTGCAGGTCACCCACAAAATCTGAACCGTTGAGGTTGCTTTGAGTATTGAAGTTTTCTGCACATGGGTGGTTTTCAAAGATTCATATCTTGGTTGGGTTGAGCCAAAGCTCAAATGTACAGTCCCTGTGCATGCATATCTGGTTGCTTGGGGCTTATGCTATTGCTAGGAATTTCCATTTATGGATCATTTTGTTGAGTGGCTTAGCTTCTGTGCTCTTGCAAGTTGCAAGGATGATTGATTGTAATTGAATTCCCAATTAACAGTATAAAGCTGTTGATATAATTCCTTTTTTTGTTGTCGTCATCATCACGATCATCAAAGCCTTATACAACAATCTGGGTTCAACTAAAAGAGTTCTACTCAAAACTTAACACATCCTCTTAAGTATTTTAGTAGCTCTGAATTTTCCACTTTGAAGAGATTTGTGTTTCCGTTATGCATATAAAAAGGGGATAAAAGATAAATAAGCTTTAGGAATTTTAGACAAAGCCTTTGAAAGGTTTGGCGAAACGAACAGCCATTGACCTACTTTAGGCTTTCAATAGGCACTTGATCTCTGGATCTTGAATGACATACAATCTCAATTAGGAAATTAATTGTCAGATATTAGACTTGTTCAGTTAAGAAAGGATTTATAGGACTGTTGTGGGGAAGTTGTCAGTATATTGGCATTTCCTTATTAGATTTGATTAATCTGGGTGAAGTTATTAGGGAGAGGAAACGAATCTGAATTGTGTAGGATTGGAACTGGATATGGTGAGATCTTAGCAATATTGGGTTTTGATTATTAAATTTGGTGAATAGAGATTCAGGTTTGAATGTGAATAGGATAGGATGTGTGTTAGATCAATGATGAATAGGAGTTTGGAATTTGGATTATCACATAATGGTATTTGTGTCTTGTACATAAATTCTTATTGATCTAAATCTCCTTTTTTTTTTACCAGTTGACAAGCTCTTAATTGGATTATGAATAATCATTGTGCACTTAACTATTTATGCGATGAAAAATAGGCTGTGTTAGGGGTAACTTGTTCTATGGGGCATTGTGCATAGAGGAGTTTGTGGATACATAGACCTGTGACTTCCATGTAAGAAGGCTGGAGGACCCCTAGATTTCCTTAAAGAACATCAGTTCTTTGGAATCTGCATTTCCTGCTGATGTTGTTGTTGCCTTTTTTATTCTTTGTTTTCTCTAGTCATCCTCATTTTCATCAAAGCCTTGTCCCAACCATATTGAGTTCGGCTGCATTAATTCTGTTTTTTCCATTCTAATCTATCCTGAGCCAAATTCTCAAATAGTTGCACTTCTCTAGACCTATCCTTACTACGTCCATTCACATCCTCTTAAGCCTACATCTTTTCCTTGGTGGGCCATCAACCTACATAGAAAAACTTTTCCTCCAAGGCGCTGTTGCTGGCCTGCATTGGACATATGCAAACTATCTTAAACAAGTCCTAATTTATCATCTATTGATGCTACCCCTAAATGCTCCCAAAAGCGCTTGTTTCTCATTCATCTTTCCTAGTTTTGCAACACATCCATCTTAACATTCTCATCTCGGCTATACTTTTGTTTTTTTTTTTTTGCATATGTTTAGTGTCTTGATAGGCCAACATTTTGCTCCATAGGTTATAGCTAATCTGATCATTGTTTTGTAAAAATTCTCCTTCGATCTTGTTGGTATGTGCTTATCACAAAGCTGTCAAAGCACACCAAACGCAAGTCACCACTTCAATCATCACGCTTTTTCTCATGTTCGACATCGTCTTCACTCTTTCCATCCTTACTAATTATTGAGCCAAGGTATCAGAATGAATCTCTTTGTGGTATCTCTCGAGCTTCAATTCTCATTGGAATTTCAGCCTTTTGCACATCCCCGCTGAAGTTGCACATCTGCATTTCATTCTTTTTTAAAAACTTTCTAGTTGACTTCCAGTCTTCCACAACTGTTGTTTTCTTTTCACAACCTGTGTCAATTATTAGATTTTAAGGAACACGAGTAAGGCATTGGAGGAAAAAAAAGTGGAGAAGCCATAACTGTCAATTTAAGACATTTATTCTTAAGATGCTGGTGATTATTTTGACCTTGAAAGGAAAAGGAAGTAAGAAACAACTGAAAGAAAGGAGATGAAGCTAGGCATTATTTGACATCAAACTATGACGATGAAGATAAGTCTCTTGGATTTAATGGATTGGGGGATTCAAACAAAGTGGCGGCTTATGTTATTCTGTGGTTTTGGTTTTATCATGAACCATTTTTTAGGCAATATTGCACTTGAGGAATTTACAGTAACTTTGATGTCTTAAGACTTCAAATACAAGCAACCTTGGGCTCATGTATATCTTTAGTGAATGAGTGAGATCAGCTGTGGATCTAATATCAACTTTTCACATTTGAATAATAGTTGAATAGAAAGGAGAAAGCTCTTGGAGTTGGTAATTTCTCAAAAACAGACATGGACGCACACACACACTGTGGGTCCATTTAGAGCCATAGTACAAATTTTAACTATAGATAGCTCTCTCTCTCTCTCTCTCTCTGACAGGCCCTATAAGAAGTGTAGATATATATTATGTGGCTCTACTGGCTTCGCTTAAGTACTATTTGTAGCTGGCAACCAAGGATCAATAAAGCAATTACATAGGTCAAATCGGCCGTCCCCAAGAACAGTACGTTTCAGGTAATGCGTATTGGGTACAGGCATGAATTTTAGTTGAGGTAATCTGAAAAAAAAAATCCAAGAATCCAAAATGTTAGAAAGTGTTAGATTTGATGTTATTTTCATTAGTAACTAAAGCAAATGTATTTATCGACCCTTCAATATTATATTATCTCATATAGACCCTAGATCACTGTGTAATTCTTAAAGAAATATTTCTTCAAAAAAATAAAAAAGATTTAAAAGAAATATAGCAATGTATTTATTCACATATAGTCATGTTAATGGAATCTTTTAAATTAAAACTTATTAAAATGTTAATGGGCATGCAGCCGAAACAAAATTGTATCTATATTTAATATTTACTAATTTAAAAAAAATTGTAGTGTTAAGTGCTGATTGCTTAGTGCGTGCATTAAAGTTTAAGCATCAACCATCCATCATCCATGAAGCAATAAATATAGAGGTCTGATAATCTAGGAAGCATGGACATCTCTCCGGGGCCGGTGTGTCCGTGTCCGACACGCCAAAAATGGTGTCTTGTTTATTTTTTTATATTTTATTTTCCGGACACGCTGGGGACACGCTGAGGCAATTGAAGTTGCATCAATTGAGTAAACTTTGGACGGAAATTGACTTCTTTTTTGCTTTTTGTATTTTTGGAATGGAGGGGAAATTGATGATCCTCCCTTTTCTTTGTATGGATTTTATGGAACTATGGATATTTCATGTTTAATGATTATGAATTAAGTTTCAGTTTTGTATTGCTATTTGATAATTTGATATGTTTTTAGTTGGTACAGTGGTACACTGGTACTTGAATTTTTATTTATTTGATTGCTAAATTGATTACAAAGTTAAAATAATATTATCTTTTTGTATATGATTAGATGTATTATTATTATTAAATATTAACGTGTCCCCGACGTGTCCGTGTCCTACTTTTTTGAGAAATGCCGTGTCGGCATGTCTGTGTCTGTGTTCGGTGTCCGTGTCCGAGTCCGTGCTTCTTTGCTGATAATTGTACCTACCAATAGCAAGAGGAGTGTCAGCCAGGTAACATAATTGTTGTGATTGTTGTTGTCATTAAGTATTTTGTTTCCATATCTGTACGCCTGGTCAAGGCAAGTATATTGGGACACAGAAAAGTCATATATGTATGATGAGTGATATGCATCATAATAATAAGATCCTTATTCTGATAATTGTGGTTGTTGTTCTGGATATGGATAGAAGTATTGTGCTGGTTAACCCATTGAGTACCATCTAGATGGACTAGGAAACCATGCTCCAAACATGCATTATGAATGCTTGGATCTCTTGTAATCTAGGGTTTTGTTTTCCTCTATAGATGACCATTGTAAGACATTAAAGGTAGTGTTGAATATTAGTAAAAAATTCCTTCATGGATCAATTTTTCCCATTTAGGTTCATAACTTTATTTTTATTTTTTATTTTTTTTATGATGCTCTTTAAGACATCTTTTCATTACTTTGGCATGCAAAGCATCAACCATCCATCTTTTCCATGCTTTCACACTTTGCAAAGCTTTGATCGCATCAATTTTGGTATCAAAGCCCTAGGTTGTGCAATCGTTGATTCTGAGTGGGGTTTGTGCGCGATTGCAACTTGATTGGATTCCCTTGTCAGGGCGGAAGAATCATTGCTTGCAGTTATCTTATTGTCTTTTGTTTGATCAGTTGGAGCTGATACTATTGCATATCTCGCATTTGCCCTCTTTTCGGTTGTGTAGAGAAAGGAAGAAGAGTCTTCTTTAGTTTATTTTTGAGAGGGAAAAGATACACAGGTCACGGAGTACTTGTCATTCTCGCCTACTGCCATAAGAAAGAAGAGAGGACGAGTATCGAAGAAGGCTGAGAAAGGAGCAAAGCTTAGCTTCCTCGATCCCAATTTTGACTGCTTCACCTTTGTTGGCTTCCCAATCTTTGTCAGAGAGAATGTACCCTCGACTTTCTGACAAAAGAGAGGAAAAGAGTCCTTGGCCTTGCATGGTTCCGGATTTGGCATTCTCATTTCCAGCCTCTGCTTCGGATTCAACTTGGCCCCTTCTTCAATGGTGCATAAAAAAGGATCATTGTCGTTCCTCTATCGCTTTAAGATAAGAGGGGTTTTTTTATCCTTGGGTAGAAAGGTACCAAAGGAAAGTACAATGAAGGAAGGAGGAGGGAAGAGTGAAGAGATCAGAACTAAAGGGTTTTCCAGCCTTGTATGAGGCTTGGGCGGCGCATTCCCTTCTGCCTCATAATGTATGTTTCCTCAATACCTTGAAAAGCAGTGCTTCTTATTGCCTTTGTAAGTGGGCTATAGTCGGGCAATGTAATTTGGTTGGTACAATTCCATTTGACCAAATTGGAACCCATGCGGGAGGAGAAAAGCTCAGGTCTAGGTCTAAATGAGGTGGGTCCAACCCAGATCCCAGAGGCAAGAAGGTTGACATCAGCATTTACATCAGCGGAGTGCCGTCAACGCTCAGCGACCACGACTCATTCACAATTCCAGGAGCCAGTTGGACTTGGATTTTCTATTTGTGTTCGCATATGTGCTCCCGAGGACGCCTGCTAGCCCATTTTTAATTTCAGTATTTGCTGCATATTATATAGAAATAAAGAAAATGGCTTCTAAGAAACAAACAGAGATGACGATTTTGACTTGGAACAAATAAGTGAATTTGCGACAAAGTGTTCGGATCATTGTGCAATGTCCTAATCAAATGCCTAGTGGCATGATCAAAGTTAATGATCATAAGTTATCTCCTCCATCATGATGTCGAATGAAACTATCCATGGAATCATGTGCCGTGTGAAACGTAGATCATCGCCTTTCTTAACCGAGACTCAGGTTAAGCTCCATCTCGGAACCGTCGTGGGGTTAGGAGTAAAGCATCCCAAGGTTGGCGCATCTCGTTGGGCATGGAGAAGCATTGGGAACCCCAATTTCTTTCTTCGGAGCAGTTTCTTTTCCCGTCCCCCCTCCTTGGCATAGCGCTTCGCTTCTGGATCTTTGGAAGAATCAACTGACTTCTCCCTTCTTCATTGATCTGGGGGAAAAGGAACCGTCTACCTGTTGGGAAGCTAGACATCCAGTGACGTGGCTTGATGAGGATAACTAAGCTGACACGCCGGAGTTGGCTGCTGGCACAACAGGGTGGTGCCTTACCGCACCGCAGGCTGACGCGCGGTAGCGTTCGTGGTGGTGCTTCAGGATTCCAATGTACTGCGTCCAAGATCAGAACGAGCTTGCCGGCGGACCACTGCCGTCCCATTCTTGAGTGAGCTGGAGCGCAGCCATCTTATCCACTGAACTAGCGTTAAGCTATCGCTTCGGGTCGAAGCACTAAAAGAAAAGGACCGGGAAACGCGGCGGCATAGGAGCCATGGGACCCAGGAGAGAGAAAGACGATGTACGGGATACGGGATCCTCGTAGTAGGCTGGGACCAACATCCAGCCGAGAGAGGGCAGCCTTTAGAAGCAACAGGTTGGGAAACCAAGAGAACGCTTCGCGTTTTCTTATCTTCTTCCCGCCCTAGGAGTAGGAGTAGCACAAAAAGAGGGATTAGCATTATTTACCCCATGATAAACCACTAACACCTTCCTCGTTGGGGCTCCGCGCACTGGGAAAACGCTCTAGCGACGGGAAACCGGCCACTAGTTACGAAGCTCCAATAAGGTATCGAGAGGGCTATCACAGTCAGGTGCGAAGCAATTGCCCCCTATAACACAAGAAGTTGATGAGTTGAGAATAGGGTACGACCAGTTGTTTGCCAAGATGGTTAGTAGGTGATATCAATCAAATTAGAGATGACATTATGTCTTACAGAAACTCAACAGTTGTTAACTCGACTTATAATCTTAAGCGCAACCACATGGACAGCAGTCATTGGGAAGATCATTGGCGGAGCCGGAATTTCTTTGTATGGGGCGTAAGTGATGGTATTCAGATAATGTCAATAATAGTTGTGCTGTACTTCCAATTGTGGAAGTAGGATTTTCTCTCTCAGAATGTTTGGGATGTGTTTCCAGTCTGTACTGTTTGAAACTTTTGTCCAGGTATTTCTGGATATAATTGGGTTGACTAAAGGCTGGGAAAACCAGATTCTAGAGTGAAATGTACTGGTTGTGTCTTTGATGCGATGTTCATGTGTGAAAAAAAACCATTAGCATCCAACTTTGTGAGTTTTAACTCTGTATCTTCTTCTTCTTCCTGTTGAAAAGTTTGGGATGTGTTTCCTGTCTATACTGTTTCAAAGTCTTTACCCAGGTCTATCTTGATTGTAATTAGGTTGAGTAAAGGCTTGGAAAACCAAAATCTAGAGTGAATTTGACTGGTTGCCATGAGTCACAGCATTGTCTTCTTCTTCACCCAGGTATTTCCGGATATAATTAGGTTTGAGTAGAGGCTAGGTAAAGCTGATTATGGAGTGAATTTGTGTTGTTGCCATGCCTTCTTCAAAGCCCTACTCGAGAGTGAATTTTACCTTCTTAGTTCTATAATTAGGTTTGGTAAAGGCTAGGTAAATCCAATTCTAGAGTGAATTGGACTGGTTCCCTGTCTGTGATGTGATGTTCATGTTTGACAGCATTGTCTTCTTCAAGTCACATCAGTGTCTTCTTCACCCAGGTATTTCTGGATATAATTGGGTTGAGTAGTGGCTAGGTAAACCTGATTATGTGGTGAAAATTTGAGTTGTTGCCATGCCTTCTTCAAAACCCAATTCGTGAGTGAATTTACTTTCTTAGTTCTTTAATTAGGTTTAGTAAAGGCTATGTAAACCCGATTCTAGGGTGAATTGGACCGGTTCCCTTTCTGTGATGTGATGTTCATGTTTGACAGAGAGTCAGTAGCCTCCGAATTTGTGAGTCACAACACTTAATTCTTCTGTTTCAAAGTTTGAAAAAAAATCTTCTAGTTCTTCTTATTAGGATGTTTGGAATTTGTTTCCTGTCTATAAAATTTCAAAGTTTCTCCCCAGGTCTTTCTGGATATAATTATGTTAACACTAGGAAATCCCAATTCTGGAGTGAATTGGACTGTTTTCAATCACTGTGATTTGTTCTTATTTGAAGAAGAAGCATTACTCTCCGACTTTGTTAGTCTAATAAGCATTGTCTACTTCTTCTTTCCCCGGGTCATTCTGGACATATTTAGCCTTTAGGCTTCTTCCCCTCTTTTTGAGTGCTCATAACTGTATCATATCTAGTTCTCTAGATCTTCTTCCCTCCTTTCTAGTGCTAAGTGTATTTTATCTTGTAGTGTCAAGTTGGGATCCAGCTGTCTAACAAAGTGGCGATGCACTTTTATTGTTTTTTTTTTTCCTCAGCATTTTGAATTTTCTTTTGGGCACGTTTGGCAACAGTCCATGGTAGGAAGAGGAATCCTCTGTTGAGAGGATTCTTTCGTTCTTCTCTACGGTAGTATCTTCACTGAGGATTTCCTATGAAGATGATTCACCTCACTCCAGGTTTGTCAAACAAAAGGAAGCTGCGGATTTACATAAACGAGATCTAACGGTCTCAAGTTTTTTTTTTTTTTAATTTTCTCACAATCCATGATGAAGCAACCTCTAAAATTTGGTCTCCTCACCATTTTTGGCCATTTACAGATGATGAACGGTTCGGATTTTCATTATGGGTCCTACAAAAATTAAAATGTAATTTTTAAAATTATTGACTTTTTTTACAAATATCTTAAGATATATAATGAATCAACGGCTGAAAATTTGTCTACTAGCCATTTTGAGCATTCTCAATATGATGGATGGTTCAGATCAACCAAGTGGGACCAATAAGAAAGGGTTCCACAGCCAAAACGGTACCCAGTATTGCCCATGCATTGTTCTTTGAAACCAACTTAAACTTGTTACTGTTCATCTGATCTTGGTATTATATGGGCAATGAACGGTCATCCTTCTTCTTCAATTTTCTCGTTATCCATATGAATCAGACAACCAAATTTGACATTGTTGCCGTTTGAGGCCTGATGAAGGGCCTGGACGGTTTGGATTTTTAAAATGGGCCCCATAAAGTGTGTTTCCATAGCAAAAGGCGGGTAACCTCTACTTTACCGCGTGCGTCACTATTCATCCGCAAATCAGTGGAGGCGTGCATTTCCGGAATGCGATGTGGGGAGGTCCGACATTCATAATCAAGGCTTGTGAAGACTTTGTCCGTATTTTGAGGATTTCTTTTATACGGTTTGGATTTTCCTTGCAATCAAGGAAAATCAGCGAGGAATCCACAACGCGGATGGTTGGTTGCCAAACCTGCCCTTTATCTATGGTTCTTTCTTTCTTTCATTCTTCTTCCTTTTCTTCTTCTCCTCCTTTTCTAATGTCATTAATCGGATGGTGAGTTTTAAGTTAGAGATTATGGGGTCGATCTCTTTATAGTGTATTGATTTTTTATAATTTGACATTTAGATAATTCTTTTCCATCATTATATCCAGGGGGTTTTATGAAAGTTGTGGTGGCGTGCACGAAATCAGCCTAATTGATAGACTGGAAGATGAGCTAAAGTGGGTGTGGATGATGGTTTTCTTTTTAATTATGGAAATTTCCGCTTGGAGCTCGTAGAATTGTGGTTTGTAAAGTCCATTATGTGTAAACAAAGGAAGCAAGGGTGTAGATTGTTCTATGCTATAGCTCAAAAGGTTTAATCTTTTTGCTCTTGTTGAACACCAGAGCCTAATGCTGTAACTTCTCATGTACTTGACGAACAATAGAAGTCCCATGTATTGCCCCCCGTGGCATTTTTTCTTTCCAATTTAGTTTCAGAAGAAGCCTTGAACATTATGGAGTTCTGTTTTGACATGATGTTGGAGCTGTCTTGAATCAAGATGACCAGTCAGACAATTGTGTGTAACCGACTGAAGATGTTGTACTCGCAAGGATACCTTGTTTGTGAACACTTTAGAAAATGTATTTGGGTGATGAGTTGTCAGTTATTTGAAATTATCAACGACCTTGTAATTCCCAACATTGCCTTGCAACTTAAAGGCTGATGTGTAGCATTGGATATTAGCTCTTTATCCTAGCGACGAATTGCTGACTTCATTCTATGTACCAATGGGATTTTCCCCTTCATCTGTAATTGAAGTTCCAAAATCATTGAAAACTAGTTTTGTCATAGAAACTTCCTTTACTGTAAACATAGGAACTCCTTTTCAGATTACATACAGTTACAATCTTCTTACTGTTTCGGCTGCTGGCACTGTTCTTGCAAGTCTCCTTCACTCGCATGTGTGGAATCTTGATTATTGGATAGATGCTTGCTTTTGGTTAAGCCATCAGTATTGGATGATTGGGAGTCTGCATTGAATGGTGTTACTCAATTCTATGAATTGGAGGATATGGATTTTGTTTTTTGTTTTTTTTTTTAAATGTATTTTCTTTTTCACAATGGAGGTGTTGTATGTCGGTGATGCACCATGTATTTTTATTTTATTTTATTCTTTTTATGGGTATTGCATGGATGGGTTTTTCTGTTCAGTCAAAAGGGGATAGAGTTGTCTCTTTTATGTCAGGCCAATGTGAACTTTGCGTTTATAAAAAGTCTTGTATATGAGGTTTGGAGGGTCCCAAGGTACCTTGTAATGCCCCAACATTGCCTTGCAACTTAAAGGCTGATCTGTAGCATTGGATATTAGCTCTTTATCCTTGTGACGGATTGCTGACTTCATTCAATGTACCAATGGGGTTTGCCTCTTCATCTGTAATTGGAGTTCCAAAATCATTTAAAACTAGTTGTCATAGAAACTTCCTTTACTGTAAACATAGGAACTCCTTTTCAGATGACATACAGTTGCAATCATCTTCTTACTGTTGCGGCTGCTGGCACTGTTCTTCTTGCAAGTCTCCTTCACTCACATGTGTGGAATCTTTATTATTGGATAGATGCCTGCTTGTGGTTGAGCCATCAGTATTGGATGATTGGGAGTCTGCGTTGAATGGTGTTACTCAATTCTATGAATTGGAGGATATGGCTGTTGTTTTCTTAAATGTATTTTCTTTTTCACGTTGGAGGTGTTGAATGTCAGTGGTGCACAATGTATTTTGTTGTATTTTGTTCATTTTATGGGTATTTCATGTATGGGTTTTGCTGTTCAGTCAGGAGGGGATAGAGTTGTCTCATTTATGTCAGGCCAATGTAAACTTTGAGTTTATAAACAGTCTTGTATATGAGGTTTGGAGGGTCCCAAGGTCCTGCATTTATGTAATTGCTCCCTTGATGGAGGGACTCAAATTTTGGTTGCGACTGTATGCCATACTGCGTGCTTTAAGATTATGTTTTGGTTGTGACTTGTGTTATGCCACAGTCCATGTTCAGGTTACAACCGGTCTACATGCACCGAAAAATAAGCCTGAAAAAGGCCCTGAAGCTCTCCCCTATCCTAGGATCTCATTTCAAAAGGAGATCCTAGGGTAGAGTAGGTTTCAGGGCCTTTTTCAGGCTCTTTTTTTCGGTGCATGCAGACTTTTTGTTCAGGTTAATCACTGTAAAATTGATTATGTTGCTATGCCGGACTTAAATGTTTGGTAAAACAGTGCAAGATTGGAAGGTACTTGCATACTTGCAATATCCTCTTATACAAACAATGTTCTTGGTCTTTTTAAGGTGCTGGAAGCCTGGAATCCTTCTGTTGGATTCTTATTTTTGTATTGTCTATTTTTAAGGTATTCAGAAATGCGTGGATCAGGAATGTATGTTCTCATTGATGCACTTACTTAGGCCATGTAATGCAGCTGGTTTTTTTTTTTTTTTTTGATGGGCTTTCCTTTCATTGGAGTGTTTGGTTGACCTTGTATATGATTTTACTCTATTGCATTGTAGATTCATACGGACTACCATGTTTGATTTTTGGTGAAAACATGTCCATTCGCCTTAGCTCTTTTGCACTAGTACATTGTTGTTACTTGTTAGGCTATCCAACTCCAGGATGGTGTTTTTCTAAATAGCAGCTTCTGTTAAATGTTTTAGGAGAAACTTAAATCATGGAGGAATTTTTTTTCAGTGTAAGAATAACAAAACTGTGATGCCCTGATACGGATATGGATAATGGCATGGATACGGGGATTGGGGATTAGACTTTGTACTTTTGGAAATGTAGGACACGGCTACGAATATGGCTGTCATAGTATGTTTTTTTTTTTTTTTTTTTTAAGGACATTACTGAATTCATGAAAATGTCATTTGTTTACGTTCCTTTCTAACAAATCTTTTATTAAAAAAAAAATAAGAAAACTAAAAGAACTGCGGGAAATAAGTAGGATATGCTAAATTTTTAAGTGCGTATCAAGTACCGATAGAAGTGTCATATCATTTCTGGGGGGATGGGGGATGGGAAAGGGTGTTTCTGATCAAATATCATATTCAGAAAATGTTCTGAATTGTGATGGTTAGGTCTGCAATTAAGATTAGTGGATGGGCTTAGAGAATGGGGCGAAGTCTATGTGGGTCCCACTAAGGTTTGATTCAGTGCTACAATCATATGTAGAAAATCTAAGTGTGGCGATCTGCTTGGTTGGTGCTATAAATTCGTGCCTTCTTCTGGCCATTTAACTGTTTGATGCAGGCTGGGGGTCCAAGAATTTAAGAGATGCCGCTGAATTTTGGATTCAGGATTTCTCTGATTTGATGATGCATTTGGTTTGTTTGGAAATTCCGTAGAGATTTGTTTGGGTAGACCCTTCTTTTTTAAGTTTGAACCCCAAAACTATTCATACTCTATGCAAATCTTGGGGTCCCTTATCTGTTAAAGTTACTCTTGGGGTACCTTTTTCTGGGACAAATTACTCTTGGGTGAGCAACCCAGCTCAATGGGGTGGCACTTTGCCTCAACTTCGATCAATGTGGCTCTTTTCACTATTTTATCCTTCAATGGTCGATCGCCATCCCTAGTTTTATGCTCATCAAACTTTTACTCACGGTTGGATTGAACTTCGAAAAGATCAATTGTTTGAATAATATGAGGTGACTGAATTTTTTTTTACATGACCCGTCCATAAATAGATCTTTCCATCCTCTTACCCTAAATCATAGAAAAGCATCCAAAAGGGCCCCAGGAGCTAGACTGCACAAGCTAGACATGTTGTGTTTGGGGTTGCCCTAAAGCTTCCACCGTTCTGGTTCCCTTTCTGTTGGGGTTGACCGAAACGTCTTCATATTCTATGACTATTCACTCTTGTGGTCCCGTTTCTTTTGGGGCTCTTCGTGACATGAGGCCATTCTTCTACAGAAATGTGGCCCCACACAAAACATGATTTATGGGTGGAGATTCACTTTTCCATTAGTGCCATTCATTTCTGTGAAAAAGTTGGATTTGTCACTGTTTTGATCTCCCTGCCCCGCGCGCAAAGAGAGAGAGAGAGAGAGAGAGAGAGAGAGAGAGAGATTCAACTGCATTTCAAAGAGGATTTGAGTGCTTGTTTTGGGAATCATTAAAAATTTGAGTATACTGAACTGAATGGGCCTGATTATTTTGGGTCTGGTTCTACTCTAGGTCTGTAGTTCTAGACCCAGGGACCATGACCCAAATAGGCATCTATATTTTCTATATGGCTTCCTGTGTGGATGTCTCGCATGGTGTGAGACAATCCATGGAGCCCACCTACGACCCACATGATCAATCCAAGCCCGCCATCCTAACACCTCCTCCCCCTCATATGTCATGAATTCCATGGGTTTTACACCGAACCGAATAAACTACCTTTACAAAAAAATAAAACAAAATTATGCATTTTAACACTATTAAATTTGAGGGCCAAGGATCATTAAGTTAGGATGATAAGATGCAATCGAGATTTTATATGGGTGGTCTCATCTAATTATAAAAATTGAGTGGGCGTAGTATAACACACATGCTTAGAGATTAATTCCGGGGTCTTCAAGTTTAAAGTCTCACTATTGACATATAGTCTTTATGTGGGTCTCCAAGTAGGCCCCACAACACACTTAAGCTTATCTTAGCTTGTCAATTTGTTGAGCCCATACAAATGTATAGACACCACACATACAAATATAACATAATAGAATTTGTATTATAATAAAGGGAATACTCTCTCTCTCTCTCTCTCTCTCTCTCTCTCTCTCTCCATATGAGACCCCAGTAAGTTAATGAACCTTGCCCCGGACCCAAGCCTGATGACTTCTAAGATCGAGATTCGAGACTGACCAAGACCTAGACTCGGATATGCCTCGTTCTCAGGACCTAACCCATATTATCTTATGCTATAGTAAAAGTAGCCAAGTATTAAAGAAAGTGGCCACCTAGTTTAAAGCTGACAGGCCTGTCCATTTGGTGGCCCACCAAATCAAACCTCGTTACCCAACTCATGGCAGGCCTGACCCCTTTAACTTCAGTGTAAAAGCATCCAGAAATTGGAGATGAAAGGTCAACAAATATGGGCTGTGCACATGACTCTCCACTGTTTTCTTGATGACCAGTGATTCTTCCATTAGTGCCGGTCTTTGCTCATTTGAGGCGATTGCACATGGTGGGGTACCACACATCATCTTCAAAATTCCCACACCATCCACCCAACACCACACTTATATCTACCATTATTACACAGAGGATACATATGCCGAATCTATGTGTATGTGCCACTTTCTGGGGTCCAACTGCTGTGCATGAGCATTATCCTGACAATCTGATTGATGGGCCAATATGCCCAGATGTCGGTATTAATTTAATGACCCTAGCCGTCGATTACTTGAGCATAAGTTTCATAGTGCAAATGTTTCCATTGATCGACTGAATTATAACCTATAAATTGGCAAAGCACATTCGAATATGATTTAATTGATATGAAGTGTAACTTATTTAAGAATTTGGTTGAAGGAGAAACGTAATTCATATAGTTTACCTCAGCATAGTTGAAATAAGAGTTTGACGACGACAACGATAGTCTAAGAGATTGGCCCAACATATGATGGCCCTGTTATTTTTAGGAATTGCATGTAATCAAAGGATCATTGCAAATTTATAATCAAGGAATTATGTAAAACAAATGTCAATAATCAAGAATTCGGGAGATTGTAGAGATTTAATCAAAAGTGAAAGAAAGATATTGGATTAAATCAACACAACTACGAAAAAGTTGATGGACTTCCCAATGGATCCCATTGTTTTTTTTAATTAAAACCGTCGGCCAGAGGCATCATATTTTACACTTTTTGATGTAGATGGATGTGAAATGCCTTGTGTCCAGGACAGATGACTACCTTTCAAGTTGCTTCACTGATCATGCATTAACTGCATTTTACCTAGATTAGATTATTCAAGCAATTGAATTCTTTGTAGCCTTCTTTTCTTCCATAGATTCCCTGTTAATGGTCCAGACGGCAGGCATGTGCTTAACTTGAGCATGAGCCACCAGACAAACTTTGATTGGTGCATTGGGCTTGTTGAGTATTAGGCACCATTCAACTTGATTGATGCATTGGGCTTGTTGGTGTTGTGAAGGTGACCTTCTTGAATTATGAGAGAAAAACTTCTGGACCAACCATGTGTGTGTGATAAGGTTTCAACTCTTAGTTCTACTCTGACCAGATATGGGTTGGCTCTAATTTCTTGGGGGTGGTTTTGTCAATGTTGCAGGTGGAACTTTACCCCCCACAATAGATGTCTTCATTAAGAGGACCAAAGGCATGTGCTTGCCCCTAGCCAATGTGCATGTCCCACCAACACCCAGTTAGAGAGGGAGACTTTTGTGATGTAGAAACGTTCAGGACTCATCATACCCATTAACAGATTTTGGTGGTTGGCAAGTCATCAAATGTAGTTGATCAGATAATAAAGTAAAAAAGTGGGATTAAAGAGCTAGCAAATCTGGTTGACATTTATGATGATCATACAAGTTAGCACATGGGTTCGTCGGGGTATTTCTGTTGCCAATTCATTGCTGGTAACTTCGGTGTGATAATGAGAGAGAGAGAGAGAGAGAGTGTTGATAGGGCAACCAGTTGTTAATATGTTGTGATCGGGTCAATCAACAGAAGTAATCAAGCAAACCAAGAACACAATAAGATTTACAAGGTCTGCAATGTGAGAGAGAGAGAGAGAGTTGATAGGGCAACCAGTTGTTGATATGTTGTGATCGGGTCAATCAACAGAAGTAATCAAGCAAACCAAGAACACAGTAAGATTTACTAGGCCTGCAATGTGTCCAGGTCCACTTTGCAAGAAGAGCACGTTTATTTACATTAGAATACATAAAAATTGAACACGTGAATTAACGATGAAATGAGCTCTACCCAAGGCGGACCCAGGAATTCTTCTTTGGGGGGGCTACAGTGTGGAGAAATTTTTTTGGGAGGGACACATATAAAAGATAAATGTAGTTTTCAAATTACACAGGGGCTTTTCTGAAAATTTTGGAGGGGCCATATGTAAAAAACTATTAAAATTATGAAAAGTTAAAATGGCAGTTGAGTCCTATTGTTGGCAGAGATATAGAGAATAGGGATTAGATTAAGAAAGTATATATTGAAATTGTTGAGTATGTAATCTTTATAGAGAGAGAGAGAATATGGATTGGGTTGAGTTGGCAAAGAGAGAAAATAGGGATTAGATTAAGTATTGAAATATTGAGTCTATAATATTTTATGAATAGAAAAAATAGGGATTGCGTTTTAGAGAGAGGAGAGAGAAATTAAGCATTTAAATGCTATGAATTTTGTTCCTAAAAATTAGGAAAGAACACTTTGGCAACTAGAGTATTCTCATTTGTCAAATGGAAAGGGCTGTTATTTGTTGCAAAATGCCCGGGCGTTCTGTAGTTTGCCTCTATATATAAAGTTGTTAAACTTATGGGTCATGGATCAAAGGGACTAGCGGCATCAAATTTACTAAAAATTTGATATATAGGGTGGTCCCACATGGAACTTTCCAACCCCCAATTCCATAATCAGTGGGCCCCAGCAGGTACCATATGAGGTGGATGCACATGCACATGCACATGTATATTCGTATATATGAAAATATCATTACTAGAGCCATCCTCATAGTTCTATGGGAATCAAATATATACACAAGGGATGATAGAAAATGCCTACCTGTTTTCCCTTAAAAAGTGCCAGCTTTAATATTATCAGGGAAACTAATTAAGAAATATCAATGAAGCAAGAACTGATAAAACCAATACCAGTCAATATGAACTTCTGATGCAAAAATGGAGCTACAATCTCATCATTTTGGTGATAGTGTAATAACAGAAGCACATCTACTAGGCCAATTAAGAAGTGGCCTCTCTCGTTTCTAGGCCTGGGGGGCCATTTGGGTCATGTTGAAGGCTTTTGGGGGGGGGGGGGGGGGTTTTGCATTTTCCAAAGCCCCCCAGGCCAAAAGAAGAGGTAAGGCGTGAAGGATATGACATTGACATGGAGATAACCTTGACTTTCCCATGTATTGAATTACTAGGGTGCTGGATGGGTATTGATTCCCCATGCACCTTTTTTTAATTCCGTTTCTCTAAAATGAAAGGTTATTTGATGCTCACTTTTAGAAATTCACCTTTTTTTAACTTTGATCTCCATTTTTAACCACTCATGTATGAGTCCTATGTATTCTAATGAAAACATATATGCCCTTACCTGATAAATTTGGGTTATAATCTATGAGGTTTGCACTCTCTTTAGGCCTATCAGGTTATAATGATTTATGTAAATTTAGACAATCATCATCATCATCATTAAAGCCTTTTCTCTAAACAACGTTGGAGTGTCGTCTTTAGGTTTATGAAAAATTATTCTAAGAACGTTGATGATCCCACCAAGAAGAAGGGTAGGCTTAGGAGGACATATGGATGGAAATACTAAGAACAGATGTAAAAAAGTACAACCACTATATATGAGGACTTGGCTCAGATTTGATCCAAATGGATAAAAACAAAACCCATAGAGACCCTCTTATACAAAATTTGTACTTCCATTAACCTAACAAAATGCTCTGAAGACCTAGCAGTCAGGGCTTTTGCCTCCGAACCCACATATTTCTTTCAATTTTTAACCATCTCTAAAAGGTCAAGGTCGCAATTTATTAATGCTCATCTCTCCTCATGCATCCCAGATTTTACTAATTTTAGTATCCCTAACTAACCCTCTTAAATAAAATTTTTATTACTTCAAATTACCAAAATATCTTTGAAAATCCAATGTATACATAGCACTAGTTAAGAATCGGGATCCTTCGAGTGGATCCATGCCGGGTGACCATGAGTGGACTAGTCAGGATCCGCTATGTTACCGCGGGCAGTCCGTGCCCAGATGCATGGTAAGCTGCCACCGATGACATTAGGGATCGTGAATGGTCCACTCATAAAAAGAACCGTAAATGATCCACTCAAAGTCATCCTGCGATTTTTTTACCTCGCGATCAGATCCCGACTCACTTGTTAATATACCCGAATAGTATTTGGAGGCTTAGGAAGTCGTTTATTGCCTATAGGTATAAAGTAGGCAAGTGGGGCAACGGACCCAGGCTGCCTATGGACACCAATGATGATATAAGGTACCACATGGGTTATTTGGTTCTTCTTCTCCACTTTATTGCTTTAGTCATAATTCTAGGTGTGTATGAGAGGGAGAGAGAGGGGGAGAGAGGTACACAATGGAATTAAACTGTCCCAAGAAACTATATCCCAAGAGTCATATTAATTGAGAAAGAAAGCCTTTGCTGTGTGAAGGCATTACATAGAGAATCCATTCCATCAACTCTTCTGCACTTGCTGCCTCTAATCCCATCAGGACTCCCAACTGAATCCATATATGGCACTTAGAAGAACAACAGGCCGCGGTTGGAATCATGAAAAATGAGAAAATAATGCAATAAAGAAAAACTAACTCTGATATACTAGTATTACACAGATTCCCTCTTTCTTCCCTCTCTAAATCTTCTCTTATTCCAAAGTTAATAAATTGGTAGTCTTCAGGCCCAATTTATCGTCACTGATAGGGCAGGATTAGCAGCGCCGTCCTTTCTTGCAGGAGATTGAACCGGCCGACGATGTAATTGTGCCCACCAGAGAGGAAGGCCTTGCTCCTAGGCTCGATGCTTTGGCGTAGCTTGATGATGCTCCGGCACCGGAAGGCGTGAAGAATGCGCCATTCAACAGCAGATCTCCTTCAGACCTCCAGTTCCAATTCTTCCATTCACTCTCTGGAGCATCCTCATGTTTGGTTACCTGTTAATTATCAATGAGACAAAAAGGTGACTACTTAAGCAAGCATTGGAAGAAAGAAATACAGTGACTGAAAAGAAATATATTTTGCTATGTGTTAATCTAAATTACTTTCGTAGGAGAACAATTGTGTCAAATCAAACTTTGAATCTAATTTGAAAAATTTTAATTCAAACCAATCCATATTCATATAGAAAGGCATAATTCCCTAGAATGTTTTAAACCATACACTTAGTAACGGTGTATACGCATCACCCGAAAAGGCAGGGTGGTGGAAATGGAACCCACTGACCACTGACCCATGATGATCAAGAAGATGGCATTATTCTTCTTTTGTCAGGCAACTTTACTAGTTGGCTCACTACTTCCCATGCATTTTAAATCCAAACTAAAGAACAAGCCCTTTCACAATGACTTCTTAATATATTTCGATTCCATGCAAACAACACCTCTAAACAACACCTCTAGTGCAAAGGAAGGGTGCCTATCATGCTACAACGGATGGTTTGATGATCACATTACTCTCGTATATACAGATGATCCTATGTATATGCTAAACAAAAAGATGTTCCTAATGAATTTGGTCAAAAGATTGAAAAGGAAAAAAGATGGAGAAAAAGGCACCTCTTTGCTAAATCTGTCATCAGGTGCAAGAAACCTATTTCCTTGACTGTTGATTGTGGGTTCCGCACTCCCACCAATGGCATACATTTCCCAATGGGTGTAGTCATTGTTCACCACATGGAAATATCCATGTCTACATCTGTGGCCAATAGAAAAGTAACAGCAAAAACAAAGCAAATCAATACCACATCTCACATCACTAGATGAAAAGGGAACACAGGTGAAAGCCAAATGGTAAGAAAAAACGGAATGGAGAAGACATAAAAACAAGACCCAATTGCCATTTTTTGGCCCCTTACCTTGGCATCCTTTGTATGAGCCCTTCCCCAAAGTGGTTAAAGGCTATAGTCACTTGCATGTTCTTATCTTGTGTGTAGGAATCACTGTGTCCCAGTAGCATCACCTTGTCATGGTGGGTCATGTAATTGTTGGAGATGGTGATGGCCGTTGATCCATGGATGGCATCAATGAGTCCATCATTGCAGTTGGACAGTGAACAATGGTCCACCCAAACATGGCTACCTCCAAAAATGGATACACCATCCCCATCAGAGATAGTCCTCCACCCATAATGCCCAGGGGAGTCCCTAACATAGGCATTCCCACCTTGCTTGCAATCATGTATATTGACCCCATGGATGATAATGTTAGTCACAAATTGAATTGTGATGCATGGCCCATTGGCGATGTGCACGCTCGCTCCCCGGCCGTCGATGGTCTTGTACGAGTTCATGATCAGCTCCTCCTTGAGCTGGATGACCATGTCCCGGTCGAAGATGATCCACAGCGGTTCTTCCTGGATCACTGCATAGCGGAGAGTCCCGGGCTTGGGGGTGACCGGATCATCATCGCCGGAGTCAGTCACCACGTAGATCTTACCATTCTTGCCCCCCATTGCATTCTTACCAAACCCAATTGCGCAATCGGCGAGCCTCTGCCGGTTCTTTTCCCAGTCAGGATCGCATCGCCAGCAGTCGTCGATAGGGTTTCCGGTCCCACAAGAAAGAAATGACAATTCTCTCCTGGAGGCATTGATACTCCTGAAACGAAAAAAATGTGACCCATTAGTTTGATACTGTCTAGTACTATTCAAAAGCAAAAAATGAGCCAATGGAAGAGATCTACACACACAAGCTTGTTGTAGTACTATTGCTAAAAAGAAGCTAATTCTTGCTTACCTCTCTACATCTTTTACTACAATTTCAGGGTCTTGAGCTAATGTAGCTGAAGGAGAAGATGAAATGGCTTTTGGTGCAATGAGAGCAATGAGGAAGAAGAGAAAAGAAAGTGTAGGACTTGCCATTTCTTGCTCAGAGAGAGAGAGAGAGAGAGAGAGATGAGGAAGTTGGCAAGAAAGGGAGGAGGTTTTAAAGGAAATAGAGCCGGGAAAGGGGGCGTGATTAAACTAAACACGTGGGCCACCATGGCTTCGTGATTTATGGTGTGTTGGATGGGTACCATAGGGTAGTTTAGGGGCCTTGAGGCCGTTAAGCAAGGAAGGATAATTTTCAAAGAGGTTGGATTTTCAACTTTTCTGTGTCTCTATATAACTTTATAAGATTTCTAGCTTGATTTGGAGTGGCCCACCCACTGGTATAAAATCAACAAAGAACTGACCATTTCAGATTATAAATAGAACCATATCAATTTATGAGGAGAGAATCTTTAAATAGAGTTAAAGCTCCGTATTTGTACTCTGTTTTAATGTTGGTCTCAAGTGTGAGTACAGCTGGGTTGCGTATGTTAGAGACAACACCACCTTGACAATGCAATGGTGGCAGTGTAATAAAGAAGAAATTTAGGAAACACAATGGAAGAATTATGACACAGGATTTCACAATACAATTGTGAGAAATGTATTCTGGTCGAAGTCGCTGAAATTATAGAAAAAAAAGGTTAAGATCCACGAACAGCCATCAAATAGTATCTCCTTTAATGGAAAATGAATCATCAAACACCCTTCTAACAAATCAAATCCTAAAAAAGTGAGGCTTCCCTCTTCATATGCTCTATGCTTCAACCATTACCTCTTTAATACCTCTTCTTCAACCCATTTTACCATGAACCTCATAGGAATTGAGTTCCATATATACAATTGGCCTAAACACCAATTTGATTTTAATGATCTGAAAATTTGTGCAGAGAGACTACTTAACAATCTCCAATTCATGTAAATAGTGTGATTATTGAGATTCCAAAGGGCTCCATGTTTGAATGGGTATAATTATTTGGATCTTAGAGTGACACCTTTCATCAAATAATCTCAAAAGTAAAACCTGTTAATAAAGATAATATCCCTGGAGATGGAAAACTCGTCCACCGGGTTTCATCAACTTGCAAATTCTAAGGGGCTAAAATGATATATATATATATATATATATAAACAATTAACACCCTCTAACTCACTAGACCCACTTGATTCCAAATTTGATGGGTGCATTTGTGCTACGAAGAGGAAAATCATTCTGAATTTTCATGCAGCCTATTATTTTGTTCTTTAGTGTGACAGTCTTTCTTGATGAACAAAACATATTAAACGGATTTTTATCTATAGTGAGAATTTTTTAATTCTATTAAAAGAGGTACGATAAGATTCCTCTCTCCCTCAAAAACAAAAATCTTAGAATTTGGTGTCCTCCCGTTCCATAAATAAGTCTTCAGAAATCCAACAACAAATAAGTCATAAATATAACCTTCTATCTAAAATTAGGAAATAAGAGAATGAAAAGGCCTGTTTGCATCCTCAATTAAACAATAAAAGTTGCTACAATCAATCTTTACTTGGTGTGTAATTCCACCGAAAAATGTTGTCTCAACACTGTAGGCTTTGCCAGATGAGCATTGAATGACTTGTGTCGGTGCGGCAAGCTGTTCTCTAGTTCTTCCAACTATATATCTCCATATTGTGCAGTGGAGTTTCTAGTTTCTACTAAGATTAGTAGGTAGTTAGAGCCGAAAGAAGTCTCTTCCATCTATCTCCTTTTTATTGTACAACAACTATTATTAAGATTGGACAGAAGTTATAGCTAGAGCCTAGAGGGGACTCTTTCAAGTTTTAGCTGAATTGGAAGTAAGGTGTACCTAATTTCTCTGTCCTCAGGAGAGGATAAAACGTTAAAAGGTCATTCAAGTTTTTCTTTTATACCTAGACGAGAATTCTCCCTAGGTGACCGGAGAAATTAAGGTCCGTCGCGTCACTATAGGCGGTCTTTATCCGAATGCATGGCAGGTTATGGGCGGACCGTGATTCGAACACTCACAATCACCATAAAGGAAAATCCTCACAGGTTCCGAACTCTTATACCTAAAGTCCTAAACACATCGTTTTACTAAAGCTCCAAGGCGGGTTGGTATGAGCACATGCCTTACTAATGCTCCAATGGCGGGTTGGCATAAGCACATGCCTTACTAATGCTCCAATGACGGGTTGGCCTAAGCATCACTTGTTTCCTTGGGAAGCAATTTTTTCTTTTTAAATCTTTTGATGCAGTTTTGAATTGGAAATTTACCGAGTTGACTTGTGACTCGGCCAAGTCACCTCATTTTGGACATTAGCTGAGTAAAAACTAGGGGAAATTGGGTATATAAAGGAAAATTTTTTAAGGATATTTCTTATTTTATTCTTATTTTTGTATTTTTTAACATATAAAATTTATTAATTTGAATCATTAATACAAGTTAATAAAAAAATTTTTTGTAAGAAACTAAACTATTTCTAAATATTTCTCGAATAGTTCAAATGAAAAAAATGACCCCATTGAGTAAAGGTTTTTGAGTTGGGGGGTTGAATCAAAGTTTTCCAACCTTGTCGCAAGGTTAAACACCAAGGTTTAACCTTGATCCTCATATGACAGAGGTAGTGAATTGCTACTGATCCAATGGGGAATGAGGGTTTGGCAAATGACCTTTCTCTTTCATTAGGTTCCACGAGCTCCACGATTTAAGTCATTGCACCTTTTGTCATGAGTCTTAATTTATTCATTTATTTATAGTGGTTGGATCGGTGTCAAGTTAGAATGACCATCTTTGGAAAGTCTTCTTGCGTTTATAAAGCTTATTCAAATAGAATTGGTTTGAAATGACATTATTTCATTAAAACCCTTTGGCAAATGGTAGTTTGATATCATTAGAAAATGAGAATTGCCGGGCTATAAAAGTTATATGGAAAAAGTTATGCAGTAAAAAATAATACAAATAAATTTATCATAAAGAAAAAATTGTACATAGAAACTTGTCAAGAAAAAAAAAGGGAAAAGTAGACATATATGCCTATTTGAATAAGTTAACTTTTGGTTATTTTTTGAAAAAGAGGCAAAATAGTTTAGAAGTAGAATGAACCAAACATCCAACTAAGCTTAATTTGTCAAACTATCTAAAGCATTCAAACATCGACTCGGATTAGTTTTTAGTAAAATAGATACAAAACTATTAAACTTTCCAATCGACACCTTTGTTCATTTAATAAATATGAATACTTCTTCGCTGTATATGTATTCACTTTCATGCAAAAAAAAAGAAAAGAAAAGATCATTTGACAATGAATTCCTAAGCATTCCAATCCCCTGCTTACAAAACAAGCCTATTTGAATCAATTACTTCCTATGTACACCAATTCCATAGAAATAAATAGTCTCGTCTGACTCAATTACTTTCCATATGTTCCAACTCCATGGAGATAAATAAGCTCCACTTGACTTCACTACTTCTCATGTATTCCAATTCATGCGAACAAACAATCAAATAAGCCCATTTGATTATAAATCCGTGTCTATTTGAATTCCATGCAAACAAACATGCCCACTTGACAAAAGTCTCATGTAACTAATTTCATGCAAAGAATCAGGCTTATTTGAATAGAAAGACTTCAACCCCATGATTTTATACCACGAAGTAACTAAAGAAAACCTGCATTTGTTAGCATCAAGTTGATAGTCGATGGTGATGTTAAAAAAAATCAATAATAAAACAAAAATTATTTTCTTCTGGACCCAACTCTTGAATGTAGTGCAGGCTAATCAAGGGCTTTTATCAGTAGGGCCTAAGCCTAACCCGCATATATGAGGGTAGGGTAAGGATAGACCCTAACTTGGCTTGGGTCTGACTCTTTGAAAGCCGTACTTAACACAAATTAGATGTGAACAGAACTGAAAATAGCTCTTTTCATTGATTAGGGATATATATATACAAGGTTAGCACCGTATGATAATTGTGATCGCCTTTGTCTATGAGTCTCAAAGCTTAATGGGTTTACAATTGTCCTTAAATAATTGTTAAACTTTCCTTAACTATGTGCTTGGCACCATATATAGAATCTTATAGATATTTACATCCATCCACGCTTAGAATCTACATACGTCAAGGTGGACTCCACATAAGAGTTTAATAGAATTTCTCTATGTGAGAGAATGCACAAAGTTAAATTTTCCTTGAATTTGAAGAAAATGATATGTAAAGAAACCTCATTGATTGGAGAGATTATAAGAGACATAAGGTGGAGAATCTCCTTGAAGAGAATTATATATCTCCTCTTTAATTGTTATTCCCCTCCTATGTTTCTGTTTAAAAAGAAGTTTTGCAAGAGTATCTTGAAACTTTATTTTAAGTAAAAGTACTTATTAGAAATATTAAATATATATTTTTAGTAATAATTAATAATTAATTAATTGATTTTACTAGAAAAATAGTGTTTTTCTGCTCACATGCTCACAAGGGTGCAGTTATGGCATGTAAGAGTGTTGCAAAACCTTATATATGTGACCCGACTGTAGCTGAGGCTATGGCAGCTTGGGTAAATGTAGATGTCTGTAAGTATTTGCATATTCAACAATTGATATTACAAGGTGATTCATTGGAAGTTGTCAAAGCACTTAGGTGTGAAGAAAGGAATTTCAGTTGCTATGGACAATTGACTGACTCAACTAAATCAGTTTTAAACTCCTTTGGGTCATGGCAAGTTGAATATGTCAAGAGGGATGCAAGTAAAATGACACATAGATTGGCGAAGGAAGCTTTACTCGAACCGACAGATCATATTTGGAGAGATTGTGCTCCACAATTTATTCGTGATCTTGTAATCCTCGAATGTGATGTTTTTGATAATTCTTAATACAATATGATATTCGCTCTCTAAAAAAAATGAACTTTCCTTTAAAAGGAAAATAGCTTAAGAAAAGAATTACTTTCTTCCCTCAAATAACTTCAAAGTAGAGGGAAAAAAAAGGTTTATCTAGATCATTAACTTTTCTCCGCATCCAAGAGGGCCTTAAGGTAGGGTTACAAATGGGAATATGGTCATCTAAGCATCTGGAGTATTTGATTCCAGATAAAGTGGGTTTGAAATTTATGTTTAGATCTCGGAGAAATTAGGATTCGAAATTGGATCCATGCAAATAAGACCTAGAATACTCAGGTTCGAAACTGGATGCATGTATGTATATTCCGACTTGAGGATCCGAATCCTAAACAATGACTCTTACATATTAAAAATATATAGGTTTTAAGGGCCTACGTAGCTTGAGTTATATTTATATTCGAAAGTCTACTTAGCTTTCATTTAATAAGCTTACTTGTATATTTGAATATTTTAATTAATTTGAAGCCTTTTCTACCCAATAATACTAATTCACTCCACATCTTATTTCAGACTGGCCTCCATTTTCTTAAGTTGATGCCCCATTTCGATACAATAGAATTCTTGTGTCAAATTCATATTTAGAATTATAAAGAGGAATTCAAATCTGGATCTACCATATTTTGGCAGCGTCTTGCCCATTTGTATCCTTGTCTTAAGGACGTGTTTTTTTAAAGGTAATTTTTGTGTGCAATGCGTTTTCCCACAGAAAGGGAACAAAAAACAGAATTTTTTTTCATGGATTTCTATTTATAATATCTTTAAGGGTAGGTTGCCTTTTATGCATGGGATTGAGAAACGGGTTTACATATGTAAATGTTGTTTATGTGAAGCTCATTAGCATGTTTATGAGAATCACAGTTTTCACATGGTAAATGAGTACATGGAGCGGGGGCAGAACCAGGATATAGTGATAATTGGAAGGGCCATTGTTGGTGCATTAATAAAAAATGTCTTAAAGTTTTAATTAATCCCAAGGGGCCTTTTTCCAATTTAGGGGGACCATGGCCCAGGCCAGCCCTCCTAGTTCCGCCTGTGACATGGAGAGATTTTAGATGTGTTAGTATTTTTTAATGTTTCTCATAAATCTCTGAAAATCTATGAAGATTTATTATATGAAACTAAACGCCTTCATTCTCATGGTTACTATGAGAGTATTGGATGGTTGAGGTGATGAATTGGGGCCATAGAAGTGCATAGCATAATATCTATAGGGGGATGCTTCGAATGTTTATCATAAAATTTCAAAAACCTACAAAGATTTAATATGCTATAAAAGTAAATATTGTTCTAGGCAGGGGTGAAACCGGGATTGGGGGGGGGGGGGGGGGGGGGGAGGTACGAATTTTTTTTTACTACGCTATAGGCTTCATGGGACCATCTTCTAGACCATCTTCAAATGTAGGACCCTTCCTCTCAAATTTCGTAGGTTCTACTGTAACAAAACATAGTTTGCACCGAAATCTTACAATAATACTTAGGAGGGGGGGGGGGGGGGGAGGTACGTGTAATACCCCGACCCGCCTTAATCTCGTTTTAGAGTTAATTAATTTAGATTAATTGCTTAATGGATGTTTTGATTGTGATTGGACTTGATTAGGTAGAATTAGTGGGGTTTGACCATTTACTAGGTAGATTATGACTTTTGGAGTGTTTTGGGTTTTTGTGTGTACTTAGAAATTTTTGAGTCCTTAATGCATTGCATAGAGTATTTCATGGGCCTTAACTTTCATGTCTTGACCCATCGAATTCGGATCCATTTAGGCCCATTCCCAGCCCACTTAATCAGCCCAAGCCCTTTCTTGATAATTTCAGCCCATTTGTGGACTTGCATGCAATGCAGGGAAAAATTGGTTCATAAGAACCCAACTCCAGCCATTTCCTTCCTTTCTTCTTTCCTTCTCCATTTCCAGCAGCTGGGAGTTTTCCCTTCTCCTTCTCTTTTATTCTCCTTCCTTCACTCCTAGCATCAACCAAGGGATCTTGCATGTGTAGAAGCTAGCCACCACTTCATCTTCTCCACCAAGACACCATCTTCCAAGCTCAAGCATCCACTCATCTTTCTTTCTTCTTACTCTTGGTAAGTTTCAACTTCCATTTCTTTTCTCTTGCTTCAGATTAGTGTAAGAATGTCCTAAATTCGTGCATACATCATCTTCTTCCTCATTCATTTCATT
This sequence comes from Litsea cubeba, assembly GCA_012931725.1. NCBI lineage: Eukaryota > Viridiplantae > Streptophyta > Magnoliopsida > Laurales > Lauraceae > Litsea > Litsea cubeba. Next base: position 28,958,883 of record CM022952.1, on the reverse strand, counting down.
CATTTTCGTTTTCACCATTTTTAGGGCATTGAACTTTCATATTTGGAGATTTTCGAGTTTGAGAAGGATTAGGTGTGAGAGTTAGTTTCCAAGCACCAAGGCAAGTTAAACTTACATGTTTATATGCATGCTTCATTGTTTGATTCATGAATGTATTCAATCTTGCTTAGATACCCATCTCTTGCTCAAAAATGGATTTTTTTTGGATGATTTCTCTTGTTAATGTATATGGGTTTATTGATGGTTTTTATGAGCATTTTGGAAGCTCAAAGATACTCATTTGTAGTGTGTAAAACCTGGAATGAATGCCTTGAATGGCTTGGAAGGAAACAACACAGTTTTAGATTTTCGGAACACAGGATTTGGCAGTTCGCTCGAGCGAGCGTGAGTGAACGCTCGAGCGAAGGGCTCTCTGGGAGAGTTCGCTCGAGTGAACTTTGTTCCGGTCGAGCGATCAACTCTTTGTCTGGGGTCCGCTCGAGCGAACCTGATGCCTGTAGTATGCAGATTTTTCAACGACCATAACTTTTTAACCGTATGTCCATTTTTGGAGATCTACATACCGTTGGAAAGCTCATGATTTTATTTGATTTGACTCTTTGAAAAGAATATATGTTGGATTTTACATAATTGTGACAAATGGATGTTCCCATGAGCCGGACATTGAACCGTAGCTTGTTCTAGTTGATTGGCCTGATAGATGGACCTGTAGGATGTGCACCCTGAACTTTTATCATGACCATTAGGTTTGTTTAATTGTGGATATGGATTGAGCACCCGTACCCACAAGGGACCTTGTATTATTCGGATTGTAACCGAACCAAATGTGTTCTATTAAGGGATTCGACATCCAAATTATGTAACGCCAAGGGGCTCCTTGTAGTCCGATAATGTTGAACTCTTAATACTACCCCGAGTTGGACAGTGAAGACCACATGTGTTCCCAAGACCATAGGCCTGGCTTGATTTCTGTCTTGACTCCATATATGATCTATATGTACATGCATTGCATTCCGTTTCCAGTATTCTAGTATGACTTGATCATGCTTCTGTTCAGTTATGTATTTCTGTTACACATCTATTATATTACATTTATTTATGGCTTTGTTCAGTACATCTCAGTGAGTTTTGATTCTTTGTTATTTATATGTCTTGTCCTGTATATGTCCTATATCCGATTAACACTGTTCTGCACCTGATCTGTTGTTTGTACATTGCACTCTATGAGTCGGCACCACTTAGCTTCGACCCTATCTAAGTCGGACCCGGCTAAGTGTGGGTTTAGTATATTTCTGGCCCTCTGCAGATGGGAATTTATTCTGAGGGTAGACCGGCACCCTAGGTCTACGATGGAGAATTCTGGGTACCTCTGTCTCCTAGTAGCACCACCTTGTCCTGCCCTGATATTTTGCTCTCATTTTATTTCATGTTATATGATTAACTTGGGAGAACATAGCTTATGTGGATGTGCCAACTAGTACTGTTAATATGTTTATCTGTTATCTATGACTCGTATGTCTCATGCTAATTCATGCACTGATATGCCTAATGATCATTCATTGATCTCTTATGATTTATTCATATCTGACTATTCATTTGTTACATGTTATATGGACTGTATATGTTTGTCTTACTTAGCTTAGTCTAATGGTGCTACACTTGGCGTTACATGTGAATACATTGACGTCGTTGCCCCGGAGATCCTTGAGGAAGAGGAACCTCCGCTTAACGTAGCAGAATGGATTCCTAATGATGTCTTCTAGACATCTACACGATGAGATGGACGTTTAAATGACCCATTGATCGTGGCTAGGATTGCCATATCTTTTGTAGTAGTTTTAATGAACTTGTCTAGCTTTTGGGATTGTAAACTTAACTTAACTTACTTCTTCTCTTTCTATCTCTTAAACTTGAACTTTTAAAGTATTGCTTATGGACTCTTATGCTCTATACTTTGTTACATTATAAATTATGGATGGATATCTATTTGACAAAATTGTACAGGTTATGGAAAAATATAAACCTCACACGTGATATCCTGTGGGTAAATTCCGTACGTGGGGACCAAGAGTCAATGAGTTTGACTCTAATTTCCACGCGGGCGTGTGTCGCGCCTCGGGATGTGTGAAATCTCGGGCTCGGGGCGTGATAGTACGAAATTTTTTTTACTATGCTATAGGCTTCATGGGACCATCTTCTAGACCGTCTTCAAATGTAGGACCCTTCCTCTCAAATTTCGTAGGTCCTGCTGTAACAAAACATAGTTTGCACCGAAATCTTACAATAATACTTAAAATTTTTTGGGACACCTAAGTATGCTCACTGATAAATATCATTAAAAGTAACTCATATTTAAATTTTAAATTGTTCATGGCCCCTGCCAGCCCCCTCTAGTTCTACCCCTGGTTCTAGGGTTTATTAGATCAATACAAATAAAAAATAAAAAAATGAGTGACTCGGATCTTGGATTTGGAGCCCACAGAAAGTGCACAAAAAATATGGTTGCAGGGGTTCAAACCCTAAACTTATTTAGCTCACTTTGTAACACCCCTAAGCTACAATTGCATATATAAGCTTTTATTACCTCATAATGCATGTAAATGAAAGGCAAATATTACCCCATTTGCCCATGAATAAATGTGTGATGATGCGTAACCATGGCACATGTGCATAATTTTAAACATGCAATAATTTAGAAATGAAATAAGGAGACCCGTAATATAGTAAGGAGTCACAGGAACCATTGGATTTAGCTTCTCTATTTCTCATGTGCACCATATCTTGCTAGTAATATTTTGGAGGGATAAGGAAATACCAGAAGAGGGTCTTTTACAATCTGATATGGATTCTTATTCGGGTATTTGTCAGTTACTGCAGATGATCCATTACAATGTGCTATGTATATCGATTGAAGGATATAGTCACTTAAATCAAGATTTTAAAGGACCCAACTCAATCTTTCTAGATGGAGCGCTTTAAAGCTACGAAGGTGGCACAAGTTTTTAGAAGATTCCAAGAAATTCAATTCCATGAGATTTCTACTCGCTCACTTCACTTAGTAGGAATTTGAAGAAATCATTCCAAGTAATGCATCAAGTTTCAATGAATGCTTTGTTTTCTCTATTCAATGTATATCTTGCTTGTACCAGAACCACGGGACTTCTATTCTATATGTTTTTTGCTTGTACCGGGCCATGTTTTTTTTTTTTCTTCTGATGATGATGATTATGTTCTGATTGGGTGTCCCATAGGATCTCTTCTTTTTAAGAGACTCTTTTTGTACATTATCCATATTTTTTAGAAAAGAGGAATTTACCCAGTAGAGCCCAATAGAACACTATACCACTTCGGTAGTACCGTATTTTAAGTGTACACGAGTAAGGCTCTCCGGGTGCCTTTTGGTTTTTTTTTTTTTTCATTTTTAGGTATGGTCGATATCGACCACTTCTCAAAACCCTTTCGACCACTTCTTTTTCCCCATTCCTATCGACCACTTTTCTCCCCCACCTTTTTTCCCTTTCGTCATCTTCTCCACGCGGTCTCTCCTCCCCCTCCCAGTGGTCCCCTCCTCTCCCTTTCTTCTCCACGCTGTCGAGGCCCCCCTTTCAAGTGGTCCCTGGTATTGCTTGGCGCCATTTTTCGAAACTGATTTAAATGGAGGTGCGTTCATTACTTTCTCTTCTTCCTTTTTTTTTCTATTTTGTGACCTAGATTTTGAATGGTAACCTGGCATTTGAGTGTGTTCGTTTTGATTGCTCTGGAATGTGGTCTTAGTTGTTCTTCTCCTCCACAGATATCCAAACTGTATTCTATTAAATTTTCTTTTTTTTTTTGCCCTAGATTCCGAAAGCAAACCATTGTTTTTATTATGTTCGTTTTGATGTGTCTGGCTTATTGTCTGAGTTGTTCTTCTCCTCCACACACATCCAAATGAGTCCTTGCATATCTAATGCTTTTTTTTTTGGCCATGTAGAAGATATGGGCATGTTCTTGTCTTTTGTGATGGGGTTTAAGTAGAAATGGTGCTTCAGGAATCCCCTTTTTTTCTTGTTGATGGAAGATATATTGATTTGATGGTTATGGGTTTCTTTCACTCTCGTTGATCGGGCACCTTTGGAAATTGATAAGGTTCAATGTTGTTGCTGACAGTATGTAAATAATTTTATTCTTGTTTGATGCCATTTTGATTATTTGGATTTGATGTGAATTTCTCAACTTTTCAATCAATGGAAGGTTTTGTTGCTTTATTTTTTTAAACCCTTGCTATTCCTTACTTTGAAGAGCCTTTGCCAAGTATACAGTATAGGGAAATTCAGCTATTGTCTGTACCCACATCACAAGAGAACTGCATCAAAAGAGAACCGCAAGTTCAAACTCAAGCAATTTAAATGAACATGTTTTATTAATAAGTCAGAAACCCATCAATGGGAAAGTGTTCCTATATGAAAGGCAAAACCAGGAAGGAGGAGAATTAGATTATTGAGTTGAGAGAACATATAGTACTTTGTATTACTGACATTCAAAACCAAAACCAAAACCAACCTCCTTCATATCATGGAAGGTGTTGATGACTCGACCGCCGATCCATTACTCCAATGTAGAAATGGTTATGGATTCGTTGTCGACAACAAGGCCTCTAATGGCATTAGGTGAGAGGGGGGCCTGGACCAGCTTCCTTAGCCATATGTGGTAGTCCAGTTGGTGGAAAAATAGAGCAGATGGGCCGATCAACTGCTCCTTGCTTTTAGTGTAAGTGGGCTTGAACAGATGGGCATGGTTCACAAGCACATACATGGCAGCGTTGATGCTAGCCAGGTTCACACTAGGGTATCCAAGCTAATGGGTCTTGAATACATCCCCATACCTAAACATTTACAAACAACCTCGTTTCAGTCCATGCACCCAAAGACCCAGGAACAAATAAGATAACAAGGCACATGTATAAGTGATAAAAGACTAGCTAGAATGCTTTTCTGCTTTGTGGCAAAGAAGACATTTAGTTTTTGAGAGTAGAGCTCAAGGTTCTGTCCTATGTAAGGCCATTCCATTGCACCTGGTGGTAGCTTATAATGACTGTTTTGTTTAAAGGTTCCACCACTTATGCTTTCTCAAATATACTCCCGAAGATGAATATTTCAGTCCGAAGGCGCATTTTTTTTAGTGGCGTCTGTTGCATGACTTTAAATTATGTGGCTGATAAGGTCCAATGAACTTAAATATTCTTTTGTTATTCTATATCGATCACATGTCCCTTTTGTATGTTATACTTTTGTATTTGACTATTTTTTAAATATTTTTATTGTTGTCTATTCTCAGTGCACCTTGTACAAGACAGAGAAGTGGGTAAAAGAAGTATGTCATTTTAATTTTTTTGGTAAGAATGAGAGACTCCCGTTTATGAAGGATTTAGAGAGGAACTGAGTCAATTTGACTTGGAGTGGGTACAAGAATTTAGCTGGCAATGCCAGTATGCACACTCAATGATGGCAATGTAGGGCTGTGACATATGGCATGTATTATTCAACACTATGTTAGATTAAGCAATGATTTCATCTAAGTATCCATTCTTAATTAAGCTGTTTAATTTCATTCTCACTTTGGTTTGTCACAATAGAGTTAATTTTTTGCAAATTGGTAGAGAAGTCTGGATCAACTTGGATCAGGCCTCTGGAAAATAACCTACAAGACATTATATTCCTCTTTGCTTCCCAAATGTTTTTCTATACTGCTTGTCCTGATGAAACCATCATCTCTACACATGGTACTCCTTTCGTTCGATTTGCCACAATCCTAAATTTGACACTAATCAAATATTACGACCTGTTCTCGGATTGGAATCTTAAAAAGTCATGTGAAGCCACCAGTAGTTGAGTAACTTTTTCTTGAATAGCTATTGTGGACTGCCAATTACTTGATGGGAAAATTACATGTCTGTAGTTAAGACTGTAAGCAATAAGTGGTAACCCAATTACTCATCTTTCTTTGGTCAGCAAGTACTTTTTGTTATAACAGTTTGATAAACAAGAAAGACCTTTATTTAATGTCATTTTTATTACTAATGGATAATGATTGCTTTTATATGTGCAGACGAATGAAGAACATGCACTTGAGTCTCCGAAAGCTCCGAATATTCTCATATACAACCAACGCTGGCATGTATCCGAAGGAATCCACCGTGGAGACGTATGTCCCCATAACTAAGTCATTCACTAATTCATTTCATTAATATAATGTGTTATTTAAGACAATCCGGGCCTGCTAATAAAGTTTGTTCTTTTGTGTAAACAATAGGAATTCGGGAGGCTAAGGTGCATACCAACAAATCCTAACAAGCAAGTATGGACTCTTACAAAGCAACAAAAAGAATATGTGAGAAAGACTGGCATTCACCATCTGGCAGAAATAGATCGCATTCAAATCGATCATGCACTTATCACTGCTCTAGTAGAGCGTTGGCGCCCGGAGACAAACTCATTCCACTTTCCATCGGGTGAAGCAACTGTCACTTTAGAAGACGTTGCTTACATATACGGACTTCCAATAGATGGCCCTTTGGTTGTTGGACGTACTTTTCCTGGGAAGTTTGTAGTCAAAGTTTGTGAGGATGTTCTTGGGCTTACCCCACGGAAGAAGCTTGACTACACGGGCATAACTTTGAAATTTAAGTGGCTTGAGGACAACTTCAAGGCAACGGAATTGTGAATAAGAAGGATGACAAGGACTACAAAGATTTTGAGATCCGTGCCACATGGGCTTATCTATTCTTCTTGGTATCCGGTCAAATTGTCACGCAGACATCGGGTGCCCGTGGACCGGCATACCTACTCGAGCTTTTCAAAGAGTTTAGACCTTATGCATGGGGGCCAGCCTGTCTTGCCAATCTCTATAGGATGTTGACCAATGCCTCTCTATGGAATGCGGAGAAAAAAGATGATGGAGGTGATAAGGATGCTCAAAAGTATGAAATAGAGGGTCACCAATTGAGGACACCAACCGGGCCTCTACAGCTATTACAGGTGAGTGTTTTAATTACTACTCTAATTTTCCTAGTTATGTTTATTGTAACTAACTTGATATCTTGTATGCTGTGGTGTAGTTATGGGTTTACACTAGGATGTCTATTGGAAAGTGTCCTAAACCCAAGGACAGTTGGAAGGGGGACATTCAGTTCCCACTTTTTAAAACATGGATAAGGAGGCTGCCTGCTACCCCACCTTTCTCTAAAGTGAAGGAAGTCCGATTGCAGTTAAACAATCTAAAACCTGATGGGGTATTTATCGAAAAACGTGGATTTTTGACACCCCTTTTTAAAATGTTATGTCCCTAGCTAATTCAATGTTTCAATCTCTGTTTGCTGTCCACAATTGTAGTTCATTTGGCAACCTTATGAAGGATACAACAAGAAGTTTTACTCGAAGCTCTCAAAAGTTTACCGTACTCTCATTAGTTCGTCTACCGTCCTTGTGTTCTACTGGATCGTCGAGCGTCACAATACATGGCGGGTTATGAAACAGTTTGGATTCAAGTAAATTGTCCCACCACCATTCACAATGCCATTTTCGAGACCCGAAAGGACGTACTTTATTGTTGTTAATTACAACAATATATTGAACGAGGAGATTAAAGGGTTGTGGGTAGCAAAAGATCAACTTGGACTACGTGGTGAGCCTTGTAATGCAGCCGCACATCCAGCTGAGTATATGGAGTGGTATATTAGGAACACAATCATGTTTGTTGGTAGAGAAGAGGAATCGGAGCAGCCAGATGTGGCTGAGCAAGAAGCTATACATGCGGAGGGATCTGGAAAACAAGATGAACCAATCATCCCACAGAAACATGTACAACTAAACCTATTTTACTCATTAATTGAAGTCTTCTGTTTCTTAAAATTCAATGTTAACTCCTATTTCTCTATACAAATTCTAATAGTTTGCAATTCTAAAATCGTGGTCAGGCTCTAGATTTGGTGGAACGGATAGAGCGCTCGATCAAACGGGCTGCGCACAGTGATAGTCGTCTGGAGAAGCTGTTCAAGTCAATTGGGAAGAAATTGGACAAATTTAAGTCAGGATTTGGGACAGATTGGGTCGACTTCTCATTTGATGGTTGTAGCAGCTCACAATCCGACGAAGAAATGGAGAAGAAACAACTTACTATCACTTTCACACACAAGAAGAGGCCTGCTGTGAAGAACTATGTGAAGAAAAAGAAGACATCAAGAAAGGGCACGGCGCATATTAGAGAAACTCCATTAATGAATATGGAGGGATCCATTAGAACTCCACTGTGACCTTTTGAAGTTCATGAAAGTCTTAAAGATTTGCCCCAAGTATCAGTTGAAGGATCCAATGCCCCACCTGATCCTGAACTTGGACAAGGATGTAGTATCCCACCATGTCGTCAGCTTATTTGTACCCTACCAGTAAGCAGGATGTTGTTCACCTCGCCATTGCCGGTCTCTAGTTCATCCACTGCTATGGTTCCAGCCCCTATGGCAACACTTGTTTCATTAGTGTGGAGGATAAAACGATTACCACGAATGCGCAAGATACCAGTGAAATTTGAAGACTGTGCTCATTCACTTATTCAGGATGACTATGTATTGTCAGAATGTGACAAATTCTTTCTCAACGGGTTCAAGGAATATTAAGTGGCCAGGTATGAATTGTTATGTACATCCGGAACACAATCACTATAAGATTGCTGTTTTGTCTGATCAACATATGCTTTATTGTAGGAAAGACGAGCTAGAGCAGATTTGTACATTGGTAAAAGCGGATGACTTGAAGAGGATCCTTGACGAGGAAACATGGATGGACATGAACATCATATACTATTACTTCGAGATTCTGAGGGACGAGTGTGACAGCTGTTATATTGCTGACCCTAGTGTTTCTGTAAGTAACATGATGAAGAATGTTTTTTGTAAGTAGTGTTGTAGAAACAATAATTTATCTGGAAGTGATAACTTGTACATACTGCATGCAAAGTTGGTGGGGCGATGGAAGTGAATCCGCAGTGGAAGGGCACAGAGTGTGGGATGCGAAGGAATCACGCACGTTGGTTTTCATCGTCTACCGCAGGTCTCATTTCACCCTACTGGTAGGGTACGTTGATGAGAAGAGATGGGAGTTCTTCAACAGCATTGATAAAGATCGTCGATCAATGAAGCATGCTGAGAAATTTGTAAGTCATTCGTCTCAATTGCACACTCATGTGTTTTGATTTGTTTATCTCGGGTGCGCAAGAAGTTTGTGTTTCTCTCGTATTTTCATTCATGAAAGATATGTTTGAATGATCATTACTTGATTTAAATTTGTCAGATGGGATGGTTGAATGCATGGTACAGTCACTTCGGTTGGAATGACCCATTTATGTGGTCATGGCTCGAGAGGACAGACATACCTCATCAGGAAAACTCCAATGATTGTGGAGTATTTGTAATGGCCTTTGCAGCTCACTGTGTGCACCGAATGCCCTTGAAATTCAGCCAATCTCATATCCCATACTTTTGGAGCAAAATCGTGGTAGAGATCTTTAAGAGGAGTTGGCAATTGAATGCCAACAGGTTGGGCTTGACTGAATTGACGTCTGAGCTTCCTGATTGATAGGCAGACATATCTCCCACCTCCACATATTTTGAAATGTACATACATTGAGAAGGATGTAAACCTGATCTTTTTTGTTTGTCATGGATGTAGTATGGAGTGTTTGTTTTGGATGTAAAGTGTTTATGTATCTCTCTTACTCCGTTTAACGGATTTGTAATTATTTAACAGAATGATATGTTGTGTATAGTAACTTCTAATGTTATAGACAGGTTACATTTACATGTTATGTATCTCCAAACGGAGCATTGCGACTGACAGTATTTTTTTTTTTTTGCCTTCTTATTATGGTCGATATCGACAATAAAAGTGGTCGATACTGACAACGTCTGTAAATTTAAGTTTCAGTTAAGTTGTCGATATCGACAAAAAAAGTGGTCGATGCTGATCACGTCTGTGAATTTATGTTTCAGTTATATTGTCGATATCGACAATAAAAGTGGTCGACATTGACAACGTCTGTAAATTTATATTTCAGTTAAGTTGTCGATATCGACAAAAATAGTGGTCGACGCTGATAACATCTTCCAATATATGTTTCAGTTATATTGTCGATATCGACAATAAAAGTGGTCGACACTGACAATGTCTATAAATTTATATTTCAGTTAAGTTGTCGATATCGACAAGAAAAGTGGTCGACGCTGATAACATCTGTAAATTTATGTTTCAGTTATATTGTCGATATCGACAATTCTGAATATACTGCACTTAGAAAAATTGTTATTCAATATGTAATTGATGCACCCAACTCCATGAGCTGTGGATAAGCAGTCAAGCTCCAGCTCACGCTCAGCTTGATTAGACGCCAAGTGTTGTTCTTGAATGTTCGAAGTGACTTTAAGTAGATCTAAATCCATATGCACCTGAAACCTACTAGAGTAGTAAGAGCTTTGCTTGTTGCAATTTTCAGTGTTTGTTACAAGGCTACTGGACACCATCAAATATTTCAGTCATTCCACTTCCACCTACTAAGAGCTTCTCTTGTTGCAATTTTGTGTTTCATACAAGGCTTTTGACTCCAACACATGAAAGTCTTTCGTTTCACTTTATGTTTCAGTGTTTTGCATTTGTTCATTCACAAATTAATGCGGATATTTATGGTTTTTCTTTTCTTCTTTTATTTTTGGGTTAGAATGCAGGTATTTATGTTGGAGGTGGTAAGGTAGTTCATTTTACAGGCAAGAGAGACTGGTCCTCACACATGGATTCATCTGGTGACTCCCCCATTGCCATTTCCAACCTGCCATCAGCCTGACTAATGTTCCCCTCTAATGCCTGACCCTCCTGAAACAGTCATCCACATAGCAGTGCATCTGCTACAAAACGGGTTTGGGAATTATGATGTGTTCCCCAGAACAACTGTGGGGACTTTGCACTAAACTGCAAGACAGGCCTGCTGCTAGTGGAGAAGGCAGCCGTGGGAAGCAGCAGTCAAGGTTCTTCACTCATTGTAGCCTCATTGGTGGCTCTTTCATCATTCCCACAACCATTACAATAATCCCACAACCATTTCACTCATTCGAGATTAAAGTACTTTACTATATTTCTAATTTCCATTCACTATACAGGACGACCATTACAAATGAGATTTACACAGATTTCCACTTACAATAGGACTATGTGCATCAACTAACGTTAAAAAAAAAAAAAAAGTCTGAACACACGACCGTTCTTACTCAGAGCTGTTTCATCATGCACCAACTCCCCAAAAAAATTCTAGATAGTTGTTCTTACTTTGAACTGATGTTAATTACAACCGACCTAGACGCAGGTACTGAATCAATCAAAAAGTTCACACAGTCCTATTAGCATCAAGTTAGTCGACCCAAAAAACACCACAGAAGGACTTCCACTTACATCCACTAGCTGGTTATTGGAGGATTGTGACACCCTCCACGGTTATGCCCCCTTCTTTTGTAATTTGAACACGTTACGACCATTCTCTGTCGACCACGATCTTCGGCACGGATCCGCATCTTTCTTGGACGTCTGGGTTGTTTAGTGGCTCTCGGTGGAAGAACCCTGACGTCACATGTGTGCTCCCATTGTTTGAGGTCACGAGTAGCATGAATAACTTCACTATACGATGTACGGTAAGTGCTTGATAGATACCAATGCTCGACAAATGCGTATGGATCATAATTTCTGACTTTCATTAAAGCCACTGCGTGACTACACGGGATGCCCAATAGCTGCCATTTCCGACATGTGCAGGTTCTCCTTTCGAGGTCAACAATGTCAACATACTCAGCAGATTGAACCTGAAATTCAACGAGACCGACTACTCGAACGTGCACTCGACGAGCATCCTCCATTTCTTGGCTCAGAAGTTTCTCCGCATACGGAGTTAGACGAGATGTTATGCCTTTAGATATCAAATGTCGTTTCTGATAGAACTCCATTAATTTGGCGTGTATTTCCTTAACTTGAGTTGTGATAGGCAGGACTCTTGTGTCTTTTAAGAGACTGTTAGTGCACTCTGTCGCGTTGCTAGTAAGCATCTCATACCGACGACCTTCTACAAATGCATTCGCCCAACGTTGCCGCCCAATTGCCTCAATATAGTTAAACGCCTCTTCGCTTACTGCACGTATGTCCGTATGTAAGCCTCGTACTCGTAAGGCCTATATGACTTTGCTGCCCGCCAGAATTTCATTACTATTGCGCCATCGCTGAAAGCAGCCTTGATGTTTTCAGCAATGTGACGACAACAGAAACAGTGAATTGCAGATGGCATAGTATTCTTCAATGCGGGAATGAGGCCCTTCTGACGGTCTGAGACAATAGTCAAGTTGGCAGGCTCACCCAGTGCTAAGTTCAAATTAGCTAGGAACCACTCCCAGCTGCCACGACGTTCAGATTCCGCAAATCCGAAAGCGATTGGAAGCAACTTCTGATTGGCATCATGTGTTACTGCTACAAGCAAGACACCCAGATACTTTCCACGAAGATGTAAACCGTCGACAGCAATCACCGGTCTCAACGAAGACGTGAAAGACCTTAAACAAGGTCCGAAGGCACAAAAGAATCTTCTGAAACGGTCTTCTGTTGTGGTGTCTATGTTTGTTACAGTGTCAGGGTTGCTCATATGAAGTTCTTTACAATACAGAGGTAACTGCTGGAATGAGTCTTCATACGATCCACGAACCATATTCAGTGCCATCTGCCTTGCTATATAATCCTTCTTGTAGCTAATGGTCACCCCAAACTCCATCTGATAGTCATTCATGATCTCCTTGGGTTTCAAATTTACATTCTGTCTGACCCTATTCATGATGAACTCTGTGATAAGTGCCGAAGATGCTTGTCGATGTGCCATGCCCATCATTGGCCTTGACCATTTATATTTAGGATTGTAAGTCCTTACTTTAAATTGTGGGCCTGATTCGACAATTGAAGCGTGAATACGCCATGGACATTCCCGATCTCTGCAGCGTGCAGTTACCATGGTCATATTGGTCTTCAAGGGTTTGAGAGTGAAGTTGCTATAAATTGCGAACTTAGCCAAAGTATTCCGGAAAGTTTGTCGGTCTTGGAATTCACGGCCGATCCACATTTCCCGTGCCGAGTTGTTGCCAACATTTGTATTTATATCCCAGGGCTCCATTTTATCCTCAAGATCAACAGCCGGAGTTTCATTATAATGAAATGGCTCACTGATTGGATTGGCTCTTGCGACTTCAGCTGGACTTTCATTACAATTCAATGCCTCATTGATTGGATTGGCTCCTTCAAATTTACTTTCGGCCTTAGACATTGGAATCGAATGGATTTGGCCTATGGCGGGGGGACCATTAAGATGGATATCATCAACACGATTTGACCCAAATGCCAGATCATCATCAATAGTGCCTTGTCCGTCCGTCTGATGTGGACTGCAATCAACCCGCACAGTAGGGAAATACATGTCTTTGTCTTCACGGATGTCAATGGTAGGTACGTATCCACAAGTAGTTGAGTTTAACCCTTTTTTCTTTTATGAAAGTTCCTGATGGTTTCTTTGGTCTTTCCACAGTAGTAAGACGGACAGAGTTCCTTTGAAACCTACAATGAATAATTACATAAATAAGCAACTAGGAAGAAAAATCTTTCATTTGACGAATGTAAAAGATGCTGATGCAATCTATAAGTGTACCTCCAATTATCTCCTCCTACGCACTGCTCCTTGTTCCGACCGTTGAAGACGTATAAATATATCCCATTAGAGTCGTCACTCGATGCTTTGAACATACTTTTAACATCAATATCATCATCAATGTTGGCCATGGAGAATGCTCGTCCGTTGTGATGTAGGTATTGCATGCTTATATTCTGGATGGATGATAAGTCCCATTAGATGCTTCAATTGTTTCTTTAACCAGAGATTCAAATGTTATGTCTGTAGCTAAATATCTCATCTTCTGCTTTCCTCCGTTGTACACAGGACGACTTATATCGAATTCAAAGTCACCGCCATAGTGGAAGATGAACAACACCTCTCTATCTGACATGCTGTCATTATATCAGAAGAAATTAATAAAGACATCAGTGAAAATTAGGTACATTCATATTGTCAGTTAATACAGATCTATATTAACAGCATTTGTAATATAATGAGTAGAGAAAATGTCTTCACGTTGATAAAAATCCACACCATGCCAAATAAAAGGATTAGCAGCTGTTCTCAAATAGAAAGAAAAGGCATTTTGATCAATAGTCTATTTATTTTAGCGCTTGGAGCAATGTTTTCAAACCACGCTATTGACTGTTATTCCCTCACACATTATTCCACCCATTCTCATGTTATTCAGAAAGCATCAAGAGAACCGACTATAATTATATTATTTATATGCAATACAGCTTTAAAGTCTAAAACTTTGTAAGATTAGTAAAAAAAAAAAAAAAAGAAGGTATATGCAGATTCAGTTTCACCCACGACATCTTATCAAATTGATACAAATTATTTATAGTTTTTCTACTAAAAGTGACAAACGCATCAAAAGAAGGACAACTCCAAAACAAAACCATCAAACCCCATAAACCACAGCTGCCTGGGGCCTAGAAAGTAGATTTCCCACAGTATCTAGGGTTTCCAACAGTTAAATATTGCGAAAAATCTAGGTGATGGTGCTTTAGGCTACATAAATCAGTCTAAGGTGGTAGATAATGTGTGTACCTTTGTCTTAATGGAGTTCAACCAGTATGAAGATGATGTTTTATGATGGTTTCTAGAAGGAAGTAACTCCAAAGCAGTGTTGAAGACGAACCCAAATGTAGAAATGTGAAAAAATGGAATCGGGGCGAATGATTATATGTTCTCGCTTTGTGGTCGATATCGACAATAAATATAGTCGATATCGACCATATCGCAAAACAACAATAAAAAAAAAGAACAAAAGCCCATACGAAGGTCTCTCCCGTAACGAACAATAATCTGGGTTCCATTGGGACGTATGCAGTCCTATAGGGATTTTATGGGTAAATTCCTCTTTAGAAAACGGAAAGACTGTCTTATCTATTTTTTTTAATAAAGTAGAGGGCTTGATGGACATTTCAAGTGGGGTAGGTCTAGTTTATGTAATATGTATATGTATACGTAGAGACTAGAGAGTCATAGCATTGATCAAACTAGTCAAAAGAAAATTTCCATCTTGCAATCAATGCACACCCACTTTCTTCGGGCGCAATCCACGCCGCGGTTGAAATACTGTGATGTAGACGTCGACGTAGAAAGGGCACGTTCTCCCATGTGCATCAGTTCCGGGTCCCACCATGTGGGCCCCAATAGAATCTCACGTTAAGCTCTCATGTGGGCCCTGCTCTTCTCTACAATCCCCAGTAGTGGGATGATCCTGTCCTTTCCCTCTGTGACTGATGGCTACTTCTCAACCTCTGTGTCTCCTACACAGGCCACGTGTCCTGTGGCCCACCCATTTCTTTTGGTCCCTTTTTTGGCCTTTTGTTGTGTGGTGGTTTAACAAACTTGCTATTTTTTGACCTCTGATGCTCTCAAGCGGCAGCTAACTAAAACTAACCACCAAAACCACCATAATGCAATTTTGGACCTGGCATGCTTGGAACTTTCGTTGTTGTCCCTATACCATTGGTTGATGTGCCTTTTCATCCATTGGATATAAAAATTGGATGTACGTATGTAAAAGTATTTTATAGAGTTTGCTTTTGTGCACCTAACATGTGGATGACCCTCTGAGGATCGCATGGACCCCATAAATTATGAAGGAGGTGGGATATTGAAAGATCTAGACGTGATCTATCTACATGTGAAAATTTAAGTCACTCACGTCATCTTAATCCCTCGATCCATCACACTCAAGTTTAATGCGTTCATAAGACTTAGATTTTGTATGATCTTAATCCAACAGTCAGTTCCATTTTGATAGGTGTAGAATCCCTCGGGCTTTTGTGAAATTTAAGGGGATGGGGTTGGGTAGTGGTGTGTCAAGGTCAAATGGGATCCACAAACGAATTACTAAATAAGTAAGGGATAGTGGATATGAGGTGAAGACGTAAATGAGACCGTGATTTATCTATCATTTGAATTACTATAGTGATGGTTGTGTTTTCATTTCCTATTTTGATTTCTTTTTAAATAAAGAAGAGGTTATTTGAAGGTCAATTTTTAAATATTCACCTTTGTTTCTTCAGTTTTTACTACTTTTTAGATATATAGTCTTAGAGCATCTTCAATAGATTTGTCAATTTGAAAATGTCAAATTCCATTCGATGGCTTCAATGGTAATTTGACGTTTTGGAATTTGACATCTCCAAAAGTGACAATTCCATCTCAAATGCCAAATTGGTTATTTATTATTATTTTTTTATTACATCTCTTTTAATATATTAAGTATAATTGGCATGCCCCTTTCCCATATGCCAAAGGCATTTCTAATCAACATGTCAAATGTTACGTCGTTTCTGACATGGCTGTTGGAATGGTACTTCACGTCAAGAAATTTATGTTGCATGTCTATATTGAATTTAAAGGAGCTGTCGAAAATGCTTTTTAGAAGTCTAGAGTACACAAACTAAACAGCCCTCAAAGCCAATCTAATAATAACCACATGAGAAATGCACCTTATTGTATGGAGATTTTCTCTTGCTCGCATCGTATCCTCCTGCAGAGAGCGCATCTAGACCATCACCAAAGGTAGGATACCCTAATATCATTGGATTTCGCATGACAAACGACACCACCAATATGCACTACACAATATGCAAGCCCACATGAGAAAAGTCATCCTCTTATTAATTAGAACCATTAGTCTTGCATTTGTTGACTATTCAAAAATTTATGAAACTTTGAGCATGACCATTCCATTGGTAGCTGCTCATTGGTGAGGTCTCCCTGTCAACCATAAAACTATGAATTGATCCGTGACTCCGTTGGATAAGGACTTGGTATTGTGTATGATATTTACTGAGTATGTACCAGAGCAGAAAGAAAAAAAAAATCAGACTAGTGGTGAGTGTGTTGCAGGGAAAGAAAAAATACCCTAAACGTGCTCTAAGTAAGAGTTGTTTTTTTTTTTTTTCCTTACCCAGCCAAAGGGATCCAAGAAAGCCTATACATGTGGAAATAAAACCCACATATATAAAAAGAGCGGCATACCCGAAAATTGATCATTGGCTGCGGAATGACGGGGGATTGCCAAACAAGTGAACAACCCCTTATCTTCACTACATCCCTAGTATTCAAAAAGGTGAAGGGCGAATGTTACAAAGTGGAGGAGATCCCCCTACACTTCCCTAGTATTTCATTTACTAGATAGAAGATGGGGTAGTCATTTTATTTGACTTCACTTTTATTCCTCCAATCTTACCCACCATCCTAGGAATACATGTTCTTAGAATTCTTAAGAAATTAATTCCCCCACCGACATAACAAACAAGGAAAAATTAATAGTTACCTTCCAAAAAATGCAATGTATACATTCACACTGTGATGTACAACACATAGGGTATTAGATGCCAAGTGATCAGTACTTTCCATGGATCATGAGACTCATCGCTCAACTGTTTGGGTGGTCCAAACCGGTTTGATTGGCCTAAAAGCCCTTATCTTCTTGTATGTACTAACAACTATTGTTACATCCATATGTATAACATATGTATACCGACAAGTAGGTCAAAAGAAAAGAAAGGAAAATGATAGTTGTCCCTTAAAAGGGAAGAGAAAGTGGCCCACCTCGATCAATCGTGAAAAAATGTAAAGCTTCATTGATGGCAATTCGGATAGAAAGTGACTTCCCTGGCCGACACATTAAGATGCACAACACATGGTTATAAAATGTTTAGGAACTCCATCCATCAGTAAACTCTATTGTTACCACCTTAACCTTTATATTATTTTATACAATGTTTTATTAAATTCAAAGTCTAAAATTACCCAAATTGTAAATAAGATGGTCAATTTACAATTTCTATTTTCCAATGTTTTCTAGGGTTTTTGTATGATGACTAAAATAGCAGTGTAGTGTCACCAAATAGATTGAACCGTTGGATGGAAGATCGATTTTCTTTTCCTTTAATATAAAGTTGTTAAAATTTATGGGTAAGGGATTATTAAGGGGTTAGAGGCATGAGATTGACGCCATTTTTTATATTTAGATCCATCATGAGTTGGTCTTTCCATCTTCTCATGTCCCAAGGTTTGTGGAGAGCGAAGTGGACCCTGGCAATCGGTGTGCACGATCATATGGACAAAAATATTAACTTTTATATATATATATATAAAGGTGGGGCTCAATCATTATTAGATGTGTGGTCATGTGAACCACTTACATCCAACAAGTCTTTTTTTCCATAAAGCACATAAATACAGGAGGAATTTTAGCACCCAACGGGGGAGAATAGATCCAATGGGATATAACAAATAGAAAAAAAAACATAGCCCTTAATAGGCCAAACATATTATTATTATCCCACAGCCCAGGCCAAGCCAACCTAGATGCTTAAAAATTTGGCAATCTCATAGCCCAAAAGAACGGAAGGAACAAGACATTGACTCCTGATTTCTGACTAATATGATTCTCTTGAGGAGAAAGAGCATGAAAACGAAGAGAGCAAAATATATGCATGGTGATCCCTTTTAAATTGCCCAGCAATAATGCTTCCAATCCGATTCAATAGGCTTCTGAAAAATGGAAAGGATGGGAAGTATTCAAGTGCATCCATCCCTCACCATTTTTGGTGAGGGACACCCCCTTTTGGAAAGTGTCAAGTACAAAAAGGGGAGTCCTATGTACTTGACACTCTCATTTTTGTACTTGGCACTTCCCAAAGGGGGTGTCCCTCACCAAAAATGGTGAGGGATGGATGCACTTGAATATTTTTCTTTGTGGAATCACACTTCTTTGCTCAAAAACTCCAAAAAAACAGTGTACCATCCAAATCCCAAAGCACACCAACCCAAGATTATTGGAAGTATATATAGCACAGAAAATGTCCACCCAATCCTGACCTGAATATAATGATTAGAGAAGAAATAAATCAATAAAGCCAACACTTTCTAATTTATGGGGCTTTTGAGTTGTCACTGGGCATTACTAAGCTCTATTTCTCAAATGATGAAAACACTGCAATAGAAAATTTTACACCAATCTAAACCCCAGTTACATATGTAGGCCACATTTCTAACGTAACATCGCTACATTTCTATTGATTGGACAATATTTATCATCTTATACGCGTCATCGTAAGTTAATTATTTGTATATAATTCGATTCTTCTATTTATTTTAGTCATGTGTTTCATATCTGATCAATTTCTTTCTTTAAATGTGATAAAAGTTGACCCAAGAGGGATTTACGAACGGTTTGAACTATGGAAGGTGGGTTCTATTTTTGAACTTCCTTTAGGGCGCACATGGTGGTGCCATTAGAAGGTCAATTTGTGTCCTTAAATCATTTGGTTAGGAGACTCCCAAGGAGCACAAGACAGACAAAGAAGAGATTGAGCTACCCAATATTGAGATTAATTGATGTCTTCTACAACAATGGCAAACATACATTATAATCTTGTCGTTCATCCTACCCAATTATCATAGCCTCTCATTGCTAATGCAGTAAGTAGCCTATCAAAATCAAATGCTTTTATTCTAAGTACAGACTCCTTGGATAGTCTTTCACAAAGTAAAGCATCAATGTGATACGACCATTCCTCTTTTATATTTAGGCAGGGCCGGCTCACCATATAGGCAGGTGAAGCAAGTGGTGGGGGCCTCACCATGAGGGGGCCTCATAATTTTGTTGGATTAATAACATTAACAATTTAACATAATAAAGCGAAAAGAGAAAATCATGGTACATTTGAAAACCAAAACCAGAGAAGATAAACGAAGAAGAATCACAACAGAAGCTCAGTAAAAGTAAAAGTATCTGTTTTTAAAGGTATCAAATCTCACTAGGAATCATCTGAAATGAATTCAAATGAACTCGAGCTAGAAGAGAAAATCGATCACAATTTGACCCGTTTTCTAATGAAACTAAAATCATCGAAAAATTCCATCATTGGAAAATTTTAATAAAATCAGAATTACAAATAAGCCCTTTTTTATATAAAATACCCTGTTTTTCATAAAATGGCATTTCAAATCAACCTTGACTCGTGGGGTCCACTAATTAGGATACTATTGAGTATTTTCCAAACTCATATATTGCTTATAGAATATTATTAACAGTACCTGTTACAGTTGCTTCCGCCGAAAGAAGTTTTTCGAAATTAAAGTTAATAAAATCTTATATACAATCAACTATGTCACAAGAGAGATTAAGCGGGTTATCTATTGAGAAGAAAATTTTGGAAAACCTTGAATACAAACACTTGATCAATAAGTTTGCATCACAAAAGGCAAGAAAGGTTAAACTCACTTTAAAAAAAAATGAATCCCTCAACAAGTTCTAAAAAAAAACAAAAAAAAAAAAACCATATTTTTTTTAAGTCCGCCAATGTACTATTCATAGTGTGCATTGCTGGTCCCAAACCCGGATTAAGGACGAGGGTTTTCTCATGTCACACATAAAAATTAGGGGCCTCGTTTATACTTTCGTCTGGGCCACGTATTATCTTGAGCCGGCCCTGTATTTAGCTTCTCAATGGCAAGTTCAGAGAGAGGAGGCATAGTAAATCATATATATGTAAAAATTTTGCTCCTGTCTTTGTTTATTAATTTTTTTTATAACATTTACTTTGGTACTGTCCTTTCTCGGATTTGTTCACAATACTTAGCAATTCAATTGAGTGACATGAAGCTCATTGAATCAAAGATGAAGAGCACCATTATTCCCGATGATAAGGTGAGCACGCTTCCTTGTTGGCAGATGGAGGCTTGAATCATCATCCTAATTACCAATAAGTTGTCCAATGGTCTAATCCATTCAAATGGGTGTGAGCCATAGTTATTAATTTCGTTTCGTTTCAGCCGAAATGGCCGAAAATTTTCGTTTCGGTCAAGTGGCCGAAACGAAATTTGGGCCAAAACTTTTCGGCTTGAATTTCGGTCAATCTCGGCCGAAATTCAAGATTTCTGCCGAAATAGAATTTTACATAATTAATTTTTTTACACATATATTTTGTATTTCTTATATTTTCACAATTATATAATTTTAAAAAAATTACTATAATGGATTAAATATATATTTATTACTTTTTCTATTTTTTTTTTACTTATATATGTATATATATTATGCTATATTTTTCCCGAAATGTAATTCTGAAAAGTTTCGCCGAAATCCCGAATCGGCTGAAACTTATCATTTTGCATACCAGAGCGAAATGAGGTCCGAAACGATATTAACAACTATGGTGTGAACCCTAGGATCATTGTGTGTGTGGATGGTTTATTCGGGAAAATTATAAAGTGGAGCCCACTAGATATCTAGGCACGCGGTACTCACCTTATCGTAAGTACCGTTGCTCAGCTGACGGTTTTTTCATTCATCTTATTGTCAAAGAAAATGGGCGGCCAACATGACTATGAGCTTGGTTGGCATGTCATGTTTTTCTAATTTCCACTTAAACATGTCTGCGCGCAACATATATTTTTAGGGCAAAATTAGCGAAATGTCCCTATAAGTGAATGCATCCAGCCTCCAGTCCAAGAAAAAACTTATTAAGGCCTATGGTCCACTCAGCTAGACTGTTTACAGCCATAGGTCCCTAAGTCCACATGATCTTATTTTTAGGACTAAATTTTCCTTTCAATCATTTTAGGCATAAATTTTAAAATTTGAAACTTGAAATTTTATATTATCTCTCTTCTTCTGCAATGAGCCTAGATTTGAATATGCAAAGGGTCACTGAAACTCTCTACAGAGACCGAGAGAGAGAGAGAGGGAAAGAAGACCGAGATCCGAGATTGATTCGATCCCGTCCAGCCACTACGTCTTGGCGGTGCAGACGAAGAACTGCGACCCATTCGCCCTCGGCTTGGCATTCGCCATCAAAAGGACTCTGGGCCTGGCGTGCTTCTTAATGAAGTTCTCGTCGGCGAACTCGGCGCCGTAGATTGACTCGCCGCCGGTGCCATTCCCGGCAGTGAAGTCGCTGCCTGGCAAATGAATCTAGGGATAATGCGGTGGAAGGCGGAGCCCTTATAGTGGAGGGGCTTCCCGCTCTTCCCAGTGCCCTTTTCGCCTGTGCAGAGGGGGCGGAAGCAGATTTTCTCAGTCGTGTGCTGATCAAGGTGGGTCCCCCGCACTAGATTTGATCGATAGCAGTGAAACGAAACAGAGGAATTGGATTAGTTCAGTTTTCTGGTTTCATTCCTTTGTTCCTTTTCTAGGTTTTGGAGAAACCAGAAGTAGAGACGCACTAGACATCGAACAAAGGTTTAATCCTCTGTTGTAGAGGCCTTCACATCGCCTGAAGTGAAGGAGAAAAAGGGTTATGTACCTAGTTTCACATTGCCGGAGAAGAAAGGGTGTTGCTGCCCCCGACCGCTGATCACGGATTCGACGAACCGACCTAGAACTGGGTCTTTCTTCTTCTTCGACTTGGTTCTGGATTCTGTAACCGGAACCTGCGCTTAAACCCCTGCTGCTTGTTCTTCTCCAACGGAAGTGGTCGCCCGAACCGCTGTCCGGCGTCATGAGGCGCAACCAGAAACTCGAGGGCGGAATGACCGATCCTTTTGGGTTCTCTTCTCTTTGGTCGGCGTGCAGTAGATCTCTGCAACTAATGAGCGATGAGTGCAGTCTGGACTTGTGGTTTCGTCTATGGTGATGGACGATGCACTGGCACTGGCAGGTCTCCGGCGACTTGCGGTTTCTCTGAGTGCAGAGATCTGAAGCAGTGCTTCAGTCCGGTCCGCGTGGCCCGCCTCTGGTGATCGTCTGATCACCCTAGATTCTAATTTCCTTCTGCCTTGATCTGCTCGTCTCCCTCCTCTCTCTCTGGTTTCTGGAACCTACGCTCTCTGGTTTCTGGAACCAGAGACTAATAACAGCAGCTGTCTTCTTCGACGAAGACTTATGCAGCGGTGCGATGATGCTCCTTCCCAGGCGACGCGCAGTAAGTCCGGCGATCCCGGAAGAACCTGTTTCTCTGGCTTCTGTAACAAGAGGTGAAGATTGTAGCCCGGCAGCATTCCTTCTTCCTAGAGTCAGGTGATGGCGGAACAGCAGTGGGGCCGCTGTTTTTTGACAAATATATGAGTTTTTTATGAGATTTATTTGAATTTTTGTCAAATTTATTTGAGTTTTTTTCAAATTTATCTAACTTTTTATCAAATTTATCTAAATTTTTGTCAAGTTTATCTTAGTTTTGCTCAAATTTATCCGAGTTTTTGTCAAATTTATCTGAGTGTTGTTCAAATTTAACTTTTTTCTGTCATATTTCTTTATACTTTTGGTAAATTTATTTGAGTTTTTTTTAAAATTTATCTGAATTCTTGGTAAATTTATTTGAGTTTTGTTCAAATTTATCCGAGTTTTTATCAAATTTATCTGAGTGTTGTTCAAATTTATCTGTTTTCTGTCATATTTATTTGTATTTTTGGTAAATTTATCTGAGTTTTTTTTAAAATTTATTTGAGTTTTTTAGCAAATTTATTTATATTTTTTGAAATCTATATGCGTTTTTTTTTTAATTTATTTGTGTCTTTTGAAATTTATTTGTGTCTTTTCAAGTTTATTGTGTTTTTTAAAATTATTGCATTTTTTAAAATTTATTTTCATTATTTTAAATTTATTTATATTTTCTGAAATTTATTTGGATATTTTGAAGCTTATTTGCATATTTTTAAATTTATTTTCCTTATTTGATTATATATTATTTTTTTTAACTTATTGCATTTTTTGAAATTATTTCATTTTTTAAATTTTATTTTCGTTATTTTGAAATTTATTTGTGTATTTTTAAAATTTATTTGGAAATCTGGGGATTCCATTAATCGTGGGCAATTAAATGTTAGTTGGCCATTATTAATGGGATATCCCACCAATCATGGGTTATGATTTAAAGAAATGGTAAATTGGACATTTTAGGTATGAAAAAGTGTGGGAGGGACCTTTGCCTTTATGAATTTTTTTTTTTTTTGGACTGTTTGCAATAAAGTCATACTTTGAGGGACCTTCGGCCGTATGCCCCTATTTTTAGTGGCTTTTCTTCCCATATAATTTTAATTTCAATAAAAAAGGGCACCTCGGTTTGCTCGATTTAATTGTGGTACAAAATCATGGTAAAGTCATTTGGGATAGTAGGACATCAAAGAGTAGAAAAGGAAGAATATTATAAAACCCAATATGCTATTGGGCTCCTGTTTCTTAAGATTGACTAGCTAGGGTGGTGATGACTGGGTGCTCCTTTTTTACCTACTAGAAGACGATTTAATTGCAATTTGTACTTTCTTACCTTTTGCTAATTCAATCTTAGCCCTTTTATGTAATTTATTTGTAATTATTTATATATATAAGTGAGTCACATGTATAATATTTACGTACATTTATGTTTGTTTGCACTCATTTATACATTTAATGCGTAAATTATGTGTAACGATGGCAATAAATAGGTGTGGTTATGAGCCTAGAATTCTCACACCTTCATAGATGGTAAAATGAACCGCACCTCATTGTTACAAGGCGTAGTGTTTTGGACACGATCACTACCCGAGATGGATTTTTGAATTTTTACACTTTGTGGGTTCGAAATAATAATAAAAAACAATCCATCCTCTTTAAAAAAATAATTATAGTTAGAGTACAAATTTTCAATCATTGATTCATTCTAAATCTTAAGATATTTACAAAAAATTTAAAAAATAAAAATCGGTCATTCTTGAAATCTTTGGCCCCCATTTTTTTGATCCGAACCATTCAAACTCTTTAGAAGGCCAGTAAAAGTTATAGGTCAGATTTTACATCCCGACTCCTCATGGATTGTCACATCCCTTGAGCCTGTCCAATTTTTTCAATTTTTCGATGCATGTGGGCCCTGAAATCATGATTTGAAGATCTTTTTTAAAATGACCAGAATCTCCATGTGGCCAAGTTTCAAGTCTAAATCCCTCATGGGTTTTTAGCTAGATATTTGCAAAAAAAAAAAAAAAAAAGTTTAGAACCTAAAATCTATAAATAAGAATTCTGTGAACTCCTTTCTCAATCCAAACCGTCCATCCTCTTTAGAATGCCATTTTTGCCCAGGCATGTTGAGGATCGTGCCTTTATTCACCATATATTTTTGTAAAAATAGTGAAAGTTTTAAGAAAACTAGAGAACCAGATGCTCACAAATTGACATGTGAGTATGAAACATCAAACAATTGAATATGTTTCACATGTGACTCAGTTGCATATGAAAATGACTCATATGTGAGTCATTTACACACGAGTACCATTTTCCTATTCAATGTGAAATTTCCAGATGACCCCTCAAAAAGACAAAATTCCTTAGAATTTCATAAAATACAAAAAAGTAAGATTTTATAGAATGTACTCTTTCATTTTCTAAAAAAAGAAGATTCTATATACATTTTTACCCCCCACCCCCCAAAAAAAAAAATATGAAGAAAATATCATTTTCTTTAAGCTAAATATTTTTTTCCTATAACTCTCTTTCGAAATGAGATTTACAAAGTAGAAGAGTAAAGTAAAGATTTTACTTCATCAAATCTGTCATGATGTATTCGTTTACATGTATGGTAAAATAAAATAAATGTAAATGCCATATCACCAAAAATGTATGGTAAAATAAAGTAAAGATAAATGTCCTATCACAGTAAAAGTAAGGTAAAATAAAGGTGAGATGAAGTATATAATAAAGTAAAATAGGAGAGAATGATAAAGTTTGCACATGAGTAAATTCCGTAACATTGAATGTTTTACACTTTATATTTTGTACTGCAATTTTTATTTTCTTGGTGCATTGCAAATTGGATAAATTTACTTTCTCCTAAAATCATAGAAAATAACTCACCTCAAAAGATCAGAACGGAAAAATGACAAGGAGATTGTAAAGTCCACATCTATAACCTATATAACAAACAAGATTTAATCGCTAGGTTTCTCCATCATTCACAGGATTTGATTTTGGATCTGTTGTTGACTTGTGAGCTGCTCTTCAACTGTCAACAGCATCTCACTTCACATAAGAACAGCCCATGTGCATCTGGATGAGAAATGATAGGAAAGCCAAACCGTTCCGCATTTCACTGCATTGAATGCGGAACAAGTTGTGAAAATTCTCTTCTCATGGATTGCACTTCATTCTACAGTCTACACAAAAGCATCCAGTTGGATTTCATGGTGGAAGGATGACAATGGATATCCATTAATTACCCGATTAATTAATGACAAAAGCATCCACTTCATTCTTTAATTGAGGGTTGGGTATTTACTAGTCCTAATTATAGCCCACAACTTATATACCCCACAAAAGAATAAAAATAATTAAACCCACTAACCCACAACTTATAGTTAGCACTTTAAACATTGTAAACTCATTTCAAATCATGAAGTCATTTTCTCTAGAATCCCTACTTGTTGAGGTAACCTATTCAACCAATTAATACTTACTAGGATTATGGTTTGCATCCGGAGGTTATGAGTTCGAAACTACACTACGAGGAGTCACGGAAAAATTTTATTCGACTTTCTCTCTTGGGCTCGTAGAGATGATTTTGGCCCAAATGACCAAAACCTTTATTTTTTTAAATTCCTGACTAGGTCGAGTCAGACTGGGTGTTAAAACTATAACAATGAAAAATCCATTCATGATTTTGACTGGTCCACAGCACTTTCTTTCTCCATTGCATGCCATGCTTCACATAAATCATGGCCATCATACTGCTCCAACATAATTTGCCATGTTGTTTCACACCATGCCACATGGCACCATCATTCAGGTGACACATGGCACTATTCTTGTCGATATATGTATTATAATAAATTTTGGCATCCACCTAACTTGAAGCCCCACATCATCAAGGAATGTTGTGGGCTTGAGAACATGTAGAGTTAGGTTATAGTCATGTCAGGTGAGCCCCACATTGCACTTATCCAATTCATTAACACAATGGGCCCTTCCATGGATGGCCCATTGACAAAAACTTTAACCCATTAATTAGTTGGGTCGACAGACAGACAATAATGAAAGAGAATGCATCACTGGTGCACAACAAACTGCACAAATTTTCTATGGACCTGACCCCACCCTGCTTGTAATCACACCAACCATTGGATTAATGAGTGACGGCAGCCCCAGTTGCACAAGCTGAAAATGCAAGCAAAGTTTACTTCCCCCCCTTGAACATTTAACCCCTTTCTCCCTTTTTTCTTCCTCTGATTAAGGTGAAGATTACTTTTAAGTTTTAGCATTCCAATAAGCTATTAGAAGAAGAACATAAGTCCAACTAATGATTTGAAGTCATGTGCGAGGTAAAATTTAGTCCTACAAATGATTTAAAGTCGAGCCAAAGGTTTCTTATAGTCATTGCAATCCTCCTTCGTTTATAATTTCTTTTATTTATTTTTATAGTCAACTTTCTATCTAACCACTCATCTAGGTAAAATCTTCTTCTAGGTCTCTATGGGGTCCACTTGGGCCCAACAATAATTAGTGCAGCCCTTTGACACTCTCTTCATTCCAATTTACGCCCATTGAATCTTCCCGTTAGATCGAACGTTTAAAAAACTATGGTTAAAAAGCCATTAAACTATAAGGTTGTTAAATCATGAACTAAAACATTTTGAATAGTCTGTTTTTTTTTTGGGTGACTCTTATCCATATGTAGCCCTCCGTTCCACTCTCCGCACACCAATAGATTTGTCTCTAAAGTGAGTTTTTTTTTTTGTTTTGTTTTGTTACTGAAATAGATTTGTATCTAAGTTGGTTTCATAAGCTAAAACAGCGGTGAACAATATGTTGTCCGCGCCAACTCTTGGGAGAATATTTTCCCTTGTCACATTATCCTTCTCTATGTATCACAATGGCAAGTAGAATTTATTATTTCTTGGATGGAAAATAATCAGGTGAGAACTGTTCTCACGGTTCAAACCGTGAGAACTATGGGGTGGGGCCACCTATCACCTAATCCAAACCTTGCAATGGATATAGACCCCTTTGATACTCACACGTCCCAAGGTTTGGCACCAATGGAAATGAATTGGTGCGTTGGATCGAGTATATACCCATACGAATGGATTAGACTTGTCGGCCATGGATGAAGGGGTTAGAAGCATGGAATTGGATCCAAACTTGATATTCGAGATGGTCTCATATAAATCTTTTAATCCCCACCGGTCTCATTCTAAAATAGGCCCCCAGTGGACCCTACAAAAAAGTTCTCACAGGACTCCGTGAGAACAGCTCTCACTAGATCACGTCCCTTATTTCTTTTACTTGATTAAAGTGAAAGTAAATGATGATGATGGAGTTGTTTTGAGTGTGGAATGAGATTCCCATATGAGAAAGAAAAATAAATGATAGGTTTAGAAATAAATAATGTGAGATATGCAATGCTAGACTAGAAGTGGCACATGAAGTTGTTTTGAGTGTGGAATGAGATTCCCATATGAGAAAGAAAAATAAATGATAGGTTTAGAAATAAATAATGTGAGATATGCAATGCTAGACTAGAAGTGGCACATGACTCAAATGATAGCAGCATTAGAAAAGGTACACATGCAATAATCAAAAGATCGCATGGAATTTCAGTAGCAGGCACATGACACGAGCACACAAGAGTCAAATGATTCCAAACATGGACAAATGCTCACGCTTATGAGAAAGGGTTGAAGGTGGAATGGATATTTGTCACTTTTTTTTTTTTTCAGAGTAAGTTAGTTCTTCAATTCCTCAAAAATAAATTACAAAATGAAAATCTATAATCAAAGTGATTATAGAAACTTCCCAAGGGGCATACCCCTTTCTTTACATTTCAGAACTAATAAAAGAAAGACGTAAATTAACCAAATAATTACAGTTGTGCAGTAACAGAATGATACAAAAGATCAATGTTAGCAACATTTAGCAATGGAGGACGAGGAAATCTGCTAATAATTTTACTAAATCGCACAGTCTGAGGATGAAGACGCATAAATTGAACAGGCCCAAAACTATTAACCATAGCATGAAGACGTCTTGCCTGAAAGCGCAAACCCCATTCCGAGTTATCAGGATTGACAAGAAGAGTATGCAAAGTCTCAATAGTAATGGATGAAATAGCTGGAGGAACAAGCTGCAACAGTTGTTAAATACCATCATAAAGATGTAGTCACTGCACTCTCCGTCCCTTCCAAGGGTGATGAGTATCTCTCCACAAAATGCCAACTAAACCTAAGGTAATGTAGTAATTGAAAGGCGCCATCCATGCGGTCTTTCAATAACCAGATTTGCAGTCAAAAGTGGAGCATGCACAGGAACATTTCAATGGCATTGAATGTCATTTGGTAAGATAAGATCAAGGTACAAAATATTTGTTGTCACCACCTGTACAATGCGGTGCACTACTGAACCATATGGTAATGTTACTTGCCTGAAAATCCTTGCATTACGTTCAGCCCACACATGTCACACATAAGCATTAAAAAGAAGCTTTGCAAGAATAATAGTATCATCCCTGTTTTGATCAATACGAGAAACCATAGAATCTAAATGCTCTTGAGCATTTGAACAACTGATTGGGGCCAAATTTAGTTTAGAAAGGAGCACACCCCAAATCGCTTGTGCATATGGACAATGGAGCATGAGGTGTGAAGACGTCTCCCATGTACAATCACACAAAACACAATAGGTATCACAATCAATATTTCTTTGCAATAGAAAATCTTTAGTCTTGAGTCTACCTTGAAAGAACATCCAAGCATATACAGAGTGCTTTTTAATACTCCCTTTGAACCAAATAGCTGAAATCCAATTTAATTGCTGGAGATGGATGTTGCAGATAAGATTGTAAGCAGACTTCAAAGAGAAGGACCCCTGCGCTTCAAGAATCCAAACAATTTCATCATCAAAATCAGACCATAGCTGACATTCATTAGGGATGAGATGAAAGATGTCCATCAAAGCATTCGAAGTAGGGGGTGGCAAGTTCCAGTCACCATGTACTATAAAAGTACTAACTCGTAAATCTGCTCCCAAACCCAGATCATAGATAGCACGAGGGCCAAAATAATCCCTCAGATGCCCCCCCTGGGAACCATGGATCAGACCAAAAGCGTGTGGTGTGCCCATTTCCAATTAAGAATTTTATGTGGGGTAGAGCCAAAGATCTAAGAGCCAAGATACCTTTCCAACCCCAAGAAGAAGAGAGAGGAGTGGGAACACCCCAGAAAGATTCACCCTTCAAATATCGAGCATTGACCCAGATGTTCCAACAAGTTTTCCTGTTAAGATTAACATTCCATACCTGCTTAAGCAAAGCAGCCATCGCAACCCCCGAAATAGAGCGAACACCAAGTCCTCCCATAGCAGCCGGCTGACAAATAGTGCTCCAAGCTGTAGGATGAATATAGGAAGAAGACTAGCAATTCCAGAAAAAATCTTTGATTTGTCGGTCTAAAGCATGTAAAATGGTTTGAGGAAGAAGAAAGACATTCGCCCAGAATAAATGAAACGAAGAGAGAGTAGACTTAATCAACTCCAATCTTCTAGTATAAGAGATCACCTTAGCTCTCCATCTCTGCACTTTGGCTAATAGAGGCTGACATTCATTGAAGTTAAGTCTTTTTGAGGAAAGAGGAACTCCCAAATATCTGATAGGGAGAATGGCTCTTTGAACACCCAGAATCGAAGAAATAGTCACTCTTCTACATTTTGAAAGTTGATGATTTTATTTGATAAATCTTCATTTCATTGGTTAGGCTCTATAGGGTAAGATTTTGGGTCCAATACAAATCATTTATTTATAGATTCAAAAATTAAATGAGTTTTTCCTCTCTGTGCTGCGTACTAAGTACTAACACACCCACACATGCACACTGATTAAATCCTTATCCAACGACCCAGTGATCAATTCTTAATTATATTTATAGATAAAAAGATGCTTACCATTGGGCTACCAGTGGTTTGGCTAAAATTAAATGGGTTCAAAATAAGAATTCACATTACCTGAATTATTATACTATACCTCGCCAAATCAAATTATCAACAATTGCAATTTCGCTTTCAATTCTTTATAAGTTAAGGTGCTAAATAATCTACATTATTTTGGTTTGGCATTTCCTCTTAATCAATTGTGATCAATCTATTCATAGTCTAATATCCACATACCAAAGAGATCATGATTGAAACATCTTCTTAATAATCTGTTTTCATGAGGAAATTCTCAATTGTGGCATGTTTATGCTAGCTAGAGTCAGTTAAATTTTAACTTTACATGAAAGTGCTTTGTAGTGTCATGTTAGTGTTGGGATGGGGCCAAAAACTGTCATCCGGACACAACCACGAGAAATACAGAGGTCTAATCAAGCACGCATACGGAAAATCACACAGCAATATTTTACGTGATTCAACAGAGCACCTGCATCCAAAAAAGAAAAATCTCTTTCTTTTCTCTTTTCCCTGTTTTTTTCCCTCTTAGGGCCAAGATTAAAAGTTAAATTAATATATATTGCTTGTATGAACTTATTTACTTGCTTAGTCATTTTCACATCATCAAGTTTGTAAGTGCAAAAAATTATGATTGACAATAATGGGGGTGCCTGATAGGACTTATCCAAATGAAGGAGATGATCTGTTGCCTCAAAGCCTGCAAGGGAAGAGCAAACGGTCAGAGGACCCTGACCTGGATGGCGCAAGGCTCTCTGATACCTAAGTCAGTGTATGAACTGAGACAAAGGAAGGAGAGGAAGAAGAGAGGCAGAGTAACGACTCTCGAGTATGGGTTGCGTACCTTGCATGTGGAATGGAGTTCTATTTATAGAGAATTCTGGAGGATATTTTGGATGATATTTTGGAGTGGGTCCCATGATTTGATAGGGAAGTCCTTATCAGCACACAAAGTCATAAATGCGGTCCACTTCAGCCCACATTGCATTTAATGCCAGCCGGGTCAGCCCACATTACATTTAATGCCAGCCGGGTCAGCCCACATTGCATTTAATGCATGTCATGTTGGGCCAGATCATGTTAGACGCCTTTGGCGATTGAGGTCCCATCGGATCCACCCTCGGGCCTTGCCCTGATTTGGCTACAGTCGCTGGATGCCGCTCTGTCAGCGATCTGGCGAAGATTGTGGACGGCTGATGTCGCATCTGTCTCACTGGTTCGCGCCCCTACTCTGCCACGTGACTGATGACGTGGTGGGCGTAGGGCGCGAGAGGAGATCCTTCTCTGCTTCGGCTTCCGTCCCGGCTCCTTCGGCCGGGATCCCCAGCTCCTTTGGCCGAGGTCAAGCTCTTTAGCCGAAGTGGGCCCCTAGTTGCCGAGCTCAGCACTAGCAGCCAAAGCCTGTCTGGTTTCGGCTGAGGCCTCTGTCCCGGCAGCCGAGGCGAGTCTGGGTGCCACATGGTTGGCACGTGGTCGGCACGTGGGAGTACTTAATTCCATCTTATAGTCGTGATTAGCATAATCCTGGAGCTTTGAAAATCTCCCCACACAATTGCCCCCTAGCTTCTGACCTTACGAAGCTTGCCAGCAGAGTGAGGTCGGGAGCTATGAGATAAGGAACCCTTCTGGGATAGAGTTCCTCTTGGTTTCGACCGTCGGCGCTTGGCCTTCATCCATAGTTGCTTTGAATGACCGAGGTAATAAATGATGCTCGCAAACCGATGTAGGAGACACATCAACGGCTCTACGTGTCATCTTCTGATTAGTCGTCCAGTTGCCTCGAGGATGCGTGCGCCATTTTGGCAGGGACGCATTCAATGTTTGAAATGATGTGCGTGGAGCCCCAAAAAGCGTCTGGCATGTGCCTCTAGGGCTTCTGAAGAGGGGATCCCTCCCCTATTTAGAGGGTCATTGCAGTTCCCTTCTTCCCTATTGTCATTCTGAACCAGAGAAGACAAAACTGCTGTGAGAGAACTTTGCCTGAGAAGAGGAGTGCTGCCGAGATTGAGTTCTTCGTTAGCCTGCATCCTGGTCTTGCCTTCGTAAGTTCTTCTTCCTCTACCCTTTCCGTAGATTTTGGGTCTAGGGCTTCTTCTTTGCTTTTGGATTTGGGTAGGAATGGGTATTTATAGCCACTGGTTAGAGAGTGAGGCGGCGATTGAGGGTCTTAGGTCAACCTTTAAGATCCCCGCCGATGTCCGAGTCAGGGGGGCTGACGCTAATGGTTTCAACTCCCGCGACTTCTCAGGAGGATGGATGCCTTTTCTCCTAGTGGCCGTGACAGAAGGTGGGGTTCGTTTCCCCCTTCACCCACTTCTTAGGAGGTGCCTCAGTTAGTGGTGCCTCTGCCCCTGCCAGTTGCTGCCCAACGTCTTCAAGATCGTGATGGGCACGGCCAAGTTGAACGAGGTCCTGGGCATCGACCTCGGTGTCTTCGATATCGAGGACGTTACGACATATGCAGGTCTGGAGATGCCTACTATCTCCGGGCCAAGCCAGGTCGGGAGGGCTTCATTCGCTGCATGGAGGACTCAAGTAAATATGCCGGGGACGATCTCCTGTACGTCTCGGGTAACTGGGAGTTCGGTGTAGCTGACACCGATAGAGGCTACCAGGTTCCTCGCCACTTCGGGACCGTTCCAAGTAAATACCATCTTCCTTACTTTTGTATCTTTCCCATATGCTTTTTCCTCTTCTATCTTGCCGTACTGATGCCTCTGATTGCTATGCAGCTGTTAAGGAGAGGAAACGGGCTGCTCGGTACATCTGGGAGAGGAATGAAACCTGGCTCAGACGGGTTAAGCGGTATAACGGTCACGACGGCAGGGCAGCCCGGTCGCTGCTTGGGTACCAGCCGAAGTACCAAGGATACATAAGGGGCACAACCGAGCTGCTCCGAGAAGGAGGTTCAGGTGGAGCTGACCCTGAAGCTGAGCGAGAGCAGGCCGATCCTAGAGCCCGGACCGAAGAAGGGCCTTCGCTGGCGACGTCCGACATCAGAGTCGCGTCCAGTGCCCAGGCTTCCACATCGGGGTCGAGGCCACGCGAGGCCTCAGGAAGTAGGTCGCGTCAGGTTGCCCACGCTTCCTCGTCGAACTCAGAGATGCGGCGCGCTCGACGTCTATCTTTTGAGGACCTCGAAATTCTCTCACTTGGTGTCGAGGATGCCCAAGCTCCTCAGGCGCCCACGAATCCAGATCCCCTCGAGATTCCTTCTCCGGGGGTTCGGGCGGCTTCTCCTGCGGCAGCGGTAGAGATACCTGCTCCTTCCAGTCCTACCGAACTGGAGGTACGTTCGCCCCCAGCTGAGGCCGGGCAAGAGGAGATTCGGCCGCAGAAAAGGCCGAGAACCGAGGCAGGTCCCAGTTCGGCTACGGCTTCACCATCTGATGGCCCACGCCCGTGGGAGCCGAGCTTCGTGCTCGAACTAGGGAGGCTGATGACGATGGACGATCGCGTTCTCCACAGGATCGATCCCCTCGTCCTCGAGGCGCTCACGCGGGCCTGCGCCTTTCCTCGAGATATGGCCCAACTGGACAGGTATAGTGATTAGAAGCTGATACTATCGATGCTGCAATCGAATTTCTCGGTAAGTCCATCTGAACCCCTACATATTTTATCCAGCTGTTCAATATCAGTGAATGTCTTTACTTTCGTCTTGAATGCCTTGTTTCTTCAATAGGCGGTGCAGAAGTCCATGGTCGCGGCCGACAGACTGTACAAGTACAACGTTGATATTGCCGAGCTGACCGTGGAGAAGAACGGCCTTGAGGAAGCCCTAGATGCTGTCACTCAGAAATTAGCGAGGGCTGAAGGAGAGTACGCAGCGGGGCTCGAGCAAGCGAAGGGCGAAGCCGAGGCGGAGAGGAAACAGGTGGCCGAACTTGAGGCCTCCATCGCGAAACTGGGAGACGACTTCGCGGCCCAGCTTCGGGTCGAATCCAAAAGGGCAGACGAGGCCGAGGCGAGACTCGAGTCAGAGTGTGATGCTGCTTTTGAGGATGCCAGGGCGCAGGTCACAGCTTACTACAAGGACAGAGTCCTCGTCGTGAGGGATAAGGCCTGGGTGAAAGGGTGACGCGCCGGCCTGAAGGAGGCCGGTGTCTCGGAGGGTCATCCGTCCTTCAAGGAACCCCCTCCGTTTCCACTTCCAACGCCGAGCTCTGCCCCTCCTGTCGCTGCTCCTGCCGGTGGGGCGACCGCTGCCGAACAGATCGGGAATAACACTGGAGCCGCTGCTGCTCCTCACGCCTCTGATCCAGCGTGACCTTGGGGCAGTCTTGTCGACTCTGCTCGTGGAGAAGGCTTTTTTGTTTTATGTTCTTGTAATTTTTCTGTCTTTTCCTTCTGGATGTAATTCCCTTCAATTTAATGAAAAGCGGAGCTTCTTTACTTGTGCACTTGTGTTTCCTTTTCCCTCTTTCCCTATCTTTTTGAGCTCGGCTCTTTTATGCTTGAATTCGGCTGAGCGCTTTTTGTGACATGACGTGTGAGTTTTGAGTCGGAGAGAGTACCGAACGGTCTTCATAGTTATCTGCGCTGATACTCCGTATTCTGAAGACCATAAATAGCAGTAAGTGCGGTGGTATGGCCAATGAGGAAAACGAGCGGATGGCTCCACGTGTCACCATCGGAACCATTGGTCAAACTTGTGGTAGACGTGCACTCCACGTAAAGCATGGGAGACCTCGCCTCATTGATGGGTCTTCGAGTTCTGAGCCCTTCCTCCCTTTATAAATTGGGGCAGCAGGCCTGCCATGGGAGAGAAGAAAGACCTAGCTCAAGTGGTACCAGGACTCTCCCAGATTATCTCTTAAAATGAGAGGTCTCAGATTCGAGTCTTGGGGAGGCTTCCCCCGGTTGCTATATGCATCGGGGGACACATAAACAAAAGACCTCATGTGGGGAGACCTGCCTTGTGGGCACCAGCAGGTGGCGATCCCACTGGCAGTCGGGTTCAGCCGCGGGTTCGCGTCTCCTACAAAGTTGCTTGTGCTAATTTAAGTCTGAGAAATGGGGTCATTTTCAACCCTCATTTTTACACCTCAAGACCTAACTCCCTTTATTTTAATAGAAATTTTCTCAACTTTTACATATTTCCAGCCATATTTTCTGGTACTGGTTCCGCCCCTGAAGTTAGGGAACGCCCAAATAGGTTATGAATTTGGACCCCATCAATTATATTCTTTTCTGACTTTCATGGGGCGCCTCGAATTCATGATCTAAGCCATCCATCTCATTTATATGTGTAAGAAAACCTGAGATGTTTAATTTCTTATCTTAATATTTATGGATTTTCAAAAATTTATGAGAACCACCCAAGGTATTTCAACCTATAATTTGATTTTCTACACTATTGCAAGCCCTTGATTCATGATCCAAACCATTCAATATTCTTATATTAATATTAAGCATAAAGATGTGTAGTTTCAGATCTTAAATCTTCATGAATTCTGTAGAGATTTGTAAAAAGCATTCAAAAAATGTAAACGCATTTAAAATCGTTTGATGTAACTATTGACTCATGTGAAAATGGTGATTTTGATAAATATGCTAATGTTTTTCATATATGTAACATTTACATGTGTAAAACTCATTTTCCTACCCCATATATAAAAGACAAACACGCCCTCAAGTGTTCAGAAAGCCTCAGTACAAGTGACCAAAATATTTTTGAGACCTAAAAGGATCTTGACTAACCCATACAGTTAGGTTATCCTATAATATATTATTTAACCCAACAATCTCCACATTTGACTTAGATTTCATTTATACATATATGTGTTCAGTGGTGGACCAACCAAATCTAAACAGATAGGCTGGGAGGCTCACCAGGGCACGTCTTCAGTGGGCCGACCGAACACACATCTTTATGGCCCATCATACATCTGACATGCATGGGAAGGGGATTTGGAAAGTTCTCACAAGGATTAAAGTTAAATCCACCTCGTAATGGGCCTGAACGTCACCCCTAGAAAAGGCCCACTCCTAGAGTTTGTGGACATGACTCGCTCGGCAAGGTTATGCTCAATGGAAGGCCCACAAAATGAATGGTCCTGATCATCCAATGATGCAAGTGAACAACTGTAGTCAGCCCAATACTCGTTGAACTGCATTCTATCTCATTTATAGGGAGGGTTCAGTCTCAGTCCAACATACAAACCAAGAAGCTTCAATACCTAGTGGGTCGGCGGGATATTACAGATAGGCCTGGGCCAAGCCCATCAGCCCATTGAGATAAATAAATCAGGTTGATCCCAGGTCATTGACTTGTAAAAGCCGAAATCTCGTCTAAACTGGGCCACGCTTGGGCCGCCTCATGCCGTGGGATGCATCTAGGGTTGCAAATGGGTATCTGATTCTCTGATTATCTGGAAGTTCCGACCTGTAAAAAACCGAGTCTGGAACCTATTTGAGGTTCCGATTCATAAACGGGTCCGGAACCTAATTTAGGTTTCGATTGATAAACAGGT
Organism: Litsea cubeba; assembly: GCA_012931725.1. Lineage (NCBI taxonomy): Eukaryota > Viridiplantae > Streptophyta > Magnoliopsida > Laurales > Lauraceae > Litsea > Litsea cubeba. The sequence goes on along the minus strand of CM022952.1, from coordinate 28,921,317 downwards.
CCGGGTCCATATAGGTTCCGACCCATGAACCCGAGACCCGGTATATGAGCCTTTGATATTGCAAATTGTACCTCAAAATCAACTTTTTTTGGACATTTTTATGTACAATATTAGAGGTAATAGACTTGATGCACTGTTATAAGCTGAATGATATGCTTATTTTAAGAAAAAAATGAAAAATAAAGATAAATTAGAATTGATTTTGGAACTAAATTACAGTCCTCTAGGTGGATCCGGTTTCAAAACTGGATTTTCCTATTAGAACTAGGTCTGTAACCAACTAAACAGGTTTCGAGTCAAAACCGAATTCGGAACCGAAAACAGAACCGTTATTTAGAAACGGGTCCAGATCCACTCGGAATCGTTCCATTTGCAACCCTAGATGCATCCCACCTGTAAGCATAATACAACTTTATCTAATCCAAACATTTAAAAACATGGAACCTCAGATAGACTTGGAAGGCCAACGAGTGAACTGCTATGATCATTATTCAATATGTTTGAGCAAGAACCTTGTTTAATTCATTCAGACTCAATTCGCCTTAGCGGAGCTAAAACAGAGTGAGTAATATGATCTTTATTTGACGCATAACGCATTAGATTTTCTATGCCATCATTTTTGCATTTGAAAATTTATCAACTACTTAGGTGCATTACTGTCATAACTGAATCCTATGGTCAAATGAGTTTTAAAATTGGGAGGGTTGCTAACTGCTTAAACTAAATGTGGTGAAGATGGTGAATTGACCATAGGTGGGACAATTATTTTAAACCTAAAAGTTAATTAATTTTCCCAGGTACATAACGTGTCATAGTTGATCCATGGGTTGCTCGAGGTTCAGATTGATTTTAGGTCAGAATTTATTTACTAATTGTGTTGAAAAGGTGGATTGATCAAAGGTGGTCCATTTATTTTTCACCTAAAGATTTATCAAGTACTATTCAGGTGCTTTACTTCTCCCAATTGAAATCAAAGGTTGGGGCAAGGTCAGATCAATATTTAGTTAGAATTACCGCTAATTTGTTGGACTAAGTGTTGAAAATGGCGAATTGATTAAAGGTGAGCCATTCATTTTTTGTACCCAAAACTTTATCCATGTTTTAGGTGCATTACCTGTCATAGATGTAACCAATGATTGGACCGGGTTTTGATTACTTTTAGGTTGGAATGATTGGCAATACATAGGACTAATATGTTGAAAATGGTAGATTGATCAAACGTGGCCCATTTTTATCTAAGAGTGTATAAATTATTTATGTGCATTACCTGTCATAATTGAATCCAATGGTTGGACCAAGGTCGGATCAATCTTAATTTGGAATCAATGCCTAATTCATTAGACAAAGTGTGTTGAAAATGGTGGATTGATCAAAGGTGGGGCATTTACTTTTGTACCCAGAAGCTTATCCATTTTCTAGGTGCATACCTATTAAAATTGAATCCAGGGGTTGCACCAGGGTCATATTGGTTTTAGGTTGGATGGCTGAAAATTCATAGAACTATGTGTGTTGAAAATGATTGATTGATCAAAGGTGGGCCATTTTTTATCTAAAAGTTTATCAATTTTTTAGGTGCATTACCTATCGTAATTGAATGCAATAGTTGGACCAGGGTTAAATGTTAAAAGGATGTGGCAACTTTTGTCTTTCAACCTATTCTAGGGTAAATAAGTCGAGAGGAGTTCTATTGGCACCACGAAAAGTTCTTTTCCCATCGTAGTTATTATGCCAATTTTTTTTTTACAATAAAATTATTATGTGAAATGACTAAAATGGACATCTCATAAACCATGTTGAAAATGCCAATTTCTCTTCACACACATAACTCATCTCTACCCTCTTCACACAACACTTACGGTTTCACATTCTCATTCCCCCATTCCACTCCACATTTCCCTTCTTATTTCACTCTCATTATTCCTCCCTTCAATCTCTTTACAACATTGCACCACTCACCCACAGTTCACCTTCTTCCTTCTTCCTTTTCCCCCTTGCTCTCACCAAACTATTTTGTTGTAGTTGAATCAAACCAAATATTGCAATGGACAAGGAAATGAAAAAGGAAATCGTGTGTTTTAATCCTACTAGCAGCGAAAAGGTTAGTATGGTTGAGTATTTGAGTGTTTTTGTCAAATTTTTCAAGTTCTGTATTGTAGTTGTTCGCGATATGTCCGGATTGGTATGTCCGAACATTTCTGAAATGTTCGGACAGACGATACCGAACATTCCCCATATGTTCGAATATTTCTATTCGAACATAAGAGACTTATTCGATACTTTATTTCCGAATATAAGTCAATTGTTCGGAAATTATATGTCGAACATATGCTTTATGTTCGGATTTTTTTTCCCGAACGATGCTGATACCACTTTTTCCTTAGTGCAGCTTTCCACAGAAGAAAGCCAAATTCAGTCAGCCCATGTAATAGACTTTACAGATGTGTTTACTACCGAAGAAGTAAGACATTATATTAAAATTTCAATATACTTACTTATTGTGTGTTACTAATGTCTGATTCAATGGTTATGTGTTTAGATATTTCACAGCCGAGATGCATTAGTGAATTGGGCTCGTGATGTGGGTAAAAGAAATGGTTTTGTCATTGTCATAAAAGTGTCAAATGCTGCAAGGCCTGAAATAAAAGCTAGGGTTGTCCTAGCATGTGAGAGAAGTGGCCAATTCAAGCATTGTAAGACCAAAGACGAGGGGCCTACTAAAAAGAAGATCAAGCAAACTGGATCGAAGAAATGTGGATGCCCTTTTACATTAAAGGGCAAGAAGCTTGACACTTTTGATGATTGGATGTTGGAAGTTGCATGTGGTATACATAATCACTCTGCTGCAGAGTATCTAGAGGGTCATTCATTCGCAGGGAGACTAACAGAAGAGGAAACAAAATTGATGGTTGATATGTCTAAGAGCATGGTATGACCAAAAGATATTTTGGTTACATTAAAACAAAGAAGTGCCTTAAATGTGACTACAATGAAGACCATTTACAATGCACATCATAGGCACAGAGTTGTTGAGCGGGGTGGGAGAACACAGATGCAACAACTGATGGGAAAGTTGACAGAGCATAAGTACATTGAATGTCAAAGGAACAATGAGGACAATGACGTTGTCACCGATTTGGTTTGGGCGCATCCAACAAGCATACAGTTGTTGTGGTCATTTCCTCATGTCTTAATAATGGATTGCACTTACAAGACAAACCGGTATCGCATGCCCTTACTGGAGATTGTAGGAGTGACCTCAACAGATATGAATTTCTCTGTGTGTTTTGTTTACATGGAAGCCGAACGTGAAGACAACTATACATGGGCTTTGGGTGTTTTACGTTCTCTCATTGGTGAGGACACTCTTCCTGATGTTATTGTCACAGACAGAGAATTGGCACTACTAAAAGCCATCAACACCAAATTCCCTACTGCAACGCATCTATTATGCAAATGGCACATAAATAAGAATGTCCTAGCAAAATGTAAGAAACTGTTCGAGACCAAGGAGAAGTGGGATAGATTTATATTGCATTGAAATATGTTGGTCCATACCTCCACAGAAGAAGAGTATATTGATCATCTGCGTAAGCTAAACCAAGAGTTCACAACATATCTATCAGCACTTCAGTACGTCAAGGAGAGTTGGTTAAATGAATACAAGGAGAGATTTGTATCTGCGTGGGTTGATAAATGCATGCATTTTGGAAATACTACGTCAAACAGGTATGTCTTATACTTTAATTTGGATGAATTGATGCTTATGCTTATTTATATATAATGCATTATTAATTTTTATGTTGTTTATATAGGGCTGAGTCTTCACATTCACAGTTGAAGAGACAACTTGGATCATCTCAGGGTACTTTTGAGACAAATTGGGCAAAAACACACAGCTTGCTTGAACTACAGCATACAAGTATTAAAGCTTCATTCGAGAAGAGCAAGACAATAGTGCAATCTGTTTAACTTCCTTATGAGTAGCTAATCCCAACTATCGATACAAATAAGCCAGAGCAGCGGCACCCCATGCATATGTACGGACATTTGACAAGTCTGTCAACAATGTCAGATATATAATTGGCACACGTGTGCCACTATTGTTAGCGAATAATGTACAGCCTAATAAATACAGAAGATATGCTCTCACTGCACAATCAATCATGTCATCTCCATCCTCATCGGTTATTAAAGAGAACCTCCCTCTTAGCCACTCCAATCTTACAGATTGACCCCTAACTTGCTGCAGCTCATCATTTGCCTCATTTGGATGAACTCCCAGAGCGTCAACAAGGAGCGAATGAGCATCTTGAAATGACATTCTACCATTATAAGTAACAGAACGACCAGTCACCGGAATCCCAAGTATGGTGGCAACATCATCTAGACTTATGGACATTTCACCGAAAGGCATGTGGAAAGTGTTTGTTTCAGGTTGCCACCTTTCCACAAAACAAGAGACAAGAATCTTACTAACAGATCGGTATGATGCTGTGATGAGTGGACTCAAATTAGATCTATCCACTAACTCTCTGAATCTGTTGCTCTCATTCAATGTCCAGTGTGGTATTTTCTGTCCATGGCTCAAACACTTCAGCGGGGCCCGTTCCTGCATTCCGAAAATATTACATTATTAAAGAATGTAACAATTACGTTGAGTTTTATGTAACATAAAGAGAAAAATAAAAAAAAGTACGTACCTGTGAATGCCAAATGTATGTAGCTATGTGCGTGTTGAAACTGGGCAGCAAAGAACGATCTACTGGCCCCGCAGTTATTTCTTGTTCAACATCAGCTTCTTCTTCATATTGTTCAACATGAGCTCCTTCTTCTTCATTGCCTCCTTCTGAATCATATTCCGGTTCCCTGACTTCTTCTATAACCTCCTCATTTATTCGACGGCGCCTCCTATTGGAAGCCGTCGGCCTTACTCTAGAACTGATTGGCCTATCCATTCCTGAAATATTAGATGAAGAGTGATTAAATTTTTTTATAAGTATTCGGTTCTGTGTGTTCGAACAAGTAAAAAATGTTCGGCATGTAATGTCCGAACATTCCTGAAATGTTCGAACTTTATGTGCCGAACAATTCTGAAGTGCATGAACTTTATAATCTGAATATTCTTAAATTGTTAGGAATTTTATGTTCGAACATTTGGGTAATGTTCGAAGTTTCAGAACCGAACATATCGTGACAATGAAAAAAAAAAGACGGAACAACTGCAAGAAAAATCATTTTCGAGCGAATTAGACGTGTCATTATGTCCCTTTAAACATATTAAGATGCACACAATAGTTGCTACAATGACCTATTTGAGAAAATAACACAATGACAATGGAGAAGAAGGAAGGTGATACCTTGGACTAAAATGGAGGTCACTACAACAGCAGATTCTTCCTCTCTTCCTTATCTGCTTGTATCCTTTCACTAAGCCAATCTTCCAGCTAGAATGTGGGTCAAAATGGATAGAAGAAGAGTTTCTCTAAGTTGAGTTTCAATAGAGATGAGAGAAAGGGGACGATGGTGAAGATGTGTGGGAATAGAAGAGAACTGATGAGTTGTGTTGTAAGTGAAAGGGGTGATTTGGGTATATTGATGGGTGCAAAGAGAAAAAACCATTAAAAAACCTATTTTGTACATCGGTGTGGAGAGAAATGCGGTGAGAATAGCAAAAAGCGTGGTGCCAACAGAACCCCTCATAAGTCAAAAGGAAAAACCTTTTGAGTGCTGCTACCTACACACTGCAAATAGCTTTCCACACACTGTATTTAAAAAAATAATAACAATATATAAAATAATCCCTAAACTACCCCTATCCCTCTCCTTTCCTCTCTCCCTGCTTTGGCCACCTCCGCCCAACCCCACACCGCCGATCCATCTCCCTCTCCCTCTCTCTAACTTTTTCGCCCGCCGTCGGCAGCCCCTGTCCCTCTCCCATTTTGGTCCGTCGAGATGCTTCAAATAGAACGCATTGCCGCCCGGAACTCCTCCACTCGCTTCTCAATCCGCCTCCTCTCCTCCTCCAAAGCTCAAGTCTTTTCCCCCATATCGATGAAATTCAACACCCGGTTCAACTTCCGCAGCGACTCCTTCACGGACATGATCTCCTCCGACAGCGCGGCGACCCTCTCTAGGTGTCAGCGAACGCCGTCTCCGTCCAGAAGATTGTGGGCTTTGGAGCTGAAGAGGTGGCTCAAGCGGTCAGAGATTTCGTCGGCGGGGAAGGGGATGGGGGAGACGAGACCGGGTAAGGTGGTGGGACCCGTTGAGGCGGCGGGACCAGAAGAAGACGATGGCGTCGATGGCTAGCGGGAGGTAGTGGAAGACGAGTTCGGCGTCGCCGAGGCCGAAAAGGTGGATGGAGTAGAAGTTGGGGGCGGAGGGGCAGGCGGAGATGAGGGCCTCGACATCTGATTTTTGGAAAGGGCGGCGGCCGGAGCAAGGAGTCAGGGAGAGAGAGGGAAGGAGAGGGATAGGAGTAGTTTAGGGTTTTTTTTTTAAATGCAGTGTGTGAAAAGCTGCTTGCAGTGTGTAGGTAGCCACTCTCAAACCATTTGTATCTTTTCAATAAAGAAGAGGGGTATATGGGTCAAAAAGAAAAAAAAGATTGGGGAGTGGAACGATTTGTATGGTCTGAAGGTAAGTTGAGGGAGGTTCTAGTAAAAAGATAAAATGTAGGGGCTTTTTTTAGGTTTTTCATAAATATAGGGACCTTCTATAAAAAGCTCTTAAAGGAATAAGAAAATTTGGCAAGACACTGCACCCCTTCATTGAGGTAGTGCAAAATCAACTAGAAGGAGATTTTGTCAAAAGATCCTGAAATTCTAGAAATGCCCAGAATTATTGGGCCTAAAGCCCAATCTTGATCTCCATTAATTTTTTTTTTTTTTGCTATCGGAGGGTTGTCAATCCTTTGGGCTAGACTAATCTCTCCGGGTTCAAAGGGAAGCCAGGTAAACTCCCCTGTAGCCCCAGTGTGGTAGTACAGTTTCGAACCTACAACCTCCGGGTGCAAACCGTGGTCCTAGGCCAACTGAGCTACCCCTTACGGTTATCTCCATTGATTAATTGAACCACCTCCTTCACATATACTAAAAACTTGGACTCTTTTCACATCTCTATATTTATTTCCATCAATGCAGCAGGAACACCCTTGTTTTAGCCTCCTTGGAGGATGTTGGAATTTGAGATGCCTTGAGAAGTTTAATGAAGAATTGAAGAAATTAGTATCTCAAGCATCATCTTGTGTTGGAATTATTGTCAACACAATGTCACAAGTGTGGTGTTGATAGAGCTTCAAAGAGAAAACAGAGCTGAAACAGAACAGTATAGGAAATCAGAATTTCATCTGTCAACCGGTATTTCTACCGGTAGAACAGGGGTAGAACAGGGGTAGAAAAGGGGTAGAAAAGGCTGACCCTAAGATTTCCATCTGTAAACCGCAAGTACTACCGGTAGAAGTGGCTGCCCTGAAAGTTCTACCGCAAGTACTACCGGTAGAAGAGGCTTAAATTCTAGCAGAAGCTTGGACATGAGAATTTCATCTGTTTTACCGCAATTTCTACCGGTAGAACACACGGGAAACCTGAGTTGCGCAGAAATAGAAGTTTTGCACGAAAATTCAGGAAACTTAAGTATTTCGTTTGGGACTCTTTCTAAACGAATTCTAGCCTAATTTAAACACTCTTAAGGGTTACCATAACCTATATAAAGGCATGTTTGGTTCGTTTTTAAGAAGACAAGAAGAGAGAAAGAAGAGAAGAGAAAAGAGAAGAAAAGAGAGAGGGTTTTGGAGAGAAGAAGGTGCTGTTGCTGTGTGCAGTTGTGTTGCACGTTTCTACAGCAAGTGTGGACGAGGATGTGCTCTTGAAGATGGTGTTTCATCCATAAGATAAGTGTCTCTCTGTTTATGCTTTAATTGTCAATTTGTAAGGGATTGAGAGAGAGAGATTGTAGAGGGGAAGGTCTATAGAAAAAGGTTTCTACTCTTATTCTGTAGAACATCAAGTTGGTGCTTGGTGTCTGGGGTTTGGTGATCCTATCTGTTGGTGCAGATAAATTGTAAAGGGAGTCGGTGCTTCCTAGATAGTTGGTGCTATCTGAAACTCAAGGGAGTAGGTGCTTCCTAGATAGTTGGTGCTATCTGAAACTAAGGGTTGGTGCTCTTTGTCGTTGGTGCGACTAAATAGATTCAGATCTGTTCCGGATTGGTGTTCGGACAGTCTTTGAACCGTGGACGTAGCCTTTCGGTGAACCACGTTAAATCTGGTGTCCTTGTGTGATTTGATTTGCTTTTGTTGTTAAATTGGACCTGTTTTTAAAGAATCACTGATTCACCCCCCCCCCCCTCTCAGTGATCGCGATATCTAACAATTGGTATCAGAGCGTAAGGTTCCCTTGAAAAGCTTAACACGCTAAGGGTGATCTCTTGTCAAATCACATGGCAACCAATACAGGGAATAAGAAAGCACCTTTGTTTGATGGTTCTAATTACTCCTTCTCGAAGATCAGAATGCAGGCTTTCAATAGGTCACTTGGCTATGATGTCTGGGAGACTGTCAGAGTCGGTTACAATATTGCCATTGTACCCAATGATGCTGCAATGAAGAAGTTAGCAGACAACGACTCTAAGGCGCAGAATGCACTCTTTAGTGGCCTTGTGGACAGCGAGCTGGTCAAAGTAATTGCATGCAAAACAGCCAAGGAAATATGGAACAAGTTGAAAAGCATTCATGAAGGAGATGAGAAGATCAAAGAAGCAAAATTGCAAACCCATCGCTCTCAATTTGAATCTCTTCGCATGGAGGAAAGCGAGAATGTTGACTCATATTTGCAACGAGTGAATGAAGTCACGAATGACATTCGTGGACTAGGGGAGGAGATTAAAGAACCAGTCATCGTCAAAAAGGTTCTAAGATCTCTTCTTCCCCGGTTTGATTCAAAAGTCTCAGCAATAGAAGAAGCCAAGGATCTGAATGAATTTTCCATGGATGAGTTGCATGGTTCACTCACTGCCTATGAGATGCGCATAGGTAAGACGTCTTCATCTGATAAAGAAGCGGCCTTCAAAGTTCAGAAAAAGGGAAAAGAGACTGCTGGTCATGATTCTGATACTGATGATGATGAGCTTGAGGCTCAATTTGTTAGAAAGCTGAAGAAAGGAAGCAATGGAAAGTACAAAGGGAAGCTACCCTTTAAATGCTTCAATTGTGGCGGTGTTGGTCACTTTGCTGCGAAGTGTCCGCTGAAAGAAAATAATGATGATGACTCTTATGTCGATAAGAGTAAGTGGAAGAAAAATTTCAGAAAAAGGGGCAAAGCAAAAAGCTTCATCAGTCAATATAATGACAGCACGTCTGAAACTTCAGACGATGATGAATCAGCCGAGGCAACTGAAGCTCTCTTCATGGTTACCGTTGAAGAAGAAGAGGAGCAAGAGCCGGAAGAGGAAGAGGAGGCTGAGGTCAATCTCGAAGAAGAACTCATTGCCGCGCTTGAGGAGCTTAGCATGGAACGAAAAACAAGTAAGAAAAATCTGAAACTTCTTCATGAATCTGAAAGTTCAATTATTGCTTTGAAAACTCAAGTTGAAGAATATAAAAGAATGGTGGAAGTCCTTCAAAATCAAATAAGTATCAAAAAGGAAGAGGCTATGAAACTTGAAACTGAAATCGCTAGAGCAAAGGCTGAAAACTTGGAAAGTAGCCGAAAACTCAAAGCACTCCAAGCGATTGAAGGGACAATGAAACTCAATGAAATTCTGAAAGTTCAAAAGCCCTTCCACAATAAATTTGGTATTGGATTTGAAACCGGAGAGTCCTCTAAAGCTGCACCTTCTTTGTTTATGAAACAAAGTGCCATACCTCTCAAGGCTACAAAGCATCAAATTCAGCCTAATATTGAGATGTTCAATAAGAAAAGGTTTGTGGAGTATAACCAGCCACCTAAGAAAGAAAGAATGTTCAGATTCTATGGTTATTGCTATCATTGCAATAGATATGGACATAAAAGAGCTGATTGCAAATTCTATGTTAGAAACAGCCCATTTGTGACTAAGAATCCTTTTTCAATCCTAAACAGCCACAAAATTGAGTGTTATATGTGTCATAATTATGGACACTTGGCTAGGGATTGTAGGTTGCCTATAGCTAACCAATTTCAGATTGAAAAGAAACCCAAGTTAGTTAAGGCATGGAGGGCAAAGAAAAGGAAAGATAATTCCAAGGAATCTCTCATTGTGCAAACGGCATTCAATGCACAAAAGAAGGCAGCACCATGGGTCCTTGATAGTGGCTGTTCAAGCCATATGACAGGTGATAAGGAAAAATTCGTCAAATTACAGCACTATGAAGGCGGATTAGTGAAGTTTGGTAACAATGATGGTGCCAAAATCTGCGGAAAAGGTGTTGTTCAGCTAAAGGCAAATAAGATCAGATCAGACGAGGTCTTATATGTGTCTGGACTAAGACACAACTTGCTAAGTGTGAGCCAGATCTGTGACAAAGGCCACGAAGTTGTCTTCACTAAGAATAGTTTTGCTATCAAGAAGTGTAGCAACGGCAAAACAGTGGCTACTGGATCTAGGACTGCTGGAAATCTCTATACATTGTCAGATGGAGCTGAAAAGACTTGCTTGATGAGTCGGACAGAGGAAAGTTGGTTGTGGCACAAACGCCTTGGGCATCTAAACTTTGATAACATGTCAAAGATTTGCAACTCAACGGCTGTCAGAGGTATGTCTACAATTGAAAAGCCTTCCAACCCCATTTGCGATTCTTGCCAAAAGGGAAAGCAAACTAGGGTAATGATCAAGTCAAAGGAGCATCATTCAAAGAGACCTCTTGAGCTAGTGCACACTGATCTCTGTGGACCGATGCGAACTCAAAGCACCAATGGAGATAAGTATTTTATGTTATGCATTGATGATTATACTCGTATGACATGGGTATTGTTTCTTAAACATAAACATCAAGCACTTAATCGTTTTAAAGTGTTTAAAGCACAGGTTGAAAATATGCTTGGAAAACGTATCAAGATTTTAAGGTCTGATCGAGGCGGTGAATTCACTTCTGAAGAGTTCACTAACTATTGTGAGCACCATGGCATTCAAAGACAGTATTCAGCCCCTAGAACTCCACAGCAAAATGGAGTTGTGGAACGGAAAAATCGCACCGTTCAAGAGATGGCTCGTACAATGCTAACTGAGAGCAAGCTGGCTGACAAATACTGGAAGGAGGCAATCCATACGGCTGTATACATTCAGAATCGAAGCTTGATCAGGCCACATGAAGACAAAACTCCTTATGAGCTATGGTTTGGGCGAAAAGCAACAGTCAAGCACTTCAGAGTCTTCGGTAGCAAGTGTTACATCAAGCGTCTTGAACAAAATCCGGGCAAATTTGATGAAAGAGCTGATGAAGGTATATTTCTGGGTTATTCCTCATCTAGTAAGGCTTACAGATGTCTTAACAAAAGGACCAGAAAAATAATAGAAAGTGCTGATGTTAGAATTGATGAAAACCATGAATCAAAGAATGGAACTCATTATGACAGTCCCGTTTATGAGGACTCGAGTGAGATTGATGATGAAGTAGCTAAACCTAATGATTCTGATGACTCAGAGAATGCTACACCTAGAAAGAAAAGCACTTGGGTAGAGCAACACCCTAAGGATCAAATCATTGGAGATCCTGAGGCCGGTGTTAAAACAAGACAAAGTGTAGTTAGCAATTACTCACTTGTGTCCACCATTGAACCCAAGACTGTGGCTGAAGCCAGTCTCGATGAAAGTTGGTTAAAAGCTATGCATGAGGAGTTGGAGCAAATTGAGAAGAACTCCACATGGGAACTAGTCTCTAGACCTACCGATAAGAATGTTATTGGTACTAAATGGGTCTTTCGGAATAAGCTGAATGAAGATGGTCAGGTCATACGAAACAAAGCAAGGTTGGTTTGTAAAGGCTATGCTCAAGTTGAAGGCATAGATTTTGAAGAGACCTTTGCACCGGTGGCTCGTCTGGAAGCCATTCGTATGTTTCTTGCATTGGCTGCGTACAAAACCTTCAAGGTATTTCAGATGGATGTAAAGTCAGCCTTCTTGAATGGATTACTTGAAGAAGAGGTCTACATTGAGCAACCTGATGGTTTTCTCATTAGCAAAAATTCAGACCTAGTGTGCAAATTGAAAAAGGCTCTTTATGGGCTGAAACAAGCGCCAAGGGCGTGGTATGCAAGGCTGGACCTATATCTCCGCAAGATCGGTTTTGGAAAAGGATTGGTTGATAGCAATCTTTATGTCAAAACAGAGTTGAGCAGACAGCTGGTTGTCATTGTTTATGTCGATGACATAGTCTTTGGTGGCAACGATGAAGAAATGTGCAGGAATTTTGCTGAAGAGATGAAGAAAGAATTTGAGATGTCAATGCTTGGAGAACTAAAGTTCTTCCTTGGTTTACAAGTTCAGCAGCTGAAACATGGTATTTTCATATCACAGATGAAATACATCAAGGAAATGCTGAAGCGATTTAACATGGAAGACAGCAAGCCTGTGAGCACACCAATGACAACGAACACAAAGCTAAGCAAAGATGATAAGGGTTCGTCCGTTGATCACACCACTTATCGTTCTATGATAGGAAGCTTGCTTTATTTGACTGCTACAAGACCGGATCTTCTGCAAGCAGTATGTATGGTGGCTCGATTTTAAGCATCACCAACTGAGACGCACCTCACAGCAGTAAAAAGGATATTTCGATATCTGAAAGGTACCATGGAGCTTGGCATTTGGTATCCTAAAGGCAAATCCTTTACTCTTGTTGCATACTCTGACGCCGATTGGGATGGATGTATAGATGATCGCAAGAGTACAAGCGGTGGTGCATTCTATCTCGGTGACAGGTTGGTGGCATGGCATAGTAAGAAACAAGACTCAGTATCCCTTTCTACAGCGGAAGCGGAATATATTGCAGCGGCAACTTGTTGTACGCAAGTGTTATGGATGCGGCAAATGCTCTCTGATCTAGGAGTGCCGACAACGGATCCTACGCCAATCCTCTGTGACAACACAAGTGCAATTCAGATCTCTAAGAATCCTGTTCAACATTCTAGAACAAAGCATGTAGCAATTCGCTATCACTTTCTCAAGGAAAAGGTTGCAGATGGTGAGGTAAAGTTGGAATATGTTCCAACTACTGAGCAAGTTGCTGATATCTTCACAAAACCTCTGCCAAAGGAAGTCTTCGAGTATCTCCGGAAAAAATTAGGAGTTACTCACTCTCCTAATCCTTAGGAGATGGGCTTGAAAGGGGGAGCAAAGTATTCTTTGAATATCCTATTCGCTCCTTCGTTGGTCCCTTTGGACTTGTTGTCAAAGGGGGAGAAAGACTTAAGCAAGGAGAAAAATATGCTTAGAAGAAGTTATGCTATGATAACTTTGGGGAGATTGGTATCAAGAGTGTTAGAGATCTTGATTTTTTTTTAGACAGGGGGAGACTATGGTTCTGAAGAAGCTTCATGAAGATCAACTAGTTTAATGTGTTCTAAGTGTTGAAGTTCCAAAAGTGTTGCCAACAATTCCAAAGGGGGAGATTGTTGGAATTTGAGATGCCTTGAGAAGTTTAATGAAGAATTGAAGAAATTAATATCTCAAGCATCATCTTGTGTTGGAATTATTGTCAACACAATGTCACAAGTGTGGTGTTGATAGAGCTTCAAAGAGAAAACAGAGCTGAAACAGAACAGTATAGGAAATCAGAATTTCATCTGTCAACCGGTATTTCTACGGTAGAACAGGGGTAGAACAGGGGTAGAAAAGGGGTAGAAAAGGCTGACCCTAAGATTTCCATCTGTCAACCGCAAGTACTACCGGTAGAAGTGGCTGCCCTGAAAGTTCTACCGCAAGTACTACCGGTAGAAGAGGCTTAAATTCTAGCAGAAGCTTGGACATGAGAATTTCATCTGTTCTACCGCAATTTCTACCGGTAGAACACACGGGAAACCTGAGTTGCGCAGAAATAGAAGTTTTTCACGAAAATTCAGGAAACTTAAGTATTTCGTTTGGGACTCTTTCTAAACGAATTCTAGCCTAATTTAAACACTCTTAAGGGTTACCATAACCTATATAAAGGCATGTTTGGTTCGTTTTTAAGAAGACAAGAAGAGAGAAAGAAGAGAAGAGAAAAGAGAAGAAAAGAGAGAGGGTTTTGGAGAGAAGAAGGTGCTGTTGCTGTGTGCAGTTGTGTTGCACGTTTCTACAGCAAGTGTGGACGAGGATGTGCTCTTGAAGATGGTGTTTCGTCCATAAGATAAGTGTCTCTCTGTTTATGCTTTAATTATCAATTTGTAAGGGATTGAGAGAGAGAGATTGTAGAGGGGAAGGTCTATAGAAAAAGGTTTCTACTCTTATTCTGTAGAACATCAAGTTGGTGCTTGGTGTCTAGGGTTTGGTGATCCTATCTGTTGGTGCAGATAAATTGTAAAGGGAGTCGGTGCTTCCTAGATAGTTGGTGCTATCTGAAACTCAAGGGAGTAGGTGCTTCCTAGATAGTTGGTGCTATCTGAAACTAAGGGTTGGTGCTCTTTGTCGTTGGTGCGACTAAATAGATTCAGATCTGTTCCGGATTGGTGTTCGGACAGTCTTTGAACCGTGGACGTAGCCTTTCGGTGAACCACGTTAAATCTGGTGTCCTTGTGTGATTTGATTTGCTTTTGTTGTTAAATTGGACCTGTTTTTAAAGAATCACTGATTCACCCCCCCCCCCTCTCAGTGATCGCGATATCTAACAGAGGAGACAACCCGTTTCTCCCTTATTACCTCCTACATAAATTGTCGATCCATTACACCATAGAAAATATCCAAAGTAGCTTTACCATCCGAGGTAGCATTAGAAAACACTAAAAGAAAAAAAAAAAGAAAAAAACAACGTTTTTAATCATCTCACTAAAGCTTCCGCCCCTTCTTAGGGCAAAACATGCTTTTGGCTGTGTCAATGATGCTCTTGGGGATTTAGAATCCTTGAAGATAAAATCATTTCTAGATTCCCAAATAGCCCACCAAGTAGTTATAGCGCTTCAACCGAGGATTTGAAAACGGTGGAGTGCTTTTTGCATTTCCGTGATATGGTAGAAGTCCCTAAGAACATACACCACCCCTTGGTAGAACGACGAATATTTTAATCATCTCACTAAAGCTTCCGCCCCTTCTTAGGGCAAAACATGCTTTTGGTTGTGTCAATGATGCTCTTGGGGATTTAGAATCCTTGAAGATAAAATCATTTCTAGATTCCCAAATAGCCCACCAAGTAGTTATAGCGCTTCAACCGAGGATTTGAAAATGGTGGACTGCTTTTTGCATTTCCGTGATATGGTAGAAGTCCCTAAGAACATACACCACCCCTTGGTAGAACGACGAATATCAAGATAATTGGCACAATCTGCATCGGCATATCCTCAAAAGATGTAGAGGAGACAAAGATGAGTAGAATAATCCTCTATTGAGAGTTCCTCTAATGTACCTAAGGAGGCGATGTACCACAGACAAGTGATTTTTGTGAGGATTTCCTGACTAACCACTAGTTTAACATATGCAATATCAGGTCGAGTCATGGTGAGGATTTCTATGAGAACCCTTTGATATACATTATTATGTCATTCTTTGACAGCTCAGGCTTTTGGTGTTTCTGGTTACTAACATGGCAGCGAAGCCCCGGGGGCGGGGGGGGGGGGGGGGGCGTTCATGACGTGTTTTTGTCTACGTATGGTCATTTGGCTTATTTCTATACACTGTTGTGTCATCCTCAGCTTCGAGCTTTTCGTGTTTTCGGTTACTAACAACCCCCTCTCTATAACTACTTGAAGTAAAGCCCACCGAAGGAGAAATCCTATCAACTGCGTCTTTTGTTACCGCATTCGCCATGCTATCAGCCGATATGACCACATGACAATACACCACTTGCAAACTAGCAAATACTTCCTTAATTTTATCAAAATGAAACAAAACTTCCGGGCCCAATTTCACTCCTCGACATCCAACCAACCAAATTATTAGAATAATCGCTCTTTACAACTAACAAACTTTAGAAAGCCAAGAAAAATAACCGAAGGGCTTCCAAGATGGCAAAAACCTCCGCTTTCTTAGAATCTCGTGTAGAAGATAACTCATAACATAAAAAGGCCCATCTAGGCCCAAGTAGAATATCCCACATGTGGGATTGTATTGAGTAATAATGTACAGCTTGTCAAGTAGAATATCACTCCATGTATAGAGATTAACATTCTTTATTCTTTATATTTTGATTGTAATTACTGCTAATTAATAACATGTGATAATGGTTAACATTATTATAAAAGATGGTTGGTCGATCCTCAATGGACACACGACTATTTGAAAATTCCAAGGGATCCTAACCCTGGGGGGGTGTTGAATAGGGTGATCTACAAATTAATGGCCAATTTTAATTTCTTTCCAATTTCCCTTTAACTGGTGATGATTATGTGAGTAAGTGCGGAAGATAAACAAATCAATCACCACAAGCCATTCCCATTACACAATGAGTTATAGTGGTTCAGCTTCAATGCCTACATCCACTACCGGCTTGTGCTGAACACCCCACCGGATTTCCACTATTTATGCTTTTGCAATAGGCTAAGCAATAACCTTTACAAAGTTGTTTTTCTAGGCTAAACAACAACCTATTCACTATGCTTTTCTTAGGCTAAGCAATAACCTCTACAATGATTTTCTTTCTCAAGAAAGTGTCTACACACTAGAAGAGAAATAGATTAAGCTCTAATAAAATGCCTCTTAATTAGGCAAATATGAAAGTGAGAATAAACTCACACAACACTCAATGAGATGCAAAGATGAATGGAAATGATGTGTGTGTGTGTGAAGACTTCAATCAAATTAAAAGTGAAAGTTTAATCAATGTATGCTTAAAGCATTTGAAAGTTAAGACACAAGGATTTGATTGAAGATGATGCTAATCACATGTATAAAAACACTCAACGGTCGCATGCAACGGTCATATTTTTTGAAAGTTTTCTGACCCATATGCACTTGTCGGTTGACCGTCATTTATCGGTCGACCGATAAGGAACCGATAGATGAACCGACAGCACAGAAATGTTGAAAACGTTGCTGTCTGTTTTTGGAACCGACGAGCTCTCAGTCTTACAATTTATGCACTGTCGGTTGACCGACAGGAGCCGAAGAGCTGACCGACAGAGAAGGTCTGAAAATTGTAGCTCTCTGGAAATGGAACCGACAGAGCCATCGGTTGACCTCGGTTCATTTTGTGGGTTAGCCAATACGGACCGACAACCTGACCGACAGTGTGGTCAGGCTAATTTTCTGAGGATCTGAAGTTTTTGAAGAGTGAAACTTTGAAACCACTTGAAAACTCAAATTTGAAAGGTGTTTTTATAAATTGTTTCATCAAGAAAAACATGATTAAAATCTAGATTCAAATCAACCAAAAAGAGTTTAAATAAAACATGAGTAGGTTAATTCAAAAGATGATTTTCAAGAAGAAACTTTGTGAAATGAAAATGAAAGCAATGAGATGAATATCATGCAAATGCAAGACATCAAATTGCAAACAACTTAGGGTCTAACACTATTCTCTCCAAACTCTGTCTCCTTCTCTTCCTCTCTTCATGCTCTTTCATACCGTTTTATGGTATCAGAGCTCAAGATTCTGAGAGTTGGCTTTTATTAGTCTAAGAGATTCTCCAGCCATCATCCAATGCTTTTCTACTGGTGTATGTTCATCTCGTGTCTTCTCTATGTTGATATTGGCCTGGAGTTCCTCTGATCAACGTGGCCCACCTCTGATCAATCTCAAGTCACCAGCAACCCATCTGATGGTGATCGACTACTCTTCATGATTATTTTGAAGATTTTCTCATCAACAGTTAAGGTACTGTTCTACCTCTTCTTCATCATAACAGTACAGATTTGTGGATCTGTATCCAGATCTCATCAAACTTGAACTAGAGGACAGACTTTTGATCTCTTCCAGGATGATGTTCTCTAATATGTGATTGGACCACGTTGTGGGGCCCACGCACAGCTTTTGCCCAGAAAATCCAGTTGGCCTGGC
This sequence comes from Litsea cubeba, assembly GCA_012931725.1. NCBI lineage: Eukaryota > Viridiplantae > Streptophyta > Magnoliopsida > Laurales > Lauraceae > Litsea > Litsea cubeba. The sequence continues at coordinate 28,903,216 of CM022952.1, read as the reverse complement.
TCTATACTGAGCCTGTTTTCTGGAAAATTCTCCTGGATGCATATATCAGCAATTAAAACTGCATCTTTCATGCTTGGTTAGTGAAATCATCGTAGATTACACCTTTTTCTCAATTGTGATTGGTTCTTTCTCTGCTGCTGGACTAATTCGTTCACTTGTGATTGGTTCTTTCTCTGCTGCTAGACTGTTTGGTTCTTCTCTGCTGCTATTTGTGATTGGTTCTTTCTCTGGACTATTTGGTTCTTCTCTGCTGCTGGTTCCTGCACCTAACTGGCTCACTGATTTGTGTTTTCTCTCTCTCATTCTGCGGAATTTGGAAACAATGGAAAAATATGATGTTATTCTAGTTAAACTCAATGGGACTAATTATATGGCCTGATCTTTTCATCTAAAGAATTTTATACAAGGCCAAGGGCTGTTTGGTTATCTTGATGGATCGATAACTAAACCCACTACTACAAGTATTACTGACACAAAAGCCTTATACACCTACTCTAAAGAAAATGCTAAGGTAGTTACTTGGATTCTTAACTCCATTGATCTTTCTCTTGTCATTGCTCTTCAAGCATATACTGTCACAGCTGATATGTCGGCTCATCTCAAGAAAGTTTATCATCAAACAAATAAAGCCCGTGAATTTCACTTAGATAGTGAAATTGTTAAATTCAGTCAAGGCGATAAATCTGTGCAGGCATACTTTAATAGATTTCTCACCTCATGGACAGAAAGGGGTGCTATGATTATTCAAATTGTCTCTTCTAGGTTTTTGTCTGAGGCTCTTAAATTAGAAGAGGAAACTCACATTAGTCAGTTTCTTATCAATCTCATACCAGAATTCGAATCTTTTCGGTCTGCTCTGATGAATATGTTAGTTTCATGGTCTCAATCTAGTATATGATGTATTAAATTGATTAATTTCTTTATTTATCAATATAATCATGCTTTCCTTTCATGAGATGAATGGTGTTTAATTATATATTTGCACATAACCAATACAAATGACATGACAGTTCACGAGATGAACTGGAGTCGATAAGTATACTAGATGTAATCCATGTGTATGGATGAGATCCACATACCGGAGACATGTATAGCAAATCTTATACTTAAATATTTTCACAACAAATGATGAGACTAAACATCTCATCTGATAAGGTTGCACTACTTTGATTACTATGAGATAGTGTATTTTGTCTCGATCATCAGAATATAAGATTCTGGATCAGAGTGCTGGTACATTGGATGTATTGAAGGACCATGAGAAGCACCTTATGAACACTGTCATTATTTTAAGGTCTGCTCTCATAATTCCTTAGCAATAGGCTCTCAATCCTGAGACATTAATGAACTCAAGTTTCTATCTATTTATTGGCTTTGAGTCACCAATGAGTGAGGCCAATTGTAAGTCAACACCTTGGTGGTTTGGGTACATGGTAGTAGAGCTATGGGAACATTCAATGGTCAAGATGAAATCTATCTTTAATATCTCATTGTGCCAATTAATGGATTTATCATTGGTAAGTGTACACCCATTCCGATTAAGAGTTAGTTGGAAAGGTACCATGATCATTATAATTAATTGGGGCTTAAGGATAATGAGATTTGGATCTAGTTTGGAGGACACGTCCAATTGATCCATGAATATTGATAGAGAGGCCTACTTGTGGTCATATGGAAGTTTAGGGTCTTCTATGTAATTTACTCCTAAGACTGGAGTTCAATTGCATTTATATAGTGGGAAACTCTTATTCAATGCTTTTGTTTGGCATATTTGGGCAGAGCGAAATGGCAGGATTTTCAAGCAAATCTCAAATATAGGAGCTTCAATTCTGCAGAAAATATTCCAAGTAGTGACCACTAGAATTCTTTATCTTGGCATCAGTTTACCAGATAGCATTCAATGCCATTGGAATGTTCCTCCACATGTCCACTTGACTCATCCTAATCTGACTGTTGAGAGGTGCAATGGTTGGACATTATCAATAGTCCCAACTAATCAGGTATTGGTTGGCATTTTATGGAGAGACGTCCATCAACCGAAGCATGTACAAATTGCGCAGGTGCTCAATTTTTATGAAGGAGTATTCCAACTTCTGCATCTTATCCCACACACTGAATGCTCCATCATAATTGAGGCAGAACTTTATCTTCAACATCTACTTCTAGACCCCACCCAATCTAATTGGAGGGAGCGATTCCAAGCAAGGAGACTTCATGTTGTTATTAAGATTTTCCAGCAGGTGCAATTTTCTTTAATTCATCCGAAGACTTTAAGGCTTAGTAAATTCATTAGTAGAAATGTGGGTACAATTCCAACTAATTTTTGCAATCTTGAGCAACTATATAACTCTCTTCGAGATTAGAATTGATTTTTTCTTAGGGAATGCATTTTTTGTTTGAGCTTGAAGCCCGGGCTGTGGGCATTTATTTCGTTTTGTTGCCTTCTAGGATTTCTTTGGTGTTTAGTAGGTTTGTTGGCTCTATGGGGTAGGCCCCCATCTTGGAGCTTCTGAGATCTTTTTGGGTCTCGAAACTCCTTTATGTATTTTATTACTTTTTCAAAAATGAAGAACTAACTTATTCTTCAAAAAATATATATAATATATATAGTGGAGTTATTTGCAATTAACTGTGGACTCGGATTGCACATGAGATGTGGGGTCATGTGTCTCAAGTGGAGCTAGCTTTCTAAGGAATTCCTAGTGGTCCCCACGCTAGCCCAAGTTATTAGAAAGTTTCTAATTCTAGTAGAACTCTAAAAGGAAATAAAAAAGTTACTATTTCTATTTGAAGTGAGACTTCTAATAGTGGTAATATTAAGTTACTAATTATAATAGAAGTGAGACTTCTATTTAAATTAGAAAAGAGAAAGTTACTAATTCTTAATTGAAGTAAGACTTCTATTTCAATTAGTAAAAGAGGACGCCACTTGAAAAGTTATAAATAGAGGAGAATGAGGGCTAGACGTCCCATGCATTTATCCACATAGGGATTCACGCCCCCCCCCCCCCCCCCCAAGTGCAAGAGTTGCACATCATTCTCTCTCTTCCCTCTTCTAGTTCTCTCCTAGTTTCCTTAAGAGCTTTCTCTTGGAGATCTCACCCATCTTCTTGAGAAAAGATAATATGATATGGGTCATAGCATGGAAGATCAAGGGGTCTTGGATATTCTAAATTTGTTTAGTGAAAGAGTTTTATCATGAAAGAAAGACGCAACTTCTCCATTAGAGCACAACCGAGCTCCAAAGGTATAATCTACTTCCTTGCATATTGTAGATTTTTTTGGTAGCTTGTATGTTGCTGTTCTATCTTCTTGATAGGTTTATCTACTGATCATGATGGCTGAGATTGAGGACATTGATCCTAGATTGGGTTTGTAGCCTTCTGGATAGTTGATCCCTGCATCAATTGGGTCAAAAGTTTTTGAAACATATCCTAGAGGCCCACCTATTTCCAACAATTGGTATTAGAGCCTTACCTCATCTCTAATCATATTAGATCAGTAAGCTTGTTCTAATCTTTGCATGAGATGCGAAGAGGATAGAGCGAGGGTTATGTACGGATCAGTTATTGATGGATTTGTTTGGATAATAAGTAGATCCATGTTTGGATAATCACAAAGTTGTTTAATAATGTTGGATGGAAGATAGGAAGCCATTGGAACACTTTGGAAGTGATTTGGTGAAGAATGGACATGAACTGCAGAAACCCAAGTTGCAGGTTTCCGTCAGTTCGGTCGGCTAAGACCTATGCTCGGTCGACCGAGCACTTGCAGGTCGGTCGACTGAGCACATGTAGGTCAGTCGATCAAGCCTTCTGGTCGGTCGACTGAAGACATTGTTACAGGAATGCAATTTTTGGATTTTTTGTTTCGAGTCTTCTCTGATGTCCTATTTTTCTAGCATTGTTTGGCAGCTTATTTTTGTGATTTGTGATGAGTCAGGCCCAAATGGCCCAGTCCGTGATAAATTCAGGTCCAAATCCACGAAGTGACCAAGTCAAGGCAGCCACTTCGCTTCGGAAGCAGTCTCGCTCCTACCAGGTCCTGCGGAGAAATATCTCACCTGCCTCGTCCAGCGCAAGGGCAGTTCGAGGGCTCCAAGGACGAACGTTGCTGAAGAGTCGTCCCCATCTGTTAGGGGAGGACTATAAATCGAGGAGCCCCACCAGCACTTGGAGAGGACTGAGATCTTCCTATTCACTTCTACTCTTGTATTCCTCTAGTTTGTAATCCAAAATCATTGAGGAATTAAAACACCACAGGCAATCTCTGCCTTTCTGCAGTGGACGTAGGTCATTTTGACCGAACCACTATAATCCCTTCTCTCTCTTCTTTAATTATTGCATTTAAGCATTTATTACTCGACCGGTGTTGTCGGAAACCTATTTTGACATCATCAGTTTGGCGCCGTCTGTGGGGAGAGGAAAAAAATCAAATACTTTTGAAATTATGGTGATCAGCACGAGATCGGCGAGACGGGAGGATAATCCCACTCAAGATGGGCGCCCAACAGGCCCAGGTCCTTCCAGGCGTCCAGACTCCCCCAGGCGGGGAGAGGATGTTCCTCCACCGAATGATCATGCCCCAAATGCTCTTGCTCCCACTCCTCAACAAATGATAGAGACTATGCAGCAGCTGGTGATTCAAAACCAACAGATCTTACAACTCATGCTTACGAGGCCAGGAGGAGCATAGTTTGGTGGAGTACCGCAGGAAGAACATCTCCCGGGGTATCCAATTGCTCCACAATGGGGAGCACCTCACCCGGGCGCCCATCACCATGGCGCCCGTAGAGGAGCACCTCCCTCGGGCGCCCATCCCCATGGCGCCCGTAGAGGAGCACCTCCCCCGGGCGCCCATCTCCATGGCGCCCAGGGTAGAGGAGCACACCACCTGGGCGCCCATCCCCATGGCGCCCAGGGTAGAGGAGCACACCACCTGGGCGTCCATCCCCATGGCGCCCAGGGCCGGGGAGCACACTTGGGCGTCCATCCCCTTGGCGCCCAGGATCCCTCTGCTGGAGCTCCCCAAGTCGCCCCGCATGGGATACTCTTGGTCGATCCTCAAGGTCGCGCCCATCACGGAGTTCCTCCACCTCCCGGTGGAGCCCAGCTTGGAGGACCCCTACCTCCTGGGGGAGCGAATCATGGAGGACTTCCACCTCCTCCCTCTTCTTCTAATGGAGAGGATCCTCATTTCCAAAAAGGGGAGAGTAAAAACCAAAGCATGGAGGAGGGAAGTTATTTTCGTGACCCATCCAGGGAAGCTCCCAATCCCTGGGACGAAAAGATCAAGGAGATGCAGAACCAGCTGGGAGAAGTCTACATCGCCATGAAGGCGAAGGCACTGGAGACAGTGGATCACCTAGTCGGGCGAACGGACACACCGTTCAAGCCCGATGTGGTGAACTACCCGCTTCCCAGGAAGTTCAAGATGCCGTCCATGGAGACCTTTGATGGAAGAAAGGATCCATTGGACCACCTGGAGACGTACAAAACCAAAATGCAGCTGCATAATATCCCTGACGAGATTATGTGTATGGCATTCCCAACCACACTGAAGGGTTTCGCCCGGCAGTGGTTTGCCAATCTCGCCCCTACCTCCATCGCCACCTTTGCGGAATTGAGCAAGTCCTTCGTGTCACATTTCATCGGAGGATGCCGCCACCAGAACCTTGCCACACACCTTCTCGGCATAAAGCAGTATACAAATGAAAGCCTTAGGAGTTACCTCACTCGTTTTAACGAGGAGGTACTTCAAATTGAAGAGCCTGACGACAAGGTGTCCATACCAGCCTTCCTCGGAGGTCTCCGTTCATCGAGATTCCATTTCTCAGTGATGAAACGCCCGCTACAAAGCATGCCGGAGCTACTAACAAAGGTTCAGAAGTATATAAATGCTGAAAATACCACAAGGGCCAGGCGAGGGGAGTCCTCCAGAGCAGTCGATAACGGGAAGGGGCGAGACAGAGAGGAAAGGAAGGATAGAAGCAACAAGCGAAGCAGGACAGAGAGGCTACCTGTCAGAGACCAACTCGGTCCTGCTCCGCAGAGAGACAGACAAGCATTCACTCCTCGCGATGCAGCGGTTGAACACATTGCCAGGGAACGCGGAACTGTTGAAAATGAATTACCAGTAATACCGTAAGAGAGTCAAAGTAGTGAGGGTTTGGGGGATTGATTTTTTCAACTTTGTTAATGTTGTGTAGCACTAAACAATGGACTAATAAAATCATTTTGTATCAGTGCTACAAATTGTTTAAAAAAAAAAGAGTCCCTTGCCCTCTAATCACTCTCAAAGTTGTCCTCGGCATCACCATCGACATCATCAGAGCTGCCACCACAATCATCAAGCGCCTCAGTCGGCATGAAGCCTAAGAGGGCAATATCTGGGAAAGCAGTTCTCTCATGTACCGCCCCAATTACTGTCTCCACAACGGTCTCTCTGAGCATCACCCTCTCACGGGTCTGTACAAGCTCAGCCTCATTGAGCGAAGCCCTCTCGCGGGTCTTCAGAAGCTCACCTCATTTGAGCGAAGCCCTCTCGCGGGTCTTCAGAAGCTCACCTCACTGAGCGAAGCCCTCTCGCGGGTCTTCAGAAGCTCAGCCTCATTGAGCGAAGCCCTCTCGCGGGTCTTCAGAAGCTCACCTCATTTGAGCGAAGCCCTCTCGCGGGTCTTCAGAAGCTCACCTCACTGAGCAAAGCCTTCTCGCGGGTCTTCACAAGCTCAGCCTCACTGAGCGAAGCCCTCTTAAGGTCCTTCACAAGCTCAGCATCTGCCTTGGCCGCCCTCTCTTAGGCTGCTGAGAGTTCGGTCTCAAGCCTGGTCGCCCTCTCGCGGGCCGCGAAAAGATCAGCCTCGGAAGCCCTTCCAGCTAGCGCAGCCCTCTCCTCAGCTTGAGAAGCTCTCTCATTTTTCGTGCTGCTGCAGCCTAGGATATGGAGCAATCTTTCTGGCAAGTTGCGGGCTCATCTTCTTCTTCTGGGATGACCTATCAGAAGTTAAGGGGCAGAGTCTTGGAATTTACATATGCTAAGGGATATATCATGCGCTCCGCAGAGGGGGTCCGAGGGATCGGGGGCAGCACCCCCAAAAAAAAAAAAGGATACGTAACGGCCACCACGGGACCAGGCCTTCTCCCCGAGAACAAATCCCCCGGGCGCCCAGGACTTCTCCCCGGGCGCCCAAAAGTTCCCCAGGTGCCCAGGACTACTCCCCCGGGCACCCAGGCCTTCTCCCTAGGACAAATCCCCCAGGCGCCAAGGATTATTCCCCGGGGCGCCCAGGGGCTTCACTCCCCGGGCGCCCAATCCCTCGGCGCCCAAAACATCACTCCCCTCGGGCGCCCCGGACTTCCCTCGGCGCCCAAAACATCTCTCCCCTCGGGCGCCCCGGACTTCCCCGGGCGCCCAGACCAAATCCCTCGGGCGCCCAGACTCCCCCAGGCGCCCAGGGGCCTTCACTCCACTCCCCGGGCGCCCCAGTCCTCGGGCGCCCAAAGCATCTCTCCCCTCGGGCGCCCCGGACTTCCCCGGGCGCCCAGACCAAATCCCCCGGGTGCCCAGGGGCCTTCACTCCACTTCCCGGGTGCCCAAGTCCCTCGGGCGCCCAAAGCATCTCTCCCCTCGGGCGCCCAAAGCATCTCTCCCCCGGGCGCCCACGCCATCACTCCCTCGGGCGCCCAGGGTGCCCAGCACATCACTCCCCCGGCGCCAGGGCGCCCAGGCCTTCACTCCCCCGGGCGCCCAAGTCCCTCGGCGCCCAAACCACTCTCCCCGGGCGCCCAGGCCCTCACTATCTCCCCCGGGCGCCCATCTGGCTTCTCCGGGTTCCGAAGCTAGCCCAGACCAGGATTAAAACCAGAAAAGAGGAAAAAGATTTTGGAGGGAGAAAGAGACCTGAATCTAGCAATGCCCCCTTTCAAAAAATTATTTGGGCACAGGGCATTGAGGGGCAAATGATGAGTCAGGCCCAAATGACCCAGTCTGTGATAAATTCAGGTCCAAATCCACGAAGTGACCATGTCAAGGCAGCCACGTCGCTTCGGAAGCAGTCTCGCTCCTACCAGGTCCTGCGGAGAAATATCTCACCTGCCTCGTCCAGCGCGAGGGCAGTTCGAGGGCTCCAAGGACGAACGTTGCTGAAGAGTCGTCCCCATCTGTTATGGGAGGACTATAAATCGGGGAGCCCCACCAGCACTTGGAGAGGACTGAAATCTTCCTATTCACTTCTACTCTTGTATTCCTCTAGTTTGTAATCCGAAATCATTGAGGAAGTAAAACACCACAGGCAATCTCTGCCTTTCTGCAGTGGACGTAGGTCATTTTGACCGAATCACTATAATCCCTTCTCTCTCTTCTTTAATTATTGCATTTAAGCATTTATTACTCGACCGGTGTTGTCGAAAACCTATTTTGACATCATCAATTTGTATGGTTGTATGAGATACTAACTTACAGGTGATCTTGTCCTCTCCATATGGCCCACAAGTCTTTTGCTTTTTATTTATGGTTATTGATTTATTTAAGGCTAAGTGTAAAGGGCACTATGATTTCCTTGGTTTCCCATGAAAGGGCAAGGCATAGTGAATTTCTCTATAGCCCTTTTATTTCCATGTTTAGACTACCATGTAAGTCTCATCGTAAAGACATAAGAATTTATGTAATTTTTTAAAAATTGTAAATTCTGGCGATGTCCGAGATGAAGAAGGAAACCGATGTTGGACTCCTAATCAAAGAATTTAAAGATTACCAAAAGAGTTTTGAAGTTACACAAAGAGTTTGAGGAATTCCAAAATTTTGGAAAGTCAATAAGTCCAAGAAGTCTAATCCGCTTGGGCCATGTGGAGGAGATGACTAGTTTCTAATTTTAGCATTTTCTATTTATGGATGAATGCTTGATTTAGAATGTTTCCAAATCTGATCCAAACATAGCAAGTTACTAAAATTGGTCAAATAAAATTAAATTTTTGGAAAGAGTTCTAATTAATGTTGATGACCCATGAGATGGACACATTGGTAACACTAGTTTTAGAAATTGGACATTCCTTAAAATAACTTGACTTGGAACCAATCTTTGATCATATCATGAGATGATTTGATGTTCATATATATATATATATATATGTGGGCCCTAATACTTTAAAAGGAAATCCTCAATTCTAAAATATAAAGTGGGAGTGGGGCGTTTAAATTGAGAAATCCCCATGATTTTCCACCATAGGTCCATTGTAAGGAAAGTATTAGCCTCGCGCCATCAAGAGTATGACCGTTCCTTCGGAGTTTTATTTGTCTGGTTACTAGATATGGATCTCTTTTTGGATAATATTGGTGAGAAGTGGTTGGGGTTCACTCCCTAAGGAGAAGCTGCCCAAAACGGTTGTCATGCAATATGAGTTGGTGGGTCACACTTAACTAAAATAATGATGTAGTATCCCCAAGGATTTGCCTCATGTATACATTATTTGGTATGAGATACTTAGATGATAATGAATGATGGGGGATAATAGATAGTTGTCTTAATTCTAATTTTGACCAACTTTGATCCGCACCAATCAGAGTGGCATTAGCACTCCCCAAGGAGGCATGCCCTAGGGGATTGGGATTCCGATGTCTTCTAAATTTAGGGCACATTTGGTAAACACAAAAGAATCCTTTGTTTAGAGGATTCTCTCTATCTCCAAAGAATCATGTATAATTCCTGATAAAAAGTTCCATGTTTGGACTGTTTTGGCACCCGAAATGCATTTACTGTGAACATTAATGACGTTTTGGCATATATCTCGAGATATAAGATAAATTAACGGCTAAAATTTAATCACCTTATTGTGTCTGACCTTCCTGAAATAATGAACGGTTCCGATCTTGATTGTGGACCCCATAGAAACCAAAAAACTGGAAAACACGGACTGTTTTGGCACCCGATATACATTTACTGTTAACAGTAATGACGTTTTGGCACATATATCGAGATATAAGATGAATCAACAGCTGAAATTTGATCACCTTGTCGTGTCTGACCTTCCCGAAATAATGAACAGTTCCGATCTTGATTATGGACCCCACACAAACCAAAAAAATTGGAAAACACGGACTGTTTTGGCACCGGTATACATTTACTGTGAACATTAATGACGTTTTGGCACATATCTCGAGGTATAAGATGAATCAACGGCTGAAATTTGGTGAGGTAGCCGTTTTTGAGTTTCTAAATATGACTAACGGTTTAGATCTTGGTTATGGGATATAAAAGGTACATTCCCAAAGCAAAAACGTATTAGGGCCACATTGGAAAATCGTCACTGTCCCTAACTTTTTTTTAAAAATATCTCAAGATCTAAGATGAATCAACGACTGAAATTTTGGGACATAGCTGTTATGGACCTTCTTAACACAATCATCAGTTCAGATCTTGATTGTGGAGCCCACAAAAATAAAAAAAAACATAAAAACCGGTCTGCCCTATATTACCGTCTAACAACACTGTAGCTCCGCAAATCCGAGGGGGAGAGGATTCCGCGGATCCGAGTGGGGGAGGTGCAACGCTTCAAATATTCAAAAGAGCGGAAGTCTTCAGTCCATCCTATGTAAGATCCGTGCTGAACCAAACATGAAAATCGGCGCGATCGTGAATTTTGGGCGAGGAATCCTACCCTCAGACCGTTGCCAAACGTGCCCTTAGTGGTTTTAAGGATTCCCACATGAATTTGGTAGTATACTAAACCCTAATGTCATTTATGTTTTTTTATTGAATGTATGGTTAGGGGTGCACAAAAAATCCGTCGATCCGGAAATCCGATCCGATCAGAAGGTAAACGGATTGGTGACGGATTGAAAATTTTGTAATCCATTAGCAACGGATTGGTGGCAGATTTCACCCTCAATCCGTGGATTCAATCCGATCCGATCCGTCGGCATTAAATATAAATAAAAAATATAAAGGGTCTAAATATAAATTAAAATGTCTAAATTTAAAATAAGAAAAAAAATTTAAGGGGTCAAAATGTAATTTTTTTAATAACATATTTGATAATTTTCTTTTAAAATTAGATTAAACGGATCAATCCGATCTGATCCAATCTGATCTGGTCCTCCACGGATCGGATTTTAACATCAACAGATTGATGGCAGATTCCAAACCGTCAATCCGTTGGTAACAGATTCGTGACGAATTTGGCCCAATCCGCACCAATCCGATCCGTGTACACCCCTATGTATGGTTATGTGCGATAATTTATAAAGCATGAATTCAAATACTTTCAATCCACTTGTGACCATCCTCAATCAGAATAAGTTGGTGGGATCCAACTACGTGGACTGGAAAAGAAATCTGGATATTGTCTTGACAGCTTCAGGATACAAAAATATCTTTATCACAACCCCCATTGATGAGCCTATGCTAGATGCACCACAGGAACAGAAAGACTTTTATGCTAAGTGGACCGAAGACGATGAGATGGCCAGATGTTCTATACAGGCATCCATATCTAGTGTTTTGCAACACCAACATCAATCTTTTAAGACTGCATACGATATGATATCGAACTTAAAAGGAGATGTTTACGGAACAGTGCAAACCTGCTACGCAGGCAGCTATGAGGGTGTTTATAAGCACCAAGATGGTTGAGGGTACACCAGTACAGGACCACATGCTTAAGATGATGGACTCATTGAATGAGCTAGATGTATTGGGTGCTGCGATTGATGCAGAATCGCAAATTGACATAATCCTCAAGTCACCACCAAATTCGTTCAACAATTTTAAGGTCAATTATAATATTAACAAAATGAATCTGACCCTAACTGAGTTGTCTAGCCAGCTGGTAGCGACTGAAGGAATAATGAAAAAACCAACTGCCCTGATGACAAAAAAGTCATATGTCAGGTCCAAGCCGAAAGGCAAAGGCCGGAAAGGCAAGAAGAAACCAGTCCCTAAGGGTCTTAAAGCGGAGAATAGTGCTACTTGTGGTGTGGGAAAGGCTAAGGGTGCGGGATCCAAAGGAAAGTGTTTCATTATGGTATGACTGGACATTGGAAGAGGAATTGTCCTGATTATCTGTCTAAGAAAAAGACCCCAGGTATGATTGAGTCACTTGTTTCTGAAGTTAGTTTTGCAACTAGTACTTCAGAATCCTGGTGTGTTGACTCTAGTGCAACTAATCACATATGTAACTCGTTGCAGGGGTTTAGGGAAACCAGGAAGCTAAGTGATGGGGAAATCATTGCCAACCTAGGATCTGATGCTAAGGTAGGAGTGGTTTCAGTGGGAGTTATTACTTATGTTTTTCAGATAATAAATTGGTTTGTCAGACACTCTATATGTACCGACTTTAAGACGAAATTTAATTTCAGTTTCTAATTTGGTGAATAAAAGTTATTCTATTACTTTTGGTACTGAAGTTGTCATAAAGAGAAACGGTACTTTTATATGTTCTGGTAATGTAACCAATGAACTTTATTTGTTAACTCCCACAATGTATGAGATACATGATACCGAGATAATTAATAGACCATCATTAAAGAGGAAGTCACCTTCATCTAATCCAACAAAACTTTGGCACCTGAGGCTAGGTCTTATAAACATAAACATGATTGACAGGCTAGTGAAAGATGGTATCTTGCCTGCATTGGTGGTAGAACCAATGCTTGTCTACGAGTCCTGTCTGGAAGGCAAAATGATAAAAAGACCATTTTTCATCCAAGGGCAATAGGGCCAAAGATTTATTGGAATTAGTGCATACTGATGTGTGTGGACCCATAAATGTTAGAGCGAGAGGAGGATATGAGTACTTCATCACTTTCACTGATGATTACTCAAGATATAGATACATATACCTTATGCACCACAAGTCTGAGGCTTTTGAAAAGTTCAAAGAGTTTTGAGCGGTAGCGGAAAAGCAATTAGGTAAAAGTATCAAGTCTCTTCGATCGGATAGAGGAGGAGAATATCTCTCTGCTGACTTTATGGGATACTTATTAGAGGATGTGATTGTATCCCAGTTGTTTGCTTCTGATATGCCTCAACAAAATGGAGTAGCAGAAAGAAGGAACATGACTCTTTTAGATATGATCAGGTCTATGATGAGTTTCTCAGGATTAACTATATTATTTTTGGGGACATGCCTTAGACACTGCTATGTACATACTAAACCTCATACCATCTAAGTTTGTACCTAAGATTCCCCGGGAGTTGTGGTCTAGGCGAAAGCCTAGTCTACAACATTTACACATTTGGGGTTGTCTGGCACACGTGCTGAAGGTTAAGACGGATAAGTTGGAATCGAAGTCGGAAGTATGCACATTTATAAGATATCTCAAAGGAACTAAAGGTTGGTTATTCTATAATCCCAGAGAGCAGAAAGTGCTTGTCAGCACCAATGCGATTTTTCTGGAGGAAGATTATATGATTGACCGGAAATCTCTAGAAAAGGTTATCTTGGAAGAAATTCAAGAACGATCAATTCCAAATCCAAATGTGACCGAACTTAAAAGAGAATGCACCCACACCTGACCCAATTGTTACACCAGTGCCTCGTCGTAGTGGGAGAATTGTCAGGCCCCCTGACATGTTCTCATTTTTGGGAGAGTCTTACAAGGCAATCCCGAAAGAACCGGAACAAGATCCCTGTAACTATGATGAAGCAATCAATGACATAGACTCGGGACGTTGGCAGGAAGCTATGAAAGCTGAGATGGAGTCTATGTACTCCAATCAGGTCTGGACACTTGTAGACTTGCCCGCCAATATTAAACCTATTGGGTGCAAGTGGGTCTACAAGAGAAAGAGAGGATCAGATGGAAGAGTTGAGACCTTTAAGGCTAGGCTTGTTGCGAAAGGATATACTCAGAATGAAGGCATCTATTACGAGGAAACCTTTTCGCCAGTAGCCATGCTCAAGTCCATCCGAATACTCTTATCCATTGCGACTCATCTCGATTAGAAGATTTGGCAAATGGATGTCAAGACAGCATTTCTCAACGGCCATTTTGAGTAAGACATCTATATGATGCAGCCAGACGGTTTTATTTTATAGCTAGCAATCAAGAGCAAAGAGTTTGCAAGTTGCAGAAGTCCATTTATGGACCGAAGCAGGCATCCCAGAGCTGGAACATCCGTTTTGACCAGGCAATCAAATCATTTGGTTTTTTGTCAAAATCCGGATAAGTCATGTGTGTACATGAAAACTGAAAGAGGCATAGCAGTTTTTCTGGTATTATATGTCGACGGCATCCTTCTCCTAGGGAGTGTTATAGGAATATTGTCAACAATAAAAGTTTGGTTGCTAAGACTTTTGATATGAAGGACTTGGGAGAAGCAAGCTACATCCTAGGGATTAAACTCCATCGATACCGAAAAAAATAGGATGATAGGCTTATCCTAAGCTGCGTATATAGATAAGGTACTGGTACGATTTGTTATGCAGGATTCCAAGAAGGGTATCACACCTTTCAGGCATGGAATGAACCTTTCCAAGGATCAGTGTCCTAAGACACCTGAGGAAAAGGAACAAATGAGAGCAATACCATATGCTTCAGTTGTGGGTGGCCTCATGTATGCTATGCTATGTACTAGACCGAATATCTGTCATGCAGTGGGCCAAGTCAGCAAATATCAGTCTAACCCAGAGCCTGACCATTGGACTGCTGTAAAATGTATTCTTAAATACTTGAGAAGAACTAGAGATTACATGTTGATTTATGGCAATGATGAGTTGATTCCAGTCGGATACACGGATTCTAACTTCATGTCAGATAAGGGTTCCAGGAAATCAACTTCTGGATATTTGTTTATGCTTCGTGGTAGAGCTATCAGCTGGAGGAGTATTAATGTACCGCTGATTCCACCTCGGAGGCTGAATATGTAGCGGCTTGTGAAGCAGCTAAGGAAGCGGTATTGTTCAAAAGATTCCTTCTGGAACTTGGAGTGATGTTTTTGGCATGTTAGCCGCTCACAGTTTACTGTGACAGCAAAGGGGGCGGTCGCACAGTCCAAGGAACCCAGGAGCCATAAGAGCCAAAAGCATGTACAGAGGAAGTATCACTTGATCAGAGAGATTGTGCAGAGAGGTGATATTGCTATCACCAAGATAGCCTCTGCGGACAATCTGACAGATCCCTTTACTAAGCATTTGACTATTAAAGTCTTTGAGCAGCATGTAGACGGGATGGGCATGAAATGCCACCCAGACTGTCATTGAGCCCAAGTGGGAGATTGTTAGTTTTATGGTCTCAATCCAGTATATGATGTAATAAATTGATTGATTTCTTTATTTATCAATACAATCATGCTTTCCTTTCATGAGATGAATGGTGTTTAATTATATAATTGCACATAACCAATACAAATGACATGATGGTTCATGAGATGAACCGGAGTCCATAAGTATACTAGATGTAATACATGTGTATGGATGAGATCCACATACGGGACACATGTATAGCAAATCTTATACTTGAACATTTTCACAACCAATGATGAGACTGGACATCTAATCTGATAAGGTTGCACTACTTTGATTACTATGAGCTAGTGTGATTTGTCTCGATCATCAAAATGTAAGATCTGGATCAGAGTGCTGGTACATTGGATGTATTGAAGGACCATGAGAAGCACCTTATGAACATTGTCTTTATTTTAAAATATGTTCTCATAATTCGCTAGCAATAGGCTCGCAATCCTGAGATATTAATGAACTCAAGTTTCTATCTATTCATTTGCTTTGAGTCACCAATGATTGAGGCCAATAGTGGGTCAACACCTCGGTGGTTTGGGAACATGGTCATAGAGTTGTGGGAACATTCAATGATCAAGATGAAATCTATCTTTAATATCCCTTTGTGCCAATTAATGGATTTATTATTGGTAAGTGTACACCCATTCCGATTAAGAGTTAGTTGGAAAGGTATCATGATCATTATAATTAATTAAGGCTCAAGGATAATAAGATGTGGATCTACTTTGGAGGACATGTCCAATTGATCCATGAATATTGATGGAGGGGCTTACTTGTAGTCATATGGAAGTTTAGCTTCTATGTAATTTATTCCTAAGACTGGAGTTCAATTGCATTTATATAGTGGAGTTATTTACAATTAACTGTGGACTCGGATTGCACATGAGATGTGGGGTCACGTGTCCCAGTTTGAGCCAGCTTTCTAAGGAATCCCTAGTGATCCCCATGCTAGACCAAGTTATTAGAAAGTTTCTAATTCTAGTAGAACTCTAAAAGGAAATAAAAAGTTACTATATTTGAAGTGAGACTGCTAATAGTGGTAATAGTAAGTTAGTAATTATAATAGAAGTGAGACTTCTATTTAAATTTGAAAAGAGAAAGTTACTAATTCTTAATTGAAGTAAGACTTCTATTTCAATTAGTAAAAGAGCAGGCCACTTGAAAAGTTATAAATAGACGAGAAGAAGGGTTGGCCATCCCATGCATTAATCCACATGGATTCACGCCCAGCACCCCCCCCCCCTCCCCCCAAGTGCAAGAGTTGCACATCATTCTCTCTCTTCCCTCTTCTAGTTCTCTCCTAGTTTCCTTAAGAGCTTTCTCCTGGAGATCCCACCCATCTTCTTGAGAAAAGAAAATCTGATCCGGGTCATAGCGTGGAAGATCAAGAGGTCTTGGAGATTCTAAATTTGATTAGTGAAAGAGTTTCATCATCAAAAAAAGATACAACTTCTCCATTAGAGCACAACCGAGCTCCAAAAGTATAATCTACTTCCTTGCATATTGTAGATTTTTGTGGTAGCTTGTATGTTGTTGTTTTATCTTCTTGATAGGTTTATTTACTAATCATGACGGCTGAGATTGAGTACATTGATCCTGAATTGGGTTTGTAGCCTTTTGGATAGTTGATCCCTACATTAAGTGGGTCAAAAGTTTTTTAAATCTATCCTAGAGGTCACCTATTTCCAACATAATAGAGAAGTCCCTGCGAACCCGGATACATGCTTCCAAGAAGTCCGTCGAGAAGAACTTCGACTAAACTCACATCGTGCCATTCTTGAAGAACCAAAGGCCTTCCTAGCTCCTCTTCCGGGTGATTCTGCTCTTCTGGCAGGCCTCAATCAGAAGCCTGCTCAATGCTATGAATGCAAAGGCTTCGGTCATATTGCCAAGAGCTGTTGTAAGAAATTAATTTGCAGATATTGCAAACGCTCTGGTCATCTTATTGATGACTGTCGTAGCTTACAGCGAAAGAATGGACCCCAACAGAAGCAGAATTCTTCCAACTTGCCCAGCAAAATGTTCCAGCTACGTTTCAAGCTCAAGTACCTTCACTTGATATGAAAAGCACCTCTTCCGGGGCCGTATCCATGACTCCTGCCCAGATTCAGGAACTAATTCAAAACACGGTGACCTCAGCATACGCATCTATGGGCTTTAATGGTGGTCGGTATCAAACTCATTCTCCTATAGCATTTCCTGCTTTTCATTCTTCAGTCTCTCTTTCTTCCTCTATCACCCCCATCAACATGGTTTCTAGATTCAGGAGCCTCGAACCATATGACATCTGTAAAAAGTAGTTGTTCAGACTCTCACCCTTACTTTGGAAAAGACAAAATAACCACTGCTAATGGAGACCAATTAATCATTTCTGAGGTTGGTTCCATTACTTTATCCAGTGTCTCTAGCCAGTCTATCATCATTCCCAATGTCTACTTTGTTCCAAAATTATCAGCCAATTTACTTTCTGCATGACAACTTATTGATGATGGATACAGGGTTAACTTTTCTTCCACTGGTTGTGTCATACAGGGGCGGTAAACTAGGAAGGTGATCGCGATGAGGAGTAAACATGGTCAACTGTTTCTACTAGACATTGGACATCATTCCCTCTTTTCTTCTTCTTCTCCTAATTTCAATAAATTGTGGACTGTGTGGCATAGTCGTCTTGGTCATGTGAACAATGCTTATGTACTTTCTTTGTTTAAAATTTGTTGTTCAGAACCTACTATTGATAATAAAATGATGTCCTCATTACATCAATCAAAGTGTGAAATGTGTTGCTTAAGTAAGAGTCATATTTTGCATTTTCCTATTCACCGTTCTTGTGCATTATCATCTTTTGACATTATTCACACTGATGTTTGGAGAATTGCACCCACATTGAGTAGGACAGGTTTTAAGTATTATGTGACCTTTATTGATGATCATTCTCGCTTCACTTGGATTTATTTTATGAGCTTCAAATTTAAAGTATTCTTTATTTTCCAAAAATTTCACAATATGGTTCAGGGGGTGTTTGGATAACTATATAATATAATATCAACAAGTTTAAATATTGTAAGATTTCATTATCATAGAATAAAATAGTGTCATATTATTATATAGTGTCACTTATGGTGTTTGGCAATTTTTACAAATCTCAATATACCTTTGAAGTGTTTGGCAATTTATAAAAAAAAAAAAAAAAACTCACAAGATGATATACTAAATAAAAAACGGAATGAAAGTAATGAATTGACTTTATGCAGGACCCACTAATTAGTAATCACATGTGTTAATAATCATGGTAAGACCCACTATTGTTAAAAAATTACATGATTAAATGTTAAAACCTTGATATCCAAGCAATATTGTTTGATTAAGGTAGGTCCACCAAATGTTGATAGCCATAGTGTAATACATCTAATGGTGATTATCACAAATGAGCCTAATTATTTAATTTTTTTTTTTGGTAAAACCTTATCTAATGCCAAGCATCATTGATGAATCTATCTATGAGAAATCATTATGGGACCCATTTGATATTTGTAGTCATACTAACACAAGGGGAGCTATCAAATAGTGGGACCAATTTAATGATGACAAACTTCTAACTACAATCACACAATTCAATTTTGGTAATTAATTAGAAACCCAGCTAATTTTGATAGTATGGGACCCACCTAATGTTGGTAATCATGATGAAGGATCTCTACTGTGACATTAATAAGACCCTCATAATATTGATAATTAAAAATGGCCATGTAATTGTGATATGGTTATAGGACCCCACATTAAATTTGTAAGTATTGTGGGGCCAATGTACTATTAGGATTCATAGTTGCACTGATGATCATTAAATGTTAAAACTTATAGTGAGCCACTATAATTAATAGTTACCCATGAGTTCTTTCTAAATAAAAAAGATTTTATAACAAAAGATTATCTTATACAGCATATCCTTGAATAATGTAATATGAAGGTTTTTAGAAGAAAGAGAGATATTGTAATATACTTTCTAAGTTATCCAAACACCTCCTTTTTTTGTGCATAGATTATATTCTACACTAGCATATAATATGATAAAATCTCTTGAAATATCTTGTTTCCAAAAACCCCCTCAAACACAATTTAAGAAAGCAATAAAATTCTTAGGTCTGACTTCAGTGGAGAATACATGTCCCATGATTTTTCTGCCTTCCTTTCTGATAAAGGCATTTTTCATCAAAAATCCTGCCCGCATACCCATCAGCAAAATGGTGTTACGGAGAGAAAGAACAGGCATATTCTTGAAACTCATACTCTCCTACGAGCATCCTTAGTTCCTCCCGATTTTTGGTGTGACGCTACACAGACTGCTGTGTATCTTCTCAATTGTTATCCTAGCTTCGTTCTAGGACGGACTACTCCTTATGAAGCTCTCTTTGGTCCTGCCCCTTCATACTCTCACTTACATGTTTTTCGTTGCTTGTGCTTTGTTCATCTTCCACCTACCGAGTGCACTAAGTTGTCACTACATTAGGCATGTCAAACGGGCCATGCCGGCCGCTAAAAATCAGGCCCGCCCGTGCCATCGGCCCGGCCCAGTGGCACGGCCCACAGTGGGGCGGGCTGGAGCGGGCCGTGCCAGCGGGCTGGCAGGCCTTTTTTTTTTTGATAGACTGATATAATTACCATAACGGCGTAACGTAAGCGTAAGTCTGTAACGACATGGGTTTGAATTTGATTTTCGATCAATAGACATTATTAATTTTTCAATAGTTACTTTTCTAAACATTTAAACTTATACAAACATTTGACAAATGATTGAGTGGTTCAAATTAATTTATAGATATTTACTCACATATTACTTAAGTACTATATATGAATTTTCTTTTTCTTATCAGTATTAAAAATAAAAATTAGAACACAAGCAGGGAGAATGACAAAGATATTTAAGTGGTTCGGTCAAACTTGACCTACTCCACTGAGAAGAGAGAACCATTTGGATCTTAACTTCTTGAAGGTTTCTAAATAGGATTACCTTCAAAACCTTACAATCTTTTTAGAAAATAAAAATAAAAAAGAATGAACAACTTATAAATTACAATGAAGAAAAAAGTAAAAAATCATATTTGTAGTCCACTAATGTATTCTGCTGGATCAAAATCTTCCATTAATGATGTTAACTCTTGCTTCCTCTTATCTGCCAAGTACCAGTCTCGTAGGCAAACACAACACTCCACCGTTTCTTCAGTGAGATTTGTTCTTTTGTCATCTACTACACGTCCACCTGCACTAAAAGCCTGTTCTGATGCTACAGAAGACATAGGAATAGTCAATAGATCACGAGCCATGGCTGCCAACACCGGATAAATGCTTTCTTGTTGCTTCCACCAGACTAAAAGGTCAAAGCTAGATGCATCCTGCATCCTAATTACACCTACGTCAAGATAAGATAATAACTCCGTCACAGTGTTGTTACTTGAGCTTGAACTGGATGCCATGCCCGTGGACAGGGAAGAATACCACACATCCCACTCACCAACACCTGTCTGCTGGACTTCTGAATTGCCCATACTAAGCCCAGCTGTACCCATTTGCTCACAATAAAATTGAAAAAGTGCTTGTAAATTTGCCCTTATATTTGAAAAAATATTTAAATCTATATAATTCATATTTTTATTTATTCCATCAATAAAAAACTGTACACCACTTAATTTTAACCTAGGATCAAATACGGCAGCTAAAGAAAATGTCATTGGAGCCTCTTTCCAATATTTATTAAATTTTTCTTCCATGTCTCTAATAGTGCTACCAAGTAAAAAATGATCTCTAAATCTACTGAATTGTAAAGTAATTTTAAAAAGTTTCATTAAGGGGGTGTTTGGAAAGAGTATATTCTTATAGATTTTAAGATATTTTTTGATATGTTAGATAGATTATAATATTATGTTTTTATTTGGTAGTGTTTGGAAAGAGTATATTATAAGTTACAATATTAGGTTTTCTTTAGAAAAGTTGGATATTGCTTTCTTTAGGGGAGAGGTGAATATTGGAGATTCTAAGATAACACAATCTTTCAAAACACGGGAGGGAATATTTTGATATGTTTTCGATATGTCAAAACCGGGAGGGAAACTTCCCGGGCAACTATTTTGGTGAGACATTATATCTTGCAGCTAAGAAGAAATTCTCTCTTCTTCATTCCCACTCTTTCCCTGCAAGGTTTTTCTCTCCATCCATCAGGCATGTGCTCCTTTTTTCCTTTCTTCTTTTTCTTGAGATTTCCTGTTAATTGCTTTGCAATTGCTCTGGTAGCTTGTAATGGTTTCTCTGTCGACTTTGTTTTGTTACATAGCCCACAAACTCGAGTATTCCGTCTCTCTCTACGGGAAGGTCTCTCTCAATCTACTCTTGTTCTATTCATGAATTCTCTTTTGGGGTTTGTTCAATATATTATCATCGTTTATTGCATGTTTCTTTTGTGTCGATTATCTTCTTCTCCCATTGGTTCTTCTCCTTTTATCTTAATGTTGGGCGAAAGATAAATTTTCTTTGGTTGGTGGGTGTTCTCGCATATTTCAGATCTCTTCTTTGTTGGTGTGTGTTGTGTTATTCTTTAATGGGTCTTTCTTCTTTTAGCTGGATGTTAGGGGTTTTCTCTATGTGCTTCGATGAATACAGATATGTTCTATTTTTTTTATGCCCTCTGCCCCTTTCGCCTTTTCCACCTTGATTTCTTGATTTCTGTATGTTTAGATGAGTAGCATGGGGGCTTTTATCTATCTTGACATGTTTGATATTGGATTGCTGTTGTTGTATGCTAGAATGTGGCTTTTTGTACTGTTTTTCTGTTGGATTTTTTTTTTTTTTTTTAGTGTGGACTTTGATTAATCAAATTTATTCTTCCGGATTCCTATCCCATGCCTAGCTCTTGTCGATTTCCTAGAGTTGTCTGTTTATTTGATTCAAGGGAAAGATTTTTAACGTTTCTATTGGTTTTGTCTCTTGGGTTTTTCTTTGATTTATGATTGGTGTTTGTTTGTTGATGCCATTTCACTGAAAAGTTGGTTGTTGATTGTTTTCTTTTCATATTTCCTGTTTACTCAATTCTCAATGTACTTGATTACAAATGTTTTACATGAAAGTTATTTTCCCTGATTTTTAACTATTTGAACAACTTATGAATTCAGTTTCAATGATTCTGGTGCTTGGCTTTAGTCTTTCTTCATCGCAGATGGTACTTTATAATGCTTGGTTTACTAAAAGTTTGTACTGTTGTTGCCAACTTATCAGCTTATAAGTTGTGTTCCCATTAAATGTTATGGATGCATCCAGTCTTAAGCTAGAGAGCAATCGATCCGTCTCTGAAACATATAACGGGAATCACTTGCCCTGGGTTGGGTGAGTACTCTATCAAGCAAGAATGAGTTGGGTTATTGACGAGTCACTAGCGTCAGAGAAAATCTCCAAGAAAGAACTTAAAATTGTTTTGTAGGCATGAACCTTTGCTAGGTCAGCATCCAACTTATGCGTAGAACCAGCGCTAGCAAGTATAATATGCCCACCTTATTTAAGATGGCTCCACTGGAAGTAACTTGACACACTATGCCATCTTACCCAAGCTCACTTAGCTACTTTTATCAAAATAATGGGGAGAGGACAAGTGTGGGTGGGTACACTACCTTGTAGTCTAAATGTAGCGGAAAGATTTACCAATGCTATCCAAACTTGAGATATTGTGGTTTCATCTCAATGCAGCAAAACCCATATTGAAATCTCGAGAGAATGCATTCTCCTCTTTGAGATTTGTGTGAAACTGTGAACTGCGGTAGGCAGAAAGGGAGGAGGAATGCATTCAGTGTTCCACACTTGAACAGTGTGGGAGAATAAGTTATGGGTTTACATCCATTAGACTGAAAAATGATCGGCGAAACCATTTGTTGGTTTCATATATGTTTTTTTTTCTCAGACAATGGAAGATCTAAAACAAAAAGAGGTTCTGACGTGGATCTCTGTTCCTTATGCATCCTAGAAGTATAAATTTTACCATATGAAACACAAGTACAAAATATGAGCCCCGCATGATAACATAGTCCACACGTTCCATTCTTCAATTTTGCCTAATATCCAGTCCTTGCATAGTGACGTGTTGAAGTCTTTAAGAGTCTTCAAGACTTCGGATAGATCGGAATGGAGAAACAAAATTCATGTAACTTACCGCAATATAGTTCGGACAAGGCTTTGATGATGATGAGTCAATCTCATATTTGTCAGAGTTGAGCATATGCTTCTAGTAAATTAACAAAGTAATCTATGGCCCTGGAAAAAATTAGTAGAAATGGAATGAGATTTTTCTGTTTAGAGAGACCAGACCATACTCTTGCTCGGGAGTAACTATAAGAGATGGGGTAAGATAGAACTGAAAGTCCCCATTGGGAAGAGAGTATGGTTGTTGGATAAGAAACATTAATTCTCATTCTACTCACAAATCTGTATAGATTTTAACCATTCTACCTGGCTTCATAACCATTGAAATCCTCCAATCCTCGGCCATTCCCCTGTTTTTTATTTTATTTTATATTTTCAATGTAAGTGGAAACATTTTTAGTAGAAAATCAACTTTACTTTGAGTAGCTGCGTTCAATAGTCATTGAAATTATTTTGGAATGTTTCATCATTGAAATCCAATGCCTTTTGAATTTTCTGAAGTAGCATTCTTCTCTTGTTATTTTTATAAATTTTAAATCATGCTCTACTAACTTCTCAGATTTGAACTTTATATGAGTATGGTTACACTGTTTCTTGAAGTACATAAATTTCTAATTGAATGCCTTTTTTTTTAAATGTCGTCACTCCCATCTAACTCTAGATGTGCAAATAGAGCACATTGGACACCATCACATGATTCATTTGCAGTGGGATTTTTAGTTGAACAAAAGAAATTAGGACGTTTTTCGGACAATGGATTTAAAAAAGAAGTGTGGAAAAAATGTTTAGATGAATTGAATAAACGATTTGATATATCAGTTACTCCAACACAATTGAAAAGTTCAATGACCGACCTTCAAAAGCGATATCGCATTGTTAAATCAATAAGAGAGCAAAGTGGATTCGGGTGGGATGATCTTCTGCACATGTGCACAGCAGATGATGATGTCTGGAACCGTTATATTAAGGTATAAATGCAACTTTATTGTATTTATAAAATATAAAAAGTACATGTATAATAGCCTTTTTAATTAATAATAAATTTTATATTTTCATTGTAACAGGCACATCCTGAAGCAAAAATCTGGCGGAGAACACCTTTTCCACTTTATGATGAACTTAGCATCTTATATGATGGTGATTATTAGAATAAATTTAAATAATAATTTAATGATATTTTAAAATAGTATATAATATAAATTTATTTGGTATTATTAGGTGCTTTGGCTGAGGGTAGACGAGAGATGTCAAGCAGTGTTCCGTTTACTCAACCTCTTACAGAAGAACAGATTTCAAGTCATTTCCCAAAATATTATTTCCTGATACTGATGAACGGCTTGAAGATATTAATTCAAGTTCTGATGATGATATGGGAATTGAACATATGAATCGCAATCGTCCTCGTGCCATTAAAACTACAACTGCTCCACGACAGAAACGATTCAAAGCAACAACGGGTGATAGGCTTTGTGAAGAGATATCGAAGATGGTTGCATCAGCAGATAGACTTAATTCAGTAAACTCAATACCACCTAAAGATCCCTATGCATACGAGTTATGTATGGAGGAGCTCCAAAAGATGGAGAGTTTAGAAGAAGATACTTTCATGCAAGCTATAGAAGTTCTTCATGATCGGCAATATGCGATTGCATTTATGACTCTAAAAGAACCTATGCGTTTAAAGTGGCTACAGAAAAGATGTGGTGGCACTTAGATGGTGTTAGGGTAGTTTTGTTTTTTGGATTTATGTCTATTGACAATAGCAAGTCATAAAGACTAGTTACATTTCCATTTTTTAGAATAAATTCGAACTATTTTAGTATGGAATTTAAGAACATAGCTTTTATTGATATGTTTGTTTAGTTTTATTGAAGTTTATTTAAAATATGTGTTGTGAGCAGGATTGTATGATTACATCTTATGTGTCATTTTATATTCCTTTTTTCTTTTGTTACTTTGGTTGATTTACATGATAAAACTTTTAACTTTATTTTGATAAATGCATGCTTGTTATCTTTTAAAGTGAGCTTATGAAAAAAAATATTATTTCTATATTTAATTTTTATGACAGGAACTTCAAACAAAATTTCTTCACAACGGTGACACACTATGCCTAGGGACAGCAACATTATGCAACAAATCAAGCGAATGAGAGTAAATATGTTAATTTTAGCGGCTACCACAATATGGTATGCGGAAAGATATTTGGATAAAAAACCATGTCGTGATTCCGCTCTTCCTGGTCATGATTATGTCCAAGAATTACTAGAAGGTCATCCAGAACGATTTCGACAAGTTTGTCGAATGGAAAAAAGGAGTATTTACGAAATTATGTGAAGTTCTTTGTGCAAGAAATTTGCTTCAAGGGACTAGGGCTACAACTGTTGAAGAGCAACTAATAATTTTCTTATTTACATTGGGTCATAATGCTGTTAATCGACAAGTTCAAGAGAGATTCCAGCATTCTGGAGAAACGATTAGTCGTCATTTCAATAATGTTCTCAATGCTATTGTTTCTCTTTCATCAGATTACATCCGTCTTCCATCAATAGACACGCCTTCGAAAATAGCAAATGATAAGCGACTTTATCATTTCTTGCAGGTAACTTGTTTATGATTTTATAAGCTTCATCAATTGGTAAACATCTTTTAGTTTTAATAATAATTTTAATGTTTTTAGGACTGTATTGGTGCAATTGATGGCACACATATACCATTTGTTATTGATGTTGAGCACCAAGCACCTTATCGAAACCGAAAAGGATGGTTGTCACAGAATGTGATGGCAGCATGCTCTTTTGATATGAGATTTGTACATGTGCAAGCGGGTTGGGAGGGCTCTGCAGCTGATTCCACTGTTTTACAGGCTGCAGAAAGATCTGGATTTCATGTCCCAAGAGGTAAATAGTGGTAAATTTCACGAAAAAGACTTTTATAGATTTCATCAAACCATATATCTTATTGTCATTTTAAAATTTTATGCAGGAAAATATTATCTCGTTGATGCAGGGTATGCAAATACTCCAAATTACATTGCACCATTTCGAGGAGTACGATATCACCTGAGAGAATTTGCACGTGGAAATAGAGGGCCTCTCAATGCTAAAGAACTTTTTAACCTTCGGCATTCATCTTTACGGAGTGCGATTGAGAGAATTTTTGGTGTAATTAAAAGCCGATTTCCGATTTTGAAGAATGCATCTCATCACTATTATGACAATACGACAAAAATTGTCATTGCATGTTGCGTTTTACATAATTTCATTCGAACCGAAACAGGTGGTGAAGATTGGATATACGAGGAATATTGGATATACGAGGAATATGACCGTCAACCTGCGAATGAATTTGTTCAAGATGATGAAGATTCCAGTTCAGAAGCTAATTATCAGAGTGCCGAACAACGACGACTGGTGGGAAATGAAATACGAAGACAAATTGCAGATTCAATGTGGGAAGACCGTTGCCATCATATTAACAATCTTCTAGAATAATTGTAACTTAAGTATTAGTGATTTTATATTGAACAAAAAAATAATATTTATAAACTTTCATCTCAATTTATTTATTCATTTTTTTATCATTTTTTTAAATATTTATAAATAGCCAAACACATAAACTTAGAATATCTTGAAAGATTATGCAATTCCCAAATACTAAAAGTAATAATACGTTAAAATCTGCAAAAAATACCAAACAATAAAAGTAGCAAAATGTTATAATATATCAATATTGTAATATATGAAAAAAGAATCTGTCAATATTTAAATCTATATATATTCCATTCCGCTTGTACCCAAACACCCCCTAAAGCTTCATTAGATGTGGGATAATATATCCCGGAAAAAAATAATGTTGAAGTATAAAAAGGTTCTAATAAATCTCTTATATGGGCACATAACTCCCAATGTTCATCACTAATCATTAAATCTTATGCATGAAAAGCACAAAATTCATTCAAAACAGTTTTTCTAGAAAGTGCCTTGTTTAACAAATCATACATAGAATTCCATCTATGTTCAACTTCTTTAGGCATTTTAATAGCTGATACGCCTTGCCTCGCACATATTTGGGCATACAATTGTCTTCTTTGTGCGGAGCAAAAAACAAATCTAGCAATGTCTTTAATAACATCTGTATAACTTGTAATATGCTTTAAACCAACATTTGCAATAAGATTTAAGATGTGACATACACATCTATTTTGAAAAATAGAACTATCTATCAAAGTTGCAAGTGGCATCTGCATTCTTATTAATTCAATAGCCACTGTATTATTACTAGCATTATCTAAAGTTACAGATAAAACTTTTTCCTTAATACTATATTCATCTAGTTTTTCCAAAATTAATGTACTTATCCTAGTTCTATTGTGTGGCCATTCAAGAGTGCTAAAACTAAGTATACGTTTATTCATAATCCATTTTGCATCTATATTATGTGCAGTAATACAAAGATAACTATCACCCCCTTTAGAAGTCCACATATCTGTGGTTATGGATATTCTACCAGGAGACTCTGCAAAATAGTTTTTTATATTTATTTTCTCTTCCTGCCAGAGTCTAATAGCATCATTTCTGGCTGTATTTCTTGAGATACTGTGAAATTGTGGTTGACAGTATTGCTGGACCCATTGTTCAAAAAACTCATTTTCAACAAAAGCAAATGGTAATTCGGATAAAATAATCTTTTTAACAAGACCTTGTCTAGCACTTTGTGCATTAAAAGAAAAAAAAAACTCAAACTGCTACTACTACCACCACCAGTAGTAGAAATTTGGATTTGTGAACCAGGCCCCCCTGTCCCTGCATTCTCTGGCTTATGCTTTTGTAAACATGTTTTCCTATGTCTTGACAAATGGCCGATACCCCCTTTTGACCGGGCACTATAAATCTTACCACACAATGTGCATTTTGCCTTTTCAACATTCTTTCCATTTTCAATAACATCTTACCTTGTATATATATCCCAAACTGCTGAAGTTCTACTCCTCTTGTTTGGTTTATGGGAACTCAGAGGAAAGGGGGGTGGTAAATCACCTACTTCATCTTGTAATTCAATAAAATCTTCTTCTACCTCTAAATTAACGGAAGAAGCTTCTGTGGGAAATCTTCTAGCCATATTTCAAAAGAATAAATTTATAAATAATAACAGTAATATGTTAATAGCATTCTTTTGTGATAATTTATTATAAGAAAGGGGAGAAAATGAGAGTTAATATAATATAATATAAACTTATATATATGGAATCTCAAATCTAAATATTATAAATACCTCTAAATCTTTGAAGGCCCCTTTAATCTTGTCTCTTGATGACTTGATCTTTGGTCCTCCAAAAACTTCTTAGAGAGTGAAAGAGTTGAATGCTTTGAGAGAGAGTTAGAGAATGAGAGAGTTGTGTAAATTGGTGAGAAATGAGTGTGTAATTGGTGAGGAATGAGAATGGGAGGGTTAGGGTATTTATAGACTTAGTATAATGAAAAATGACACAAAATACCCCTTATATGACCGTTTTATAGCTGTGGGGGGGTAAAATGGTATTTTTTAAAAAAATAGCCATTTTTTGGCTGTTGGGCGTGCTGGCGGGCCGGCCCGTTGGGCGGGCCTGGCGGGCCGTGCCAGCGGGCTGCAAGGGCTGGCCCACTAGGCTGGCGGGCCGTGCCAAACGGGCCAGTGGGCCTGCGCAGCTCGGCCCAGCACGGCCCGCATCATGGGCCGTGCCCAGTGGGCCGTGCCGTTGACCGGGCCATGCCGTGCCACGGCCCGTTGACTGGCGGGCCGGGCCGTGCCGGCCCACTTGACATCCCTACACCACATGCTGCCAAATGTATATTTCTGGGTTACAGTACCGAACACAAGGGATTTCTGTATTATGATCTGTCCAAAAAACGCATGTGAATATCTCGTAATGCGACCTTCTTGGAACATATTCCTTTCTTTTCTTTGCGTTTGAATAATCATCATGTTGCTGTGTCTTATCTGCCACAATTCCCCGTGACTACTTCTCCACCACCTATTATCAATGTCTATGTCTAGCGTAACACAGTTCCTCATGTGGGGCCTCCTACTCCTAATCCTCTCCCAATGCCACCTACTGCACCTTCAGGTATTGATACTTCTTCTACTGATAGTGTCATACCCCTGCGACGCTCTAGTCGTCCTTCAGTTGCACCTGACCGATATGGCTTTCCTACTCTTTTCACTTCTTTGGAAAGTGCTCCTCTACCCACCTCATATTCACAGGCCTCGAAGATTGCATACTAGCAGGATGCTATGACTGAGGAGTTGCTTGCTCTTAAAGCAAACAAAACATGGGAATTTGTACCGGCCCCGACTGACGCATATATTATTGGCCGTAAATGGATCTATTCCATAAAAGTTCACTCTGATGGGAGTCTTGACCGCTACAAAGTCAGATTAGTTGCACATGGTTATAAGCATGAATATGGGATCGACTATGAGGAGACCTTCGCACAAGTGACTAAAATGACCACTGTTCGCACTCTCCTTTGTGTAGCCGCAACCCGCAATTGGCCCCTATGGCAAATGGATGTCAAAAGTGCATTTTTTTCATGGCGACTTACGTGAGACTGTTTATTTAAAGCCACCTCTGGGTTATGCTTGTCCTCCATAGCATGTTTGTAAATTGAGGAAAGCTCTTTATGGCCTTAAGCAGGCTCTCCGGGCTTGGTTTGATAAATTTCGGGCAGCGATCCTTCAAGCTGGATTTCGCCAGAGTCATTCTGATAGATCTCTCTTCCTCAGATGGACACCGAACGGATACACATTTCTTTTGGTTTATGTTGATAATATGATTATCAATGGCAATGATGTTACTGGCATTACTTCCCTTAAACATCATCTTACTCGCCATTTCCGAATGAAGGATCTTGGTCCTCACTTACTTTCTCGGGCTTGAGTTTGTTCGTAACAAATCTGGTATTCGGGTTCATCAACGTAAGTATGCTACAGATTTGGTCACTTTCGGCTAGACTTGATGATGATAACATCTTTGCTACGCCTTTGGAATTGAACAGCAAAATCAGTATGGATGATGGCTCTCCCCTAGCTGATGCTTCCATTTTCCGACAAATTGTGGCAAGTCTACTCTACTTGACTATAACAAGGCCGGATATTTCTCATGCGGTTCATACTGTTAATCAGTTTGTTAGCAATCCACACTCGCCTCACCTTACTGCTGCTTTGCGCATACTCTGCTATGTTAAAGACACTATTAATCATAGTCTTTTATACCCTTCTGGTGCTTCTCTACACTTAACCGCTTATGCTGACGCTAACTAAGCTAGATGTCCGGATACTCGAAGATCTACCACTGGCTAGTGCATGTTTCTTTGAGAATCCCTAATTTTTTGGAAGTGCAAGAAGCAAACCACAGTTTCAAGATCTTCTGTTGAGGCAGAATATCGAGCCATGTCGTCTGCTAGTACTGAAATCATTTGGCTACGACTTCTTCTTTGTGAATTGGGTGTTCTTGTTGGAACTTCTATACTTTTGTATGGGGACAATACCAGTGCCACCCGAATAGCAAACAATCCGGTCTTTTATGAAAGGACAAAGAACATTTGAGATTGATTGTCATTTCATTCGTCAGCATGTTGTTACTAAGATCACTTTGCCTAATGTTTCTACCCATCATCAGTTGGCAAATATATTCACAAAAGCTCTTCCCAAACCACGACATGATTATCTTACTCGCAAATTGATGTTGTGTCTATCCACATCAATTTGAGGAGGAGTGTAGAAGATAACTCATAACATAAAAAGGCCCATCTAGGCCCAAGTAAAATATCCCACGTGTGGGACTATATTGAGTAATGTACAGCTCGTCAAGTAGAATATCTCATAGATTTACTTCCATGTATAGAGATCAACATTCTTTATTTTTTATATTTTGACTGTAATTATTGTTGATTAATAACATATGATTAGGGTTAACATTATTATAAAACATGGTTGGTCGATCCTCAATGGACACACGACTATTCTCTCCAAATTGTCTCTTTCTCTTCCTCTCTTCATGCTCTTTCATACTATTTCATCTCGAGCCCCCACATGTTTAAAGAACATAAGCAAAACTTCGCCATTGCTATTGCGAAGGATATCTACTTCCCATGAGCCCCAGCTTACCTTTTCTAGAGGCCCCATGAACATAAAATTTGAGAACCCCAAGCAGCAGGGGAGTCCAAGAAACCAATTTCCTTCTCCTACT
This sequence comes from Litsea cubeba, assembly GCA_012931725.1. Taxonomy (NCBI): domain Eukaryota; kingdom Viridiplantae; phylum Streptophyta; class Magnoliopsida; order Laurales; family Lauraceae; genus Litsea; species Litsea cubeba. The sequence goes on along the minus strand of CM022952.1, from coordinate 28,871,578 downwards.
AATGCCTAACTCATACAAGCTTCCCAATTGAAAATGAGATTATTCAACTTAATGTTGCCACGCTCCTTCGTCATTGAGATCCACCTTGCTACCCTATACTCCGCCTTGGAAATCAAATCCTCAATAGATGATGAAGATCTGCTTCCTTCCTTTCCCTCAAAACTGCCCATAGGATGGAAAAAAGAACAGTGCCACAGCAAAAGACCACACCTTTGAAACAGCCCCCAAGGCAAGCCTCAGCCAAGACTACAATAGCACTGGATGACACCAAGAAAGCTCACACCTGTTAATGAATAGCACTAGAAAGACACTGCATATTTGATGCGCTTGTCTGAGCTCTGTTAACAGTATAATAAGGAAACCAGAGCGGAATATAAGGAAACCTGAGATGTGAAAATGCGATTCTATGAAAATGCCTCCATCCCAACTAGCATTTAGGAAAAATGATTGTTGATCCTTGCTATTCAATGGGTTTGTTTGCACAGATGCTGTCAAGAATAGTCATAGAAACGGAAATACAAGGAAACCAAGGAAAATGATGCAGTATGGAAATGCTTCCAAGAGAACAAGACTTGAAAGGGAAAAAAATGGAAAAAGGTTTGAAGTTTTTTAAGTGGCCCTCCCATGATGGAAAGTCTGAAAATTGTAACCAGATACTGAAATGCTACAAGCAATTAGAGAGAGCTGTATGCAACAGGGCTGAACATTGGGGACATTTATCTAAATATTTTAAAGCCTATATAATGCTCATCAGCCAAACTATGAAGCAATTATAATACACAGGCAGCACATCCCATTCATTGAACTCTCTCCTAATCTAAGAATATACTTCATAATTTACATATTCGATGTAGTGCAATAGGAGAGTGGAGTCGAATGAAAACCAGTAGCATTGGCAGTGGAGGAAAAGAAATGGGGAATGGGTCAGGTGGGGCACCATTTTCACCTTTCCTGCTCCAAATCATCATCGGAACACTTCCTGTCCGGCCTTAACATAATAGATGACCTAGGCATACCACCTTCCGGCCTTCCCACAAACGTACCAAATGCACTTCAAATTTTCTATTATGTTTGGAAAACAAAAATTAAAAACTGTATGACGAAAGCTGCCATTTTCTGCCTTTCCCACCCCAAATCAACACCCTGCTGAATATTTTAAGGCAGTTCGGAATGAATGAACGTGTTCTAACAGCTTCCTTAAGAGACCTTTTACAACAACAACAACAACAAAAGGTGAAAAGAAAAAAAATGAAAGAAAGAAACTCACACAACTGTGCCCACCTTCAGAAACCTAAACTGCTCAAGTAAACCCTCTCCGCTTGATCTAGCATTGGGCAAAATTTCTCTCCAATAGGGCACACCCTCCATCCCATTGATCATATATTTAAAGCCTGAAGAATATAAGAAAAGAAAACAAAATGAAAACAAAATGGAGTGAACTGCATATTCTACGTCCTACTACTATTAGAGAAAGTGTCCCAGCCATGGAACAAGGAGAGGATCACTTTAAGTAATGAGGATTGTAGAAGGTGGTCTCCACTTTTTTTTGTGCACGGATCTCAAAATATCTGGAAGCATTCTAAAATGGACCCGTGCTCACTCAACAATTCAATTAAGATTTGGGTGGAAGAAAGGTATCTGCCCACTGATTTCCAAAAAGAAATAATAATAATAATAATAAAAAGTAAGGTTGAATCTAAAAATAGCCAGTCCACTGTTACCTCCAATGACGTTTTGCAGCAGTGCATTTCAGGTTGAAACTCTCCAATCAGCCAAAATGCCTCCACCAGATTGTCCTTTGCATGAGACACTACACAATAACTATAATATATCATATAAGATTAAGAGAATTATTTTTTCCACATCATATAAATTATCGCCATCATATATATTATCTTCATTTTAGCCTTATGCTTTTGCATTATTTGTATATCACTACCATTGTTCAGAGTTGTAAGTGTTAACAATTTTTATCACCAACATTATTACCATTGTAATCCACATCATAATCCATTTTAGAAAAATTTTAAGTGAAGCGTCTCATCCTCAAATATAACTACAAAATGGGAAAGAATGAGGTCAGAAGCTAAAACTGACCTGAGAAGTGTTTTTTTATCGCCGACATTATTACCATTGTAATCCATTTAAAAAAATTCAGGGGGTCTTTGGATAACTGCATAATATAATATCAAGAAGTTTAAATATTGTAAGATTTCATTATCATAGAATAAAATAGTGTTATATTATTATATAGTGTCACTTATGGTGTTTGGCAATTTTTACAAATTTCAATATACCTTTAAAGTGTTTGGCAATTTATAAAAAAACTCACAAGATGATATACTAAATAAAAAATGGAACGAAAGTAATCAATTGACCCAATTCAGGACCCATTAATTTGTAATCACATGTGTTAATAATCATGGTAGGACCCACTACTATTAAAAATCACAAGATTAAATGTTAAACCTTGAGATCCAAGCAATACTGTTTGATTACGGTACGTCCACCAAATTTTGATAGCCATATTGTAAACATCTAATGGTGATTATCACAAATGAGCCTATTTATTTTTAAAAAAAAAAAATTTGGTAAAAGCTTATCTAATGTCAAGGATCATTGATGAATCGATCTATCTATGAGAAATCATTGTGGGACCCATTTGATATTGGTAGTCATATTAACATAAAGGGAGCTATCAAATAGTGGGACCCATTTAATGATGGCAAACTTCTAACTGCAATCACACAATTCAATCTTAGTAATTAATTAGAAACCCAGCTAATTTTGGTAGTATGGGACCCACCTAATGTTGGTAATCGCGATGAAGGGTCCCTAGTGTGACATTAATAAGACCTTCCTAATATTGATAATTAAAAAGGGCTATGTAATTGTGATATGGTTATAGGACCCCATATTAAATTTGTAAGCATTGTGGGGAGTCATAGTTGCAATAAGGATTATTAATGTTAAAACTTATAGTGGGCCACTATAATTAATGGTTGCCCATGAGTTCTTTCGTATATAAAAAAGATTTTGTAACAAAAGATTATCTTATACAGCATATCCTTGAATAATGTAATATGAAAAAAGTGAGATATTGTAATATACTTTCTAAATTATCCAAACACCTCATTTTTTGGTGCATAGATTATATTATAAACTAGTAGACAATATGACAAAATCTCTTGAATTATCTTGTTTCCAAACACCCCCTCAGTGAAGTGTCTCGTCCTCAAATATAACTACAAAATGGGAAATTATGAGGTCATAAGCTAAAACTGACCTGAGAAGTGTCCTTGCTATAAGCATGCATTAATCTCAAATTCTCAATTCTCAAGAGATTAAGACAAATACACCTGAGGTCAAACCCGTAATTTGTTCAAACCCCATGCTTCAGTCAGTATCCTTCAATGTGCATAACAAAAGTAGAACCTAGGATGATCCAAATGGGGCGCACTTTGCCCTCATTAGCTCCTGCATTAATGTCAGTGCGGCACTTTGGATTTGCAATGGAATTTAGGCTGTGATTTGCCTACTATTGTTAAAGAAGCCCAAGATGATTGCTACTTGACACTTCTTTGATGACATAAATACCTGTGCCTATGTAGCAAAAGCTGTTCTAGTAGTTAGATTGAAGAAGTTCAAAGAAGCAAAGATAGTGGGTAGAAGAATTGCAACCGTTTCTTACCTTCAAGGTCAGATCTAAGGCACTTGCATATGAAAAAATTCAAACAAAATAAAGAGAAAAATATCATTTTGAACAATGTTCTTTAGTCCTTTCTTAAATAAAATAAAAGAAAAAACAATGTTCTTTTGTCCTTTTTGTACCCAAACATGTTTTAAGTTTGGCTACTCATGGACAAGTATGAACAAAATCTAGAGCTGCTTTTTTTTTTTTTGAAAGGGTGAGTTTTCCCTCACCATGAAGCTCTTTAATCCTTTTGATTTTGATTAAATGAACTGATTGTTGACTATACATTCAAGATTAAACAAGTCTTGTGTAAATATGTTCCCTGTCCTAAATTACAGAAGATTTTCAGTGTTCTTAGTTTCAATATACAAACAAAATGATATCAGGAAATATTATTATAACATAGTTCACTATGTAACAAACCAATAACATAGTAAACCAATGGTATTGTCCTATAATGGACATAGATCATCAATAATATAAAATGCACACGCCATGCAAGATGTGGGACAAAATTGATATATTCTGGCAAGTAGGAGTCATAGAGTTAGGCCAAAACACATACAATTGCAAATGACCAGATGTTTTCAAATAATTTAGCTTCATTTTGTGGACTAAAATCATGCTTTATGAGAACATATAGGGAGATGAGGAAAAAAATGTAATGTCATTCTAATTGTACATACAGCTTCTAGCAATTGGTGGTTGCCTTCCTTCCAGTAGCTTCACAATTTGAAATGCCCATTGGAAGAAAAGGAATGGTCTAAGCTGCAATGAATTAGTATAAATATTTTCTGATGATGCTACAACTGAACAATCTCTATGCAGATACAATCTTCCATTTTAACATCTCCTATAGCCCTTAAATTTTGAGATCAAATGAATATAATGCCCCTTCTCCACCATGTCGGCTACAACTTCATGTGCTTCTGTAAGCTTTCCTGCATTTCGCAGCTTCCCAACAAGCGTACTATAGACCAGAAAGTTCGGATTACATCCTTTAGATTGCATATCCTTGAGCATTGAACGAGCCTCTTCAAACTTCCCAGCAATGCAAAGCCCACGAATCATTGAATTGTATGTAAATACATTTGGGAGATGTCCTCTAACAAGCATATCACCAAACATTTCCTGAGCCTTCTCCAGCTCACCTGCCACAATGTAACCTGTAATCATAACTGTGTAAGATACCACATCAGGTTCACAACCTTTCTTAATCATTTGGTCAAAAAAGTACTTGCAAGCATCCAAATTCCCTGCTCGACTTAGGCCGTCTATTAGTGACGTGAAATGAAGCACTCTTGGTTGGCAATCAACTTCTTCCATGTACTTCAGGAGATTAAGCGCAGCCAGTGGTTTATCCCCTTTTCCAAGCACATGAAGGAGGATGTTATATGTATGGAGATCCGGGGCGAATCCATTCCTACCCATCTCATCAAGCAATCTATGGAACTGGTCCAACTTCCCCAACCTATATTTTGCATACATGAGCACATTATAAGTTAAAATATCCGGTGAATGTCCATCGAGCAACATCTGCTGGTAGACCCACTCAATCAGCTTGTATTGATTCACTGTTAGAAGAGAATGTAGGATTGCATTAAAAGAGTGCTTAAAAGGCCTATAGTTAAATGTCTTCGACTTGATAAACCTCTCGACCAATCTCCTCGCCATGCCTGCCTCACCACAAGTACATATCAAGATGTTGAACGTGCGAGCTGTGGTTGGGAAGCCATTCTCGATCATCTCATCGACCAATCTCCACATGGCCTTGAACTCCTCACAGTCAGCAAATATCTTCATGATCATGTTGTATGTGTTTGATGTGTGTTGATAACTCTTCTGCCGACCGGACCACACAAAGAACTTGTAACCCAATTTAGCACACCGAGATTTGTTTGCATGGTTTATGGATTTTGAAATCCTTATAAGAACTTCTCTGACAAAGCGGTTTGAGACATCTAGTTGCATTTCATCAAGAGCTGATCGAGCATCGAAGCCCGGTCCATCTTGCTGCAATACATCAAACACTTTGTCAGCATTGAATCTGAGATCCTCGAAAAACAGCTGGCGTGGGGAGAAATACTCCGACGAACTGCTTTCATCCTCCGACGAACTGCTTTCATAGTCATTGGCATCCGTCTCCATGGACGAAAACCCAAATGGGGCATCTTCTCTAATCAAATTTTCATGCAAAAAACCATTAAAGTCCACTTTTTTCGAGCTTCCCTTCGAAAAATCACTCTTACCTTCATCCCCTTCTCCCTTACTGTGATTATCTCCAAAACTAGCATCACATATTGCCCGCGAAACAACGCGGAAACCAAAACCAAAACCAAGACAAAAAAGTTTCTGCCCAATCCTTCGATGGAATTGGACCACTGAATTCATGTCAAAAGCGGATCAAACAGCAAGCAATTTTCATTTCCTCCATAATTTAACCATCCTCAATAAATATGAAAGAAACCCAGTAACCAAATTGAAGTATCTAAAATCGAGCAACTTCACATCAACTGTTGCAGAATCAAACCATACATACAAAGAATCCATAGACATACAACGAATCAGGAGAAGAGAAGAATCTATGTCTCTGGGGTTAGTGAAAAAGTAAGGATTTTTATGATGTTCTAAGATGAGTACAAGGAGAGAGAGGAAGAATCATTGCAGAAAACGGAAAAAAGGAGGGAAGTTGAAGTTGGGTTTTTGTTTTACAAGGAAACCAAACATACCGTCTTTGCTTGGTAGCTTTCTTCTCCTCTGGATGCCGCTCTACTCTGTCTCTCTCTCCCCTCTGCTCTGGGGTTTAGGGCCTTGCAAGAGGGAAAAGAAGTAGGGGATGCAACTCGGGTGGGCCACATCGGGTATGGACCTGCCCCAAGCCCACCCCTGTTTCATGGGACTAACCATGAGTCCGAGTCCCGATGAATCCCGAATTACCTAGCTCGGGTAGCACACGATAGGAAATACTTTTCAATATTCTTCCTCCAGTGGAATCAGCTCAGTACACTTTTGATAACACCAACATTTATTTTCTTCTCAGTGCCAGGTCAAGTCGTTCTTATAGTGATTCGATCTAACTAACGTTTTGGCTCTCGTATCATATTAAGTTTTCTTATTCTTATCAAAACCTCTTATTAGTAGTAGTAGTTGAGGGAGAGTAAAAGCTTTTCAATAATCTGATATCAAAACTAGAGGTTTTTTTTTTAATTGCAAAGGTGTGAGAGAAGGTGGCGAGATTCCGTTAAAAAGGCATTTTGAAATCCACAAAATTTCATCCCCTTTAGCATTTCAAATGTCTGCATGGCAAGGAGGGTTTTGGAATTTCAGTAGGAGACAGGATTTGGAGAATTTAGGAATTTGCCAGTTAAGAATTCGCTGAATTCTTGTAAATAAACAAGCATGGGTGGTTAGCTTGAAAACGTTACATACTTTGTTGTAGGCTTATAGCTCTAAGCAGTGGTTTATGCTATAAAACGCCATCATCAACATTATTTTATTAAATTTTGTGGGCCTTAGATTCATGATTTTAGTGGTCCATCTTTACAAGGCTAACAAATCTTACTATGTTTAATTTTATGTATTTAATTTTCTTTGGGTTTTGGTAAATTTTTGAAAGACATAAAAGAAATTCCAACCTATAGATCTGATTTTCAGGAAAACCCTCATTTTCGTCATAAAGAACATCACTACCTTTCTTTCTGGTCAGATTATGCGTCAACAATAGTCCTATTGTCAATCTGTACATGTTGATCTCTCTCATTTTCCCTTTTAATGAAATTTGTATTTTTTTTTTTTTTTGAATTTTTTGAGTTACAATAAGTAATCTGATTGATCTTTAAAAAAAAAAAGAAAGAAAAAGGAGGAATATCATGATTGTTGTGAATCTTCTTTGGATAACTTGGTTACATGTATAGAGAAGGGTTCCTGCCTTTTGAAACCTTATTTACGTGCAAGTCTCAGTAGTTTTTTTCTTTTATATTGCCAATTACACGTAATTATAGAGCATCCAAACAAGGCTAAGATCCAATAAATAGTGTTGTGTGTGTGTGGATATGCACAACTTATTGTATTTATTTGGATAATGATCTATATATTGAGGAAACATCCATACTTTGACATAGCGCGCAAAGCCAGTAGTAATCCAACCTTAAGTCAGGGTTGGGCTTCCACTTGACCCGAGTAATTAAGCTGGCAATGGTTAAAAAAATCGGACAATACCGGTTCGTATTGGTCCATACTAAGCCGATAATCTAGTTCTTATCAATATCAATACTGTATTGACAAATCATTGCAAAATAATCGGCCAAAACGACTAATAATTTCAAATTATCGATTTGGAGCTGATATAAATTTCTTAGCTGGCCGCCCTACAACCTTTTTCCCTCCTTTTCCTCATCTTGTTCCCCATTTCTTCTAAACACCAGCAGCTCATCTTCCTTCTTAATACTTCCAACACATCTCAAGCCATCAAAAACACATTTTTTTTACAGATTTGTAAGGGGAAATCTAAATACAACTCTACCAAAGTTACTGTTTTGTGTTTTTTAAAGATTTGTTTAGAAATAGCTTTGAAATAATGATTGCATGTCCTTTTTTGTTGTGGATATATTTCATTCTCTTAGATCTACACATTTTGATGCTGGATCTATATATTGGGGGTTTTAGAAATTGGTTTTTTTATTGAGATATTCTACTTCTTTGTAAATTAATTGTTTGTAGTGTATTTATGAAGCTTATGTCTTCTTAATTGTGTGTAGATTATAGATCTATTGATTAGAAATCTAGATCTAAGAGTTTTTTCTTTGATATTCGAGGGTTTTTCTAAAATATTAAGAAATTCCTTTTCTAATTAGTAAGTAAATGCTTGGTTCAATGAATTTATTTTAATAGATTTAGTTGTAGAATGTAAGATCTACTCATCTACAAGATGTGGGGTTTTTTTTTCTTATTTTTCTATTTCCCCATTTTTAATATTTTAATATTAATATATTATATTTTGATAATGTCACCACAAATATGGTATATTAAGGTTGCATAAACATTGTATACTTCATATATGCTAATTTCTCATGGTTGTTTAATGCTTAGTGATTTTTAGATCTAGATATAGGAATTTTTACTTTGATATTTGGGGCTTGGGGTTTTTTTAAAATGTTAAGAGTCTCTTTCTAACTTAAAATGTACCCACACTTAAAATGTTCGTGTGGTTAGGAAGTCCAGTTTTAACCTGGAGGTCCTGCCTTTGAATCCCTTTAAGGCCTTAACCGATACATAGGCTAGTGGGTGGTTTTATGTATCCGTAGGTTTACCAATGATCAATCGAAGGAGGGTCGGCGGGTTCCTATGTTATCAAAAAAATAAAATAAAAAAGAATCTCTTTCTAATAACTTGATTTGGTGAATTTATTTTAATAGATGTAGTTGTAGAATGTATAGATCTACTCATCTACGAGATGTGGAATTTTTAATTTTTTTTATTTTTTTAATATTAATATATTATATTTTGAGGATTTCACCATAAATATGGTATTTTGAGGTTGCATAATCATTGTATACTTCATATATGATAATTTCTTATGGTTGCTTTATGCTAATAATTCTTAGATCTAGATATAGGAATTCTCACTTTGATATTTTGGGCGGTTTTTTGAAATGTTAAAGAATTTTTTTTCTAACAATTGTATTTCCTATTTTAAAAGTGTTTAAACCTGGAATAGTTGAATTACATGTTAGAAACATTTTTTTGCCCTGTGTTTCTCTTTTTATAGAAAAAATGGTGCGCGACAAAGATTTGGCATGGAATCATGGGGAAGAAGCCGAAAGCAAGTATAAAGTTAATTGCAATTGTTGTCAACAAACCATCAATGGAGGGATACCTAGATTGAAGCAACATCTGGCTTATAGGTAGGGCCAAGTGGTAAAGTGTCCTAAAGTGCCACCAAATGTGAAAAAAAGAAATGCATAAGCTCTTAGATGCATGAAAGCAAAAGAGGTTATCTAGGAAAGAAGAATAAATGAGGAGTTTAAGCCTACAGAGAAAAAGTATTTGGGCCGAGGGAGGGAAAATAGTTTCCTCTGACTAGAGGACGGCTAGGAGAAAAAGTACAAGGTCTCCCGAGGAGGAGTGGAGGAGAAAAATGGAATATGAGGGAGCCAATATAAGATGCCAATATGAGGAGGGTGGTTCATCTGGGGGTCTATTGCGCCCGGCATATCGTAAAATATAATCCCATTGGGAACCAGACATTGAGGTAGTTGATTAACCTCCTATAGATGCACCTCGTAGGCCAAATATGGTGGGATCAACTGACCCATTTGCATATAGGTAACCAACATCGAAGTAGCCCAGCATTGTAAAAGGATTAAAGGGCAAGTTTAATGAAGCAATGGGTAATTTGGTAAGAGTTGCTCGCAAGTTTTTTTTTAGACGTTGCCATTCCACCAAATAAGGCAAACTCTCCTTATTTCACGATTATGTTAGGTAGCATTTGGTTCGCTGGAATGGTTGTAGGTGGGAATGGAATGGAGACCAGAATGAGTCTAGAATGGAATGAGGCAAGAATAGGCATTTCCATTCCGGCGTTTGGTACGCTGAGGAATCAACCAAGTTGATTCCTGTTCCCGCGTTTGGTACGCTGGAATGAGTCCTGGAATGAAATAAAATTTACATAAAACTGACCAAAATACCCTTGTTAGATTTTTATCTTTGGCTCAGTCAATGTATAGATTATATTATTATTAAAAAGGTAGGGCCCACACAAGCTCTTTTATTTTATAATCTTATAATAATAATAATAATATTATTATTATTAATGTATAAATTATATTATTATATAGGTGGGGCCCACACAAGCTCTTCTATTTTATATTATAATAATAATAATATAGATTATATTATTATTATATAGGTGCGGGCCGTGGGGCCCACACAAGCTCTTCTATTTTATAATCTTATAATAATAATAATAATAATAATATAAATTATATTATTATTATTATATATAGGTGGGGCCCCACATAAGTTCTTCTATTTTATAATCTTATAACAATAATAATAATGTATATATTATATTATTATTATATAAGTGGGGCCCACACAAGTTCTTCTATTTTATAATCTTATATTAATAATAATATATATTATATTATTATTATATAGGTGGGGCCCACACAAGTTTTTCTATTTTATAATTTTATAATAATAATAATGTATAGATTATATTATTATTATATAGGTGGGGCCCACACATGTTCTTCTCTTTTATAATCTTATAATAATAATAATAATAATGTATATATTATATTATTACTATATAGGTGGGGCCCACACAAGTTCTTCTATTTTATAATCTTATAATAATAATAATAATAATGTATATATTATATTATTATATAGGTGGGGCCCACACAAGTTCTTCTCTTTTAAAATTTTATAATAATAATAATAATAATAATAATAATAATGCATAGATTATATTATTATTATATAGGTGGGGCCCATACAAGTTCTTCTCTTTTATAATCTTATAATAATAATGTATATATTATATTATTATATAGGTGGGGCCCACACAAGTTCTTCTCTTTTATAATCTTATTATTATAATAATAATGTATAGATGTGAAAATGGGTGTTTTGGTCTAACAAAAAAGTAGGAAGGAATAGAATGGCCATTCATTCCCATCCTGGATGGAATGGCCATTCCTCTACATAAGGGAATGGGATTCCGGAGGTAATGGTCACTACGCCACTTTTTTGCGAACCAAATGCTGTAATGACCATTCCGTTGGAATGACCATTCCATTCCGACATTCATTACAGTGAACCAAACGCTACCTTAGATGCAGCAGTAGAACATAGTCCATGAATAAAGGCACCCAACCCTTACGAGACTGATCATATCTATGTTGAAAAGTTTTTAAGAGGATATGGAAAGGGAGAGGATGCACACTAATGTGTGATGAGTGGACAACCATCAGAAAAAAACGCCATCTCATGAATTTTCTAGTCTACTCGCTTTTGGGCACGGTGTTTATAGATCTATTAATGCAACTGAATATGTTCAAGATGCGAGATATATTAATAATTTATTTAATGAGGTGGTTGATGATATTGGGACAGAGTGTATAGTTCAGGGTATTACTGACAATATTGCAAATATGAAGAAAGCAGGAATGATGCTTATAAAATAAATTAAGGCCATAGATTTTCTGGTCTCCATGAGCAACACTTTGTATATACTTACTGCTTCAAGAAATTGCTATAGAGAAATTCATGTGGCAAGGGATTGAAAGGCAAAGAAGATCGCTAATTTTTCTGTCAGTCATATAGACTTGTCTTAATTAAGAAAAAATATTGGCCTGATATTACTAGATTTGCCACCCACTTTATAGCCATCGAGAGTATTTACAAGTATAGATGAGGGCTTTTCCAACTTATAAAATCAGAGGAGTGGTTGGCATTAAAGTGGGGAAGGCGGTCAAGTCCCCAAACACAAGTATGCAAGATCCTTGATTCCAATAAGTTTTGGCCTCATGTGAAAGGTGTTTTAAATTTCTTTGAGCCCCTAATAAAGGTTCTTTGATTGGTCGATGGCAATGATAAGCCGACAATGGGCTTCTTACATTAGGGGAGAGAGCAATGATGGTTATTCAATCAAACTATATATATTGTAAAAAATATTGAAAGATCATCAACGATCGATGGAAGTGACAATTGCATCATGACTTACACATTGCTAGTAAGTGGATACTATTTTCTTCTGAACGTCCATTATTATATTAAGTTCTTCTTACCATATTATTGATTTAAATTCATTCATTTTAAAGGTTACTTTTTTCTACCATAATTTTGATATGTATCTTCAAATGGAGTTATAACTGATGAAATTCATATAGGGTTGAAATATAATTAAAACACTAGCAAATAGAATAGATGATGCAATTTGGACCACTAATCAAATAAGCAAAATAAGAAAAAAATACCTTACTATCCTATATGATGCCTTCTCCAATTTAATATATACCATTCATAACATTGGATTTTTTTTCTACTTTAATTTCTATAGATTGATATAGATAATGAGAGTATCTGAAGTTTTGGCACTACAATTGCGCGAAGTGCCGTCACGCGGTCATATCCTGGTAAGGATTGTAAAATCATATTTTTATTATTCAAAAACTAAAAAATAATTAATTATTTAGTCTTATTTTCTTTGATTCTCAACTGAATGGTGGTTGAGTCAAAAGTCGAATAAATTGGTCAATATCCACTATACCCTGAAGCTCCGAAGTCAAAATCAAAGAAGAAGAGCATTTGAGGATCCGCATGTTTACTTTCATATCCAAGGGCAAGAACGTATGGCAAGATTTGAGCTAGATCAATTGTTAAGGGCTGAGGAGAGTATGTACAAGCAGTGTGCTCGTGAACTTGCTGTAAACTTGAGGGATAACAATACCAAGTATTTTTATCGTCTGATGAAGAAAAGGCAGTCTCAATCTTATATTTCCCAGATTACTGATGTGGATGACATTTTTTACACTGATCCTTCAGGTATTGCTGCAGTGTTTGTTTCTCATTTTCAAAATATTCTTGGTCCAGCTGTACAATGTCAGTGTCCTGATTTATCTCATATTGCTCCTCATGGGGTTCTCACTGATGACGATGCGTTAGCTCTCATGCATCCGGTTACTTTTGATGAAATTGAGGATGTGGTTAAATCAGCTAACCCTAATAAGGCCCCTGGTCCTGGTGGCTTTAATACTCATTTTTTCAAAGTGTGCTGGCCAATCATAGGTAAGGATGTGTGTGCTAGTATTATGGATTTTTTCACTCATGGCTCTGTGTTAAAGCAACTCAAAAACACTTTTATAGTATTGGTGCCTAAATCTGAAAATGCAAACTCTCCAGACAAGTTTCGGCCTATTGCTTTAACAAATGAGTTGTATAAAATCATCAGTCGAATTCTGGTTAAACGACTAAAAATTTTCATTGCTAAGCTTGTGGGTCCAATGCAGTCAGCTTTTGTTCCGGGTAGAAGTATCGCAGATAATATTCTTCTTGCTCAGGATCTGATCCATAATTTTCATCTAAAAACAGGGCGCCCAAGAATGTGCATTAAGCTTGATCTTGCCAAAGCTTATGATAGTGTTCGATGGGATTTTTTGGAGGATGCACTTAGGTGTCTCCACTTTCCTAAGATGGTTATTAAGCTGCTTATGGAATGTGTTACAAGAGCAAAATTCTCAGTGTTGGTAAATGGTGCTGCGAAGGGTTTTTTCAAAGGTACTTGTGGTCTTCGACAGGGGTGCCCTTTATCTCCTTACCTATTTGCTATAGTTATGGAGTTATTCTCTGTTATGATGAATCGATATGCTGCTACTAATATGATTCCTTCTCCTTTTGTGAAAAAGGATGTCATCATATCTCATTTGATGTTTGCTGATGATCTGATTGTCTTTAGCAAAGCTACCACAGGTGCAGCAGCTAATCTTAATTAAGCATTTTCTTCAGCACTTTAAAGAATTTACGGGGCTTGAGGTCAACTGGATGAAAAGTGCTATTTTTTAAGCCAATTGTCACGAGGATGATCAAAATGCTATTTGTTCGATCCTGGGTGTTCAAAGGGCCACTCTCCCTATCAGATATCTGGGAGTTCCTCTTTCCTCAAAAAGACCGAACTTCAATGACTGTCAGCCGCTTTTAGCCAAAGTGCAGCAGCGGTTATCAGGATGGAAAGCTAAGGTGATCTCTTATGCTGGAAGATTGGAGTTGATTAAGTCTACTCTATCTTCATTTCATTTATTCTGGGCGACTGTCTTTCTTCTTCCTCAGTCCATTTTACATGCTTTAGACCGACAACTCAGAGATTTTTTCTGGAATTGCTGGTCTTCTTCCTATCTTCATCCTATAGCTTGGAGCACTATTTGTCAGCCGGCTGCTATGGGAGGACTTGGGGTTTGATCTATTTCTGGAGTCGCGAATGCAACTCTGATTAAGCAGGTATGGAATGTTATTCTTAACAGGAACACTTGTTGGAATATCTGGGTCAATGCTCGATATTTGAAGGGTGTATCTTTCTGGGATGTTCCTACTCCTATTTCTGCTTCTTAGGGTTGGAAATGTATCTTGGCTCTTCGATATTTGGCTTTACCCCACATAAAATTCTTAATTGGAATTGGCACACCACACGCTTTTGGTCTGATCCATGGTTGCCAGGGGGGCGTCTGAGGGGCTGTTTTAGTTCTCATGCTATCTATGATATGGGCTTGGGAGCAAATCTACGAGTTAGTACTTTTATAGTACATGGTGACTGGCACTTGCCACCTCCTACTTCGAATGCTTTGATGGACATCTTTCATCTCATTCCTACTGAATGTCAACCCTGGCCTGATTTTGATGATGAAATTGTTTAGGTTCTTGAAGAGAAGGGGTATTTCTCTTTGAAGTCTGCTTATAACCTTATATGCAACATCCATATCCAGCAATTAAGTTAGACTTCAGCTATTTGGTTCAAAGGGAATATTAAAAAGAACTCTGTATATGTACTTGGATGTTCTTTCAAGGTAGACTTAAGACTAAATAATTCCTATTGCATAGAAATGTTGATTGTGATACCTATTGTGTTTTGTGTGATTGCACATGGGAGACGTCTACACACCTCATGCTGCATTGTCCATATACACAAGCGATTTGGACTGTACTCCTTTCTAAACTAAATTTAGCACCACTTAGTTGTTCTAATGCTCAGGAGTTTTTAGATTCTATGGTTTCTCGTATTGATCAGAACAGAGATGATACTTTTATTCTTACAAAGCTTCTTTTTAATGCTTATGTGTGGCATGTGTGGGCTGAACGTAATCCAAGGATTTTCAGGCAAGCATCATTACCATATGATTCTGTAGTGCAATGCATTGTACATGCGGTGACAACCAAGATTTTGTACCTTGATCTTATTTTACCGATTGACATTCACTGTCATTGGAATGTTCCTGTGCATGCTCCAATTATGACTGCCAATCTGATTATTGAAAGACCGCATGGATGGCGTCTTTCAATTACTACATTCCCTCTAGTTTTTTTTGGTATTTTGTGGAGAGATACCCATCACCCTTGCAAGGGACGGAGAGTGCCATCACTACATATTTATGATGGTCCTTACCAACTATTGCAGCTTGTTCCTCCGGCTATTTTATCCATTACTATTGAGACAGATAAATCTTTGCATACTCTTCTTCTTAATCCTGATAAATAGGAATGGGTTTTGTGTTTTCCGGCCAGATGTCTTCATGCTGTGGTTACTATTTTTGGACTTGTTCAGTTTATGCGTCTTCATTCTCAGATTGTGCGCTTTAGTAAAATTATTAGTAGATTTCCTGGTTCTCCATTGCTAACTGTTGATAATATTGACCTTTTGTATCACTCTGTTAGTGCGCAGCTGTAATTATTTGGTTGATTTTATGTCTTTATTTTAATGTTTTGATTTGTAAAGCAATGGGTATGCCCCTTGGGAAGATCCTATTCTCACATTGATTATAGACTTCCATTTTTTGTAATTTATTTTTGAGAAATTGAAGAACTAACTTACTCTTCAAAAAAAAAAATGTTTACTTCTGTCCAATTAATTTGGATTATATGTTTTTGGCGGAAGATGATGCATTAGGTGAGTGGCTGGAGAGGTAGAAGAGCCACTATTAGATAAAGATCTAGAGCTAGCTTAGATGGTTGAGGAATTGACTTGGGAGAGGCTTAAGCCGATGAAAGCCTTAGAAAGATTACAAGAGATAAATCTGACACAGCAATGGAGGTATATGGTTGATCCTACTGAGGCAAGGGGTAGGAGGTGGACCAGGAGGGTGAGTCGAGTATCTCTACATCTTCATCATCACCGTGAATTTCTCCTCACTCTCTTGGGGATGGTGGTCATTACGGAGATGTTTTCATCCTAGAATCGTATGAAATGCATTTGAAAGCAAAATTGCAGACTATTGAAATGCCCTAGAATCATACATGAAGCGTTTTTATCAAAATATAGGCCATTGATTGCAAGAAATACGGGTTTCATTCAGAAACGGCTCCGAACCCCACGAGATTACTTCTCAAGGATGAATTTTCCTGAATCCCGTCTTAAAGGAAAACGGGATTCACAAAACTTCCTAGAGCGCTTCTTTCAACAGTGGACTTCGTGAAACGCGGTTTAGGGCCAGTGTTTTCCAAGATCGATCTAGAGCGTGGTTTCATAATAAAATGAATTAGGAACAGCCCGAAGCGCATGTTTCAGACCTAAACAACCCTAAAGCCCATGCAATGCGTTCCTTACCCATGAATTGCCTAAAACCCCTTTTAAAGCGAAAAGTATCTCAGATTATCATGAAATGCGTATTTCGGCATAGAATCGTTGTAAACGCATTTCGAAGCAAAATACTAGACCACAATACCACGAAATGACTTAGAGTCATCCGGCGCACGCTTTTATCCAAATACGGGCTTTTTATTGCACAAGGTTCTTTATTAGGTCAGAAATTGCTACTGTTATTGGCAACCCGATATGTATGGACCATGCTACAGCTGTAGGAACTAGATATGCGTTTGCTAGAATTTGTGTTAAAGTAGATGTTGATGCTGAACTTCCATCTGAGCTTCGCATGAAATACAAAGAAAAAACCATAATTCAGAAAGTGGAGTATGCTTGGAAACCAAATCCTTGCAAAACATGCAGAAATTTGAACCATGGGGATAATTCTTGTCCATTGAAGCTTGACACAAGTAAGCCAAAGAAAGTATGGGTGCCTAAGAAGAAACAAGTAGAAGAATGTACTACTGATATGAACCAAGGGACAGAGCATAATCAGAATAATTCTCATGGAGAGGCACACATTACTCCTGCGGAGTTTTGGAATGTTGTCAAAGGGAAGAAAAGTTCAGATCGAGCCACATCTCCTCCAATGAAAAATATAAGCAGTCCTACAAAAAAGATGGCCACAGGTATTTCTTCAAATGAGGGATTTTTTCTGGAATTGTTGGACTTCTAGATATCTTCATCTGATTGCTTGGGACTCCATTTGCCAGCCTATTGCTATGGGAGGACTAGGCATTCGATCCATATATGGAACTTCTAAAGCAGCTCTTTTAAAGCAAGTTTGGAATATTATTCTTAACAAAAAAACTTGCTGGAACATATGGATCAATGCAAGATGCTTACGTGGAAAGTCTATTTGGGATGTTCCCATTCCAAAGCTTGCTTCATGGGGGTGGAAAAGCATTCTAACTCTCCGACCTTTTGCTACGAATGTCAAATTCTCGATTGGGAATGGGCATCTTACAAATTTTTGGACAGATCCATGGTTGAATGGTGGAAGGCTTAAAGATTGTTGTGGTGAGAGGGCAATCTATGACATGGGTCTTGGAGTTGATATTTGTGTTCAACATTTTATTCATGATGGTAATTGGTTATTTCCTACCCCAACGTCCAATGCTCTTATGGAAATATTTCAAATTGTTCCTCAGGAAGTTGAATCTTGGACTGCTTTTGAAGATGAAGTTGTTTGGACGTTAGAGGATCATGGTCAATTTACTTTAAAATCAACTTACAAGATGGTTTGCAGATTTAATGATCACAACATAGCTTGGCCTACTTTGATATAGTTTAGGGGATGCATTAAGAAACATTCAATATGTGCTTGGATGTTTTTAAAAAGAAGACTTAAAACAAAGGAGCTCCTTCTCTAAAGGAATGTGACTTGTGATTCAAACCGTGTCTTATGTGATGCTACATGGGAGTGTGATTCACACTTAATGATCCATTGCCCTTTCTCCAAGTCAGTTTGGACGTCCATTCTCACTAAATTGAATTTGACTCCCTGTGATTGTAAGAACCCATTAGAGTTGATGCAATCTGTAAGTCTTCGACTAGATCAAGGCAAGAAAGATATTCAAACTCTAGGTAAGCTTGTTGTGAATGCGTTTGTTTGGCACATTTGGGCTGAAAGAAATGGTAGAATATTCAGAATGAAGGTAAACTCAAATGATTCAGTGATTCAGAAAATTCTTAACATTGTTTTCAGCAGAATCCTTTATCTTGGGTTACAGTTGCCAGAGGAGCTTGCAAGTCATTGGAATATTCCAGCAAAGGATCAGAATCCAATCCCCTTTCCTTTGGAGGTGCTAAAACGAGGATGGAGATTATCCATAACTAGTATCGGACAGGTAGTGGTTGGAATTTTATGGGAAGATATGAAAAATCAGATGAATGCACAAATTGAGCAAAATTTTAACTACTATTCAAGTTTTTTCCATATTATGTAGATTGTTCCAAGTCATATTGAATAAATCACTATCGAGACCGATCCTTCAATTGCTAAGATTCTACTCAACCCATCTACATCTGATTGGAATGTGAGATTTCAGGCAAGACAGCTCCATTCGGTGGTTACACGCTTTGCAAAAGGTGCAGATTTCGAAATTACATCCTCAAACTATCCGGTTCAGCAAGTTTCTAAGCAGAAATAATGTAACTTCAACTCATATCAATAGTGCTGAAATTGTTAATTTATTTTCTACCTATGCCCGGGTTGTGGGTGTGCATTAGATTTTTTTCGTTTGGTAGCATTTTTGTTAAAAAGGGTTATGCCCCTTTGGGAGCTTCTGCCAGCCTTTTTGGAGGGTAGACTTCCATTTTTGTAATCTATTTTTTGATCAATTGAAGAACTAACTTACTTTTCAAAAAAAAAAAAAAAATCGATTCCTTAGTCTTTCAAACCTTGATGGTGAATCAAATGTGTCAGCTGAAGAGATTGCTTCCACTACAGCACTAGTCATCGGCAGTACTGATGCAGGATTTACAAATACTAGTTCAGGTGACCAGCAGAAATACTTTTCATCCATTCACCAACTAGATAAGAGTTTCCTTGCAAGAATGCAAAGCACAAGTGCCAAAATAAAACCAGGTACTGCTGGACCCAGTAGTAAGGTTAAGGCCAGTCATAAAAATCGTTCCACATTACAGTGATTGTATGGTATGTGAGAGGCCTTTTACTGCTATTAGAAATAAAGTCCGGAATTTGAACAAGTTCACTTTCTATCTTTATCTTTTGTTTTGATTTCTATGGGGTATGCCCCATTGGGAGTGTCAATTATCCATGTTGGGTTGTTTAGACCCCCCCTTCTGTAATTATTTTTTTAGAAAATGAAGAACTAACTTACTCTTCAAAAAAAAAAAAAAAACGTGGCAGAATCCCACGAGATTAGCTCTTAAACCCTAACTTTTGTAAACTCGCTTTAAATTAAAAGATATCAAAGAATTCTCCAGAGCGCGTCTTCAAACTACAAATTGCGTGAAATGAGGTTTGCAGCCTACGGTTTCGCAGATCCGCCTAGAATCACGAACGAACAGCCCGAAGCACGGGTCTCGATCTTAAACAATCTTAAAACCCCTGTAATGTGTTCATAACCCTAGAAGCACTTGAAACACATTTTAAAGCAAAACGTGTCTCAGAATATCCTTAAATGTGTTTTTCAGCCTAGAATCGTATTAAACGCATCGCAAACCAAGAGACCAAATAGAGACACCCCGAAACGCCAAAGAATCATCCAACACGTGTTTTTATCCAAATATAGTCTATTGATTGCACGAGATTCTTAATTAGTAAATTGATGTTAAGTGATCCACCACACATCAATTTGACGGGGACTTGGAAGTAGTCCCAAGGACACAAACCCAGCCATTGGGGACCAGTGTAATTCGGTCCTTTTGTAAGCTATAAATACGTAAGGGTTTGTAGTGCTTTGATGATATGCATGACTATAATATCAAATAGTAAAAAAATCTAGGTTAATCTAGTCGGGCAGTGCTTTTCATGTTTCTACTTGGTATGTCTTACTATCCTACATTTTTTAATCAGTCTTACCATCTTACATTGCCCATTTTAAGCAGCCAAATTGATGATGGCAGAGACAACACCTACTTTTTTAATCTTATGGATAAATCATATAAGTAATAACTTGCAATGTGCAATAAGTAGCTGCTCAAATCACATGGAGGATTGGTAATTCCTCTGATGAAAATCTTTGTTATTACTTGGGATATAGGAAATGCTATGTCATTGTGCACATAAAGTACCATTCTGAAAGCAGGGACATGGACTTACTGTAAGTGTAGGGTACTGTAAGGATAGATGTCGGCTGCCTCCAGTCCAAGGTCTGGTAAATTCAAGATCTGGATATTATCCTCAGCCCCAATGGTTATTCGGCTAAAAAATTCCCACAAGCACATCCTATAAACCAGTCCTGGGATGGAATGTTTTCATATATAGAGAATCAAATAGGTATTGTGCGGCCACCATCCATGTTAACAAAAATCAAATAAATCCAGCCTATTGGAACATAGGTCTACAAGTAATTCCTCTGGTTAAACGCCATCCAAATAGGTGGTGCCATAGCCACTATAGATTTACTGCAATAGTGATATTCAGTGCTATGATAAATCTAAATTTACATGATTTAGTTAGCAGCAGAACCAGTTGCTTGGAATAGCATGAATGAACCACCACTCTTCAAAGAACAAATAACACCAGAAATAATATCACAGCAGTAGTAGAAAAAGTTGGTGGAAGTGCAAAGGGAGATTGTACAAGACTACAAGCACAAGGACAGAGAACAAATAGACCTCTCGCCCATAGTCCACCATGGTCTTAAAACTCACTCCCGGGGGCACATCATCTGAGTCGAGCTTGCCAATATGGACCAAGTTGAACCCTAGAGCCAAGACCACTTAAATATTTTTCAACAATGATAAAAAAAAAATCTTAAAAAGTAGAAAATGATGTCTCATTAATCCAAAATTTTAAGACATGTGTTTTTACCATTAAGAATTAATTTAAGTAGTAATAAATACATCAGATCTTTGAATGCTAAAATCATCCCAAAAAAAAGTGATTTGATATTTTCCAAAATCAGTGCAAAAGGACCCCAGAACATCCCACATCTTCTTAACAAGATGAAATTGGAAATATAATATATATATATATCAATTTTTCCCCTTTCTCAAAGGAATTATGTAGTGTGCAACTCAACTGGGCAGGTGCTCGAGTAAAACTGTAAAACCATGGTATTCATACATATTAATATGCAGAGCATACGCTTTCACACAAAAAACTTCATCAACAAAAGTTTCCAATATTCACAAAATATACCTTTGGCCAAATTGATTTTGATGCATATTTAATGCTTTCACATGGAAAACTTCGACAAAAATTTCCAATATTCACAAAAAATACCTTTGGCTGAAGGGATTATGATGCATATTTAATGTCCTCTTAAAAAATAAAACAAAACAAATCCCAGCCATAAATTTATTGACAGTAAATCTCGGCCACTAAGGTTCATGACTCTTCTTAAACAATGGATCTTAGGGCTCTACAGTAAAGGAAACCAGAATCAATATGATATTTAAATAGTTCCCAACTCATAGGGAGCTGCAGTGGGGAAGGAATGCACAGTTTAAGAATTGTGCTAAACCTCTTTGTGACTTATATCTTGCTCTAAGCTCTAAGGTGGGCCCCAATGTGTAACTCCTACAAATACAGCTACATCACACACAGAGAGAAAGAGAGAGAAACTCACAGTGCGACCCCAACGATCTATGGAGTTCATATCAGCTCCTTTCTGAAGAAGTGAATTAACAATTTCCGTGCAACCTTCACAAGATGCCAAATGAAGTACTGTTCTCTTTTCATAACCAGCTGAATTTGGAGACACTCCTTTTTCTAACTCCTGCGTGACACCTTCTATATCACCCCTACTTGAACAATAGAGAAAGCGGTATGGACCATCCAAGTCAATCACTGTGAATGAATTTTCTGCTAATAAGAAAATGGAGTCACATTTTATATAATAAAGAAAATGTCAAAACAGTTGTGTAAGATAAATGGCTAACGTTTTTACTAATTAAAAATGTGACCTTTTCGGATCTTTGTTCCAAGAAAAATTTAATTTTTTTTCTTTTTGGCAAGAGTCAATAATATTTTTTCCTCTGGTCTTTGTTTGTAAGAAAAACTAACTAGCAGTGATTAACGACTGCGCCAGTTAGAATAGCTTTCTGCTATACAAGCCATTTGAAGTATCTATATGAGGCTGTTGTTTATGGAGAAAAGTGGAACTGCCAAGTTAATCTGGCCCTTCATTTACAGCTTTGGGTTGCTTAACAAGTCGAAAGCAGCAATCTAGGCATTAAATATGGATTCAACTGAGGGGCCTAACTGCTAAGTCCTAGACTCCTAGTAACCAGTCCCCAAATCTGAAAAATCCACTGGCCAATGTTATAAAGGAAGCCCAAGGTGTATGATGCAGGGAAGGTTGCAGCTTTGCAGCTTGAAGAATTTTCCCTTGAGCCATATTGTTTTCCAGCTCATGTACATCTTCTACAAGAAAAAAAAAAAAAAAATTATTCACAAAATTATTTTAAACCTTTTTTAGAAATAACTAAAATAATATACAAATATATAAGAGAAAGTGGTTTTTACCGAAAAAATCCCCTCAGACCCTTGTAGGCCAAAAAGGACCTCTAAGAAATTAATGGCCCGGAGTAATCCCATGGGCCCTTTCAAGTTTTTTTTTAAGCTTTTTATAAGAAGCGATATCGTTGCTCGCTGCCATGGGATAAAAACCCATCCAGCGCCATGGATAGGTCAAGTATTTCATGCTCGCTTCCCTACCGTCTAGCCACACACTAGCCTCTGCTCTTTCCTTCTTTGTCCCTGCAACGGCCACCGAATAGAGACCAGTGCTACCCTTTTTCTCCAGCATAGTAGGCCGGACCCTCTTGCTCTATAGATCGAAGAGGACAACAGCATAGTTGGTCACCTTCTCCGGTTCCGATCTTCAACGCCCACATTGTTGTCTTCTTTATCCTTCCTGGTTGTGGCAAGTCCAAAGTCTCCTTCGGCGGGCAGCGGTTCTTCTCGGCCGACAGCGATCGTGCGGGCCAGATCCGGCGAAACCAAAATTCCCCTTCTCCAGTTTCTACAAAATAGAGACCAGCACCCTGTTTTCTAAAACTTCTACAGACCCAAAGACCAAACCCTCTGGATTAGAATCAAACCCTATGATTTACAATATGAGCTGTTCTTTCTCCCCATGTCTCCAATCCCTATGATTGTCAAGATGTTTGTGTATGTGAAGAGGTCTGTGGATGTGAAGATGAATGTAGAGGTGAATATGATGGTAACTGCGAAATTGAAATGGTAGTTAGCTTGGTTAGACATAAAGATTGAGGTCAATTGATCATTGTAGGAATGTGACTTTGGTGATGATCCTTGAGTGTCAAAGGATTTTTTTTTTCAAAACCCCTTATGAGCAGCAATATCTATGCGTGCAGCGATATCTATGCTCAACACAGACTACCGGTCCCAGATGGACATCTATTCATTGACTTTTAACTGCTATGAGCAGCGATATCTATACTCATAGCAAGCTATTGCACATTTTCATGTAAGCTATTCACAAGTTGGACAAATGCCAATGTCAATGCCCATTCTCCTATGAAGGAAACAAACACTATGACATTAAAGGAAGGAAAATGACTCCACCAACCTCTGTAGTATGGTACACCAAACTCTTTAACGGAGTAAAAAATATGAATCAGACAATACATGAGAACCACTATAATAAAGCCCGACCAGCTTTCAAGTTTTAGGTCAAAACACCTTTGTTTGCAAAAACAAATCCTAAGAAGCCAAAAATGGGTTATGAGATGAAAAGGTTGCAAAGATTATCTTTCGAGGCAAAAAAGATGACAAATGAGAAAAGAGAATTTGAGTCGGTATATATGTAGTAGTGAAAATAAGCAACGATAACGCTGCTCATGGGTGTACACGAGCAACGACATTGTGCAAAAAAAAAAAAAAAGGTCAAAGTGTGGCAGGAAGATCAGGTTACTAGCGAAATTTTAGGTCCTTTTTTGTCTACTAAGAGTCTGAGGGGAATTTTCCGGTAAAAACCCCTAGGAGAAATGCTTCAAGTTTTTTTAATGGAAAATATTCACAAATTTTGACACCCCATCAGGTGGACGAAGGACGGGCCTTTAGTATACACAAGGGGAACACATTAAAATTCAATCTCTCTCTCTAATAGACATCGTTGGGAGATCTATCTACCTATATATATCTATCTACACAGAGATTCCTTTTCAATTGCGCACAAGCTCATCTAAGAAATTTGAAAGCGGCCTTGTGGGGCACACTTGGGGCCACATCAATTCATGGGAAGTTGGGGATTGGAAGATCTAGATGTAAACCACCAATGTAAAAAATTTCATGTCCATAAGATCATCCTCTCCCTTGATCCGTGGTGCAGCCTAAGCCACGATCAACGAAGATCGACTCCTCCAATAGCACGATCGAGTCCTTGGACTCAAACCCTAAGGCAACTCAGAGGAGAATACCAAAGAGAAACAATTCATGATAGCAATTATGTGTTTTATTTTCAAAAGGCATACCTTACATCAACAGTCCCTCTCTATAACTAATAGACGAATAGCCTAAATAATGAAACAAAATTACTAAAATCTCTCCACAGAATTACTAAAATCTATGTAACTAAATCAAATCAACTAAAATTATGAATCTAATTAAAAAAATAAAATTAATAGAAGATTCCTTGGTGGGGTCCATCAGTGGACCCTATTCTTCTTAGACCGCACTGCATCAATCTGTGGCCCCCGAGTTTTACAATTCTAGAATACATCATTTTTTATTTCAATCCAATGGTCAATCTCATTCAAGTCGGTGTAAAAACATGGGATCAGTGACATCCGGGGGGGGGGGGGGGGGGGGGGGCGGTAGTATATGTCCCATTCGGATTGATCATAGGTCTTTTCAGGTGGGTTGTGCACATCTAAGCTATTTTACATGAGCTCACCTAAAATTTTTTATATATAAATGCATCTATAGAGAGGTTGAGGCTTCACCTAAGGACTTCTTTTATGAAAGCAACTTATGCATACCCCTCTTTTAGGCTCAATCCAACCCTCTCACACCTACTAACAACCATGGCACAAATTTGGCACTCATCCAACCATTACTTGTCATTGGCTTGAAATCTTAAAAAAAAATGACATCTTCTAAAAGCATTAAACTTTAAGGGCTTGGATCAAGGGGTTAGAATGATCTGACAAAGTTAAAATTTCACATGCATGGAAGTCTCGTCTAGATCTTTCGATCCCCCACCTCTCTCATGATTGGTGTAGCCCCGGGTGGGCCCAACAATAAAATCCACGTGGAGGGTCCATAAGAGACATCCGCTGGTGAGCACATTGTGTGTCTATACTACACGACCATGCACATGTTGGTGGGCCCTAGGGATGGGAAGGCCAGGCATCGAAATATTTGGATGGGCCCTACCTCAATGTAAAATTCTAGGTCCATCAAATCATCCTAACCACTTGATCCGATGCCCAAAAGTTAGTGATTTTATCAAGAAAGAAAAAAACACACACACACACACACACACAGAGAGAGAGAGAGAGAGAGAGAGAGAGAGACTGTCAATCCAACGATCTAATCCATTAAGATCAATGTAAAAAAAAGGAATCAGTGACATTCAGGGGGTGGTTTGCATGGTCCATTTGGATCAGTGATCACGTGGGGCCCACTAGGAGGTGTGCACTATATCATTCACCTATATACATAATTACTCAGGAACATATGCCTCTTAATAATTATGTATGAGGTGAGTCATGGTGCGTCCGGAGCCATTGTATCTAAAGGTTGATCCAAAAGCCGTAAGTAAGAGTACATACGTAGTTCTCTCTTGCTCCAGCTCCCAACCCTCTAGAGCTTACACAGAAACCCATTCCGCTCCCGCTCTATGTAAGAAAGGCGATAGATAGATTACGCAGCTTGGATCCACAAGTGGTGATGGAATGGGTGTAGACAAACCATACAAGAGAGTTCGCCGAATCCGAGATGGATTCCAGTGAGAACCAACTCCGCAAATGGGAATTGGCCGAATTCCTCTTAGAACTCGATAGCACTCTTCCATCAAAGAGAGTGAAAACCAATAAAACCAATCTTTATTATTGAATAATGATGAACTACTCTCCTAATGGAGGGATTACATATTTATAGGAAAGGTTGGACATTCCTTTCCTAATAGGACTCTGTTTTCCTAAACAATAAAGGAAATAACTTGCTTAACAATCCAAATAAAATAAAAATCCTAATTTTATTGACTTCTAAATAAATAACAAGTCTCTAAATAAGACTCTTAAGTAATTAAAACTCAAACTAACTGGATGTCCTATTGGGCTTGTGGATTGGGCCCAATTATTTGGCAGACCATGGGTTTGGCCTGCATCAGTTTCTCCTCGCCTTGGAGAGAACTCGACCTCGAGTTCTGTAAATTTTCATCTGGGTCAAAAATCAAGCGTATAAACTTCCGAAGTTCTTGATCTTCATATTCTTCACATAGCTTGGGAACTTGACTTGATCTCTTACTCCAGTTAGAAGTAGATTGGAGGTGTTGATTCTTTTGATGTTTGCATTTTGCTTGGATCTGTGATTGGACCATTAGATGCTTTAATTGTTGCATGTGTACCAACAAATCATGATCTTTGAATATTCATCGTTGATTCCCGAAGATGAAGTCAATGTGGGGGACTTCAACGATTTGTTCTCCTATTGTTGTCTCCTGAACTACCATGAGATTTGCTGAATGTTTAGACTTGTGGCTCATTAGATCTATGTCTTCAATGTGCACTTGTCCTTCTTCACCTGCCTCTTGACTCTTTTGATCAGCACGGTCTATAGGAATAACTTTAGTCCCTATGTTTTCTGGCTCTTCTAAAATATGTTCCACAGTAGAAGTCTTGCATGCTATTTCATCTAATAGTATTGTGACATCATCAGTTTCTTGATCTTCTTGTTCAATGTCATCCTTGATGTCTTTTATCATGGTTTGTAACTCTTGTGATACAACCGCGACTTTTGTTTCTTCTTTCTGCTCACCTTTTGATTCTTTGATTGGAAGTGATGATGTAGATGCCTAGATGGAGAAGGCATTGTCGATGGCAATGGAATGAGCTCGATCCATTGTCCTTTCCAAAGAAAAGAATGTATGTTCTTCTCTTTGTCAGTATGCACATTTAGATCAAAAAGCCATGGTCTTCCAAGAAGAATATGAGTGACATTCATACATATCACATCACACAAAATTTTATCTTCATAATTGCCAATCTCGAAAGATACCAGATATTGATAAGTTACCGGAATGATTACATCATTGGCCCATGTAACACTATAGGGCTTTGAGAGCTTCTCGATTGGCCAGTGAAGCTTGTCAATCACTTCTTGCGCAACAAAGTTCATCTAGCTGCCATGATCAATAACTAGATTAGCTAACTTGCCTTCACACCTTACATGTGTTTGGAAATTTGTATGTTTTCTCCATTCTTCGCAGTGAGAAGTCGATGAATGACAAGCTTGGGATTATCCTCTCTTGCAAAATGTGTTTCAACAATATGAGCTCTTCTTCTTTGTTGGGACCTTCTTTCTTGAGGTTTTACATTGTTGTTGTATGTGAGATTGTCGAAACATGTGCTCAACACTGATAGCTTCTTTGTATGCTTCTTGAACAGTTTGGCAAATTTTCATTTTCTCCTCTATATCAGGGTTTAGGCCTC
Organism: Litsea cubeba; assembly: GCA_012931725.1. Lineage (NCBI taxonomy): Eukaryota > Viridiplantae > Streptophyta > Magnoliopsida > Laurales > Lauraceae > Litsea > Litsea cubeba. The sequence goes on along the minus strand of CM022952.1, from coordinate 28,843,211 downwards.
TCATAAAATGAGTAACATCATCTGACTCGCTCTCATTCAGTCCACATAGATGTTGTAGTTCTTGAAATCAACAGGTATATTCATCAACCGACAACTCCCTTTGCTTCAAATTAAGAAATTGATCAAAGTAGATATGATTCTTAAAATACCAATTTCCATATTTGTGTTGATACAAATAGCTTTGAACTTCCTCTGAAGGTCCAATGTTTCTCATCTTGATTTTGGATGCAATGACAGAAAAATACAATGCTCTCATAAAATGACTGGCCACTTACGTAGCCTTGCCTTGTCTCTCATCTCAGTTGTCCGTTCCCGCAACGTCTTCCCTTCTTCAGACTCCATCAACCCTCTCACCCTCAACGTCCTCCGTCACCACCCACCCCTTCTCTACCCCCTCGATGGGCATCACCAGCACCACCCGGTTCAGCCACTGCTCAGCGTACTACAGCGGCCACGCCACCATTGGCACCTCGGCAGTCAGAGCCTCCAACACCAAGTTCCACCCGCAGTGAACAAACCCGCCCACCGAGTCGTGATTCAGCACCGCCATCTGCGGGGCCCATGACTTCACCACCAGCCCCTGCCCCTTGGTTCGCTCCAAGAACCCGTCGGGCAGGAGCACCTCCAAATCGGGTTGGGGTGGCCTTTGAAACCTCTTAGCCGGATCCTCGGATGGTGGGCTGCAAAAAAACCACCGTTGAATTCTAAATTTGATCTGCAATGAATCATTGGGACACCTTTCAAAGGATGCATTATTTTTTAAACCTTTTCGAATCTATGGAATGTTATTACAGCTTTTTTGTTTCTACAATACATTGGGTGGGATGGGAGTACTGAATCAAGAATTAAGATTACGAGTAAGAATTTTTGAACGAATTTCCTGCATGAACAAAAAGATTGAATGCTGCATTTTAAGTGCATATATACATATAATATGCACGTGTCAAAATTGGGCTGACCCATCCGTCGATGACTATTATCAAATATTAAAAGAAATTCAGAAATATCCCATCACGAGGAACCTAGAATTTTGTTTTAACTGATAGAACAAGATAACTATATTACAGTTAATAGTCCTAGTGAAGGATGCAGAGTGAAATGTTTTAATTGCAAATTTATATCAGATATGCTCAAGGTCAGACCTGCAACAACAAAAATAAACGATGATCTTTTTCTGTTGACAACAGAAAAGAAAAAAGAAGAAACACATCGTGTGGCAGCAATTCCGATTTTAGCACAGCTCAAAACTCTTTGCCAAGTGAATGATCATGCATCCTGCCTATGTGTTCAAATATTATCAGTTCTCAAGGCTTTTAATTTGTAACAATTTGCAATGTCATTTCTTATTCTGCAGCCCCTGTATCATTACAATAGCTCAATTCACACCATTTCGACTCAAAAGGGAAATCAAATCACACCAAAGCATCCAATAAATATAGGTTTTCTAAATTTAAATCCTTGGTACTGCCAGAAAGTAATCAGGGAGATTCTGGATTGAGACATAAAGGATATCCCTTTTTTTTTTTAGTTTCATCTAGAACAGCATCATAATAACCCCCTGAGATTTATAATCAAAGTAAATTGGAAAACAAAACCCATATCCTTAAATTACATTAATCCAATGAACTCAATTCCAACCCTGAACCCAACATCATCATCATCATCATCATCAAAAAAAAAAAAAAAGACATAAAACAATCAAAAAGCAAATCTCCAGATCTCTCACCTTTGAGAGTCTGGTCTGGCGTTCCACTTCCATTTTCCCCAGAGAGAGAGAACCCAGAAACTCCAGATGCTTTTGAAGGCAAGAATGAAAATAGAATCCGAATAATCGAAGAAAGAATTTCGAAAGAAGGGACGAGAAACATCGGGGGATTTATGCAACCGAGAAGAAGAATACATGGGATCATTCGTCGTGAAATGGGGGTTTCGGAGCGTCCAAAGGAATGCCTCGAGATCGTCGAGGGAGGAGAGATTTAGGGTTTTAGACGGTTTTTAGCAGTCTTTCTCGTTTCAACAACGGCCTGCTTGCGCGGGAAAAATAGAGTAGGGCAAGAGTAGAGTGATACCAAGGATTAGAAGTTTATACATAAAAAGGAAATCCTCACCATTGCTCACATTATCAATTTATCATAGCATCTAATGGGCCCATCTTACGATCTATCCAATTGGACCGTAAAATAGGGACCTCCCGATAGTTACAGATACAAAACTTAATAACCATAAAAAATTAACGAAACCGTTGGATCGACTGTGCACTCATATGGACGATAAAAATTTATGAGCTCCTCATAGACTAGTAGGTGGGGGAGATCTTTCAAAACACCGCTCGGTCTCATCCCTAAGTGGGGCCCACAAAGAGTAGTGCTCGGTAAATGGGGGACATTATAGAAAATGGGTTCATACTCACCCTTTAATCATCAAGTCGTGTCTTTAAATAAAAACAAGAGAAAATGTGGGCTAATATACAATCATCTCTTTTCTATTTTGTTGTTTCAATAGAATCGGTCATGTTGTAGCATGTTTATTGATGTGACAAGGTATATTTTTATGTCTAAATGTTAATTAAATCAAGGTCTAAAATGAAAACTCTTAATTTTAGGGGTGCTCATGAGCTGGGCTAGCCGAGCTCAATGCAGGCCAAGCTGCTCTGGGTCGGGGTTGGATGCAAAATCTAGGTCCGTTTAATATTTGGGCTGGGATTGGGTTAGGTGATAAAATCCAGAGCCTCGTCCAACCCAACCCACTTCTAATTTAGTGATAAATTTGTCTAAAGAATTGCTAAAATGCCTAAACAACTAATAAAGGCCAGGTTTGGCCTGGCCCAATAGACTAAATGGGCAAGCTTGGGCCTGAGATTATGGCCTGTGTCCGACTTGGGCTGAATATGAACCTATATTTCGAAAGTCGGGCAAGCCTATATGTGCCTCAGTCGGGCGTTGACCCATGAACTCCCCTAATAATAGTTCACTTTCAATTAACATCATTCGCCCACCGCTAAAGACAGTTAATTACAAGAAACAAGAGAACAAAATGGAAACCTTAAAAATGTTGGATTCCTTGGTTTTTATTGCCCGTTTGGTAGCCAGGTGATCCGGTTATACTTTATTGTTGTTTTCTTGTCCTTTTTTTTTTCTTTTCTTTTTTCGCTAAATTGGATGATTATTAAAAAGATTGCATACACAAACAGGTATTAATTAGAAATGAGCGTTTTCGAGAGCATTAAGGGGTAGCATCAATCGGGGATAAAATTAGAGAAATCCGTTTGCGTTGGTTTGTGCATGTCCAATGCAGGTCGGCAACAATGTCGGTAAGGAAAAGTTTAGCTATGAAGGTTGATTGTCCACTAGGGGGAATGAGTAGGCCAAAGAGTACATGGATGAAGGTAGTAAGAATAGATATAAAGAAGTATGACTTATCTAAGGATTTGACTCAAGATAAATCGAAATAGAAAAAAATAATTCGTGTGGTCGACCCAACATAATTAAGACAAGGTTTTGATGATGATGATAACAACGACCCTAACATATGGGTTCTACACATGACCAACCAAATTTTAGAGATTTTGAAGGCAATATATTGGTGTCCTTTTCTTAGTAGGCCTTGGGAAAAAAAAAGGGTTTGCAAAAAAAAAAATTCCATCATTGAGGGGCACTTCACCATTATAATTGAGACCCTCCAGTAATCAGAAAATCTAAATTGGCACTTGATGACTCTGTGGAAAGAGATTGCCATAAAACTGAGAAGAATTACTGTACATGGATGGCTCATATTTGCAGAAGAACAGAAGATGGAGGGCTGATTAAATGGCAAAGCTAGCTGCCCCCAACTCTCACTGTTTTTACCAACTCATTACTATGTAACAGTGGATCAGTCACAGGAGGTTTAACATGCAGCAACTCTAGGAGGATGGCTGAGAACAAGAGATATTGAATATATGTTTTTGGAGCTTCACCTTTTGTTTGTTTTGTTACATATCCCTTTCTGTGTATCTTTCTTTTGGGCTCAATTGATCTCCTCTAGAAGAAAAAACTCATATATGATAATATACAAAAACTGGAACCTCAAGATTACCCAAAAAATAAAAATAAAAAAAAGCTTGAGAATACAAATTACACAAATAAAACCTCCAATGTTTTCACATTTTCATCAAATTGTGCAGTGTTTTCTGGTTTATTGCCCAAGTTGTCTCTGCACGCCTTGAGTACATATACAAAAAGCAAAAATGTAACTTTCAATGGCCTCAAGTCCTTATCAAATTGGTTGTAATTAGACTAGAAACTCCTAATGCTTGATCTAAATAATATATCATTGTGCTTGTTCTGGTAAAAAAACTAGGACCTATGCAACTAAATCCCTAAATTAGTGGGTTTAGATCATTTATAAAGCCAATGTGTCATACAAAACTAAATAAATTGAATTTTAAAGCCAATGTGATATACCAACTAAGTAAATTAAATTGTAACAATACTTGAGTTTGCACCAAGGGGTGGGAAGACCTTAACTTTTGAATACACAAAATCGTCTGCAACTCATGGCCCCCCCTTTAAAAAAAAAAAAAAAACACTAATACCCCTTGTAAGATGCATATATATGGACTTGGAGCTATTATGATCTGCTGGTTAGAGACAAGTGTAGTGTGTGGGTGTGAGAGTCCAAAGCCACCTGATAAGGAAAAAAAAGAAGATCATGGAGCTTGTAATATCATATAAAAAAATCCCAGTTTCTTTGAGGGTTCATAATTAAGAGGGATAGCAAGTACTTACTGGCCTTATTTATTTTCATATTAGGTTTCCTAATTCATTATAAAGGTTATCAAAACTGTAGAGATTTTCTTATTGCAGTTTGGAGTTTTTTTCTATAAAATAATTAAATACGAGCTTATTTAATTAAAAGGGCACTGCTCCGTTAGAAGGTGCATGTATTGTATTATTACAGTACAAGATGTGGCCCTACTGATCACAGGACCAAGGGGGAAGGAAAGATCCATCTGGGTAGATGGCGGATATAAAATATGGGGTCAATTTCGTGCCTCTAACCCCTTGATTTGTAGCCCACAACTTTAACAGCTTTGTTAAAAAAAAAAAAGTTGATCCTTGATATAACGACCGAGTTTTATTGGATGAATTCAAAGTTCAAATCCATGGAATCCTATGCAATTCAGTGGGGGTCCATGTGTGTCGACAATTCAGATTGGTGATAGGTGGACCCAAGCGTATTCTATTACTGTATGAAGAGTGTTTACATTATCATTTGCTTCTTTAGAATCCAAGATTTTATAAGATAATTAAATATAGACATTTGGCTGGCTGTGTTGGGTTTTTTTTTTTTTTTTCGGTAGTAGACATTTGGCTGGCTGTGTTGGGTTTTTTTTTTTTTTTTTTCGGTAGTAGACATTTGGCTGTTTAGAATGTATGGGCCTCACTATAGCAATCCATCATTTTAAATTCAACTCGTTGGTGGTGCCATAAAACCCATTACAGGAGTGGGGTCCAATGAGGCAACCTTTTTCATGAATCTGATTTGCATGGCACAGTACTTTTTGATCGATCACAGGTGTGGGCCTTCATGCTCATTGTATCATGTCATTTTGGGGTGCTCGCAGTCACAGATCCTGGTTTTGGTTCTAAACTGCTTTATATCTTTTACTTTCTGAAAGTTATTAAGGATGGAGACCTTGGTCCACACCAAATATTCCTCACAGTTGTGTAGTTTTCTTTATCGGGCTCATATAATGATATGAACTTTGTGCTTTAATCTTCTAGTTAAGTAACAGAATCCCAGTTTGCGATAGAAGCAAGTGAGTCCTCATGTGACTTAACATAATACTAGCAACAAACGCTCGTGCTAAGCCCGTGCCAAAAATAAAAATATATTAAAAATCTATGAATTATTTTAAAAAATTATTAAGATAAAATAAGTCTAAAAGAAAGAAATTTATTATCTTTGAATATTAGAATCATTTAACATGTAATGAAAATAAATATAAAATGAGAAGTAAACTTACATATCACAACGACCTCTCGAATTTAAAGGCATTGACCATTACACAAGTATGAATGTGTGTCTATATAGGGGTAGCTCTCCTAAGCTGAAGCTTATGTTAAGGTAAGCTCAAGTTTGTGGTGGGGCCCAAAGCCTATGCTTAGCCCGGGCCAAAAAATGAAAAAATATATATATAATAAAAATATAAAAAAATTTTATTTAATAGAAATGAAGAGTATTATATAGACACGAGGGCACAATTATAGTTCCACGGAGCTATCATACCATAATAATGTAATATGAAAAAATATTTAAACTCAAGTATGTTTATGAAAAATAATAAATAATGAATTAAGCTTCAAACATAAAGTTGAATAATAATTAATTGAAAGTTTTTAAAAATTAGAAGATTGGACAATTCATCTACTTGTTTATCCAAGCATGGATAACGTACCTTATATATGAATGCAATCTTGAACACATGTCCTCTATTTATTTAATATTAAAAAAAAAAAACAGATCCAAGGAGAAAAGGAAAGAACCGAAGAAAATAAAAAAAATTAATAGAGCAAAGATAATAATTGAATTGTTTGGTGATAATGTCAACGGACATAATGGTAATTTGGGCATAACTACAATGCAATGTCCTTAGTAAAATTAAGGATTGGGCCTACTTTTTTAAATCCAAATTGATTATAGTCTATCTATGCTCATGGTACGAACATGCACCATATCCAATGTCCCAGAAAAAGATTAACATATCAGTGATCAAACGGCTATTATGTGTCTTTGGATTCTACCTTTGTCAATCCATCACACCCAACATTTAGAAGTAGAGATGCATCGTCGAAACAAACCCGTTTTGATCAGTAGTGGCTAGCTAGCTAGGAACTCATCATCCATCCTACAAGCACAAATAGTTAGGTGGTCGGTTATAAATCGAGACCATTGATCAAGTGATTCCTACTTAATTCACACAGATCCTCATTTGATCATAGGTGTTGCTGGGCGCATTTAATCGCAAAATCCACGCGAATTCAAAACTGAAGAGAACAGTATGAGATTTTCACTCCTCATTCAATAGAAGAGAACAATTCGGACAACTGGCTGGGGGTTACATGATCGAAGTGTCTTTCTCCTATATAACAAAGATAAGATGACATATTGACATGAGATGAGATGGTTCAGACCGACCAAGACGACAACAGAGAGAGAGAGAGGGGGGGGGGGGGGAACAATCTATGGATTTAAGTGGATGTATTGACTATAACTGCTTGTATCTTATCTTTTAAAAAATTAATCATCTTTTCTACAAAGGATTTAATTCAATCCCTTGAACAATTTATGATACGACATTGAGTTTTATAACAACACTTCATAGCACATTAGGATAGCAATCAGTCGGGTTAAAAGGGTAACCCGCCCTGATTAGGAGCAACTTTGAACATCATTTTAAAACTCAAATTCAAGGATTCAAGGTGGGATAGGGACGACTCAAATCACCCTCTAGCCAGTTGCAGGCGACTCACATCTTCAGACCAAGTATCACCCCTGAGCCCTAAAAAAACCCAATGAAAAAATGTGAAGAATGTTTATAAAAGGTTATATAGTCTGTTGATTTGGTTTTTCATTTTTCTGTCACCTTGACAGAATTACAATTTGAAGTACATCCTAGAGCACACAATATTCCCCAGTGAAAACAAATAAAAAAATCAATCAAACTAAAGTTGTAGAGCTCCACTTAAGCAACAGTAATTGAAGTTATAAAAAGCATACTCTGATTCAGACTAAGACGATCTAGGTGCATAAAGAGAACCGGAGCATTTCTTGTTTACAAGAAGAATGATCTGCCATTACCTGGTCTTCTTTGAGAGGCATGTCGAATAAGCAACTTCCATTTTGACTCTTAGCTTCTTCCTCTTAGTCCGAATTCAGATTGAAAAAACCCTTGCCTTGAAAAGCTGAGAATTAGAGCTTATCACCATAACTATACATCTTCACAAATTCCGCCTTCAGCGCCAGGTGTACCAGCGTACAGGAAGGAGAGAAGAAAAGAAAACGAAAGAAAGAAAAAGAGATGGGTTCAGGGTGTGTGCAGGCAGTGTGCAGTGGAGGAAAGAGAAGAGGAGGAAGAAGAGAAAGAAAGAAAAAAGAAATTAAAGAGGAAAGAGGGGATGTGCAGGCGATGTGATGGGGATAAAGAATGAGAGGGTGGTGCGTGCATGGAGTGACGAGGTAGAGGAAGGGAAATGAGGGAAGAGAGAGAGAGAAGAGTTGGATGGGCTGGAGGGAAGAGTTTCCCGGATCTGGGACTCTCATTTTCAGATCTCAGTGGACTCTACTCTCATATGAAATCAGTTAATCCCTCCCTCTTTTTCTCTTTTTTTTTCTTGGGTGTTTCTCTGAAAGGAGAGAAGTTTAAGGGGTGAGGTGGCACCCCCCACAGCCCACCTCCCCCTTTGCTTTAATATATATAAATACTAGAGCACACAATATTCCCCAGTGAAAACAAATAAAAAAAATCAATCAAACTAAAGTTGTAGAGCTCCACTTAAGCAACAGTAATTGAAGTTATAAAAAGCATACTCTGATTCAGACTAAGACGATCTAGGTGCATAAAGAGAACCGGAGCATTTCTTGTTTACAAGAAGAATGATCTGCCATTACCTGGTCTTCTTTGAGAGGCATGTCGAATAAGCAACTTCCATTTTGACTCTTAGCTTCTTCCTCTTAGTCCGAATTCAGATTGAAAAAACCCTTGCCTTGAAAAGCTGAGAATTAGAGCTTATCACCATAACTATACATCTTCACAAATTCCGCCTTCAGCGCCAGGTGTACCAGCGTACAGGAAGGAGAGAAGAAAAGAAAACGAAAGAAAGAAAAAGAGATGGGTTCAGGGTGTGTGCAGGCAGTGTGCAGTGGAGGAAAGAGAAGAGGAGGAAGAAGAGAAAGAAAGAAAAAAGAAATTAAAGAGGAAAGAGGGGATGTGCAGGCGATGTGATGGGGATAAAGAATGAGAGGGTGGTGCGTGCATGGAGTGACGAGGTAGAGGAAGGGAAATGAGGGAAGAGAGAGAGAGAAGAGTTGGATGGGCTGGAGGGAAGAGTTTCCCGGATCTGGGACTCTCATTTTCAGATCTCAGTGGACTCTACTCTCATATGAAATCAGTTAATCCCTCCCTCTTTTTCTCTTTTTTTTTCTTGGGTGTTTCTCTGAAAGGAGAGAAGTTTAAGGGGTGAGGTGGCACCCCCCACAGCCCACCTCCCCCTTTGCTTTAATATATATAAATATTGCAGAAAGAGAGAGAGAGAGAGAGAGAGAGAGAGAGAGAGGTGATTTTTGCATATAAAATAAGTAGGAGACAAATAGGAATGAGGGTTTGCTAATAGAAAATTAGAAAGTGTTTGTTAGGTTGTGTGTCTGTCCGCTAAAACAGGATTCTGTAATATAGAGGAAAGTTTATTTTGATTTGTCATGTAGTCTATTGGTCTAATGTTTGATATGGTATATTTTCATTGTTGAAAAGGGGGGAAATTGAATTGCTTTCCTTCGATGGAGAGGATTTGGATTTTGATTTTGATTGTGATAAAATATGATGGATGGTTGGATTGCTCTCAAGTTCAGATTGGTACCAATTCTTGAATGTATGGGTAGGAATAGTTGATCATGTAGGGATATAGTTGTGCCCAATATAGAAAAATCTGAAAGTTCGTTAGAAATTTTGAAAATTATGGGGGAATTTTGGAAATTCTCAAAACGTGAAAAACCTTCTAGATTTCATTACTAGAATCCTAGGTCGGATATGATTGAAAATAAAGTATTATTTATTTATGCTTCTTAGTGTGATTTTATTTCGTTGGAATGGAAGTGCATGGGCTTGGGCTTGGGCTTGGGCTTGGAGCTTTAGGACTCATTAAGGAGCCCTATCTTTTGCCATTTATTGAGCTTGGCTTGGATTGCGACCACGACTCGGGCGATCCATCTTAACTATATATCAAAATGGGTTCCCTAGTATTACGCCCTATTTTTGAATCAGGTCTAGTTCAGTTCCTCTGCATGGACCCAAATAAAATCTAGACTCAGATCCACGGCTTTCATAGCTGAAGGCCCAAATACCCAATCTGAATTTATGGTTTTTTGGTTTTTTCATATATTGAGTATTTTTAAATATATTATATGAGTTCGTCATTAATTGGACCTGGATTTGGGCCCATTGAGCCCATGAGGTTCAAACCCTCTAACCCGGACATGAGTGGGGTATGAGCACGGTCCCTGTTACAAATTTGGTCTTTAATTTAAATTTTGGAACAAGTCTGGATCCTGTATGTGGATTAAGGTGGTCCACTTTTAATTTAATAAAAAGGACTCAAGGAAGGGAGGACTTTCACCTACGCGCAGATTACAGATTTTTTTATTATTATTTGCTATTAGAGGGTTCTCAACCCTTTGGGCTGGAGTAATCTCTCCGGGCCCAGAGGGAAGCCTGGTAAATTCCCCTGTAGCATTACGAGCAAACTGCATGTGTTTATGCGGTCCACACCGCGAAGCCTACTTGAATGCTATCCCATCACTAGAGTGGGATGGATGAAAAGGTCTCTTTATCAATAATGGTCATGTGAAAATCTTCCCCATTAGATTATCCTAGTCCCTAATTTGACAAATGCCTTAAAAATTTAATGGTCTTTCAACCATTTATTTTTTGGAGATTCAATCCAACGGTGAAATCGATGGGTAAATATTTAATAAGCATAAAATTGGACATGATGCTAGATCACGAAGAGGGTGTGAAAAGAGATGCAATGATCAAAAGTGGGCCTAAGTTGGCCCGGGCCGCACACAGATGGTAGGAGAAAATTGAGGCATCTTGAAAATTATTTTTGAGGCCCAAGAAACTTCTTAGGCATTGTTTAAAATCACCCATTGAATGCAGAGCCCAACTGCTTGTCACAAATATGAATGTGGACAAGGAGTTGGTCTATTCTCAGTTTAATTAATTCATCCTAATCCTCAATTTAAGAGCCTTAAATTCCAAAGTCGTCAAGTAATACAAATTTCATTTGTCAGGTGCACTGTGCACACAAGAAACTCAACATTTATTTTTATGATATACAATATTTTATACATATCACTTAGACTTGAAAATCAAACCTATACCTATGTATCAATCAAACCAAAAAGAGGGAACATACTAGAAGTTTTTTAGATCACAACCAGAGGCGGCAAAACATGGCCCGATCCGCCAATCCGACCCTAACCCGCATATGACCCGCATAACTCAACCCGCATAGAATACGGGTTGGGTTAGGGTTAGGTTTTTCCAACCCGCAGAAAAAGTGGTCGGGTTAGGGTTGACCTGCCTAACCCACATGACCCGTATAAAGTCTTTTATATTGATATTTATTTTTATAATGAATTATTAGAAATAATATAAGATATGATTTATTTTTTATTTTTTAAAGAATCCACGGTTTGAGTTGTGAAATTTAAGCTTAGGATCTCATGTAAATGTGACTTCTCCCTTCTCCACTCCTTCCTTTCGAGCTTATACAAATTCCTTAGGTAAAGAAACATTGAAAGAGGAGCAGGAAGGTGTTGGCCATTTGCTAACATTGTCGCCAAACCATTCTACAAATAAAAAGCTACAACTCACTCTCAGTTTAAGGCTTTAATTTTGATAAATCTTGAGTTAAAGCGTGGGAACACCATAGTGAGGATCAAGTATTGAAATCCAACCGTTCAAAGTAAACTCTTCTTAGGTACATAAGACAATCCAAAATTTTATCTTCATCGGAGAATGTCCTACTGTTGGATTAAGTTTTTGATGAAAAATATGATAATAAATATCCAGATAGGATTATTATTTTTTTATACCGAGAATCAACTTGAAAGTGGAAATAACCCAGGTTAAGTTGAAACTTGGGGATATCCCATAAATAGTATGAATGTTTGTCTTAATGATTGTGAATTTATAGGTGGGGTCTATCGTAGTGTTTTACACCTTTTACATAATTCACAATTTATAAAAGTTAAAGTTATAAAAAAAAAAAACTCTACTCTTTCTCCCTCGGCAGGTATGCATGGTAGCACATCAGTTACATGGAATTTCCCCCTTTTTTTCAGTTCTACATTGATAGTGTGGATTTATCTTTATTTAATAATGTTGTTATTTTTTATAAATTATAATAACTTATTATTTTTATTAATCATTTATATATATTATATATTCATTTGGGTTTAATTTTATTGCATAATGATTATCATAAAAATAAAAGCTTGACCACCATGCTTAAAGTCAACATAAGTATGCAAAAATAATAATTACAGTATCTATAGAGGCCGATAGTCTAAAAATACAATTACTTTTACAAAGGGTAATATTCAGGTGAGAACTCACGTATTACATGAGAAATTTTTTGTAGGGCCCAATTGTGGGCCCCATTTGGGGATGAGACCAAGGGGTGGAAAGATCTATGTGAGACCAACCCAAGTATCAAGTTTGACCCCAAACCCATGCCCCTAACCCCTTCATCCGTGACCCACAAGTTTAATGGCTTCATATTAAAAAAAAAAGTATTCAACCTTCGATCCAATGATTCAGTTAATGTGTACCAATCCTTGGGATTAATGACTATCAGGGGTTCCCTATTGGTTGCTAGGTTTTGATGGGTTGCTAGTTGGGCCCCCGCAAAAAAGTTCTCATATAATAGGTGAGAACTAGTTATCACTTGAATATTTCCGTTTTATAAATACCCCATAGCTAAAGTCTAACTACTAGCCAATGTTTTAAAGTAGTTTTAATACTCTAAAGTGATTAGATTCTCATTCTCATCTAACTACTTTTAATAGTTTTTGGATAAATATTTGTATACAATAGTTGTTTGGTGCAGTGGTTATGTAACTTATGTTTACCCTTCAATTCCCAATGGTTGTGAGATCGATTCCGATAGAAATGTAGCTATTCTTTGGAAATTCTGAATTTTCTATTTGCTCGGTTTGAATGGCAAAGAATTAACTGATTTTCCTATTTGCCAGGTTTGAATGGCAAGAATTAACTAAGCTGGCCATGTGTAAAGTTATTTTTGGCTTCTTAGAATCTTGGATATTTAGAATGTTATATTCCTTCTGCTTTGAGTATTTTGGAATTCTGGGATGGACAAGTTGTCCCAATATGTTTGCAACCAAACAGTCCCTGGAACTACTTAAATCAGTGCTATGCATGTGGGAGGGGGTTTGTTATGTGTGAAGGGACAGGAATTGATCCTAGATGGGCCACTTGCCCCTACATTTTTCTAATCCAGGTTCAGAAAAAGATGCCATCCTATACTGCCTACCTTAGTGTATGGCAATCAAATGGGTAGGGGATGGATAAATTTAGATGTGGATTAAGGTGGCCCCACATTATTTTGATCAAATGAACTTAGCTATTAATTTTATAGAAATGAGGATTTCACCGGTGAGCAGACTCCATGTTTGCTTCTGCGGTCCAGCCCGTGGAGCTCACTTGGATGCTTTCCTATCACTAGGTGTTTAGGTGATACTTCTGGGCAGTGGGGTTCACCTCTTTTTTTCTTAAGTATGGATTAGAAAAGGCATAGAAGCAAGTAACCCATCTATGATCCAATCCTGACCCTTTACACATAACAACCCCATGAAAGAAACCGCGATTCAGATCTGAAACTTCTCATAAAGAGACTACTATGGCTGATGCAAAGCATGACGGATTTTTAAAATCTGATTTCTGCACTATGCAGCGGAAATCAGCCATAAAGAATCGCGTAGAAACTCCATTAAATCATGACCAACATGTGTCTAATTAATAGAGATGATAGAAGACTATTACCTCGAAGATTTGTAGACTTCAAATCTCTGAAAAATTAAATCCAAAGGCGCGAACTCAGACTTGCAATTTGCAAACAAGTTGCTGGAATTTTCTTGCACTAGTATTGCCTTTGATCTTCTCCTCTATCTCACTTCCAAATCTGATTGGCTAAGATGGTGGGATCTTAATCTAGGAAACAAGAACTATTTCTCCAAGAGAAAAACTCAGACCTCAAGCTCTCAACTATCAAGAAGAGAAGCAACAAAGGGCTGGGCGTGTGGCTCTTAGTGTCTTACAAAAGGTGTTGGACGTCCAAGGGGTACTTGTTTTCTTTTATAGAAACTTCTTGGAAACCTTTCCATAAAGTTATCTCTCCTTATTCTAATTGATGTCCAATAAGGAAAGACTTATTTCCTTTAAGAAACACTCCAATTAGAAAAGGAAACTAAAAGGAACTTTCCATACAATTAGTAATACTAGTTGTAGAACACTTACTAATTTTAAGTTCCTAATCCAAAAAGGAAACTAACTCATAGGAATACTAATCCAAAGAGGAGTCCAACTTTCCAAGTAGAATCCTACTCAAAGTTGGAAATCTTACCCATGGAAAATCCTATTATGGACGTCCCACATATCAATGCACACCATGGCCCACATACAATTTATCTAGACTTAAATTCATGTATGCCATCAAAGGCCTATTTGAATTTAAACTCAAAATTATTTTTCCACTAAAATAATTCATCCTTATGTTATCTAAACATCTTAGGAAACCATGCCAATCTTGGTAAGTGACTAGAGAAGGGACCAAAAGACATATTTGCCATTTGCTCCCAAAATGACCAAAATGTCCATGCTAAACCCATAGCAACATAAAGACCATTTTAACCTTAACTCATTCCACTAGAGAGTTATGGTTGAACTCCAAGGACAAATATATATTATAATAAGCTCGTCATAAAATGACGGTTGTCTTCGACCTACTAAGTGTAATGACCTGAATGCCCCTCTATGTAACATCCATAATCGAGTCAGGTTATCATATGTACTATCAACCTTCCCGATTACATCTAAACCTTAGAACTTCATATCCTTAAACATAATCATCATTCGAATATCATTTTCTTGATCCAGGGAGCGACCCACAAGTTCAATATCCATATGGAACATCCATATACTAAGATCTTAGATTTTGATGATTAATCGGATAATTCTAAGGGGACGATTATTCCATCATCAGATGGCATAGATTCTATATTGCATCTGCACGTCCCAACTGATCAAGTCCGAGTACCCAAAACACAGAGCTGTTGACCCATGAAAAGAATCTCACCCATAGTGAATCAAAGCACAAGAACTTGACTTCGTCAGTTCATCCACAAATGCTCAAGATTAAGAGCACCGGTTACTCAGTAGCATGAGGTGACTTGATCTCTTTTCTGTGATAGTACTATTTTAGAGATCACACCTACAATGGTCCTGTTCAATGCATGACACATGCACTAATGAGATAGATCCGGGAAAGCCCTCCCGTGACTTAGGTATGTCACCCTATATAGGAGAGTATCTCATTATAACTTCTACCAAGATGAAGTGCCCAGCTCCATCTTTCAGTTATGAACAAATATGATGTTTCCAGTTGTCCATGAATCAGACCTATCTGTGTGTAGACACTACACACCTAATTCATTTACTAGAAACAATGGGCCTTACGCAACCATACATATATACATGTTTAAGCATAAAAGAGTCTTTCAATTAAATAACCAGTTAAATATCCAGTAACAAAAGATGAGAATGCAGCTAGTGGGCTTTAGGGGATACACCAATCCCAACAAACTCCCACTTGCACTAAAGATCACTGCTTCCTAACCTAACACCCATAGACTCAACATGAGAAGTGAAGACTTTCTCAGTAAGAGTCTTAGTGAATGGGTCAGCTAAGTTATTTGCTGAAGCAATATGCTCCACCACTATCTCTCCATCCTGAAGAATTCCCGGATCAAGTGGTACTTTCTCTGAATGTGCTTGCCTTTCTTGTGATTCCTGGGCTCTTTGCACTGCGCTACAGCACCAGTGTTATCGCAGTACATGACAATCGGTTTATGCACTGCAGGAACAACTCCCAATTCCAACAGGAATTTTCTGAGCCATACCGCTTCCTTCGCAGCTTCCGATGCCGCCACATACTCTGCTTCCATGGTAGAATCAGCTATACAGGATTGCTTGACACTTCTCCATGATATAGCCCCTCCTGACAAAGTAAAGACGTACCCTGAGGTAGACTTTCTGGCATCACTATCAGATTGGAAATCAGAGTCTGTATACGCCAATGGCGTTAGATCATCTGCTCGAAAGGTTAGCATATAATCTTTCGTTCTCCGAAGATACTTGAATATATGCTTAACAGCTGTCCAATGCATAGGTCCAGGGTTTGACTGATATCTGCTAACCATGCCAACGGCAAAGCAAATATCTGGTCTAGTACATAACATAGCATACATGAGGCTTCCAACAGCGGATGCATATGGAACTCTCCTCATGGTCTCTATCTCTTCAGATGTCTTTGGACATTGATCTCGGGACAGTGGTACTCCATGTCTAGAAGGTAGGAGGCCCTTCTTGGAGTCATGCATGTTAAACTTGACCAATATCTTCTCAATGTAAGAAGATTGAGATAGGGCTAACATCTTATTCTTGCGATCACGCAAAAGCTTGATCCCTAAGATATAGCTGGCCTCACCCAAATCCTTCATCTGAAATTGAGAGGATAACCAAACCTTTGTGGATGACAATAAACCTACATCATTTCCTATGAGTAATATGTCATCTACATACAGAACCAAAAATGCAACTGCTTTCCCATTTCCTTTCTTATACACACATGGTTCATCAATATTTTGATCAAAGCCAAAGGATTTGACTGCCTGATTAAACTTGATGTTCCATGCTCTAGATGCTTGCTTAAGTCCATAAATGGACTTCTTAAGTTTACAAACCATGTTATCTTGGCCACTAGCAATGAAGCCCTCTGGTTGCATCATATAGATGCATTCGTCAAGACTTCCATTAAGAAAAGCTGTCTTGACATCCATCTGTCATATCTCGTAGTCATAATGACATGCGATGGCCAAGAGAATCCTTATGGACTTAAGCATAGCCACTGGTGAAAAGGTTTCCTCATAATCGATGCCCTCTTTCTGAGTATATCCTTTCGCCACCAGTCTTGCTTTGAAGGTTTCCACCTTCCCATCCACTCCTCTCTTTCTCTTGTAGATCCACTTGCACCCTATGGGTTTAATCCCTTCAGGTGCATCTACAAGTTCCCAGACTTGATTGGAATACAAAGAATTGATTTCAGATTTCATCGCTTGCTGCCACATGTCAGCATCTATATCCGTTACTGCTTCATCATAACTAGTAGGATCCTCAACCAGATCTTCAGAGTCTGTCTTAAAAGACACTCCTAGATATCTTTCTGGTTGTATAGAAATTCTCCCACTACGACGAGGCTCCGGAGTGTTCAAAGGAATATCTTGTTCATCTACTGCCTCAGGATCTGGTACAGATGTTATAGGAGATCCCGAAAGAATCTCCTCAAGGGTTTCTTTACAACTAAGCTCTTGGTGCATCATACAATCATCCTCCAAGTATCTAGCATGAGTGCTGATGAGCACTTTTTGCTCCTTTGGATGATAAAAGATGCCACCTCTCGTTCCCTTAGGATACCCAATGAAGTAGCACATTTCTGATCTGGGTTCTAGCTTGGTAGCTTTATCATTCAGTACATAGGCTGGACAACCCCAAATGTGGATATGATTTAAACTAGATTTTCGACCTGTCCACATTTCTTATGGTGTCCTAGGTACTGACTTAGATGGTACCAGATTTAAAATGTATGCTGCTGCTTCTAAGGCATATCCCCAAAAAGATATAGGTAGGGTTGCATGACTCATCATGGACCTTACCATATCAAGAAGGGTACGGTTTCTTCTCTCCGCTACACCATTTTGCTGGGGTGTACCCGGTGCAGACAACTGAGACACAATCCCATATTGTGTGAGGTACTCCTTGAACTCACCCAGGAGGTACTCGCCACCTCGATCGGATCGAAGTGCTTTGATTGTTTTCCTAGTTGTAGCTCCGCCTCAGCCTTGAATTGTTTGAACTTATCAAACGCCTCAGACTTACGTCGCATTAGGTTTACATATCCATACCTAGAGTAATCATCGGTGAAGGTGATGTAATACTCATACCCTCCTCGAGCCGGTTTGTTCATAGGACCACACACATCAGTGTGAATCAATTCTAACAACTCCTTTGACCTAAGTCCCTTTCCAGAGAATGACCGTTTGGTCATCTTTCCCTTGAGACAAGATTCGCACTGAGGAAAAGGTTCGAAATCTAATGAGCTTAAGGGCCCATCTTCTACCAACCTCTGAATCCGTTTTAGGTTAATGTGACCCAAACGTAAGTGCCAAAGATATGTGTCATTGATTGAAGATACCTTCCTTTTAAGGGAAGTTGAGCTTTCTTGTTGTACATTATGCAGTGTGGGAGCAATAGGATATATATAAAATAAGTTGTCATGTATTCTACCGGAACATATAATATTTCCATCTCTACTGATATCAATACCAGAATGGAAAGAAACTGAATAATTAAATTCAATCAATCTGGAAACTGAAATTAAATTCTTCCTCATGTCCGGAACATAGAAAACATTATTTAAAACTAATATCCTATTACATGGAAAATGTAAGGTAACAACTCCTACTGCAACTGCCCAAACTTTAGCTCCAGTTCCGACTCTAAAGGTAAACTCTCCTTTCTCAATTCTCTGCATTATCTGAAACCCCTGCAATGAATTGCAGATATGATTAGTGGCTCCTGAGTCTACTATCCATGAGTCAGTAGAATCAACCACTAGACAAGTTTCAATGTAGTATGAAAAAGATGTACCTTTCTTAACTGAGGCCAGGAACTTGGACAATCTTTCTTCCAATGACCTTTCAGGCCACACTTGAAGCATTTTCCTTTGGGCTTTCCATCTGTACCCTTGTCCTTCTTATTACCAGCATTGTTCTTTTTCTGCCCTTTTCCCTTATTCTGCTTCTTCTTGGACTTCTTCCCTTTCGGGTTCAGTTTAGAGGAAGACTGGAAAAAATGAGCTTGGGCTTTGGGCTTCATGATAGCCTCTGCCGCCTGGAGTTCTTTCATTAACTCAGGTAGAGTCATGTCCATCTTGCTCATATTGAAATTGAGCTTGAACTGATTGAAAGAGTCCGGCAGAGTCTCGAGAATCATGTCAGTCTGACTCCCTGCATCAATCTCAGCCCCTAGAATCTCAGCTTCATTGAAACAATATATCAGCTTGAGCATATGCTCTCTGACAGGTGTTCCCTCAGCCATCCTAGCATTCATGATAGTCCTCATAGCAGCTTGCCTAGCTGGCCTGCTCTTGTCTGCAAACATCTCAGACAAGGACATCATGATTTCATAGGCTGTGTCCATTTGCTCGTGCTGTGTTTGCAACACGTTGGACATGGAAGCGAGCATGTAGCATTTAGCCATGCTATTCGCTTTCTTCCATTTCCTCTCAGCCTCTCGCTGGTCATCAGTAGAATTAGCATCAATATCGGGACAGTTTTCCAGCAAGACATACTTGTACTCCTCAGCAGTGAGTACTATGTCAAGATTTCTCTTCCAATCTACGTAGTTAGGGCCAGTCAGTTTATTCTCACGAAGAATGCACATCAACGGACTAAAAGAATCTCTACCCATCTTTTTCTGGATATAAAACGGTTTATAATTAGACATGCAGTATATATGTAATATGCATATGGTGCTTGTTATAAAAGGAAAAACAAAGCACGAAACTTTTTACATTATTCAACCCCAATCATAATGTATCAGTGTTTCAACCTCCTCATAGACCCTCCATCGAAGGGATGGCCGAGCCTACAGTCACGTTGAATTAAGGCAGACTTATTTGGATTATCACTATCTGGACACACATCCAGTGGTAGTTCAATCACTGATTGGTTTGGCCTCATATGACAAATAACCCTTAACTTCTAAGGAGAGGTCATCACCGTCTTATGTCAAGTGTATAACCATCTCTTATGAAATTCCCAGAATGTCTATGATTAAGTCTTCCGAAGGGAAGAGACTTTTATCCTTCCTAGAAGTGAACTTTAGTAAAGAGCTCCACCGAAGGGATGACCGCTCCCACCAACACTTCATTGACATTTTATAGAAGTGATCTTTAGTAAAGAACTCCACCGAAGGGATGGCCGCTCCTACTAACACCTCATTACGAATATTCACATTAGTTCACCCATTAACCCATCAAAGCGGTCTTCAGTTAAAGAACTCCACCGAAGGGATGGCCGTTCCCACTAACACTTTAATGAGATAACATGAACCGAAAATGGAAGGCCGTGGGGTCTTTCCTAAAACCCCTCTCCCACTTGATTATTTATCGCTAGGGTTTATACTTTTTGACCTTTACATTGTTTTACTCAAAAGCTCTTTTTAAATCTAGCAAACTTGGTTAATTAAATTCATGACTTAAGTCATCTTAAAATCAAATAACCTTTGCTTTAAAACATTGAGCAAATCCCTTCAAAGAGTCAAAAACCTATCTTGGGTTATGAAAACCCATAGGTAGCATCTAATTAGATTTTAGTTTAGCCTCCTTTGGAAACCAAGGGTACCAAGATAAACTAAACCCTATCCAATTTTAAACCTTAGACAAATAGAAGGTGCTGGTCTAAGTTCCGTTTAAAATAATTTGCCAAACTAAAAACAATCTAATACAATAAAGATGCCAATTTTAGAGCCTAATGGTGGCCATGTTTCTAGGTGACAATTATAGCAATTATATAAAGCATTCATCCATGCATTCTATATATAGAAGCAAATAAAAGTATGCATTCCTTGATGGCTCCTTGCTCTTAGGATTTCAAATCCTAATCGAATTAGGACTCCTCATGCATCTAGAAGTCTTGACTCCTTGATCTCCAAGGACTCCAATTTCT
The DNA here is from genome assembly GCA_012931725.1 of Litsea cubeba. Taxonomy (NCBI): domain Eukaryota; kingdom Viridiplantae; phylum Streptophyta; class Magnoliopsida; order Laurales; family Lauraceae; genus Litsea; species Litsea cubeba. The sequence goes on along the minus strand of CM022952.1, from coordinate 28,822,364 downwards.
TGCAACCTTCTTGTCTTGAAACAAAACCAAAATTACATTGGAGATTCCTATGCTTTCCAAGAAGCTTACATCAAGACTAGTTGGAATAAAATTAAGGAAACTTTACAACTTCCTATGATTGCTAACCGCGCAATCGTACACTTTCCAACTAATTAAAAAACATCCAAATCCTTATAACAATCATGCGAACCATCAAGGATGCAATTCATGGCTGCAAACAAAGAGGTTAGTGCATGCAAACTCACTATGTGCATCATTAAACAAATCTGGAAAATAAATTCCAGCAATGTTAATGAAACTTGCACACAACATGCATCACAACATAACTTTAATAGGGTGCCACCATACCCATAATCAATCTAAGATTAATTACACACAACATGGGATCATGATTTCACATGGAGTGGCTTTGATACCACTGAAAGAAACCGCGATTCAGATCTGAAACTTCTCATAAAGAGACTACTATGGCTGATGCAAAGCATGACGAATTTTTAAAATCTGATTTCTGCACTATGCAGCGGAAATCAGCCATAAAGAATCGCGTAAAAACTCCATTAAATCATGACCAACATGTATCTAATTAATAGAGATGATAGAAGACTATTACCTCGAAGATTTGTAGACTTCAAATCTCTGAAAAAATAAATCCAAAGGCGCGAACTCAGACTTGCAATTTGCAAACAAGTTGCTGAAATTTTCTTGCACTAGTATTGCCTTTGATCTTCTCCTCTATCTCACTTCCAAATCTGATTGGCTAAGATGGTGGGATCTTAATCTAGGAATTAAGAACTATTTCTCCAAGAGAAAAACTCAGACCTCAAGCTCTCAACTATCAAGAAGAGAAGCAACAAAGGGCTGGGCGTGTGGCTCTTAGTGTCTTACAAAAGGTGTTGGACGTCCAAGGGGTACTTGTTTTCTTTTATAGAAACTTCTTGGAAACCTTTCCATAAAGTTATCTCTCCTTATTCTAATTGATGTCCAATAAGGAAAGACTTATTTCCTTTAAGAAACACTCCAATTAGAAAAGGAAACTAAAAGGAACTTTCTATACAATTAGTAATACTAGTTGTAGAACACTTACTAATTTTAAGTTCCTAATCCAAAAAGGAAACTAACTCATAGGAATACTAATCCAAAGAGGAGTCCAACTTTCCAAGTAGAGTCCTACTCAAAGTTGGAAACCTTACCCATGGAAATCCTATTATGGACGTCCCACATATCAATGTACACCATGGCCCACATACAATTTATCTAGACTTAAATTCATGTATGCCATCAAAGGCCTATTTGAATTTAAACTCAAAATTATTTTTCCACTAAAATAATTCATCCTTATGTTATCTAAACATCTTAGGAAACCATGCCAATCTTGGTAAGTGACTAGAGAAGGGACCAAAAGACATATTTGCCATTGGCTCCCAAAATGACCAAAATGTCCATGCTAAACCCATAGCAACATAAAGACCATTTTAACCTTAACTCATTCCACTAGAGAGTTATGGTTGAACTCCAAGGACAAATATATATTATAATAAGCTCGTCATAAAATGACGGTTGTCTTCGACCTACTGAGTGTAATGACTTGAATGCCCCTCTATGTAACATCCATAATCGAGTCAGGTTATCATATGTACTATCAACCTTCCCGATTACATCTAAACCTTAGAACTTCATATCCTTAAACATAATCATCATTCGAATATCATTCTCTTGATCCAGGGAGCGACCCACAAGTTCAATATCCATATGGAACATCCATATACTAAGATCTTAGATTTTGATGATTAATCGGATAATTCTAAGGGGACGATTATTCCATCATCAGATGGCATAGATTCTATATTGCATCTGCACGTCCCAACTGATCAAGTCCGAGTACCCAAAACACAGAGCTGTTGACCCATGAAAAGAATCTCACCCATAGTGAATCAAAGCACAAGAACTTGACTTCGTCAGTTCATCCACAAATGCTCAAGATTAAGAGCACCGGTTACTCAGTAGCATGAGGTGACTTGATCTCTTTTCTGTGATAGTACTATTTTAGAGATCACACCTACAATGGTCCTGTTCAATGCATGACACATGCACTAATGAGATAGATCCGGGAAAGCCCTCCCGTGACTTAGGTATGTCACCCTATATAGGAGAGTATCTCATTATAACTTCTACCAAGATGAAGTGCCCAGCTCCATCTTTCAGTTATGAACAAATATGATGTTTCCAGTTGTCCATGAATCAGACCTATCTGTGTGTAGACACTACACACCTAATTTATTTACTAGAAACAATGGGCCTTACGCAACCATACATATATACATGTTTAAGCATAAAAGAGTCTTTCAATTAAATAAACAGTAAATATCCAGTAACAAAAGATGAGAATGCAGCTAGTGGGCTTTAGGGCATACACCAATCCCAACACCCCACTCCCACATGAATTAGCGCTGATTTAGGTAGTTTTATCGTTGATTGAATGGATGTCAATGGACCTCATGTGATTTGAGAAATTTTAGGTTTGTGTTCAAGTCTATATTTGAAATTTTGATTAGGTAATTGACATGTATAAAATAGGAAAACCATTCTATAAGGGCGGTCTTTACATCCTTATTCCAGGGTACTGTTGACACCAAAAATGTCACTTTGCCTTTTCAAGATCCAAAGAGCTACATGAAGTCGCAACCTGCCATAAATAGGCAATGCTGCTTCCAAAAATAAAATCTTGTCAGAATCAAACAAAAACTGCAAGATTCTTCCAGACAGCCAAAAGAGGAGTACGCAAGAAGTTTCAAGCCATTTCAAGATCATTTGGCCTAACTTCGCTTCTCCGACAGCCAAATCAAGCCTCTCGGCGGTAAAGCTCTCCGGGACCATGATTTCCAAGACAGAACCTATGGATCATCTTAAAATGACTCCAATAGGTTCCCTGTCAAATTTCAAGTCAATCGGACGTCGGTTGACCGCACATCAAACCGCGACATCTTCATCGCGATAAAAAGCAAGTCTACAGGTGATAGGACCCCAAACGGCTTCAAAACTCAAACAAAAGCCTATGGTTGGTCTTATTTATTGCTCAGCAGGCTTCACACCAAATTTCAGGTCATTCCGACATCGTTTGACCCAGTTTCAGCTTCTGACGGGAAATCGGCAACTCTGCGCGACAAAGTCTTTGGCTTTCTCAGGAAATTGGAAACTTTGCAAAATAAAATGCAAGGATTCTCATCAGGTTTCCTACAAAGAAATCAGGCCAATAAATGATCAAAATGTCAAAGAAAAGTACAGAAGAAAAAAGAATCAAAAAAGAGCAAAAACGGACGCAAAACGGGACCAAAAAGGGGGAAAACCCCCCCAGGGTCGCAGACCCCTGCGACCCTGGGCCAGGGTCGCAGGCCCCTGCGACCCTGGCCCAAGGTCGCAGGCCCCTGCGACCCTGGGCCAGGGTCGCCGGCGACCATGGACCCCGGGGTCGCCGGGAAAGCCCCGGAAACCCCGGTTTTCGCCGTTTTTTCGCGATTCGAGATGCCCAGCCTCTGGTACTTTCCAAAATTCATGCTTTTGAGACACCAAGTCCTCTGACATCCGTCCAAAACACGGGTAAATCATCAAGAGTATCAAAGACAGTATTGATCGCCACCCGGTCAACCAAAAAAGTGTGCTTTCCACCCGACCGATCGAGAAATCGACAGGACAGATGGCACCGACCCGCTGTTGGCAACAAGCACCTGAAATTACATGGTCATCTAATGTCGATCTACATGAAGATCCATCGATGATCATCGACAGAAGAATTCCAAAAGACGTGGCACGGCCCGCGACTCTTCAGCTACTCGGCGACCACTTAATGCGATTAATTGACTAGCTTTATTACAGTCATTAATCCATTTCTTTGGACGGCCCAATCAGAAGCAAGCATTTGGGAGTTACAAGTCAAGAGATTCATGGCATTTAACCCATGAAACTCCTCCCATCATGGCGATTAAAGGCGATTAAATGCCCTCAATCTCCTCCGGCCAATCAGAAGCCAAGAAAAAGGAGTTACAAAATAAACAATTCAATTTTGTAACTCCTCCCATTATGTGGCTTAATGACATTAAAAGCCCATAAACCCACCTAAAAGGCTACCTAAAAGCCTATAAATAGGAGGGCTCTCCAAGAAGAAGAAAGATCAGAAAAATCAGAAAACATCAGAAAGCATCAGAAAGATCAGAGAAAAACACACAACAAACATCAGACAGCAGTCAGAAATCCAGAGAAAAGAAAAAGAGAGAAAACTCTGCGGAAGTTCTACACCGGCCACCGCAACAAGGTGACAAAAGTCCCTTGGGGGGTACCCCCCCCAAGGTCCTTGCCTTCTCCTCCTGCCTCTAATGGCTTAGATGTGGCTTTTCAGCCCGTCTACTCGGTTTTTTATTGGACATAGGACCTTCCTTTGGTCTTTGTCTTCTAAAAACCCGAGGTTATAGCCAAGCCAAGTGAATCAAATAGCATCCTCTGTTCTCATCTGCATGGATGATGGCGAAGCCCACATATGGCTTGCGACCGTCAATCTAAACGAGTCCTCCACAATCTCCTGAGAAGTTAGATCCTCATTTTCTTGCTTTTCATTGTAGTTTGTATTTTTTTAAAAGAGACAAAAATCACAATTCTTGTCTTTCAATATTGATAAGGATTGTAAATCGGCTATAAACGCCAAAATCGGCTATAAACGCCAAAATCGGCTATAAACGCCAAAAATCGGCTATAAACGCCAAAATCGGCTATAAATGCCAAAAAATCGCCTTTCACGGCAAACTAAGAAAAATGTCTCTTTTCTTAAATATATGTGCAATGAAAAACTTGAAAGAAGTTGATTTCCTTTTTACTTGCGAAGGTTGATCCCCGGATCACCACTTGCAATTCCAAGTAAAATAGAAAATCTGGCACACCCGCAAAAAAAGAAATGTTGATGCACGCCCTTGCCCCCCGGTTACGAAAGGGTCGGAACCAAACGGACTCCCACGTCCGCCGACCTCGGTAGGAACCCGAGCAGGAGCGCGGTCCATCAAGCTGGCATCACCCGGTGGGACTCGTTTGTTTGAGAACACGATGCTAGAAATGAAATATTTGCATATCATATATTTTGCTCTATGCTTATATTTCTTTTCTTGATTCCTTGGCTACTTTATAATTGGTGGCCTATGTTGAATTCTGCAAAAAAAAAATGAGATGAGATTTTTTGTTTGGAAATTTCTAATTCTTTGAATTTATTTCCATTCTTTCTCTTTTCAAAAAAAAAAAAACTTTTAAAAAAAAAAAAAACAAAAAATTTGGATTTCTCAATTTGGATTCAAAATTGAGAAACCTTGATCCGTTCCTATCGTTCATCGCGCTTGCAGAAATGTTGAGCCTGTTCGACTAAGGTTTTGGGCCATGGTTTCTCTTCGATGAGTTCATCAAAAAATCAAAAAAAAAAAATATATATATATATATATATAAAAAAAAAAATATTTATTTTCTCAATTTGAATTCAAAATTGAGAAACCTTGATCTGTTCCTATCGTTCATCGCGCTTGCAGAAATGTTGAGCCTGTTCGACTAAGGTTTTGGGCCATGGTTTCTCTTCGATGAGTTCATCAAAAAATCAAAAAAAAAATATATATATATATATAAAAAAAAAAATAAAAAAAAATTTGGATTTCTCAATTTGGATTCAAAATTGAGAAACCTTGATCTGTTCCTATCGTTCATCGCGCTTGCAGAAATGTTGAGCCTGTTCGACTAAGGTTTTGGGCCATGGTTTCTCTTCGATGAGTTCATCAAAAATAAAAAAAAAATATATATATATATATATAAAAAAAAAAAAAAAAAAAAATTTTTGGATTTCTCAATTTGGATTCAAAATTGAGAAACCTTGATCTGTTCCTATCGTTCATCGCGCTTGCAGAAATGTTGAGCCTGTTCGACTAAGGTTTTGGGCCATGGTTTCTCTTCGATGAATTCATAAAAATAAAAATAAAAAAAATATATAAAAAAAAAAAAAAAGACATAGACCACTAAGGTTAAACCAACTGTGTTCTTTGATCATGGTTGATTCAAAGAAAAGCCTTGTCCAGAGTGTGGAGACAGCTTGACTGTTCTAGGCAAGGGTCCTCCAAACGGGTTCATTAAGTAATCCTACCCTTACCTGGGGGCAATTCTATCAATCAAGATTTCATAAGACCGGGTTAGGAGGCCTATGTGTACTCTCTCGTCTTTTAAATAAAAAAAAATAAATAAAAAAAAATATAAAAATTTTAAAATAAAAAATAAAAAATAAAAAATTTTTCAAAAAAAAAAAATCTTAAAAAAAAAATTAATTAATAAATAAAAAAAAATAAAAAAAAAAGATTTTTTTTAAAAAAAAAAAAAAAAAAAATCTTCAAAAAAAAAAAAAAAAAAAAAAAAACTTCCGTCATTTTGGGTTTAGATTGGAGAAATCTTGGTCTTCTTCTTTCTGAGCACTGGCGCTCGCGGAAATCGCTGAGCCCGTGTTCAGATTGGAGTGCCTTTTGCTCTCTTTGATGAACCCGATATTGGCCTTTCAAAAGAAAACTCGTCATTTTTAGATTCAGATCCGAGAAATCATGGTTCATTTCTTTCTGAGCACTGGCGCTCGCGGAAATCGCTGAGCCCGTGTTCAGATTGGAATACCATCTGCTCTCTTTGATGAATCCAATCTTGACCTTTCAAAACAGAGAATCTCATCTCATAGATGCGATCTCAAAACATTTGTGTCTAGCGGTACTAGTACGCCCTTTCAGGGTCTACTGTATTGCGACCGGCACATCTGTAACTCCAACTTTACATTCTTCTTACCTCGAGCAAGCTCTGCTTCTCGATAAGTCGAATTTAAGTTCACAATTGCTTCTAGCAGTCACTGGGATGCCCATTCCGGGCTTACCACACCTGCGATCAGAACAATTGTACCCTCTATGGCATTTTGCCTTCCTCATATTGCTTGGGTCATCTACCTCGAGCAATTTGAAAAGACGAAACCATAGAACTTCCCATTTATGATCATTATATTCTTGTGATTACTAATGGATGTGGTCTTGTTTCAGAAATTTTCGAAAAAACTAACAATGGCAGCTTCACTAACCATTACTTTCGACGAAAGCAAGCACCAACTCATGCTTCAACAGAAGCAAACCACGCGCACCTACAAGCGCCCCATCAGCTGCCGAAGTGTCAACTCCCTCGGCAACTCTGTGAACTCCGGGTCGACCTCGACTCCCCGGACTATCGTCTTCGGGACGCTGGGACCATTCCCACTTCCTGAGGAACAAGCTGCTCCCTCCAAGAAGCAGAAACTCGCCTCTCAACGTGTCACTACCGTGACACCAAAGGCGAGCATAAGAAGGCCTGAAGCCCGTGGCAGCCCCACGAAGCCTCAACCTGCAAACAACCAGGTCTACCCCAAGACTTGGTCCCCAAGACCTTCACCAAAACAAAGAAGGTCCCAGACATCCACTAAGCCAGCATTCCTGGCCCCACTCAAGGAGAACCAGTTCTATCCTCTTGCTTACATGAAAGAGGAGAGACCCATCTCCAACCCGACTTCAAAGTCATCCCAGCATGAGCCGGCTTGTTCCTACAAGCCCAAAATCAAGTCATGCATCACAAGGCCTCCACAAGCATCTGCTAAGGCCTACAAATCTGCAGTTCGACCCTTCATATCTACAGGGGCCGAACTTCACAAATTCAAAGCTTCGCTGCAACTGGCGAAGGATAGGGTTCGCATCCTGTCCTTGCCCAGCTACAAAGAAGACAGACTCGGCTGCTGCGCCCGAGGGAGCACATCCTTCATCGTCAGAGCCCAGTCAGAGCTGACCGAAGCTCAAATTGCTCGTCGTATACGCCGCCGCGCGTCGTATAGACAAAAGAGACTACAGAAGCAAAGGACTCAGCCTCCCACACTTCAAGTCTCTCCTAAATGGGTCGAAAAAGAAAGACCCAACCAAGTTGCTGCCGTCCATATGGTTGGAAAAAACCAGAAGGCGCCAAAAATCAGCAACAAAAATCCATGTCCGACGTCCAATGACCCGCAGCGTCTCAAGGACAAGAAGACATTCAGAAGAATCCCCTGCTCCTTCAAGCAAAGGACAGCAGAGTGATCCTTCCTCAAGCTCCTCTTCGAAAAGAATGAGCCCCAGCTCAGTCACCAGGACAGTTTCTTCGTTCGAATCACGAAGGATGAATGTCCTGGCTACAAATTCTGAGCCACCACCCCACAATCCACCTCCAGAAGATGCGATCACCCGCATCCAGCAGTTGGAACAGGGCCAGCAGAGGATTGAAACTCTGATGGAAAACCTTCTCCTCGCCTTCCAAAATCAGGCGAACAATGAACCTCCTCCGAATCATCAAGATGACGAGGTAAATAGAGAAGAAAATGAGTCACGCGTCCTTACTAAAAAGGACGTAGACAGTATCCTCGCCAAAGCAAAAGAAGAGGATATACTCAAAGAGCATGGGATCAAGCCACCATATCCTTTATGGATGGACTCGGTCCCGTTCCCCACCAAATTCAAGCATCCTACTCTCCAAACATATACGGGGAAAGGATCAGCCAGACAGCACGTCATCCACTTCAAGATCCTGACGGGAGCTATTGCAGATCAAGATGCACTCAAGATCCGCCTCTTTGCAAGTACCCTAAAAGGTACGGCCTTCGATTGGTACTCCACTCTGCCGGAGGACTCAATCCAAAATTGGGCCATGCTAGAGACACGCTTCCTAACTCACTTCAAAGGTGAGGATCATCCCGCTACTATGGCTCAGCTGTGCAGCCTAAAACAGGGGGAGAATGAATCAACATATGACTTCATTCACAAGTGGAAAGCAATGGCATACAAATGCTCTGATGTATTGCCACAAGCGTCGCTAGTCGACATCTGCCGAAACAACATGAGAGCCAGAATCCGCTCCATGATCATCGGCAACAAATCAAAAAACCTGGGAGAACTCCTAGAAGCTTCCATGGAAGCTGAAACGGTGATTAAAGACCTCAACAGTCAGAAATCATCAAAGAAAGAGCCAACCGCCATTGCAACCTCTAAACCAAAGAAGAAAGAGGTCCTCAATGTGCAGACCAAGCCAGCTCCTCAGCCACCAAAGAAAGCTGAAAACAAAGCTGCTGGTAAGAGACCTGAACTCTCAGACGCCTTCAAAGAACGAGTAGAGAAGAAATACCCGTTTGATGAAGATGTTGATGAAATCTTTGGGGCTCTTGTGGCAAACGGCAAGCTCACCTTGCCTGAACCAAAAAGACCGGGTGATGTTGGCAAAACCAACGATCCTCGGTACTGTCCATACCACCAGATGATCTCGCATCCTCTCAATCAATGCTTCGTTGTGAGAGAGAAAATAAATGAGATGTGGAAAAACGGAGTCATCACCTTTGACAAAAACTATGGGTCTGCCTCCGTCAACATGGTGACATGTGGACAAACATCAAGATCACCGAAGAAGAAGATCACTACTTCCTTCAAGGTGATAAACTCAATCGAAGCGTCTGAGGAACTGGTTCCTTACCCGACACCAGACGGACAACCGATATGGGTACATCCCGATCTCCTGGAAGATGAAAATTGGGAGGTCGTGAAAATAAAGCCTACAGCTCAACAGCGAAGGCAGGCTAGGAAACATCTCCTCAAGCTCAAACGGCAAGAGAAGACCCAGCCAAAACTAGAGATCAAAGAAAAGAAGCTGCTCTATATTACCTCAGCCGCATGCTAGTAGGTGCAGAGCATCGCTACTCTCCAGTCGAAAAAGAATGTCTTGCAGTGATGTTCGCCGTACAAAAGCTGCGTCACTACTTGCTTTCCAACACAGTCTACCTGGTCTCGAGGGTCAACCTCTTGAAGGTCCTTGTCACAAAGGCAGGTTCTCTCAATGCTCGACTGGCAAAATGGTCCATCCTTCTGTCACAATTTGATATTAGGTATGTACCACAAAAAGCAATCAAAGGGCAAGCTCTAGCGGACTTCCTCGCAGAGCATCCATTGCCTAAAGATTCTCCACTCAGAGATGATCTCCCAGACGAACCAGTCTACAATGTGGAGACTTTCTCACAAAGTGCCTCCTGGGACATGTACTTTGACGGTGCAACCAGGACAAATGAAAAAAGACAGCTGATCTCGGGAGTTGGCATCCTCTTTGTTAGCCCCGACAAATACATGATTCCACACGCTTTCTCGCTACTGGAACCATGCACAAACAATGCAGCTGAATATCAAGCTCTGATCTTAGGATTGGAACTCGCCATCGAATCCGGTATCACCATGCTGGAAGTCTTTGGAGACTCTCAACTGATCGTCAACCAGATGAATCAGAAATTTGAAGTCAGGAAGCCAGATTTGTTGCCCTACTACAACAAGGCACAATCACTTCTGCAAAAGTTTGACATCTGTCACATCACCCACATTCGTAGAGGTGAAAATATACGTGCAGATGCCCTAGCCGGACTTGCCGCATCCATGGCAATCCAGGAAGGGGAAAACATGCAAGTCACAGTGTGCGAAAGAAGAATCCTTCCTCCTCTTAACACACACCAAGCAGTTGCTGAATGCCACCAAGTGGTCGGAAGTCGGATTTCAATCCTTCAAACTTCAATTGGCGACTGGAGGGATCCGTTCATTGATTACATTATGTTCGGAATCCTACCTGAAGATCCAAAAGAACGGGTAAGCATCCAAAGGCGAACCCCAAGCTTCCATTTGGATATTCCTTCAAAAATCCTTTACAGGAAATCCTTCAACGGAGTACTTCTACGCTGCTTATCACAACAAGAGGCTGAAGAAACACTCAAAGAAGTTCATGCTGGTCTTTGTGGAGCTCATCAGGCTGGACCTAAGCTTTATGATCAGATAAAAAGGTTAGGATATTACTGGCCTACCATGGTAGCTGACGCAATGCAATTTGCTAAGCGCTGCCAACAATGCCAAGTTCATGGAGATTACATTCACATGCCTCCAGAATGGCTGCATCCTACAGCGATCTCATGGCCTTTCGAAGCCTGGGGTATGGACATCATAGGTCCTATTTCTCCCCCTTCAAGCAAAGGTCATCGCTTCATCTTCGCCGCTACGGATTATTTCTCCAAGTGGTCAGAAGCATTTGCGTTTAACGAAATGAAGACCTCATCAGTCCTTCAGTTCCTGCGCACCAACATCATTTGTCGTTTCGGCATACCCAAAAGATTCGTCCATGATAACGGACCACAGTTCCGGGATCATCGATTCTACAGGTTCTGCGACAAATACAAAATCCAAAGCTGTCCTTCGACTCCATACAATCCGGCAGCAAACGGTTTAGCAGAAGCTTTCAACAAGACACTCTGCAAAATCCTCAAAAAAATGGTCTCTAATCACAAAAGAGACTGGAGCGACAAAATGTCTGAAGCTTTATGGGCCTATCGAACCACCGTTCGAGGACCAACACATAGCACACCATTCTCCTTGGTCTATGGATGCGAAGCTGTCGTGCCCTTGGAAGTACAAATTCCTTCCTTGAGGGTATCCTTGCAAAATGACATGACTCAAGAAAGCAATGTCAAATTGCGGCTCCATGAGCTGGACAATCTCGATGAGAGACGGCTCGAAGCTCAACAAAGCATTGAACTTTACCAAGCACGTATGGCAGGATCTTTCGATAAAAAGGTCAGACAACGCGCCTACAAAAAGAATGACTTGGTTCTTGCGGTAAAAAGACCAATGGTCTTCGCTCACAAGTCCAAAGGCAAATTCGAGCCAAAATGGGAGGGACCCTACGTCATCGACAAAGTTTTCTCCAATGGCGCATACGCACTCCTAAACATGGAAGGTGACAGATGTATGCTGCCCATCAATGGCAAGTTCTTAAAGCGGTACTACCCTTGAAGACTTACCCAACTGGGTAAGAGCAATGCCTGTACGGCCAAAACCAGTTTCCAGGTACACGCTCGCTAAACCCACCCTTTTTCAGAATTTTCATGTCAAAAATTGAAATTTCTAGAAATCTAAAACAATGTTTACTTTCATCGTTTCATTGTTCAAAAAAAATATATCCAAGTTTAGGAACCTTTCCCTAACTTGACCAAAATTTCCAACCCTTGAACCCAAAATTCATGGTTTGAAACAAAATCCGGATTCAGGGATTTCCATCCTAGTCCACCCTGCCTTTTACCGCCAAAATGGTTTTAGGTCAAAACTTATGACCCTCGTGTCTTTAAACAAAAAAAAATGGTTTTTCAAAAACCCGCGAGGAAGCGACACTTAGTCGATACTCACACAAATCGGAAGCAAGCGAACCACATTCGACACTTCCAAAATCGCAGGGAATCGACATTTCGTCGATACTTGCAAAATCCAAAACTGTGGAGACGCAACATTTCAGTTGATATCCATGACCCAAAGGTTCGAGAAAACCACAAATTTCAAAAATCGTGGGGAAACGACATCAAGTCAGTACCCGCAAAACCAAATTTTTTGAAAAGCAAGGATGCGACATTCCATCGATACTTGCACCCAAATCCGCGAGGATGCGACATTCCATCGATACTCGCAATCGAATGAGCAAGGATGCGACATTCCATCGATACTTGCAAGAACATTCAGCAGGGAGGCGACTTTTAGTCGATACTTGCATTTTTTGAAAACCAAACCGGCTATAAATGCCATCAAAACAGGCTATAAATGCCACAAACCGGCTATCAATGCCACCAAAACAAAACCGGCTATCAATGCCACAAACAAAAAAAAAAAACTTGGATTTCAAAAACGGCTATCAATGCCACCAAAACAAAACAGGCTATCAATGCCACCAAAAACCGGCTATAGATGCCACAAAACAAATTCGGCTATCAATGCCACCAAAATTGGCTATAAATGCCACAAAAAAAAAAAAACTCGGCTATCAATGCCACAAGAAAAGCTGGCTCTCATGCCAAAATTGGCTTCCATGCCACAAACAAAAAACCTGGCTTTCATGCCAAAACAATCATTTGACAAAAGATTTTCACAAAATGACAACCTTTTGATCAAATCCCATTTAGCAATTACTTTTATCACAAAAAGATTCAAGTGAGCGTAGGGATAACAAAAAAAAAAGCATCCCATTTAGCAATTACTTTTATCACAAAAAAGATTCAAGTGAGCGTAGGGATAACAAAAAAAAAAAAAAGGCATCCCATTTAGTAATACTTTTATTACAAAAAGATTCAAGTGAGCGTAGGGATAACAAAAAAAAAAAAAAAAAAAAAAGTGTTCACAAGCACTACAAAAAAAGAGTACCAAAAAAATACATGTGGTACCAAAAAAAAAAGAGAGTGTTCACAAGCACTGCAAAAGAATAAGTACCAAAAAAAAAATATACAAGTGGTACCAAAAAAAAAAAAAGAAAGAAGGATGGTTTCTGTATACAGGAGCTCAATCAAAAATGGTCTCCAGCCAAGAGTTCAGCTCCCCAAGCAGACTTTTAGCCTCAGCTGTCAAGGATTCCAAGGCACGCTTCTTCAGGAACTTGCCATGAGATGCTGGAGTGGGCTGTACCCCTTCTCTCACACCAGGAAGCTTACCTCGAGCAGCTTGCCATTGTTTATCCTCATCAAACTTCCTTTTGAGAACCTGTTCGGCATCTGCAACATGGTGAATCAGGACAGTCTCCCTTTCACGAGCCTCTGTAATTTCAGCCCATTTGGCAGCGACTTGTGCCTGCAGAAGCTCAAGACGTTTCCTGGCCTCATCGACCTCCCTATCAAGGATGTTAAGGTCATGTGTCAGCCCGATGATGGTTAGCTCTTCTCTATTCCTCTTTCGGACTGCCACCTTCTTGCTTTCTGTAGCCTCATCTAGGTCAGACTTAGCCTTATCAGCAGGGTCCAGGAACATCTCCTTGAAGAACTGGTCATCAGCCAAACTTACGGTCTCAAACCACTTGTCACCCAGTGCAATGATCCTATCAACGATCGCCCTGGCACCTGTGACATCCAGACCAGCCTCTTCAGCATCACTGAGAATCTCCTGCACATGCTGGATCATGCCAAATCCGACTTCCAAGTGCCCAGAAAGGAGAGTCTCAATCCAAGAGCGCACAACTCGCATCACCACCTTCTTCGCAAAAAGAAGAGATGGCCCAGCTGAGGATTCGCCCAACTCCGTTGGTCGGCTACTCATGTCATCATCTGTTGAAAGAGTAACAAAAGAACTCTTTCCAGCTGAAGCTGCTCCTGCTCGGGAAGGAATCTCAGCGCGAGGAATCTCCTCAATATTGTCAGAGCTGGTCCCAGGAATCTCTACCTCTGGGTCAACCTCTGGCATCTCTTGCTCTGGAAGCAACGGATCCTCCTCTGCCACTTCAAAACCTGCAAAGGAAACACAAAAAGGTATGAATATGACCCTGTTTGAAAATCATTATCAGAGTTATAACTACAAAATACCTTCTTCGACGACTGGCGGAACACTCTCTTCCTCCATGAACTCATCGGAAGCATCATCAACATTTGCGTCCATCGATGGTTCAAAGTCATCAGAACCCTGCGGCAAGTCAGCTGGCAACAAAAAAATGTGATTAGCAAGCCAAGTCACAAACAAAAAAAAAAAAAAAAGAAGAGCAAAAGAAGTCGTACCAATTGGAGATTCTGGATTTACTCCAGAGTCCCTCGGTTCTTCTTCAGGTGCCTCAATAGGATCCATCACCACCTCATCGGTTGGGACCTCAGGCATCACCAAGTCTTCCTCTGCTAAAAAAAAAAAGAGAAGAAAAGCAGAAACAAGAAGCAAATCATAACATGGAAAAATCCCATGAAAAGAAATGGAAAGAGAAAAAGGAAGAATCATACCTTCACCGACGGTCTCTTCTTCTCGACTTCTTTTCTCTGGAGGCTCGTCAGCATCCACTGGCACATCCTCATTGATAGTAAGAGGAACTTCCAAGTTAGGAGAATCCTCATGCTGCCCCTGGCTGCGATGATGACTCCTCCTCCTCTTACTTCTGCGGGCTCGCTTCTTAGAAGAACCTACCCCGCTGTCAGAGTCAGGTTTCCCACTTGACTCATCACTGGATGGTCTGCTCTTGCCAGTAGACTCCACGGAAGCTTGCCTCTGCGCCGCTTGCATCCAAGCGCCAAGTTCGGCTTCCTCCTGTTCTAGCTGCTCCAAAGCCTCGTCAGGTATTTCTCGAACAGCTTCAGAACCGATGACGCCCTGGTCACCGAGAAAGCCTATCTTGTGCTTCTCTCCAGAAAGGAAGGCCCAAACTTCCTCTCGCCGGATGCCATCCGACTTTCCAAGGCCCTTTCCAGATACCAGCTTCACATCAAGCTCCTTCCTGGAAAGTCCCCGATATGCCGAGAAGCTCTCCGCGAACCACTTCGCAAAGCCGGCAGTCCGGGAAGTCAGCAACACAGGATAAGAAATCATGGCTGTAGTGTCTTCAGCACTATAGAAAGCCCATGCATTTCTCCCGTCCTGTAAACCTCCAAAGCGCTTCACCATGCTTGAAGGCGCTCCAACAACGCCTTGAGAAAAGCCAAGCTGAAAAGCAAAGCGAGAAGGTACATACGGCTGGATGTCGACGAAAAGATGTCTGCGGTACACCATCGTGCCGACACGTATGCTGAAAAGCCACTCTCTCTCTGCATTTGTCAAGGAATAATGCCTTCCCGACCCCGCCCTGGTAGAGTCTCGGGAGGCACCAAAATCAAAAGCCTTCTTCCGCAACTCCGGAGAAAGCTTTACTGAAGATTGCCCCATCTCGACGTCCCTGAACCGTCGGATCCTCATGCGGGCAAACAAAAGTGATTCGGACACGGCTTTGCCCTTAGCCAGTCGAATCATCAGAGGATCATCATCCTGTGCAGCACCCAGCCGATGGAAGCCAGGACAGTGGTATACATACCACGAATAAAAGATATGGGCTGAAAATACCCTATTCATGGGAAGCCCAAGCCGAACTAGAAAAGCAGCAGCCTGCAGTTCGGTACACAGGTAGGAGTAAAGAGCAGGCACCAAAGCAAGCTGCTCTCCAAACGCCATCTGACAAGCCGGAAAAATACAATGCGGCCTGATGTGCGTTCCATCTCCTCCAGCAAAAATAGCCTCACCTAAGCCAATAAGTGAGGTAAACAGCGAGATCTCTCCGCAGCGCAATGTCAGGACATATGGCGTTTGTGCTTGCACAGAAATCTCTCAACTCTTCTTGCATGGCCGAGATCTTCTTTGAACTTGGATCCTGAGCTCCAGCTTCCTGGGTCATGCTATCAGAAGGCTCCCTACTATCAAAGAAGTTGGGGAATGAAGAGCAAAAACTCTTCCAACTGCTGGATCTAACTTTCGAACCCCCCTTCTCCTTCAAAAAATCATAGAAGGCGACGAGCTGAAAGTATAGAAGCCTGAACTCCTCAGACTGCCCCTCGAGGACGCTGTCAATCGGCATAAACTCCTCATAGAGCTTGCCGAGGATGGGCAATCCGGTAATGGCGCTCAACTCCTTCAAAGAAAAACCAATCTCACCATTCGTCACAACGAAGGTATTGGTTTGAGGGAGGAACGACTCCAGCATAGCCATGAAGGCCTCGTCGGAAAAGATCACGGTCTCCCCAAAAGCGCGGACCGCATCAAAAATCCCGGCTTCCTTCAAAACGGTGCCACCAATCAGCAGGACACGATCAGTCCACGACTTCCACTCTGAGTCAGCATTGAAACGACCTCGAAGTCGAAAAGGCTTGATCCAATTGCTGCCGTCACCGCTGAAAATATCAAGGCCCATCGGTCTCAAATCGACCGACGGATAATCAGAGCCCTGGTAGCCGCTGGATGGCATCAACAGGTCCATGTCAACAGGCGACCTCTCCGTATATCCAGGAGAACCGCCAACAAAAACCCCGGTCTTGATTACATTTGTCCTTCTCACCCAGCTTGGAGGATCTTCCCTCTTGGGGCACGTGGGGGCAAGGCTCAGAATCGAGACGGTGCGATCAAACATCGACCGGGGTAGTAACAGTCTTCTTCTCACCATCTGCTGTGAAGGAAAACTGAAAAGATCTCCTCTGGTATGTAATGTCGTCAGGGACCGCATCACCAAAGAAGAAGGTAGGCTTAGGCAAAATGCTCTGATCTTCCATCAGCCATGGACGACTGCTTACCATGATCTTATAAAATTCCTCTCCCTTGAGAGTGATCAGTCGCTGCCTCATCTCATCTCTGTTGAGGGAGTCGCACTCTTCCAGGTTTCTTTCAACATACTGGACCTTCTCGAAAGCCTGCTGAACGGCCGGATTAGAGGATCTAGAAGACCGACGAGGTACGCTTGTAGCAGGCTCTTTACCCTTGTTCGCTCTGGAGGAACCACCTAAAAAGGATGGAAAAGAAAAAGATCAAACATCAAAATGACAGAATCTCGCTAAAAAAAATCTGGCGAAATTTTGACATGATGACGGGGCAATTCCGAAGAAAAGGAACTATCCCGAAAGAAATAGAAAGCTTGAAGATGGGCTCAACATCGCTGCGAGCTCCGAAACTCCAAACTTTCGAAACCTAAAAGTCTCCGCAAAATCAGGAAGGGCTCAACATCACTGCGAGCTCCAAGTTCCCAAATTTGCAAACACTTTCAGGTATGCAATCACATCATGC
The DNA here is from genome assembly GCA_012931725.1 of Litsea cubeba. Classification (NCBI taxonomy): domain Eukaryota; kingdom Viridiplantae; phylum Streptophyta; class Magnoliopsida; order Laurales; family Lauraceae; genus Litsea; species Litsea cubeba. The sequence continues at coordinate 28,804,737 of CM022952.1, read as the reverse complement.
TACAAATTTAATTTACAAATTAAAGGCATGCATGAACATTTAGATTTGCGAAAAAAAAATGCATTATCATGATGAGAAAAAAAAAAAGAAACTCTCTCAAAAAAAAAGGGAGGGAAAGAAAAAAAAAAAAAAAAAAAAAAAGAGGACTGGCCCACAGGCCGTGGCCCACAGGCCACGTGGCCGTACGGCCAGATCCGTACGGATCTGTCCGTACGGCCCACATAAAAAAAAAAAAACAAACATGAAAAAAAAAAAGAAAGAAAAGAAAGCAAAAAAAAAAAAACGTGTAAAAAAAAAAAAAAGAAGAGAGGCAAACACGTGAACAAAAAAAAAAAAAAGGAAGAAAATAAAGAAAAAAAAAAAAGAGAAGAACTTGTTTTTTTTCCTACAATGGAATTTTCTTGAAAAAGAAGAACTTACTTGAAGCCATTGATGGAGAAGAAGAAGAAACTCTTGAAGATCTTGAAGAAGAAAAGCTCTTGGTCTTGAAGCCCTCTTGAGATTATTGCAAAAGAAGTAGTAAGAGCAAGAGATCCAACCTTCTCCTTGCTTTTATAGCGGAGAGCAAACCAAGAAGGAAAGAAGAAAGAGAAAGAGGTAAGTGTTACTAATTAGTACCTTACCAAAAGAAAGAGATTAGCAAGATTCTTTCCCAAAAGAAAGATATCTTGAGAGATTCTCTCCTAAAATCAATCTATGACGGATTCTTCCCAAAAGAAAGATATCTTGAGATCTCCTATCCCAAAATAAAGGGAATTGAGAGATTTCTCCAAAAATCAATCTGACGGATTCTTTCCCAAAAGAAGATATCTTGAGATATCCATCCCAAAATAAGGATATTGAGAGATTTTCTCCTAAAAATCAATCTATGACGGATTCTTTCCCAAAAGAAAGATATCTTGAGATATCCTATCCCAAAATAAAGGGATATTGAGAGATTTCTCCTAAAAATCAATCTATGACGGATTCTTTCCCAAAAGAAAGATATCTGAGATATCCTATCCCAAAATAACGGGATATTGAGAGATTTTCTCCCAAAAATCAATCTATGACGGATTCTTTCCCAAAAGAAAGATATCTTGAGATATCCTATCCCAAAATAAAGGGATCTTGAGAGATTTTCTCCTAAAATCAATCTATGACGGATTCTTTCCCAAAAGAAAGATATCTTGAGATATCCTATCCCAAAATAAAGGGATCTTGAGAGATTTTCTCCTAAAATCAATCTATGACGGATTCTTTCCCAAAGAAAGATATCTTGAGATATTCTATCCCAAAAAATAAAGGGATCATGAGAGATTCTCTCCAAGTAAAGATATCCTTAGATATTCTCTATCCAAATGAGATATTTTTGGATATTCTTTACAAAAATGACACCATATGAGATCTAAGCCATTTCAAAAGCTTAAGGTCCCATGGGTTAGCCCATATGAGCCAGGTTTGACCACCTAGGCACAAAAAAAAAAAAAAAAAAAAAAAAAAAAAGAAAAATTTTGGGCTTTTAGTCAAAGAGAAATCCCTCTTACCAAGAGCATACAAAAATGGTTCCATGCCTCTTTTGAGTTGATTGGACCATACAAAAGAAAATTCCAAGCCCCATGAGCTTCCAAAAATCAAACCATCAAACCTCATCTACCAAATTGAGCCAAAATCTTGAAATTGACATTTCACAAAAATCAAACCAAAACCTGGTCCCCTAACCTGCCACATACAGCCTGTTAGGTCACAAGACCAAAACCAAAAACCAAAACCTGATCCCCTAACTTGCCACATATAGCCTGTTAGGTCACAAGATCAAAACCAAAATTGATCCCCCAACATTCCACATACAGCTTGTTGGGTCACACGATCAAAACCAAACCCGACCCCCTAACCTGCCATATATAGCCTGTTAGGGCACAAGGTCAAAACCCAAACCCACATCCCTGATGTCATCTTCAAAACTTTGCCTCGAGATGGTACGTGATCCCTTTCACTACCATAAAATTCCCCTGGAAGCTCAAAAGGCTACAAATACCAAAAAGAAAGATTGCTCAAAGACTCTTGGTCAAGTCACAGGCTCTCCTTCAAAAAATCTCTTCGAGGCACATCGACTACAAAAGTTAAGCAACTCGCCGCTGTACCTCGAGGGGGCATTTGTTGACACCAAAAATGTCACTTTGCCTTTTCAAGATCCAAAGAGCTACATGAAGTCGCAACCTGCCATAAATAGGCAATGCTGCTTCCAAAAATAAAATCTTGTCAGAATCAAACAAAAACTGCAAGATTCTTCCAGACAGCCAAAAGAGGAGTACGCAAGAAGTTTCAAGCCATTTCAAGATCATTTGGCCTAACTTCGCTTCTCCGACAGCCAAATCAAGCCTCTCGGCGGTAAAGCTCTCCGGGACCATGATTTCCAAGACAGAACCTATGGATCATCTTAAAATGACTCCAATAGGTTCCCTGTCAAATTTCAAGTCAATCGGACGTCGGTTGACCGCACATCAAACCGCGACATCTTCATCGCGATAAAAAGCAAGTCTACAGGTGATAGGACCCCAAACGGCTTCAAAACTCAAACAAAAGCCTATGGTTGGTCTTATTTATTGCTCAGCAGGCTTCACACCAAATTTCAGGTCATTCCGACATCGTTTGACCCAGTTTCAGCTTCTGACGGGAAATCGGCAACTCTGCGCGACAAAGTCTTCGGCTTTCTCAGGAAATTGGAAACTTTGCAAAATAAAATGCAAGGATTCTCATCAGGTTTCCTACAAAGAAATCAGGCCAATAAATGATCAAAATGTCAAAGAAAAGTACAGAAGAAAAAAGAATCAAAAAAGAGCAAAAACGGACGCAAAACGGGACCAAAAAGGGGGAAAAACCCCCCAGGGTCGCAGGGGCGCAGGCCCCTGCGACCCTGGGCCAGGGTCGCCGGCGACCATGGACCCCGGGGTCGCCGGGAAAGCCCCGGAAACCCCGGTTTTCGCCGTTTTTTCACGATTCGAGATGCCCAGCCTCTGGTACTTTCCAAAATTCATGCTTTTGAGACACCAAGTCCTCTGACATCCGTCCAAAACACGGGTAAATCATCAAGAGTATCAAAGACAGTATTGATCGCCACCCGGTCAACCAAAAAAGTGTGCTTTCCACCCGACCGATCGAGAAATCGACAGGACAGATGGCACCGACCCGCTGTTGGCAACAAGCACCTGAAATTACATGGTCATCTAATGTCGATCTACATGAAGATCCATCGATGATCATCGACAGAAGAATTCCAAAAGACGTGGCACGGCCCGCGACTCTTCAGCTACTCGGCGACCACTTAATGCGATTAATTGACTAGCTTTATTACAGTCATTAATCCATTTCTTTGGACGGCCCAATCAGAAGCAAGCATTTGGAGTTACAAGTCAAGAGATTCATGGCATTTAACCCATGAAACTCCTCCCATCATGGCGATTAAAGGCGATTAAATGCCCTCAATCTCCTCCGGCCAATCAGAAGCCAAGAAAAAGGAGTTACAAAATAAACAATTCAATTTTGTAACTCCTCCCATTATGTGGCTTAATGACATTAAAAGCCCATAAACCCACCTAAAAGGCTACCTAAAAGCCTATAAATAGGAGGGCTCTCCAAGAAGAAGAAAGATCAGAAAAATCAGAAAACATCAGAAAGCATCAGAAAGATCAGAGAAAAACACACAACAAACATCAGACAGCAGTCAGAAATCCAGAGAAAAGAAAAAGAGAGAAAACTCTGCGGAAGTTCTACACCGGCCACCGCAACAAGGTGACAAAAGTCCCTTGGGGGGTACCCCCCCAAGGTCCTTGCCTTCTCCTCCTGCCTCCAATGGCTTAGATGTGGCTTTTCAGCCCGTCTACTCGGTTTTTTATTGGACATAGGACCTTCCTTTGGTCTTTGTCTTCTAAAAACCCGAGGTTATAGCCAAGCCAAGTGAATCAAATAGCATCCTCTGTTCTCATCTGCATGGATGATGGCGAAGCCCACATATGGCTTGCGACCGTCAATCTAAACGAGTCCTCCACAATCTCCTGAGAAGTTAGATCCTCATTTTCTTGCTTTTCATTGTAGTTTGTATTTTTTTAAAAGAGACAAAAATCACAATTCTTGTCTTTCAATATTGATAAGGATTGTAAATCGGCTATAAACGCCAAAATCGGCTATAAACGCCAAAATCGGCTATAAACGCCAAAAATCGGCTATAAATGCCAAAAAATCGCCTTTCACGGCAAACTAAGAAAAATGTCTCTTTTCTTAAATATATGTGCAATGAAAACTTGAAAGAAGTTGATTTCCTTTTTACTTGCGAAGGTTGATCCCCGGATCACCACTTGCAATTCCAAGTAAAATAGAAAATCTGGCACACCCGCAAAAAAAGAAATGTTGATGCACGCCCTTGCCCCCCGGTTACGAAAGGGTCGGAACCAAACGGACTCCCACGTCCGCCGACCTCGGTAGGAACCCGAGCAGGAGCGCGGTCCATCAGGTACATACCAGATGTTGGGATCCACTTGGGAGCCTACATATCATGGGACAGGGAGATACAAAGATTCAAGTGGGACCATTCTAGATATCAAATTTCAAGTCAATCTATGCCTTTAACCCCTTCATCCATAGTCTATAAATTTAATGGCTTTATATATAAAAAGTAAAAATTGAACATCAATTCAACCGTTCAGTCAATTGATATTCCTACAAATCCATGCAAATTGGTGACTATCCATGGGCTGTAGCACACTGCCATGCAAGGGACGCTGGATGGTAGTTCTGCCCTACACCCTGCATGGTAGTTCTGCCCTACCATGAAGCACTATCCTTTCATGATCGTTTCCCATACATAATATTACTATATTTCTTGTATATACATGTACCAATGAATCTGTGTTACCTGAAGACTAAGGAATTTAATGCTCTTAAATTAAGGATCATGATGACTTAATTAGATTGAGACTGGATTCACATTCATTGGGAATTTTTAAACAAAGGCTAAGAAGTTTCTTGGAGCTAAAAATTAATAGCCTCCCATGAGAAAATTGATGAATGTGCATTCCATCTATGTAGGGCTCACTTTTGATTATTACCTCTCTTCAAATTCTTATCCCCTTTGATCTAGTACATGCCCAATTTTATGCTTTGCATTTGGATCAAGTATGAGGTAGGACTGGAATATTAGATGAAACCCACGCCTTATGTCAGTGAACCCACGTCAATCAAATCTTTACTTACTGTTGGATTGAATTTCCAAAAAAATTTATAGTGAAGACCATTAAACTCAAAATCTATTAAATCAAGTGGATGAAGAGATTTTTTACATGACCTTATTGATAAAGAGATCTTTCCATCCATCCAATTCAGGAATTGGACATATTCTCCATGTGTTAAGAGTTAGGATTTGATCATAGATGGGCCACTTGCTTTTATCATTTTTCTAATCTAGAGTTCTGAAAAAGAGGTGAACCGTGAACCCCACTAGCCCAAAAGTGCCACCTGAACCTACTCCCAACAGGAATATAAGCTTTAGAAAGGTAATAAAGAAGAGAGCAAAAGGGCAACTGCCATAAATATCCGTTACACACTCGACGAACCAGAAGACAAACAGCTTTTCAAATTTGTAATAGAAGAAGCCGCTTCTGTCAGAGGCCGAAATGACCGTTTTGGCCCTCTGACTCCAATTCCGAGGCGGGTAGCTCCGTAACGTTTTGGTGCTAGCGGACGAGCAGCTGTGGAATCTCCGTTCTGTCAACGCTTCTCACAGAGAAAGATGGCAGTGGTTTCGCAGTGGTTTCGCCCTTGGACTTCACTCCTATTTACTATTTTGCCACCCACACTACTTCTGTGCTCCCCTGCTTCCCAACAAAAGCTTCAGACCCCAACCTCTCCACTTCTGCTGTATGGGGTCTGTCTCTCTCACTCTCTCTCAAAAGTGAAGCTGCATTTTTTTACAGGTTAGCTTTTTTTTTTTTTTGGTAGTATAGGATTTGTTTTTTTTTTTTTTTTTATACTTTTGAAAATGATGACTGACCCATTCTTTTATTTTCAATTTTTTTTTTGTTTTCAGCCCACAGAGTTTTGGTTTTTTTAATCTATTTTTGGGAAATGAGGAGGTCTGGAGATCCTTTCTACTTTTTGCAATCATGGGTTTCTTTTAATTTAAGATTTTTCATTGCTTGCTGTTTGGAGGATAAAAGATTTGTTCTTGTTGTTCCTTTTGGGTCAAGTGTTCTTAATTTCTGGTGTGGGTTTGTTTTTGGGTGGAAAATGAGTAGGTTTGGAGATGCATTGCTCATTTTTCTATCATGGGTTCATTTTGTTTTTAGTTGAAGTTTTTGTGGATGAAAGTTCTGTTCTTTTTTCTTTTTATTCTGTTTGGGCATTGTTTTCATCTGGTAGTTTTGGGTGTTGTGGTTGATGAGAAAAGGTATGGGAGATTCTTTGATACTTTTGATAATGTGGTATGGTTCTGCAAGTGGATTGTCTGTGTTCTCTTGCTTGATTTTGCTTCTTTCTGGGAGGATGCAGTTCCTTTGTTCTCTATTATACAGTGAATGGAAGAATCTTTTCTGTACAAGTACTTTGCTATTTCTGCTTTGGTTGATGTAGAAAAATAGGAGAGATTCCCAGAATCTCTGTTTTTTCTCTGCTATCCTGACTTTCTTCTCCTTCTATTCTACAAGGTTGAGAGTTGAGGCTTCAGGTCCTTCTGTTTTTTTTTTTTTTTTCCTATTTGAATTATATTTTGCCTCTTCTCTTGCCACTGTAGGTTTTGGTATCATGGAGTAAAGTGTTAAGATGGAGTATAACATTTTTTTTTTCCTCTTTAGCATTGGCATTCTTATGTTATTTACCTAGGAAGTGGAAGTGGGTGAAAGGTATAATAAGATAATGGGTAGAACAGTATAGCCAACAGTGAAAAGCACCAAATTTTCCTACGGGCAGGATTAGTTTCATTGTTCTAATTTTCCTACATGTGGTAGGATTACTTTAATACAATGAAAAGTAGGAAATTTTTTTCACTTCAATATGTTTATGATTGACCCTTCATTCTTTCACCCCTTTGATCATTGTCCTTCTTCAATGAAAACTACAGGAAGATGAGACATGTCCCCTTGGATGTTGCATTTTTGCAGACATGAAATTTGGATTAGTTAGTGGGGGCAGTTACGGTGTCTAAACTGCAGTTTTCTTTTCTTCAAATGTTTCATTTTGCAGATATGGAATTTGGATGAGTGGAGTGGCTAATCATTGATAAAATGTCGGATGTGAGGCGTCACTCTGTCGACGTCCCTCTTTCAAAGGCCCTTGTTGCGCTCAGGAGAGTTCGATCTCTGCGGGATCCGTCAACCAATTCTATCAGCAAGTTCTCTGCTGTAGTTGACAATCTTAGTTGGGAAACAAGTTCTTGCTATGGGGTCTCTCTTGGGATAGAAAATGTTTGTGATTGGGATGGTTCAGACCATCCTAGTCTTCTTGGATCACAGAATTATCATCCAGATGGGAGATGCAGTGATCCCGAATCAGATCATAGTTCGAGAAGACCTGATTTGAAATTCAATTCGGTGAAGAAGTCCAATGGAATTGGAATTAGAGGCCCAAATTTAGGGAGGAAAACCAGATGGGTCGAAGGATCAGGCTTCTCTAGATCAAATTTTGATGGGATAATGGAAGAAAGATCATTGGATGAAAGACATGATATTGATCATAGGAAAAAAGAGTTGGACTTGACATGGACCCCTCATTCCAGCAGCCATTTGTCTGAGGATGTGAACTATTATTGCAAAACGAAGGTGGAGTCGGCACATCTTGAAAGGATAGATACAACATTGCTGATGAGGAAATCTAGATATAGTAAGCTAATGGAATCATCTGTGGTTGGGGAAGAAGCTGTTGGAAGTTGTGTTGGAAGCCCCTGCCTGTCTATGGGTGATCCTCGGATGGATGGATCGAGCATGAGCATGCCACTCCTTGTTAATGAGGGGGTGGATATTGTGGATGCAAACAACCGCGGATGTGGAATCAGTCGCTGCTGGTCAAGGACGCCAAAATATAGGGACGCCAATTTTCATTCTGATGTGGAAGACGATCCATTGCTATCAGCTGATGGGAGGGAGACGACACATTCATGTCGGGAAAGGAGGTCTGAATATTTCAAGAGAGAATTGTCATCATATTCAGATAGTCCGAGAAGCTTAAGTCAGAAATTCAGGCCAAGATCTTTCAATGAATTGGTCGGACAGAATTTAGTCACCGAGTCTCTTCTAAGTGCCGTTTTAAAAGGAAAGGTTGCTCCCCTTTATCTGTTTCATGGTCCTCGCGGTACTGGTAAGACATCAACCTCTAGGATATTTGCTGCAGCCTTGAATTGCCTTTCTTCTGAGGAGCTAAGGCCGTGTGGCTTCTGCCGAGAATGTGTATTGTTTTATTCTGGAAGGGTTAGGGATGTCAAAGAAGTAGATGCTGTGAAAACAAACCGTACAGGACGGATCAAAGCCCTTCTTAAGCATGCGGCTCTTGCTCCAGTTTCTTCACGATATAAGGTTTTCATAATTGATGAGTGCCAGTTGTTGTGTGGGGATACATGGGCTGCTTTTCTGAATAGCATTGAAGAACTTCCTAGATATGTAGTCTTTGTAATGATTACTGCTGACCCAGATAAGCTACCACGAAGTGCTGTGTTGCGATGCCAAAGATACCACTTTCCAAAGATAAGGGATACAGATATTGTCAGCAGGTTGCAGGATATCTGCGTAGAAGAAGATTTGGACTATGAAGAGGAAGCATTGGACTTTATAGCTGCCAAATCAAATGGTTCTCTTCGAGATGCAGAGACAATGCTTGACCAACTAAGTTTGCTTGGGAAAAGAATCACAATTTCTCTAGCATATGAACTTGTGAGTAGATTTAACGTGCTCTCTTCTGTTTTCGTGGGAAGAAATATGGAGCCTTCTATTATACCATTTTGGTCCCAAAAACTGCGCTTGTATGAATTTGACCAAAAGGTGTTGTTCCATACTGCTCATGTTGTTTGGTGATCCTTATTTCTGGTGTGATATATGACAATTACTCAATCTACTGGATGATATTTGCCATTCAAAAGAAAAAAAGAAAGAAAGGATATTTTCCATTCAATTTCCCCTCATTCAATGTGGAATATTAGTCGTGGACTGTAAAAACGTTTTGTAGTGGTGGGTCCATGGTGGACTGAACCTTGTTCTGATTAAATTCTGTACGCCAGTAGCTTACCTGATTATCTGATGAGTCCATAACCGTGGACCTGAATCTGGACCCAAACGTATCTGAAATATGCCCTTCAACTGTAATTGTAGAGCCAATCTTCTTTTTGTATGATGCATGGTAGGCAGTCCCATGATTTTCTTTATTTTCCTTATGCAGATAGGAACTGTTTCTGATGATGACTTGCTTGATTTGCTGGATTTAGCTTTGTCGTCAGACACTTCGAATACAGTTAGGAGGGCCAGGGAGCTCATGAAATCTAGGGTTGACCCAATGCAATTAATTTCACAACTAGCAAACCTCATCATGGACATTCTTGCTGGCAGATGGCAATCAGGAAGTTCTATAGTTGGAAGGAAGCTTTTCAGAAAACCAACTTGTAAGTGAGATAGTTTCTTATTGTTTGTTTTCCTTCAATGAGTTAGATAGTTTCTTATTTATTGTTTTCCTTCAATCAGTTTACTCTTGAGCATACCTAGGTTGATCTGATCCAACACTCCCAATTGGGGTTCTTAATTCTTGGTTGTGTTACATCATTCTTCTAAAAATCATGGACATAGTTGTTATAGCGCACATTATACTTCCTGTTTTTAATCTGTTTTTGAGTGGACCATATGTCATACCAGAGGAAAAGTATGAACTCTACATCATTCACTTTTCATTTGGGTGTTCCCTCTTTCCAAGTTGGATGGGATGTGCTACACCAAAAAATAAGGGAGTTGAGTGTTAGGATCTTGATGGAAAAGCAACACACATTTCCCTTTCTATATGCAAATCAGTGGAGAATATTGAACAACACAACCACAATCTCCTAGTAGTAAAATAGAAAAGAGAGAGCAAGAGCACACTGCACACCAGTTTTTATGGGGCTCCAAAGTAGAGGGAAAAACCATAGCACCAAAGTCCACAACTTTCACTATGGAAAATCTACTACCCTTTCTATAAGGGAAGAAGTGACATGCTTAAAAATTTTCTCTTCACCACTGTGGGGCCCACCTAGAGGCAATCAAGCTACTTGGCTTGCAAGAGGCACACGTGTTTTTTTTTGCATGCGTCCTTTAACCCCACACCATTCAATTCATGCATGTATGTGATCAAATGCCTTTTTACAGTTTGACTAATTGCAGAGATGTCTCTTATCTATTTGTCTATCGGTCAAAAGTTTGACCTTTTGGGCTCTTTTATTTTTTTTCTTTTTTAAAAAAAAGGGCCTAACAACTCCTCAATTTTATATTCATAATCACTTTTACATTTGATCCAAGTTCTCCAGCACATGCAAGGTTTGATGCCAATGCATGAAACCATTCCCATTCATGGTTTGGGAGTTCAAATGTATTGCAAGTCCATTCGTACCTCCTTTCTATTTTTATATTAATTTATTTTTAAACCAAATTCATGACACAATTCTTCTATTTTATCTGGACTTGAGGCATGAAGCAACTTGACATAAATTTGAATAACAGAGATAAGAATGTTAAATGGATTTATGATAAAATTAGAAATGAGCACATTCAATCAAGAACATCTAAAGGTAGTATCAATATGTGATAAATGAAGTGCAATTGAACATTGTCCAACGTTGACCAAAGGACAATGTGTGGGAAGAAAAAAAAAACTTATCTATGCAAGTTGATGCCTCTTCAAAAATGGGTAAGCCAAAGAGGACACAAATGAAGGTAGTAAGAATAGATCCAATGAAGTGCTACCCATTTGAGGATTTAGCCCTCATGCGGCTGAACCCATTAATATAAATTGGGACAAGATTTTGATGATGATAATATTTAAACCAAGAAATATAAAAAAAGTAATTAAAGATGAAAACCCATTTTGTTTTCCTAGAAAAGACTCGAGCTCATGCACTCTCACAAGCTAACACGACGTTTGGTGTCCCTAACCTGCCTAGCTAAACTAGGGACACCCACTATTATCTTATATTTTGTGTGCGTTTTTTTGGAAAAATAAAGCCAAAATAATGGAGAAACTCAATATGGAGCTAGCCGCGGAAAGGTTTTTGGTATGGTACATTTGAGGTCCTCAACTATGTCCTAAAACCAATGTTGAGATTAATGAAACCTCTCATATATCACACTTTGAAAGGACTATTTCCACTTGCCATGCGTCGCTTTCAATGAATTCTGGTGTGTTCTAGACCTAATATGACCCTTTATATATATTAAAGCAATAGGGGAGGGGTGCTCTGAGGGGTGTCACGTCAGCAGGTAGGGAGTTCTCCTTTCAAAGAAATACTTAAGAAAAAATATACACAGCTTTGGCTTTGATGTGGGCCACTACACCTCCCAAATCTCCTCCCTAAATCTCTTGAGTTAACTTAAGATTATGTTTCCATAACTACATTTCTAAAATCCTTCTAACTTCCTCTCAAAATCTCTCTTTTCCTAACTTTTCTACTTTATCTTCCTATCTTAATCCTCACATCACCTTAATCCATCCTAAAATCTGTCTGAACAATCCTCTTATCGAGATCGGAGGTGATAAGTTAAGCCCATCAATATACGAATTCCTTAACCCTCTCAAAATACTGTTATATGGTCCTCTTCCTCAAACTCTCCATGTGTAAAATCCAACAAGCTTTACGGTGGATAGTCCTCTCAAACCCATCATCAAAACCAAGTAAGACAACCTATTTAATAAAAAAAAAAATCCAAATGTCATCGGTAATCGTTAATGTTTTTTTGTTTTCCACGAATAAGAAGATTAAAATAATTTTTTCTTCTTTTGAAATAATTTTTCATTTTCCATTCTATTTTCTTCAGGTTCATATATTGATTTTTAGTGATTCAACGTCATTAAATGTGGGTACTGTTAGGATGAGCCAAGCCATTTTTCTACATAATATATTTATTTATTTTATCAATAATGTTTTAATATAAATATATTTTTATTTCTTTGGCTCATGCTTAGCACGGGCCTGAGAAGAAACGACCTGCTTATAATTTTCTCTACACAATATGGGGCGCACTCAACCAAATCCAAATCAACATATGCCGGTTCTTCCCACTCCTAATCGAACTTCAAATCACAATTAACATGACGTATATAGGTAGTGGGCCCCACAAGAGCATTTGTATTTCAATCTAGCAATACGGATTTGCTCATTTGTAATACAATAAATAGCATTGTGAGCTGTAATTTTCTTCATATATATGTTTGGACAGCCGTGCATGGCTTCACTAGTGGGATTACAAAGTCTTCTCGAGGATATCCTAACATCAATAACGATCACCAAACTCCATGGTGGATAATAGCTAGAAAGGAAGACAGAGAATACCTCAAAAGGGGAAAAGAAAACTCCTCCAAACCGAACAATGGAATGGGCAAACCTATTACTCCTTGGAGTTAAGTGGATTAGATCTTCACTCCCGTCCAATCTTGATCCTTTTCTCTTCCTCAAACCCTAGCTTGAGAGAGAGATGCAAAAAAAAAAAAAAAAAAAAAAAAAAAAAAAAAAAAAAAAAAAAAAACTCTCCCTTTTTTCACTATTCCTGGTTTTCTCATAAAACCCTTTTAAAAAGTGCCTTTTTTACTCCTTTACACAGATAACTTGCTTTCCAAGCAAGCCCACCCACTAGTATAACTAATGGGTCATCTCTTTTGACGATATAAAGCCCAATAAAGTGCTTTTTGGGGCCCAAACTCATGAGTAAAAGACCCAACAGTGAGCACTTGAGCTTGGAATATTCATTCTATTTTTTTTTTTTGAATGGTAAAAGCCTGGAATATTCTTTCTATTGTGATAGGATAGGTGAACAATGTTGAGTTTTGACGGTGGCAATTAGCTATATAGCTAAGTAAAGGACTTCGACCTTTCTCTTTCCTTATCGTTTGTATGCATAAAGAGAAGCATTAATGAGGGAGCAGATTCTTTAGTGAGATTGAAGATATATAGGGTAGACACATAACTAAGGGATTAAATTTTTTGAAGCATACTCAAAAGTGTGGAAAGTTTTGATAGCCAATTGTTGATCTGATGAGACTTTCCTCTTTTATTTAGGTTTCGGATTGGTCATGACAAAGTAACGATAGATGGTAATTGGTATACCAATAGAATTATGGGTTTTAATGTGGGGAATTAGAATTAGTGCTCGTAAGCTGACTTCAATGGAAATTTGGATCGCTCTTCATTAAGAATTTCTGAATATGAACGTGGTTGAAGCTGTAATAAACCATATACCAACCCAAAAGCTTAAGCTAATAGATGGAAGGCCCATATAGGTATATTAAGGCATGTCAAGCCTATTACTTAGGCGATGTGGGATGTGTGACTTCCCAACTATCCCCCTCACGTGCAGGCCTGTCACGTGGGATACACAAGAACAACGGCCACATGAGCTACACAAGAACAAAGGGATCGGAACCCGCTCTGATACCATGTAATAAACCATATACCAACCCAAAAGCTTAAGCTAATAGGTGGAAGGCCCATACAGGTATATTAAGACATGTCAAGCCTATTACTTAGGCGATGTGGGATGTGGGACTTCCCAACAGAAGTTGTTGAGAGGAAACTTGGCCCGGCTGACATTGGAGATGTCCTCTTCAATTCATTGGGAGAGTATATTCTCAGCTTTGTTGCAGCGCGTAACTCAAATGGAGCGACAGAGCTGTGGCATTGTTGTCAAATTTGGCTCAGTTCAACTAAACAGATTCAATTTGTCTAGTGGACCAGACTGAACCCCCGAAAACTTTCAAATGGTCTTTTCATTCAACAGTGACAGTCGATGTCTCAGTGAGTGTCAACTGGATTTGAATGCCAATTATTTGGAAGGGGAAGTGTTAATGTGTTTTTCTTTATTCATTTTTTTTTCTGAGGGTGTGGGTGGATGGGGGCCCAAGTGGGCCCTACAAGTTCTTATGTGAGAATTCTGCCCACACACATGAATGCAGAAATTTTTATGGGGCGACCTACACAAATTTTATTGTGCCTGCTTCTCCCATTAACCATGCAATTGATCCTAGGTGGGCTCCACAAAATGACTCATCTTATTATGGAAGCTCGACACATACTATATTATTCTTCACTCTTTCAACACGCCCCATGAATTAGCATGGTCCCCAAGATTTGTGGATTTGACCCATTCCATCAAGCAATTTGATCACAATGTAACAGTTTTCAGAGTCAAATATACTCATGGAATGATTCAATCCAACTGGGTGCACCAATTTGTTCAAGGTGTTTTTCTTTTCTCATGCCAATTCATGGGAGGGTCTGATCTGATGGTGTGTATTTACTTTGGTCAAAAGTGGTCTCCGTTTTTACTGTATTTTCACCTCAGTAGTCAGTTTTTGACCCTCTCTCTATGTATATGTACATCATCATGATGATGATGAATAAGTTACCCGTACCCCTTCCCATTGGTGGGCCATCAACCTTCATAGCCATACTTTTTGTTGACTTGTATGGCTTAATAGAAGCTGGTGATATTGAGTAAGAGGTTAATGGTCTCGGTTGACCGGGTCCTGGTACCATGCTTATTCTACTGTGATTATAAGTAGGTTTGTTATAGGTCTACTGTGATTAAAAGTAGTTTGTTCTGGTTGTACCTGGGTTTTGGGGCTGATATTAATATACACCTCTTCTGAATGCATAGTGAAATTCTCTCGTCTTCCCCGTGGACGTAGGCCAAAAGCCGAACCACGTAAATCTCTTGTGTTCTTGTATGTGCTTGATCTTCTCTTAGGCCCTAAATTGCAACAAACTGATATCAGAGCGTTGCGCGTGTGATCGGAAGAAATCCGACGGATCGGATTTGTAAGGGTTGATCGAAGAAGAGGAGACTTGCAGGCAGCAAGGAGTTCCGGTTCGAATTTGTTGCAGTGAACAGATCGAAGAAGACAGAGTCGATATGGACTCTGTTCTAGTTCCGGAGAGAGAGACAGGATCGGAGACGGTGCAGTGGACCACAGGTTTCTGCGTGATTTCCTGGGAAGAAGACCGGTTGCAGCAATCTGATCGGAGGAAAAGAATGATCTAGCCATCGCTGGTGTAGTCCTTCGTCAGAGAATAAAGAAGACAGCGAAGGGGATTGGATCGCCGTTGTCTGAATATTCCGGTTTAAGCCCTGTTGTCATCGCTACCCCTTTAGGTCATCGAACCGGAGGAGAGGACTTAGCCTGCTGTCGAGGAAAACGACTGGAAGAAGAAGGTGCTCTGTTTGCGTCTGAGTTTGTTTATTGCACTGGAGAAGAAGAATGGGAAGGGGCTGGTTCCTTGTGTGTTTTGCAGACATCCGCCCGTGCCGTTCGTCGCCGGAGATTATCGCCACTGCTGTTGGGGATGTGCAACCAAAGTCCCACATCGGCTAGAATTGGGAAAGATCATGGGCATATAAGTTAGTATAAGTACTCCATTGGTATGACGCCTTTTGGGTAGAACCCAAGAACAAATCCATGAGGGCTTAGGCCCAAAGTGGACAATATCATATCAATGTGGAGTTTGTGGTGGTCCACTGTACTAACAAGTGGTATCAGAGCCCAAGCCCAGACTTAGCCCGGAGAATCCTCAAATTGCCGAACAAAAGGTGGTGGGCCCTAGTGATGCGCAAGGGAAAGCGCAGTACTCACGATTGGTGGATCCGTGGTGAGGCTCTCGAGTTGGCTCTCCTCGATGGAGCGGACGGATGGATGATCGTTTGAGGGGAGGCCCGGTAAAAATATCCAAAGAGATATGGTCCTTTGTTTGAGGGGAGGATTGTTGGGAATGTGCAACCAAAGTCCCACATCGGCTAGAATTGGGAAAGATCATGGGCATATAAGTTGGACTAAGTACTCCATTGGTATGAGGCCTTTTGGGTAGAACCCAAGAACAAATCCATGAGGGCTTAGGCCCAAAGTGGACAATATCATATCAATGTGGAGTTTATGGTGGTCCACTGTACTAACAGCTGCCTCCCTCATTGTCGCCGGTCGCTGATGCTGCTTGCGTGGCCAGAGAAGAAGACGACCACAGCCAGGCTTTGGCTAGGTCGGTTCTGGTTGTAGAGATATAGCTGGCAGGTTCTGTTTGAGGAAGAAGTCCCTTTGTTGGGTCGGTTTCGGGTCGAGTTCGAGTCAGGTCAAGTTTGACCCGACCTGCTGTGCAGAAGCCCAGAAGCAAAGTAAAAAGGCGTTGGTACAGCGCCGACATCAGCAGATTTGTAAGGTCAACGCAGTTTTGACCAGATTGACGCTTGGAGTTTGTTTTTGCAATATCTTGATGATCCGGAGTCTGATCAGAGATCCATTTGAACCTACGCACTCGTTGCTAGTAGATCTATGCAGATGTGTAAGAAGATTGGTTGTTCAACGGTCAACAAAGGAGATTGACTAATTGGAGGATATCTTTAGCCATTCGGAGTTGGGTTTCAGATCCGTTTCTTCTAGCGTGCTCGTGGTGACCATATCTACACAGGTGCAGTGAAAGATTTGTGGAATGGCCGCAAAGTTTGAAATTGAGAAATTCAATGGAAACAACGACTTCAGTCTTTGGCGTTTGAAGATGCATGCTTTGCGGGTTCAATGGGTTTCATAAAGCTTTGAAAGGAAAGAATATTGTTTGAAAAATTGTCAGATGAAGAGAAGGATGAGTTGCTGGAAAAGGCGTACGGTCAGATTTTGTTGTTTTTTAGCGGTGGTGTACTGCGAAAGGTTGCTCAAGAGAAAACTGCTGCTGGCATATGGCAGAAGTTGGAGAACTTGTACATCATGAAGTGTCTCACGAATCGCTTGTATATGAAGAAGCGGTTGTTCACATTACAAATGCAAGAAGGTACGTATGTTTCAACCCACCTTGATTGTTTCACAAAAGCTATTATGGGTCTGGAAAATATCACTGTTGACATTGATGATGAGGACCAAGCTATTATTCTGTTGTGTTCGTTACCACCCTCGTATGAACACGTTGATACCATGATGTATGGTAGAGATACTTTGTCCAAAGAGGATGTAGAGGCAGCCTTGAACTCTAAGGAGTTGAAAAAAAAGGTTACGGCTGAAAATGATGGTTCGGGTGAGCGTTTGGGAGTTCGAGGAAGAACAAGCGACTCCAGTAGTAGGGGTAAACATAGATCTAAGTCTAGATCCAACTGGAAAAACATTGAATGTTTTATTGTCATAAGAAAGGGCACATCAAGAAAAACTGTCCTGAAAGGCAGAGGAAATGGAAAGAAATAGAAGATTCGTCATCTGATGATTCAGTCAGTGATGATTCAGTTAGTGTTGCAGATGGAAGATCATATTATGGTTCCGACAATGCACTTTCTGTGATTGAAAATGGCATTCGTCGTCCGGATGAATGGATTCTTGATTCAGGTTGTTCCTACCATATGTGTCCCAGTAGGGATTGGTTTACAACTTATAGAGAAATCAACGGTGGTAGCGTCTGTCAAAGTTGCTAGCCAGTAATCCCAAAACCAATTGGTGATAGGAAATTGCACAAACAACTACTTAGCACCCCCCCTCGAGCGGGACACCGCCCGGATCCAAAGCACACGCCCGCACAAGACTATAACGCAGCATGGGGCCTTTTTGCCCTGCGCATTTTGCGCCCGCACAAACACACAACGCGGCATGGGGCATTTCTGCCCTGCGTGGTTTCGAACTCGAGACCTCAGGCTCTGATACCATGTCAAAGTTGCTAGCCAGTAATCCCAAAACCAATTGGTAATAGGAAACTGCACAAACAACTACTTAACAACGTCTTGATGGGCAACAATGTTGTATGTTAGACTGTTGGGATTGGAACAGTCAAAATCAAGATATATGATGGAATTGTCAGAACGTTGGCAGAGGTTCGGCATGTTCCTAATATGAAAAAAAATCTTATTTCTCTTGGTGCCTTGGACTTCGACGGTTGTAAGTTCTTAGCTGAAGGTGGAGTTATGAGGGTGCTCTAGTACTTATTAGAGGCAATAGAGTTGGAAATTTGTATGTTTTGTCCGAAAATACTGTTACAGGTGGAGCTACAGTGTCTTCCTCAGATGACCATGAATCTATCTCAACGCGTTTATGGCACTTGCGCTTGGGTCACATGAGTGAGAAGGGATTGACTATACTGAGCAATAGGAATTTGCTATGTGGCACGAAGACAGGCAATGAGAAATGCATCTTCGAAAAGCATTGAAAGGTCAGTTTCAAGACAGGAATTCATCGCACGAAAGGTATCCCTGGTTATGTTCATTTAGATATATGGGGGGCTTCTAAGGTTTATTCCAAGGGCGGGTCCCGGTTTATGTTGACTTTTATTACCACTACAGAAACTCTGCAGCAGAATGGAGTTGCAAAGAGGATGAACAAAACGATCTTGGAAAGAGACCGTTGTATGTTGTTTACTGGAGGATTGTCCAAGGACTTTTGGGCTGAGGTGATACACACTCCAGGCTACTTGATAAATAGGTCTCCAAAAGATTGGTTGAAAAACACCGGAAGAAATGTGGTTAGGTAATCCAGCTGATTATTCTAACTTGAGGATCTTCGGCTGTCTAGTTTATGCTCATGTGAAAACTGATAAGTTAGAACCAAGGGCTGTGAAGTGCATCTTAGTGCGATCTGCTTCTGGGTTGAAATGATACAGGTTGTGGTGTACTGATTAGGATTCACCTATATTTATCATCAGCTGGGATGTTACATTTCATGAGGATGCTTTGCTCGATGCGAAAAAGCAGGCGGAGAAGACAAAAGTAGATAGCAGCAGTGACACTGTTCAGGTGGAGTCAGATATTAGAGTAAGGAAGGAGAGTGCATCCGGCTAGTCAGACTGTGCAGCGGACAGAGCAGCAGATGCCACAGATAGGTAGACCTCAAAGAGAAAGAAAACCGCCAGTTAGATACAGTTTCGAGGATTTGACGACATACGCGTCGACATCAAACAGTGGCCGTGATGATATGGGTGCATACGCATTGACGACTAAGTCTCTTGAATTAATAGAAGGGCTAGAAAGTAGTCAACATGCATCAACTATGACTAAAGAGATGGAGTCTCTTGACAAGGAAAATCAGGCCATCGGATGCAAGCGGTTCTATGAGAAAAAGGAAGGAACTTCCATTGCAGGTGAAGTGCAGTTTAGGCTCCTGATCATGTATGCAGTTCAAAGAAATCATTATACGGGTCGAAGTTGTAAAGACATAGGTCAGCTTGACCTAATGGGTCAGCCCACAACCCATGTATTGGGCCCGCCCACAAGTCAAAAGATTATATGAGTTGTCTTATGATTGTACATCTAATTGTAGATATTAGTTTCCTTAAACACTACTGTAATCTCGTAATTAGATCTGTTAAACTAGGCAACATTGTATTACAAATACCCATCGTCAATACAAGCTCTATACGAAAATTCTCTTGCAAACTCTCTCTCTTGCATGCTTCTGGTTTGTGGTTTGGATAATCTCACATGGTATCAGAGCCCAATCTGATCCTTCAAGCATAAGAGGAGCCCTGGTCATCTGATAAGAGGAGTTCTGTTTTTTTTTTTTCTGGCTGTGAGAAGCACTGCACACTACTGTGATCAAAGGTGGCCCACCTGTTGATCACCTTGCATCAGCGAAATCTCTCCATTCTGGTCGACCAATTATCCTAGGAATTCTGAACATTTTTTGGAGATTTTCTGATCATCTGAGGTAGGCCTTTCTCTCCCATCTGCACTTGTCTTCTTTGTGCAAATAGATTTCATCAAGACCGTTCAAAATTCTGAATTCTCAAGCTTTCTTCGAAATACCAGTTAGAGGTGTTTCGGATTTTTGAGACAGAGATCCCTGTGTGATCTGATCTTCCTTTTGATCATCCAGTGGGCCCCACAGATCATACCTGTGCTCAGATTCAAGGTCGTCTGGACCCTTTTTTTGGCATTTTCTGATTTGATTTCACTCTATGGCTGTGATCTTCCATCTGATCAACCAGTGGGCCCCATAGCATTGATCTGTGTTCAGATTCAAGGTATCCTGGACCTAATGCCTTGGAATTTTCATATATGGTTAGTTTTTGTGGTTGGATTTCAGATCTGACTTGGTTTCTGGGCTTGGATTTCCCATCTATACAATCTGTGAGCATTGTTCAAATTTCTTCTGCGCTTTTACTTCATATCTGTGCAATTTTTGGTTAAGATGTCTTCTGATCGCACTTTGGGATTAATGTTATCCTCGATGGGACAAATTATCCCTATTGCTCCCATCTAATGCAAAATTTCCTCAAAGGACAAAAACTATGGAAATATATTGCTAAACAGATCCCTACACCAGATAGTAAAGACACCACATTTGAGGAATGGGAAGCTTCAGTAGGGAAGATAAACTCTTGGATTGCCAATTCGGTCAATCCATCTATTGGCAACCAATTGGCTAAATTCAATTATCCTAAGGATGCTTGGGATTATTTAGCTAAATTGTATATTCAGTCCAATGCTGCTCGCCGATATCAGTTAGAATGGGAAATCAAAAATGCTGACCAAGGAAATGACTCCATTCATGACTTTTTTTTATCAAAATGACTGCTTTATGGAATCAACTGTCTCTAATGGAACCCACTTTTAAAACCACTGATGATGCCCATACCTTCGAAGTCTATCGGCAGCAGACTCGCCTGGTTCAGTTTCTTATAGCGCTCCGCCCTGACTTTGAACATGTTCGCGATCTCTTATTACATCGGTCACCACTGCCTTTCGTTGATACGGCACTCTCAGAACTTCTAGCAGAAGAACAAACTCAGCTTTCTCTTACAAGGAAGAAACATGAGGAGCCCACACATGTACTGTCAGCAAATGTTAGTACCCCACAGAATGGTCGCTCTTTTCCTTCTGGTACCAATGACTTTTGCAATTATTGTAAGAAGAAAGGACATTGGAAACGGGACTGCCCCACCAGACCTCAAAGACCAAACAACAAGAACAAACAATCTGTTCACCATCCCAACCATGGTCCCATGCAATCTTCTTCACATCGATCCTATGCTGCCAATGTTACTGAAGATGATAGTTTTGTGCCACCACAAGTGGATCTTGCCTCTCAGATCCAGGCTATGGTTGATGAGCGCATGCAACAGTTATTTCTGGCTTCCTCCACTGGTTCTGCTTCTCAGATGGCCACTACCCCCTCAGCCTCTGGTTCTGCCATGACCATTTCTGGTCCTTTAGGTACACATGATACTACCTGGATTTTTGATTCTGGTGCATCTTATCATATGACAAATGATGTTTCCAAACTTCATAATTGTTATACTCCTGCTAGCTCTCTCACCATCCATACTGCGGATGCCACTCCTCTACCAGTCTTACTTATTGGCTCTGTTTCAAATAAGTTGATCTCTCTCACTAATGTTTTGTGTGTTCCCCACCTTTCTATCAACTTAATCTCTGTAGCCAATTGACTTCTTCTGGATTTCTTGTCTCATTTTCTTCAACTGGCTGTTCCGTGCAGGATCCGCGCACCGGGAGACAGATTGGGACCGGCCTTAGGTCAGGAGGACTTTACTATCTCCGCTCGCTGCATCTTCCATCATCCAGCATCTCCCCTGCCGCCCTTGTCTCATCTGCATCACCCTTTGCTCTTTGGCACTCTCGTTTGGGCCATTTATCTTTAAATAAAATGAAGTCTTTATTTATTAGTGGTGTTTTTGGAAATATTTCTGTATCAGACATTTCTACTTGTTTTGGTTGCCAGTTTGGTAAACAATGTTAAAGTGTAAACTTGTATGATAATAGACTCAGCCCACTTGTATGATAATAGGCCCAGCCCACTTGTATATATGGGATCTAGTCAGAAGATAACTACGTATATACTAGGATGTCTTTCCATTCTTAGAGATCTAATTAGATCTTGATTCCATGATTTGTAGTGATTTGTAGCCTAAACTTAGGCAATGTAAAGTCTATATAAAGAAGAGAAATCCAAGAAGATGGATCACCGAATGAGAATACATTTTCACAGAATTCTCTTATCTCTCTCTCGTTAAGTATTCTTTCAATCTGCCTGTGACTGACATGGTATCAGAGCTTGAGATCTAGGAGATCTTCTTCCTTCTTCATTTTGAGAGAGTTCTAAAGCTTCGTTTCTTCTCTTATCTCTGCCTAGGATACTGTTCTTCTTCTGGAAGTCATTTCGAGTCTATTCCTGCCATCTGATCGTCTGTGATCATCCCTGATCACATCTGATCAGACGTGGCCCACTTTTTGATCATCATCATCATCACAGCAGAAGCAGCCCACAGTATTCGTCTTGTTATTCTCATATTTATGAAGATTTTTTCATGATTTTTGGATCATCAGAAGTAGGGTTTCCAACCCATTTTGTGATATTTCAGTTTTGACGGACAGTTTCCATCACAGCCGTTCAACTTTGTGGATCTTGCTCCGTTTTGCATAGGATTTTTCCCCTGGGTTGCAGAAAAACATTGTTCTTCCATCCCCAACACCTGATCCAGTCCCTGATCATCTAAGCTGGGCCCACGTGGAAATCGATCCACTGTCGACAGGGACGATTTCGGCCAAAACGTCTCTGTTTCGCTCACTTACAACTGTGGACCATTTGCGATCATCATGGATCATCAAATAACTACTACAGCAGTGGTCGACTGGGTTTTCTAAGAATTTTGGGTTTTTTCTGGATTTTTCAATCAATTTTGAGGTATTTTCCAGCCACTTCTTCCTCTGACGACTGTGATTTTTCTGTATCAAATAGTTTTCATCACAGCCGTCCAGTTTTTTGGATTTTCATCCAAATCTCATCAGATTTTGGCCTGAAGGAAGAATTTTTGGACTTCTTCCAGATATTCTTATCTGATCTATGATTAGATCGGTTTCTGGGGTCCACGCACAGATTCTACACCTGATATTAAGGTCGTCTGGGCACCTTTTTTGCATTTTTTGTTGCTTTCTGTTGCTGAACTGATTAACAGACTCATCTTCTGCTATTGTGAACCATCGTGGAACATCTGTATCAGTGGAATCTATTGTATCAATCCAGTTGACTGGTGGTTATTCATTATGGAGAAAGGAGATATTAAATTGATCAAGTTTAATGGTAAAAATTATATCACTTGGGCTTTTCAATTTCAAATTTACCTTAAGGGTAAAGAACTCTGGGGACATATTGATGACTCAGATCCCAGGCCTACTGATGACAAGCTCCTTGCTCAATGGGAAGTTAAAGATTGGCAGATCATGACATGGATATTGGGGTCCGTCGAGGCTCAGTTTATCCTGAACCTTCGCCCATACAGGACTGCCAAAGAAATGTGGCTTTATTTAAAGAAGATATATTTGCAAGAAAATTCTGCTCGCAGGTTTCATTTAGAACATGAAATCTCGCAGTTTGTTCAAGGGACCTTGTCAATACAGGATTACTACTCTCAGTTTACAAGTTTGTGGACTGATTATGCTGAGCTTATTTATGTTGACCTCCCTGCTGCTGCCTTAGCATCTATTCAAGGGATACATCAGACGAGTCAGCGAGATCAGTTTCTAATGAGATTACGACCACAATTTGAAACTGTCCGCTCAAATTTAATGAGCCGGGTGCCATCTCCTTCACTTGAATCATGTCTTGGCGAACTCCTTAGAGAGGAACAACGCTTGGTGACTCAGACGGCACTTACACAGAATGCTCCTCAAGTTACTTCTATCGATGTTGCTTATGTTGCCAGGGGTAAGCCTCCAGCCCGGGACATGAGCAAGGTCAAATGTTTTTGCTGCCATAAAATGGGACATGTTTCCACTCAGTGCAACCAGAAGTTTTGTTCCTACTGCAAAACCAAAGGTCATGTTCTTCCAGAATGCCGGACGAGACCTCAGAATCGGGCACCGCAACAGAGAGCATACTCTGCACATATTCCTGAAGCTTCTTCACCAGTCATGCCTGCACCACATACTGAAAGTTCTTTTTCTACCCTCACTCCTGAAATGGTCCAGCAAATGATCATAAATGCTTTCTCTGCACTTGGCTTATCAGGTAAACCAAAATCTTCGGTTTCTACCTGGTATATTGATTCAGGGGCCTCCAATCACATGACACACTCTCCTGCCAATCTGACTCATATTAGAGAGTATGATGGAGACCTCTGCATCAATACTGCTGATGGTGGTAATATTCCAATTTCTGCTGTTGGACAGGTCCCTCACTCCTTACCTTTGCATAATGTCTTTCTTTCCCCTCGCTTAACCACAAATTTGTTATCAGTTGGTCAACTTGTTGATAGTAATTGCTCCATCTTGTTTTCTCGCGCTGGTTGTGTTGTGCAGGATCAAGTATCGGGGAAGGTGCTAGCGAAGGGTCCTAAGCAGGGGCGACTGTTTCCCCTCCAGATTTCGTCAAAACAACATCTTCCTTCATAGTCTGCTTTGTTTTCCCATTCTAGTCATAATAAATGCCAGTTGTGGCATAATCGTTTAGGACATCCTAATTCCAAACTTTGATGTTTTTATTAAATTCTGGTTTAATTAATGATAATAAGTTTCTTTTCAGGATGTTTCTTTTAATTGTGATAGTTGCAAGATGGGGAAAGGGAAAACCCTTCCTTTTCCTCTTCATGATTCTTTAGCAATGAAATGTTTTGATATTGTTCATAGTGATGTGTGGGGTATTGCACCTGTTATCTCTCATTCTCATTATAAATACTTTGTTACATTCATTGATGATTATAGTCGTTTTACTTGGATTTATTTTTTGCATGCTAAGTCTGATGTTTTCTCGGTTTTTAAAGTTTTCTCATCTTATGTTGAAAATCAATTTTCCACCGCCATTAAAATTCTTCGGTCTGATTCAGGAGGGGAGTATGTTTCTAAGGACTTCCAAACATTTTTGCAATCCAAAGGCATTATCTCTCAGCGATCTTGTCCTTACACCCCTCAACAAAATGGTGTGTCTGAACGAAAAAACAGACATCTCTTGGATATTGCTCGATCACTTTTGTTAGCATCTTCTGTTCCAACTAGGTTTTGGCCTGAAGCTCTCTCAACCGCTGTGCATGTCATAAATCGGCTACCTTCATCTAAATTAGACAATCAGACACCGTTTTATAGACTTTTTCAAAAGAATCCACTCTATGATCATCTTCGTCCTTTTGGGTGTGTTTGTTTTGTGCTTCTTCCTCCCACTGAGCGCACTAAGTTAACAGCTCAATCATCCATCTGTGCTTTTCTTGGTTATGCTCTTAATAAAAAAGGCTATATCTGTTATGATTCTAAAGCCAACAGAATTCGAGTATCTCGCAATGTCGTGTTTTTTGAAAAACAATATTTTTTTTCCGAGACATGGTGATTCGAATGACTCAGTCTCGTTCTCCTTTTTACCATCATTTTCAGATACAATGCCTTCACCTGTTACTCGTTTCAAGCCGAATTTTGTGTATAAACGACGGAATGTTACAGGTGTTCCTGCCTCTGGGTCTCTCGCTACGCCTACCCTGACTACAACTGATCCTGAACCCGATCCACCTCCGGAGTCTTCTGCTCCTGATCCTGCATCTAATCCAACCCCGGAGCCTCTTGCTCTTCGCCGATCTATTCGCCACACAAAACCACCTGATCGATATGGATTTACTCATGCTTCTTTACTAACCACTTTGTCTTCTATTTCTATCCCTAACTCGTACTCTCAGGCAGTGCAGCATGATTGTTGGATAAAGGCTATGCAGGAAGAACTTACTGCTCTTCAAACAAATCATACATGGGACATTGTTACCCGTCCTTCATCTGTCAAACCCATTGGATGCAAGTGGGTATACTCAGTGAAATTGAAGTCTGATGGATCCTTGGATCGCTATAAAGCCCGTCTAGTTGCACTTGGAAACAGGCAGGAGTATGGTATCGACTATGAGGAGACTTTTGCTCCGGTGGCCAAAATGACAACTGTCCGTACAGTTCTCGCAATAGCTGCCTCTCAGTCATGGCCTCTATACCAGATGGATGTGAAGAATGCATTTCTTCATGGGGATCTTAAAGAAGAAGTGTACATGCGTCTCCCTAATGGCATTCCTTCTTCTTCCAAGACCGATGTCGCTCGTTTAAGACGCTCCTTATATGGCCTTAAACAGGCACCCCGAGCCTGGTTCGACAAGTTCCGAACCACTCTCCTTCAGCTTTCTTTTATACAGAGCCCGTATGATCCTTCGATGTTCACACTTCATTCATCCCGAGGATCCACAATTCTCCTTGTGTATGTAGATGATATCATTATTACTGGCCCTCACAGTGATATGATTCGACAAATACAGGCCTCTCTGCAAGATAAGTTTCATATGAAGGATTTGGGACCTTTGAATTATTTCTTGGGTTTGGAAGTTCATCAATCAAAGATAGGCTTGTTTCTTCATCAGCACAAATATGCTACTGACCTAGTAGATCTCGCCGATCTCGGTGATTCTAGCCCAGTCGACACCCCATTGGAAGTAAATGCCAAGCTTCGGCAACAAGACGGCGATCTTCTTCCTGATCCTACATTCTATCGTCGTTTGGTTGGTAGCCTTGTTTACCTAACCATTACTCGACCAGATCTCTCTTATGCTGTTAATCTGGTCAGTCAGTTTATGACAGCCCCGCGGCATCATCATTTGGTGGCAGTCAAACGGATTATTCGATATATCCTTGGTACCTCTACCCGCGGCTTATTTTTTCCAGTTGGCACACCACTTACTCTCACTGCTTATTCTGACGCGGATTGGGCCGGCTGTCCGGATACACGCCGCTCTACCACAGGATGGTGTGTTTACTTGGGAGACGCCTTGATATCCTGGAAATGTAAAAAGCAAGATAAAGTTTCCAAATCTTCCACGGAATCAGAATACCGGGCCATGTCTTCCGCTTGTTCTGAGATCCTATGGCTCCGTGGGTTGCTCTCAGAGCTTGGATTCTCCCAAACTCAATCGACTCCTCTTCATGCTGACAACACAAGTGCCATTCGAATCGCTGAAAATCCTGTGTTTCATGAGCGGACCAAGCATATCGAAGTGGACTGTCACTTCATTCGGGACGAGTATGATCGCAACGTCATTTCTCTTCCTCATATTTCCACTGAGTTCCAGCTTGCTGATATCTTTACCAAAGGTCTTCCACGGCCGCGGCATGAATTCCTGGTTCGCAAATTGTTGCTGGTTGATTCTCCGCATCAATTTGAGGGGGGGTGTTAAAGTGTAAACTTGTATGATAATAGACTCAGCCCACTTGTATGATAATAGGCCCAGCCCACTTGTATATATGGGATCTAGTCAGAAGATAACTACATATATACTAGGATGTCTTTCCATTCTTAGAGATCTAATTAGATCTTGATTCCATGATTTGTAGTGATTTGTAGCCTAAACTTAGGCAATGTAAAGTCTATATAAAGAAGAGAAATCTAAGAAGATGGATCATCGAATGAGAATACATTTTCACAGAATTCTCTTATCTCTCTCTCGTTTAAGTATTCTTTCAATCTGCCTGTGACTGACAAACAACATGCGTTCTCTTATAATAAAAGCACTTCTTTTACTACTGCTCCTTTGCTTTGGTGCATTCTGATGTCTGGGGACCTGCCTCTCAGCCAACGAAGGGCGGTTCCATTTATTATGTGTTGTTTATTGATGATTTCACTAGATATACATGGTTGTATTTGATGAAAAATCGTTCTGAGTTGTACACTATCTACACTGCTTTCTCCACCATGGTTTCCACTCAATTTGACTCGAGGATTAAAATATTCAGGTCTGACTCCGGGGGAGAATACATGTCCCACAAATTTTGTTCTTACCTGACCA
This sequence comes from Litsea cubeba, assembly GCA_012931725.1. Taxonomy (NCBI): domain Eukaryota; kingdom Viridiplantae; phylum Streptophyta; class Magnoliopsida; order Laurales; family Lauraceae; genus Litsea; species Litsea cubeba. The sequence continues at coordinate 28,776,788 of CM022952.1, read as the reverse complement.
GTCAAGGGACTCTAGCTCAATTATCCTGTTCTGCCACACCACAGCAGAATGGAGTAGCAGAACGGAAACACAGACATATCCTAGAAACTGCTAGATCCTTGATTTATTCCTCACATGTTCCTCTGCAATTCTGGGGGGAAGCAGTCCTGACTGCAACCTATCTGATTAACAGAACACCATCCACTGTCTTATCTGGCACCTCTCCATATGAAAAATTGTTCTCCTGTAAACCTAACTTGTCCTATCTCAAAGTATTTGGCTGCACCTGTTTTGTTCTGTTACATGGCAATGAGAGAACCAAACTTTCCCCAAAATCCACTGTCTGTGTTTTTTTAGGATATGGCATCGAACAAAAAGGCTATCGCTACTATGATCCTAAAACCAATAAGTTACGGGTCTCTCGTAATGTCACTTTCTTGGAACATATACCTTTCTATACATTACCTGTTGCATCCTCTTCTCCTGAGCAACCTCCGGTTTATCCTCTTGACCCATTTCCAGACCTATTTCCCTCCGATACACCTTCTCCTCCACCCCTGCAGGTATATCATCATCGGCCTAAAACTCCGTCTACTCCTTCGGAATCTGCAGCACCACCTCCTCCTTCTGACCATGGGCCTATCACCTCTGCTCCAGATGTGCAGGATTCTCCTCAAAATCGAAGGTATCCCTTGCGCACCAGAATCCCTCCCTCCCGATTTGGCTTTGTTTGTACTGATCATTTTTCTCCATCATATAAGTCCTTCCTTGCAGCAATTCATACTTTGGCAGAACCACAATCCTATAAGGAGGCCATTACTCATCCGAAATGGAGATCTGCCATCGCAGAAGAACTTGCAGCTCTGCAGAAAACTCAAACATGGAACCTTGTTCCTTTTCCCTCCGGGAAACGGGCTATCGGCTGCAAATGGATATTTAAGATCAAAACCAAATCTGATGGATCTGTTGATCGGTTCAAGGCTCGCTTGGTTGCCAAAGGCTACACAAGAATATGGGGTAGATTATGAGGAGACTTTTGCCCCAGTTGCTAAGATAACCACTGTTCATACTTTCATCTCGGTTTCCGCTGCTAGACATTGGCCTCTCTATCAGCTTGATGTTAAGAATGCATTTTTGAATGGATTCCTTCAGGAAGAAATCTATATGCATCCTCCTCCAGGTGTCGTGCGACCTCCTCATTATGTGTGTCGTCTCAAACGAGCCTTGTATGGACTCAAACAAGCCCCTCGTGCTTGGTTTGAACGGTTTAGCACCAGTATTATCAGCATTGGTTTCTCTCAGAGTGCTCATGACTCCGCTCTCTTCACTCGCTATTCGCGATCTGGATGTGTTTTCTTGTTACTATATGTCGATGATATGATTATCACTGGCAATGATGCTCCTGGTATTCTATCTTTGAAGCGTTTTCTTCATCGACAGTTTGAGATGAAAGATTTGGGCCATCTGCAGTACTTTCTGGGCCTTGAGGTTGCTTACTCTCCCGAAGGCTATCTTCTGTCCCAAACAAAATATTGCAATGATGTTCTCCAACGAGCTGGACTCACAGATCGTAAGCCTGTTTCAACTCCAATCGAACATAATCTGAAGCTTCGAACTACTGATGGAGATCTACTTTCTGATCCAACTCGTTATCGTGAGGTGGTTGGCAGCTTGGTTTATCTTTACCATTACCAGACCAGATATTGCTTATGTGGTACATGTGGTCAGCCAATTTGTTGCGCAACGCACTCATATTCACTGGGTTGCTGTCTTGCGCATACTGAGATACCTACAAGGAAGTTCCAATTGCGCCCTCCTTCTTTCCTCCAGTCAGAATCTTACTCTGCATGGCTATTCTGATTCCGACTGGGCAAAAGATGTCAATGATCGACGCTCCACTACTAGTTTCTCCATTTTTCTTGGCTCTTCTCTCATCTCTTGGAAAAGCAAGAAACAGGAAGTTGTCTCACGATCATCAACTGAAGCTGAATATCGTGCCGTGTCTCATACTACTACCGAAATTATTTGGCTTTGCTGGTTGCTTCGAGATTTGGGAGTTCTAGTCCCTAAATCTACCCCTCTCTTTACGGATGGTGAAAGTGCACGGAAACTGGCCACAAATGATGTCTTTCATGAACGATCCAAACACCTTGAAGTTGATTGTCATTTCATTCGTCAACATGTTCGGAGTGGTACTATAAAGCTTTTCCAGATTTCCTCAGCTGCTCAAATTGCAGATTTTTTCACCAAAAGCCACTCCATATCTCGGTTTTCGGAGCTAGTTTCCAAGCCATCGATGGTCACATTCTCCCATCCAAAGCTTGAGAGGGGGTGTAAAGATATAGGTCAGCTCGACCTAATGGGTCAGCCCACAACCCATGTATTGGGCCAGCCCACAAGTGAAAAGATTATATGAGTTGTCTTATGATTGTACATCTAATTGTAGATATTAGTTTCCTTAAACACTACTGTAATCTTGTAATTAGATCTGTTAAACTAGGCAACATTGTATTACAAATACCCATCGTCAATACAAGCTCTATACGAAAATTCTCTTGCATGCTTCTGGTTTGTGGTTTGGATAATCTCACAGAAGTAAGCTTCTGGACAATGGTACAAGCGATTTGGTGCATTCATGAAGAAATGGGTTAAAGTCAAGTTCAAGCATTGCTTGGACTTGATCGGTGTGACCCAGTACCTGAGTGCCCTAAGGGGCAGGTGGAGACTGTGAGACGTGTTCTATGCTATGAGGATCAGCTTCAATGTTCGCCAAGGTGGAGATTTATTGAATTGTATGCTCAATAGAAGCTCGTGGTATTGAGTAAGAAGTTAATGGTCTTGGTTGACTGGGTCCTTGTACCATGCTTGTTCTACTATGATTAGAAGTAGGTCTGTTATAGGTCTACTGTGATTAGAAGTAGTCTGTTCTGGGTGTACCAAGGTTTTGGGGCTGATATTATAAATAGAGGCTAAGAGCCTTTATGATGTACGCCTCTCTGATTGCATAGTGAGATTCTCCCGTCTTCCCCGTGGACGTAGGCCAAAAGCTGAACCACGTAATTCTCGTGTGTGCTTGATCTTCTCTTAGGCCCTAGATCTCTACACTTTTCCTTACTGGCGTTGTTGTGGGCTACGTTGAGCATGCCCAAACCACCTCAATCAGATATCTCTAATTTTATCCCCTATTGTTGCTACCCTTTAATGCTCTCGGAAGATCTCATTTCTAATTTTATCCTTCCTAGTTTTACCACACACCCACCTCAACGTTCTCATCTTTGCTACATCCATTTTGTGCACATGTTGCTTCTTGATTGGCCAACATTTTGCTCCATAGACCATAGTTGGCCTAATCGCTATCTTGTAAAATTTTCCCTTCAATCTTATTGGCATTTGTCGGTCACAAATCACTCCAGAAACAAGTCTCCATTTCAACCATCCCGTTTTTTATCCTATGTTCGACATCTTCATCAATCTCCCCATCCCTTACTAATTAGAGCCAATGTAACAGAAAGAATCACTTTGTGGTATATCATAGTCTACAATTCTCATAGTAGTTTCAGATCTTTCTATATGCCCACTGAAGTTACAATCAATATATTCTGCCTTTGTACTGTTTGTTTTAAAGCCTTTGGATTCTAAAGCCTCCCGCCATCTCTCGAGTTTTTCATTCACACCATCTCTTGATTCATCTACCAATACAATATCTGTTGGGAAGTCTCACATCCCATATTGCCTAAGTCCTGAGTTAGACATGGCTTCATATACCTGTTTGGGCCTTCCGCCTGGGGGGTGGTTGGGAAGTCTCACATCCCACATAGCCTAAGTCCTGAGTTGGACATGGCTTCATATACCTGTTTGGGCCTTCCACCTACGAGCTTAAGCTTTTGGGTTGGTATATAGTATCTTACAATATCATCTGCAAATAAAATGCACTAAGGGGTCGTTTGTTTTTTTCATTTACATATGTAATGAAATCACATGCGTAACGGATACACATAAATCATGTTTGTTTGGGGTGATTTCGATTCACATGTGTAAAATAGATATGTAAATGGTGTGAAAACTGGCCCTTTTTGTGTCTGAGATTTTCACACCTCAAGAGGTGTGAAAATGTTTTGCACGGTACTGTTACTAGGTGGACTGCTACAGTACCATTATGAGCAGTCCGCCTTTTATTATTTTTTTATTTTTTGGGCCCCAGTTGTAACATCCGGACCATTCATTTTATTAAGAAGCTCCAACACGGCCACGTGTCCAATTTTCAACCGTTGATGATGCATGGAGGTTGAGATATCATCAACATAATTACAGCCGTTGGATTAATCTATTGTAACTAACATACCTAGTACGCCTTTTATGATTTTTTAATGTTCTGGGGCCCACCTGTGAGATCAAGACCGTTCATATTCTTCAGCAGCTCAAACACGGCCATGTGTCCAATTTTCAACCATTGATGTTGCTTGGATGTTGAGATATCATCAAACAATATACAACCTATTATAAGTAACATACCCAGTCCGCCTTTTATGATTTTTTTAATGTTCTGGGGCCCACCTGTAAAATCAAGACCGTTCATATTCTTCAGAAGCTCAGACACGGCCATGTATCCAATTTTCAACCATTGATGTTGCTTGGATGTTGAGATATCATCAAACAATATACAACCTATTCATGGATTCCCATGTGAAATATTATGCTAGTAACAAACACTGGAATCTGATCCACATGTGAGTCATTTACATATGCAAATGACTCACATGTGGGTCATTTACACATGTGAATCACTTTCACAGTAAACAAACGACCCCTAAGGTACCTCCCCTTAAAAATGAACAGTTAACTCATCCATAAGCAGTGCAAAGAGATAAGGACTTAGGGCTGACCCCTGATGCAAACCTATGGTCATTGGGAACTCCCCTATCTCTCCACAAGTAGTCCTCACACTCCTTAGTCGTTGCTGCTCCTTCATACATGTCTTTAATAATTTCAATATAACCTCTTGGAACATTCTTTTTATTTAAAATCCACCAAATTAAATCTCTAGGTACCCTGTCGTAGGCTTTTTCTAAATCGATGAAGACCATATGCATATTTTGTCCTTTTCGCTCGATATTTTTCCATTAATTGCATAAGTGAGAAGATAGCTTCCATCGTTGATCTCCCTGGCATAAAACCAAATTGATTTTCAGATATCTTGGTCTTCTTTCTAAGTCTTTGTTCTATTACTCTCTCCCTGAGTTTAATCCCACGATAGTTGGTGCAGCTTTGTAAATCTCCCTTGTTCTTATATATAGGTACTACAACACTTATCCTCCATTCATCCGACATTTTCTTTGTCATTAATATCTTATTGAAGACTCTAGTTTTCTAAATCTCCCCAACTTCTCCTAAGCATTTCCAAGCCTCAATTGGATGTCATCTAGACATGTAGCCTTTCCTGTCTTCATTTGTTTTAATGCCTTCCTCACTTCCACCACCCTAATTCCACCCCAACTTCTCCTAACCATTTCTAAGCTTCATTCGGGATGTCATCTGGACCTTTAGCCTTTCCTGTCTTTATTTGTTTTAATGCTTTCCTCACTTCCACCACCCTAATTTTACGGAAAAAAGTATGATTTGCTATTGAAGTATCCTTTTTTGTTCTCATGTCTCCTATATAGTCTTCATTTAAAAGTATGGTAAACTATTCCCTCCACTTTTCTTCGATGTTGTTGTCCTTCACTAGAACCTTTTGGTCATTGCTCTTAATACATTTGACATAATCTAAGTCCCTATTTATGTATATATATAATATCTATCTATCCATCTATATATTTATTTATAGACATATGTATATTGGATGTATTTACTAGTTACTACCATACTGATGTATATACTTCTTGTAGTAGCTGATGCGGACTTGGAGAAACTTAGGCATGCCTTAAAAATACTTTCTGAAACTGAAAAACAGTTGAGGTCATCAAAGAATCAAACAACATGGCTTACAGTGGCGCTATTACAGTTGAGCACGGGAGAATCTGCTATCTTGGGTGGAAATGATTCAAAGATGTGCCTGAAAATGGCACACAAGAGAGGTGAGTTTTGTCAGAATTGTTTGTTTTAATTTTCATTTCATGTTGGTCATTGTTGTAAAAATGGTGTCAATTTTGATATTCATATAATTCAGTAAGTGATAGTGCTAATTATTGTAATTTTTTATGCAAGTTATGTGATTGTTGGATGCAGATGGTGGTTTTTACAGCACATCTATTCTGAAGGAGGGCCAGGATCATTCTGTTTCTTACAGACATAACCATAATGAATCCCAATGGTCAGACCTAAATGATGAAGCTTCAGAAAAATTAGAAGCTATATGGAGGAGAACCATAGAAAATTGCCAATCAAATGCACTGAGAAGACTCTTACAGAAAGAGGGAAAGTTATTGTCTGTTCTTGTGAGCCAAGGTATATCCAGAAGTTTGTGTCTTTCTACTATGTAATGCATGGTCATGTTCATTTCTTTCTAACATTATATTGACGTTTTTGTTTGGATCCATATTTGTTTATCTTGCTGTCTCATAACAAGTACTAGTTATTATGAGTTAAGCCATTGGGATATGTGCAGCTGTGCCACTTGCCAATATGCAATTGCACATTGCTATCAAAGAGTCAATTGCTTTTTCCTTTTCTTTTTATTTGTATGTGAGCCAGTTATCTGATCTTTTGGGAATCTGTTTTTACAGAGGTCTCTTTTAGTTTGCTCTAAAATTTTATTGAAGGAATGGAAAGATATGAAAGTACCACTGTAGAGAAATTAAGATTTTCAAAAGAGTTTCATTTAAATCTCCAAAAGAGCCTCATAAGGCATTGTTGGGCATGTTTGTATGGAGGTAAGGTGGTGTGTCAATGGTTGCCGCTGTCATTGTTGATTCATTTGGTTTGGTTGGTGCAGTTGAATTAGTTAAGGTTTGATATGTTGTACAGCTTTCTGTATTTGGGTCTTCCTTTTAACTCCTTATTTGGCCAATGAGCTTGTCAGCTCACTATCCTCTGTGGTTCCTTGTCAGCCAAAGATGTGGCCCTCAAGATGACATCCCCTTGAGTCATTGTGCGTATCTTATCAATTTTCCCGTGCTCATGACCATTCTGGTGGCAGCAGACTCATTCCATCCTGAGCCAAAAATTTATGTTGCTTTTGGCCATTAGGAGTAGGACAGCCTTCATTATGACTGGTGCATCTATTTAGTTAGATGGCATGTGGTTAGGTTCTCTTATCGTGTCTTTCATAACGAGAACATTGTTATCAAATTCATTCTAAATGTGCTAATTGTAACATGTTGGTTGAGAAGCCAAGGGGCATCTGGTTAGGTTCTCTCATCGTGTCTTTCATGATGAGAACATTTTTATCAAATTCATTCTAAATATGCTAATTGAAACATGTTGGTTGCGTCATAAGCTGAGACACTAAGCTTGGGTATGTGTCAGCTGAATTCCTAACACTTTGGATAGAATCTGGAAATATCAAATGAAATCTGGAAAACATGATTTACAAGTTTAGTAGTTGATTACTCTCGAGGAATCAAGTGAATCGCCATGAAGAGATGTTCCATTTCCGAAAAAGGAGAAAAATAAAAGAATAAAGATAAGTAAACCGGAGTTATTGCTTGTTTTGGAGTTTGAATATGTTGTTTATTAATATTATAATTAGTTCTACACTACTGCTACTGTTGCACATGCTACTGCTAGTACCAACATTACTAATATCATATGAATTTATCAGTTATCTATCGGTCCAGAATCTGGATGAGAGTTCACTTTCCTTATTTTTCCATTGAAGAGGAGAGTTGGCAGGGTTTCAAAATGTAAATTCACTTTCTTTTTCCAATAGTAGATGGGCCCTTCTTTATAATCAACTATTAAAAATTTTAAATATTAATTGATAAAAGAATGAGAATAATACTAGGAATTTTGCTAACTTTTCCTCCATGAAGTATTCAAAAAGAAAGCTTTCCGTTCCTTGTTTTGCATGGTGTTCACTAACCACATTCTGTGACAATTCAAAAGCCAGATTCACCTTTTCTCGCCAGCTATGTCAAGTCCACTTTGAGTAGTGTCATGTCACCGAGATTTGATCACAACTTACCAATTCCCGAGGCAATTAAAATTTTCCAAAACACAATGCATTTGTCACCCCCAATTGGGTGGATTAAAGCCCACGGTGAGCTAGAGATAAGTGTCCATCATCATAAAGTAACATGCGGATGCGTCCATTCTTAAAAACACAACTTAGATGGCATAATAGTAAAATTGAGCAAATACAAGTAACCAAGATGCATTTAACTTTAAGTTGCAAAATACAAAAAATCAAGGTTTAATTATAAGGTCATCAACAAAAACACTAGCCTAAAAAAAGATGTACATCAAATATATGTCCAAAAATAATCTATCCAAAATGTGACATGTGGTGGCTCTCTCGTGCAGGACATGACGATGCCATACTATGTCGTCGGCACACAACTCCTTGAACTCCTCAGCTGGCGAATCCTCTGAGATCGCCTCAGCCTCTGGCTCAACAAGGGTCTCGGTACCTAAGCACCAAATGTAACATCATCAGGTTTATGAAATCTGGCAGGTAAACAAATATAAATAACATAATATGATGCATCAATAATGAATTAAGACAATAATGATCATAAGAGTGCAATAATGTAAAAGCTAAGCAGTTGTGCATGAATATACACCATCCCACAAGAATCAGATAAGTACGATGTTACACCTACACATCGTAACAAAATAGGCAATCCACATAGGTTAATTGTACGGGAAAAAGCTCGACCGAAAACATAATGCCCAGGCAAGCCTGGTAATGGAGCATGGGAAAAAGCCCAGCCAAAAAATATGTTGTGTGGGAAAAAGTGCAGCAAAAAACATCAATAAACCTATATGAATCTCACACCGAAGTATGCATTGCCCTAGTGGCATATGACCACCTCAAATAACCTGATCTGCAGACAGTAAATGCATGCATAATGATACAATCCTTGCCACAAGGTGGTAATCAAACCGTGGGAGACGAAAACAACCAAGTTGTGCCTCACTTTGAATTGGCTCAAAGATCACACACCGTGTTCGGCTAGATTCTCACTCCGAAACATGGCACACACACACACACACCGTGTTCGGCTAGATTCTCACTCCGAAACATGGCAATCAAAGCTAAGAGGAACTACTCCACATAACAAACCCATCTGAAGATCACACATAACCTCAAAACCCAAGTAGTCCTTGACAAGCCATACAAATAACTCAACTAGGTTGGACAACAACCAAACAGAGCATCTCCCATGAGACATTGATAACTAAACTGAGGGATGGCCAACGGTTGCAAGTCCATACTAAGTTCACATTGACTTGCACTCAACAATAACCGACAAAGAGCAAGGATACATGCTTATGTCATGTTCCAGGCAGAAATATAAACACAACTGATATCCCAATGATTCGTGAATCAACGGGGTACTTAAAATAGCCAATCTAGGGTCATAATCGCCATTCACATGTGAAAGACCATACCATTCAACCCAGTGATTTTGCGGGTCTTGGATAGACCATACAGTCAATTGGTGCTCCCGTAGTTCAATGCTTATCCCAAAAATCCACTAAACCACTCACTTGGCTCAATACGGTTCACATGCTCCACCGGACGACTCGTAAGAGGATATCATGCTTACACATCCCCTTACTAATCGTCTAATCATATTCATCATTAGACTAGGCTAAGGGTCATGGTATAGGGTAAGGGTTCCAAAAATCCGAAGTCGTAAACCTTGGAAAGATTTGCCTTACAGTTAGCTGTAACCCCTTTACGGCTAGCTGTGGGGTCTTCTACCTGTGAGCTCACCGTAACTTGAGGCCTGTCAGTCACAACTCTCAGCATCTACAGTAACATGCAAACAAAAAGGGTTCACGGTGTCTCTATGATCGGCCACATGACTAGCCGTGGGCTCACCGTAGTTCAAATCCCGTCAATCCCACTTCTTAGATAGAGCCAAATTCTGGGGCCAACTGGGGACTTACAGTTAGCCGCATGGGTCTTACGGTTATCCGTGGGTCTCCATGGTCAACAACACGGCTAGGCGTGGGCTCACCATAGTTCAAAATCTGTTAGTCATACCTCCCAGACAGAACTAGAGTTTCTGATTGGCCGGGGGCTATGATTAGCCGTAAGGGTCTTACGGCTAGCCATAGGCTCCTAGAAATTAGTTTTTTGAAATGATTCACATCAGATTTGGGGAGTTCTCTTCACTTACAACAAAAGGGTCTTGGGCATATTAATGTAGGCATCTTAAACTCCCTATTCCTCACATTAAACATGTCCATTAAAGCCATTAAATGTAAACACCATTAAATCTCCACAAACCTACCATTGACATAAATGAGCTTGAAGGAAGTAGATACATGAATTAATTGCTTGGTATCAACTTAAAAACACATGCATATCACATTAAATACAAATATTCACTTGCCTTAGTCAATTAGAGAAAAACCCTCTTTGGAGGTTGGTACCCAAATCCTCAAAACTCTTACACAAGCCAACCCCACTAGAAGAGCTTGGAGCTCACTCCTACAACCAAAACAAGAGTCTAAGCTAACGTGCATATCTCCTAGCATAGGGAAAAGGGAAACTAAAAGGGATTAGGGAAAGTTGCTTTCCAAATGAGTGAAGAAGATGAACAGCTTGGGGAAGGTGATGGGGGTGAGCTTGGAGAACGTCCACTAGGCTTGGAGAAGCTTGGAAGCAATCAAGAGTGAGGGAGAAATGGAGAAGGAGAGGAGAGAATAAGAGAGAGGGAAATGGGAGAAAGGATGATCAGTGGCGGGTTTTGTTGGGAGTTTTGGGAATTACAAATAAGGGCTTAGGTGACTATAAGGACTTGAATGATAATGGGGAACTTGATGGGCTTCGGGTCGCTGGATTGCGACACACCCTAATGGAAAATGATGTACAAGATGAAATCTACCCAATGCACCCAAAATTGCTGAAATCCTGAAATTGCATCGAACCCCTCACAACTTCCCAAATTTTCAAACTACACCCTACTACACTCAAACTTGCTCCGGATGCTATGAAACTTGCGGACTTTGCTCCTAACACTAAAACTGACTCGCTAAGCGACTAAACATGATGAACTAGTTATAATTACAATTACTTACACTAACCACATAAATTAGGGTCGGGGATCTTACAAATAGTTACTCATATATTTATTTTTTAAACTATTATAATATATAAACAATTTATGAATTATCATATAGAGGTGGTATCATCTTGCAATAGCTCCTCGATGTTATTGGTTATTTTATTTTCATGAAACTGCCTGAGTTAAAAAAAAAAAAACTCACATATTGATACATTATGAGGTTAAAGTCCTGCTATTTTGGTATATGGATTTCGTGGGTATTCTTCATAGCATTTAAGTTCCTTCAAATGATTTTTAGTCTTATGATCAAGAAGGTACTATCTAGTGAGAATGTTTTAAATCTCAGGTCTGGCAATAGCAGAAGTAGAATTTGGTCATCCAAATCATGTGTCCAGGGCAGAGAAGTCGTGGAAGCTTATTGCTAGTTCACTTCAGCTCGTGTTGGGTTGCAATGTGGAGATTAGAATCAGTCTTGGGCCCTGTGCTGGGAGGAGAAATTCCAAAGTGAAGAAGCCTGCATTTAATTTGTTAAATTGCTCGTGTGGTTTACAAGAGAGGTCCTTTTCAACCACTGTAGATGGAGACTACCAATCAGACAATTCTTCTTTATCTTCCAACACATGTTTAAAACAAGAAACACCTAGTGATACTCATTCATCTCATCTTAGGTGCCATTTTTCACCAGCAATGCAGCAGTCAGATGCTAAAGGGGGGGATCGTAATGTAAACCGCTTTCACCACAAAGATGCACTGATTATTAGAAACCTTGAAGGAAATTCTCTAAGCACAGGGGTAACTGCATCCCATAAGACTGTAAATGATGACCTTCCAAATGGTTGTGGTTCAGAAATTGATTCTTCGAAGGCAATGGGAAGCCAGGACTTCCACTATCTTGGCGTTAAAGAACACAAAAAACAGCCAAGTTGCTTCTCAAAGACCCTGGAGCTTAAGAAAATGCTAGAGTCACCAGATGCTGCTTGTACAATCTGTTTAAGGTTTCATCCAAATAACAAAGTTGAATTATCTATTCCCAAAAAATTATCTATTGGAACATATTTTTGCACAGATGATCCATACATTCTCTGTTCCGGTTCAAAAATGCAAGTGACTCACTCCAATGCTTCCGGAGATGAGAATGTGTAAGCAGCCTTCCCTTTTTAATCTTACTGCATGATTTCAATTTGTGATTCTAACAGACTGCTAGACCATCGGATCAACATGTATCTGAGGGTCCATTTGTATCTGGGACAAAATACATTCAAAGGGTCCCATTGGAACTGACAAAGCTTTGATGCAGACATGGCCATGCTTTGAAGTTGATTCATGGTTCCATTGGCTTTTGCCAATACTTTGTATTCTGCAAACGCTGCTACCTTCAGCCTGATATAAATTCTATGAACAGATGTGGCAGGCGCAATGTGAACCCCAGTGTGAGGCCCTTGTTGGTTCCCATGAGACTCCTTGGGTTTTTTCTTGCTAACACAATGACGAGTTGAGAATTTAGGTGCATGATAAAAGTGATTGTGTTTGCAAGTTATTATGTGCTCAATAATATGAGCAACACTCATTTTCTGAATTCTTTCTTGAGTTGGCTATTTTTAGGGTTAACATAAGTATTTAAAATGTCTATTCACTTTTTCTTCAGCAGTAAAATGCTTCATCACATGTGCTGGTGCCATTGCACAGGTTGAACTTGTAACTTTATGAACTAATTGCGAGTTTTAGCTTGAATGTTATTCTTGTGCAGGAAATTAATTGAGAACTGGTATTGTTAGTGATCTCTCCAGTCCACTCCCATTTTCACTCTCTTTTAGACTACTTTGTTGTTGTTGATATCATTATAAGTCCTTGTTCTGGACTGAGTATTTCTACTTACGGTTTATATTTTTGAGGGAAGCCTCAGTTTTGGGAGACAATCATAGTGCGCATTAGGTATTTGGTGTCGGGTGAGGTTGTGCATTATAACATAACCATAGGTGTAGTGAACATGGTTATGGCAGGTTTAATATAGTTGTTTACTACTTTTACTCTGGTTACGGGAGAAATGTTTCTCCTAAGAGCAAAAGTATATCCAGTCCAGCTCTATCTGGCCCACTTGGGGCCGCCTTTGATCACTGCAGGCCCTTTCACACTCTCGTCCCCACATGATCCGGCACTAGGCCCAATTTCACTCTCATCAAACCTCTATCCATCATTGGATTAAATCTCAAAGAAGTTTATGTTTGAATGACCGCTAGACTTTATGGATGTTAAATCAAGGGCTAGGATGATTTGACAGGGCTATTTTTTTATTTTTTTTTCTGTTGACCCTTATCCATAAGGAGATCATCCAATGTACCCCACCCCCACTGATAATTAGGCATCTAAGTCGGCCCGCCTGCTGGACTGCATATGAGAAGTATGCAGTCAGCTCGTAGGAGAACATTCCCCCTGGTTGGAGTAAAACAATTGCTCAGCTGTTTCATCTGTACATGCCAGGATTAGAAACAAATGGAGCAGAATGAGAAATGGCCTTTCGGTAACTATATATTTTTTTTAGAAGTTACGTTGAATTGATAAACAAATCCTGGAAATAGTATGTGAGGAACACAAATATATCTTGGTTATTATGTTTAACCTTATCCAGTGCCATCATGCAAGTTATCAAGGAAAGTTTTTGTTTGATCCATTATCTCCATTCTTCATCTTTCTCCACTTTCTTTCATATGCGCAATATATACATGGGAAGTTGGCTTATATCTGCTTAAAGTTGGAAACTGAACAACCGTGTTTGTATTTGATTGTATACAGGCACAAGCACACAATATTCTGCCATTTGCTCCATTTTATCGTGTCTTATACTTCCTGTTCAAACTTGGAAACATGCTTAATGCTCAAATTTGAAAATAAGTGTTGGGTTTATGTCTTATATTCCGGGTTTACTGGAGTGGTCCATTGGGTTAGCCAACGACCGAGTTCAGGGTCACTTGTATTTTGGTCTTTGTACCGGGGCTTTGTTTAGGGGCTAAGAAAGTAGAGATTATATATGATGTAATTTGCAACCCTAGACTCTGAACAGCGTCAAGATGTGAATCATTGCTCTCTTGCGGTGGACGTAGGCGGTTTTGCCAAACCACGTAAAATCCTTTAGTCTCTCTTCTGTGGCATGGTTGATCGATCGCAGGTTTCGCGCTTCCGCATGCACGTGCACAGTAAGTGGTATCAAAGCTTGGGTTGTGCTGTGCAATCGATGGTTTTGTCATTGGATCTTTGGAGTCACGCAATCGCGTGAAAAGATCGAGAACGCATAGAGGAAAATCCTTGCCTGGGGTTTTCGGTTGCTGCTGAGAGAGAGGAGTGAAGTCTCTGGATTTTTTGATTCGATCGGCTTGATCAAAGGTGGAGGGTTTGAGGGGAAAAAAAGGGCTTTGCCCTTGCTACCCGGTTTGCAGAGAATAAAGAGAGTTCATCGAACTTGATCTGTGGTGCGCCATCGTCTGAAAGAGAAGACGAAGAAGAAGAGGATCCGGTCTGGGTCACACAGATCGGATTGTTGTTGCCCAATTCCATCAAAGAAGATCAAAGAGGATTGGGGTTCCCAATCGGAGAAGTGATGGGAGGAGAGGATTTTGTTTCTAATCTGGGTTGCTGAATTGTTACAAAAGATCGGAGAAGGAGATCGTTGATCTTGGCGGGCCATCGGTGGTGGTTGCAGAAACAAAGTTGCAGGAAGAAACCGTGGCTCTGCTCTTTGAAACTGAGGATGGAGAGTGAAAGGATCCCGATTTGACGTCACCGAAGTAGAAGGGGCCGCTGCCGGAGTTGAAGCAGAGATGCATAGAGGATCCAGACTCTCAGCCATGTCACTGGAAGTAGGCCAGAAACAGAGAAGATTTGGGATTGCCACTTTCTCAGACGATGGCGCACCACAGACAAAGTGTGATGAACTTCCTCTGTTCTTTGCAAACCAGGCAGCAAGGACAAAGCCCTTTTTTTTCCTCAAATCCTACACAGATTAAGCCAATCGAAAGGAGTCCAGAGACGACTTCTCTCCTCTCTTTACCAACAGCAATCGAAACCCTGGGTAAGGACTTTCCTCTTTGCGTTCTCGATCTTTTCACGTAATTACGTACTCCAAAGATCCAACGGTAAAACCATCGATCGCAAAACATAGCCTAGGCTCAGATACCACTTGTTGTGTGCTCGCGTGCGGAAGCGCCAAACCTGCGCTCGAACAATCATGCCTCCTAAGAGAGAGACGAAGATTTTACGTGGTTAGACAAAACCGCGTATGTCCATGGCAAGAGAGCCGATTCACATCTTGACTCTTTAGAGTCTAGGGTTACTAATTACATCATATATATTATCTCTACAGATCAAGGGAGAAAACGACCTGGGACAGGCCATGTCGAGTTAGCTTGACCTGCATTGTAAAAGTCCAACAATTTGAGTGCTGACGTCAGCGCCAAATCAGCGAATCGTCAACATAACAAATTTTGACCGGGATCGACATGTAAGACTTCTTTACGCGATATTTGGACCATCAAGAGTTTGATCGGGGACCGGTTGAGCCTACAGACTTGTTGCGAGCAGATCTACACAAGATCTATCTAGGTGTTGAAGGAGATTGGCGGTCCAATGGTCAATGGAGAAGTTTGACCGATCGGAGTGCAATTTGTTTCTGCAATATCAGAGCCATCCAAAGTTGGATTTCAGATCCGCTTGATCCTACGTGCTCGTGGTAACGAGATCTACAACTTGGTGCAAAAATTTGGGCAAATTGGAGGATAGAGAGTGAGTGATCCAAAAAACACTCATTATGTCGTTAATGGAGCGTAAAAGTTCGTGGTGGGGAAGTTTGACGAGAAGATGAGCTTTGTCCAGAGTTCAAGTGCTGGTTCAACATTGCAAAGTGTTGAAGAGAGTGTGTACCTGTCAGCGAGGTACGTGAAGACATTGCTGGTTATTTCCTGGAGGCTCGAGTTGTGCGGAATTCAAGCCAAGGTGGAGATTGTTGGGTTATGCCTTGTGTTCCGGGTTTACCGGAGTAGTCCATTGGGTTAGCCAATGACCGGGTTCAGGGTTAAGGGTATTTTGGTCTTTGTACCGGGGCTTTCTTAGAGGCTAAGAAAGCAAAGATTATATATTGTGATGTAATCTGTAACCCTAGACTCTAAAGAGAGTTAAGATGTGAATCGTTGCGCTCTTGCCGTGGACGTAGGCGGTTTTGCCAAACCATGTAAAATCCTCTAGTCTCTTGTGTGGTATGGTTGATCGATCATTGGTTTTGCGCTTCCGCACGCACGCACACAACAATAAAGATGAGTGCAAAAGTTGAACTCACGAAAGCTAAAGATAGATTGATTGGATTGCATTGATGATGATGATGATTCTGTTACACGAGGAATCATCAAATGTGGCCAGATGCATTGCAAGCTTTCAGTACAGTCCGGCCAGTTCAGTAACATGCTCTCATCTTTCATCAAGGCAAACTGTTGATCAAATCCACTCATAATATATGATGTTCTGAAAGTCACTCTAATACAGTGGTCATTCACACTAGATTGAAGTGTTGATGATGATGATGAATCTGTTACATGAGGAATCATTATATGCGGCCGGATGCATTGCAAGCTTTTAGTAGAGTCCGACTGGTTCAGTAACATGTTCTTTTCTTTCATCAAGGCAAACTGTTGATCAAATCCACTCATCATAATATATGATGTTCTTAAAGTCACTCTAATACAGTGGTCATTCACACTAGATTGAAGCATGGGAAAGTAATTAGCCCACTTTTATTGATCATGCCTTTTCATTGAGCTTTAATCCAGTGGTGAATGACTCCGATCTAAGTGGAATTCTACATCCATGGGAGGAGGCTTTGATGAAGAGTTTGCCTTCATGAAAGGTGGGCCTGTAGGAAATCGTGTGGCCCGCATGCCACGGGTCCCACGTCAGATCAAGCAGGGCTGATGCCAATAGAGAATACAATCCCACTTAATATAAGACTTGATCTGGTCCCACTAATAAGACTCCCAATAGGATTAGTGGATGTGGGTTTCTTGGCGAAGAAGTCTCTAGTAAGTGTGACTCTTTGGGACTTGTCTATATAAGATAAGTGAGCCCTAGGGTTGGGTATTATTCCATCTCACCGGAAAGACAAGAGGCAAAGAGATCCGCGGAGCTTCCCAATCGCCGGAACGCACTTAAATCTCCAGCTGCGTGTCGGAGTCTCCGCATCCACATCCATCAGGGCCCACTTTATAGTTGTTTTTGGACTGTAATGCTTGCACCTATATTTGTCAATCCTTTTGTAATGATATCTCTTCCTCTAGGTTTTTATTTTTGTTCCTTCTTTATTTGCAGATCAAACAATGAGTCTATGGTTAGTTCGAAGCTGCGCTGTTGGAGAGCTCCCAAGTTTCGGATTAGAAAGGTATTAATTTTTCTTTTTATTTGATTATTAATTTGCATTTTCTTTTCACATTTTTCATCCAGAATTTCTAATATCTATTTGCCCTTTTTAATCAATCAAGCCCTAAGCAGTTTGTTTTTTTTCCTCAAAACTCTACAGCAATTTCCTTCCTCAACAAAGAAAATTTTGAAATAGCTGGACACCCAAAATAAGATCATTGTCATGAACTCCAATACCTAGATCATCTTTTTCCAACAGTGAAAATTATGATGTTTAGCTGTATCCTTCCATTCCACGAGTATGGGTTGGTGCATGGGGATGGAATCAATGTCTGATATAAGGTCAACTGTATCTTCCTATTTATGGTTAACAAACATATTTAAGAAAAATAATTAAAAATGTTAAAGTAGTTTGTAATAGATCATATTAAGCTATCAGAAATATAGGAAAGGAGCTTGTCTGCAAACTGTAAGGTCTTAAGTGGGTCAGACTGCCAGTCTACCCATCCCTATTTATTTTCCCTCTAAATCGGTCATCGACCATAAATCCTATGCCTTCTGATGCCGATGAAGTTAGAGAATTGACCATCATTGACTGGTCCTGTTATCAATCAGGGAAGTAAAAGACAAAATTTCATGCTACGTTCTCCATTTAAGACACCAAAACAGCTCTCGAAATGTGTTACCCATATATGGCGCAGTTAAGGGCCACTTAAATGTAAACAAGCCTTATTATTGGAAAAGTTCATCGTGATAGAGATGGGCATCCCCTCTTCCACCCATATGGAGCAGGCATTATTCCACAATGTAGCATAATACATCCCATCCACCTTAAAAAGTGGAACTAAACCCAAATATTCCAGAGGCATGAGATGAAGTGTCAGGACATTTAACACGGATTGAATGTGCTACACTTCAAAACATCTGCAGTTCATAGTTTTCAACATATTGATGCTTCAATCTTGATCTTCTTGGAGTTTCTATTATTTCACTGTTTCATGTTCTATGTAATGTCTTTGTACTTGCATATCAATTTGCAAATATGATGGTATGTAATCTCATGGAATTTTAACATTTGCATAGGCTTGGCAACAGAAGAGGCAGCAACGAAGAAGGTCTCGGCTGGTGGGTTGGATCCTCCGGTGGTCAACTGCCAAGAAGTTCAGGGGATTGAACTGATATAGGAAAGTATGCAGTGGGGATTCTACCAGTTGCTGCAACAGATTCTATTAGCAAACTGTAGATGTGATTCTTCAATGGCATCCATAAAACGAAAATTGATTTACTGAAACTGGGACTTAAAAGTGCATTATCAGCCATTGACTACTACACCTTGATGATTTGGTACAGATTAGTGCAGTCTTAAGTTGATTGAAAAAAATTATCATACTTGTATCGATGGGGATCAATTTTAGACATATTCATTAATTATATGAATTAGTTATAATTAAAACTTTATTGATGTCAATGTTCAGAATTTAGAAAAACAAAAAGTAATTAAACTATAAAACTTTATGAGAAGTAAGAATTAAATACAATTTTTATGTGATATTGGATATTATTCATTGCACTTCAAGTATATTGGTATTTCTTTTAGTTTATATCAAATCTTTTAAGAATGATCAATCTTATAGATTGGTCTAATTTGTATCCATTTTGATCAACGAGATTTAAAAATAAATGAAATAGTTATCTTAACTATATCTAAAAAAATAAAAATGACTAAAATTACCTTTAAATAGCTGAGCAATTGGAAAAAAAGAATAATAATATAAATTCACAATTTAGAGGTCAAGATTAAAATTGGTTCGGTCAAAATCAACAATTTTGATATATAATACAATAGTGTTTGATAAAGAAGTAGCTAAAATCATTCAAATTTATAAATAAACCATAAAAAATCTATTAATTTGAAGTCCAGGATTACCCAATTTGGGATATTGTTTATGTGGTCAAATCAGTAGTAATGAATACGTTAAACAAAAAATAAAGTTTAAGAGTTGGGCAAGTTATAATGGATTGGTCCTAGTCAATTTAATCTGAAACCAATAAACAACTATTATAAGATCGCTACAAACTTATAAATATCAAATAAAATTTGGTTGATGGCAACAAATTCAGTTTGAGTCAAGTCAACTTCCAATGAAACTAAAGTGAGTGAATTTATAAACTCTTTTAAGTTGTGATAATTAATAATAGCTTTGCATAATATCATTGATAAAATAACTGTAATCTCTTAATTGGAGAAAGTTTTGAAATATATGAGTAGTAATAGTAATCTTGACCCAACCGATCACCTAACTTGAACACTATTTAGTTATTCAAAGTTATTAATTAATCAATTGATTGGAGTACAGTTAAATCAACACATGGTATTTGACCCTGACTTGACTTGCCTTAATATTTGACCCTCCAACAACCTAACTTTAATGTGACATATTAACACTTTGTTATCTTATTTTTTGAGTGATAGTTTAGATGAGTGTCATTTGTCAATCATTTATGATATTTTATCTTTAAACTATCTTTTTTTTTTTTTTTTTATGAAACTTGCAGTCATTCTTTTTGTTTGATTAGATGAGTGACATTTGTCAATCATCTATGACTTTTTTAACATATAAATAAAATACGCTCTTTCATTTCAATCCATAACTCATTTCTTTCGCAAGCTTTAGTTTCTCACCCTCACCTGCATTTTATTTCATTTTCTTAAAAAAAAATTTAATCATATTGCCTGGCGAATTGAGAATGTAAAGTTAAAATGTGTCAAAATTGGGAGTTTAATTGAGTAATCAATTGTCCAATTGAACCTCGATTTACAAACCAAATTGCCGCAAAATCATATATATAACATGAGGATCATGTTAGAAAACTCACAAATTCTTCACACAGGAATTCTATGAATTCCATAAAGAGTGGAGTTCACTTTGAAAAAATCTAAATCATTCAAAATAGATACCAATGGGGCTTCACCAACAGTCACTCTAATGAAATTTGGGCTCATTGTGAGATTAATCACTTCTAAAAACATGTAAATAAAATATTACAATACGATGATGAGCTTGAATTCTACTAGAGTGAAATATGACAGAGGAGTGAATGATAAAAAAATTTGTAAATAGGCCCCACAAGAGCCTCACGTATTTCTTTTGGTGTCCATCTTATAGGATCTATACTCCTTAGTAAGTTGTAGCCAACAGAATTGTAGGTTTTTTCTTTGGGGGGCTCTATTGGCACCACAAAAATATCACTCCACACCGCAAATAAATTTTTTTTTTCATTTCCTAAACTACCCCTCCCCCCTCGTCCCTTTCCCTCTTCCTCTTCCTCTTCCACTTCCTCTCCCTCCACCCTCTTCCTCTCCCCCACCCCACCCAATCTCCGGCGGTGAGGGATCCCCGGCCGGCTGCCCGGGCGGCCTCCTTCCCTTCCCCCTCCTCTATTTTCTCTCCCTCTCTCCCTCTCTCCCTTCCTCTTCTTTTCTCTCCTTCCCGTGGTGAATTAAAGAGGTGAATTAAAAATACCAAAAGTCTACAAAGATAGAATAGCAGAATGATATGAACACATGAAACCCAGGGATCGACCATGACTTTTGAGAATGGGTATTCCACTATGAATGTGGGGGCTCAGATCTTCTTAACAATATCTGCCATTCTTAACAATGATCAGTTCTAAGTAACTAAATTCAAAAAACAAGCATGTGTTTTTATTCTAATTTCTTTCAGTGGTTACTACCACTTTCATCCGTTCTCTTTTTCTCAAAGAGACTTTCCATCTCTTCCAATCTCTTTCCCTTTGTTACAGCCAAATAAAAGTAAAAGAAAGTTGCACCAAGTGTAGATATCCCAACAAAGATGCACAACAGATAACCAAATGATATTTTCTCTGAAATGGTAAGAAACATTATAGACACCACCCCACTAACCAGCCAATTCACAGACACTGCAATGATCGATGCCTGGTGGGAAATATCTCCGACGAGTACACCCAAGTGATCGGCCCCAACCCGATCGAGGACACATCTGGGCACACGAACACCACACATATTGCCACTGCCCACTTAGGTTTATGCATTGATCTCTCAAGAAACTTGGAATCCAGACCAAGCCCGGCCAGTGAAATGGCCATACCAATTGAACCCAGAAACAGCAGAGGCCTACTTCCAGACCTATCCAAGAAACAAGCAGAAACCATTACAAAACATGTCTTAGCAATGCCCATGGCTATAGTGACACCCACCAGTCCTTTCTTGTGGTGAATTCCAGCAGCCTTGAACACTGCAAGGGAGTAGTAAATGACCCATCAACAGCAGGTTGCCACCAGATCTCCCTCCCCGTCGGCGGCTGGGAGGGGGAGGGAGAGGAAGAGGGGAGGGGAGGGGAGGGAGGGAGTGGGGAGGGAAGGAGAGAGAATAAGAGGAAGGGAGAGAGGGAGAGAAAATAGAGGATGAGGGAGGGAGGCCACCAGCTTGCCGTCCAGGGTTGCCGGCCGAGGATCCCTCCCTGCCGGTGACTGGTGGGGTGGGGGAGAGGAAGATGGTGGAGGGAGAGGGAGAGGAAAAGGGAAAGGAAGGAGGGGGAGGGGTAGTTTAGGAAATGAAAAAAAAATTTAAATGCGGTGTAGAGAGACACTTTTGTGGTGCCAATAGAACTCCCCTTTTTCTTTTTTTCTTTTTTTATCTGCGTACCATCAACAAGTGGTTTGATTAATTTATTATGGGCCACAAACATTCAAAAAAACCAAGCAGCCAACATTTATTTTCAGGCCTACTTCATCTAATTCTCCTTGAGATGGCAATAATCTGTATTGATATAGAGGTGTATTTGGTAAATTCCCAATGCAACAAAAAGAAATTAAATAAAAAGAGCTTCTATTGGCACACAAGAAATTGCTCTCCCCACATAGAAAAATAAAAAATATTTTCCCTAAAGTACCCTTCCTCCCTTCCCCCGTCGCCCCTTGCCAGTCGTTGGCTGGGAGAGAGACTAGTCTGCAACCCCGGCCGGCCTCCCCCCGCCCCCTATTTTCTCTCCCTTCCTATTTTTCTTTCCCTCCCACCGGTTCCCTCTCCCCCTGCCCGTCACCCCACCCTCTCTCCCTACCCAGCCCACGTCCCCACCTTCCTTTTTCTCTTCTTCCTCTTTTCTTCTTCTCCCTCCCTCTCTCCCCCTATGTTCTCTCTCTCCCTCCTCCTTTTCTCTCTCCCTCTTCCTCTCCCTCCCATAGCGATGTTTGGGCCGCCTGATTGGAGAGAGAAAAAGAGGGAAGAGGGAGAGGGAGGAGGGTGGACGGGGAAGGAGGAGGGGGACTTTGTGTACCAATAGAGGCTCCCTTAAATAAATCGGACCCGAGGTTAAACTATGATTCGACAGTTGGGTCATGTCCACCTACCAGTGATCAAAACCATTGAAAAAGTGGTACAAATTATGGGAATTCAAATCCAGCACAATTGGATTGAAAAGTGGCCATTTATTTTATTTTTTTGTTATTTTGTAATTGCTTATTGACAGAGCAAAGTGATAATTTGTATGAATACGTATCCTTCCATTGCCCTACGCAATTAGGGTTGGCAATGAGTCAGGTCGAATCTGATCGAAGGACCCTATATATGTACATGTCCAATTCAAGTCTGACTTTCTTTTTAGTGTTGAATATCTCAAAGAGAATCTACCCTAAAATTTGGATGGGCCAACTGAAACTCTAAATTAACTGGCAACGTCCAATTAGGCTGATATCCCATGAGTAAAAGATAAATGATCGGTAACATCTTTAAAGGTTCTCAATGACTAACAAAGTTGTTCAACAATCAAGTTCATTAACTCTAAATGCTTTAAAGTAGAGAAGAGCCCAGTTTTTTAAATTGAAAACCTTCCCTCCTCCACAATGTCGATACAAAAATTTAAGAGGATTGGCCGTTGCCTAAAAAAGTCTCTTCTAACTCGGACAACAAGAAAAAGAGCCCCTTAGTTCATTTTTAGATTATTGATCGGAGAGACACTACCGTCGCCCCCATCTCTTCCTCGTCACAAGGTGTTGTGTACGTATCGGAAAATGTCACATCCCGGACCCGAGAATTCCCTGATTAGGGTGGTTCCCAAAGAGTGACACGCATACTCCCGTGAACTCGCACTTATTCCGGACCAAATCCGAATTCACAAAGGAGAAAATTCCACATTTCATGTGTGAGGGCTTACTCACTGACACCTGTCCATCAGCATTTAATTGCGGAAGTATGTACAATATCAATATCAAAGCCATGAGCAGTTCACTATTCAATTTATAATATCACAATTTATCTTTAACAAAGCTAATAATTTAAATCTCATAAATGTTAAGTACATAAGTACTCTAACGAATATCAACTAGATGTTTATCTCAATTAAACATAATCCTAATACAATGCAAATCTACAATTCATGCATTGCCTTAAGCTAAGTGAAATACAAAATACTTAGACTTAACTCAAGATTACTATTCGAAAACGTACTCCAGCTGTCATATCTAACTGAAGAACTTACCCATCAATCTTTAATTATGTTTGTTTACTAATTGATCTCTTCGATGTCCTGGATCCCTGTGACACCAAGAGTAGTACCTCAAATACAACGATTTGGCAAGTATAGGTAATAAACAGGAATTACATAATGTTTTAGAATGAAATAATTGTCAATTTGATTGATAAATATCAATATAAAGAATTAACCAAATGTTTGTTCAATAAATGATAAATCCATGATTTCAAAAATTAAATCAATAACATATCCATGGTTTCGAAATTCAAATCAATATTATATATATATATACAAATATGGCATCTACGTGAGCTCATCCTCTCTATGAGAGCAAATCTAGTTGGGATGTCACCAGCGGCCCGGCCAAAGGCTAACTGGCTACCCGGGTTCCAGAGTTCCGGTTACTCCAAATGACATACTGCAGTAGTCTCTATAACTAAACCAAGTTTAATCCCCATCGGGCATCACAAAGTCGAAGCTAAGTAGTGCCGATAAAAATCAAATCAATAACAAATCAAATCTGAGTATCTTTTATGTACTCGTTCACAAATCAAATCAAATAATAATCTCAATGATTGAATACTTACTCAATTTAAATCTTTCATCAAATATCAAATACTTATATGACAATTGGATAACAAATTGGAAGTAAATGATTGAATCAAATAATGTAAATAATGTGACAACTATATCAGTAAATGGTTGCATAATACGCAGTATACAGGTTCAACTGATCTAATGGCCTACTAAAAGACAACTAAGTTAAGAATAAAATAACTAATCTAGTCAGGCACTATAGGAGTCAAAATTCTAATACCACTTGTGAATCTAACCTATTTAGCTCAAATGTAATCATGGTCATCACCTATCTCCGATAAATCTGATCTTAGCGTCTATCAATTAAATTCCTTAACCAACCCAACCGCTACACATGCTAACTGAGGAGGTTGTATTCTATTTCAATTAGTATTTCGTATATCTGAGTTCTAGGGTAAAAACAAAAAGGTGGTCACATCCTATGAGGTTTCAATTTAGAGAAAAAGGTGACTAACTTCGGTTGACATCGTAGGTGTAATCATGCTACCCATAATTCTAACATTAACCCATTATAACCTTAATGCTAACACTAAGTAGATAAAGCCTTGGATCTAGTCGTATTAATTCTAAGAGTTCAGGTTTTAAACTGCTACCCTAATTTATAAAATCGTCTGTGATTTTATTCTACAATATAAGAGTCTCCAATACCTGTCTCTAACGAATTAGGTTTGAATTTGTCATGCATTAACTAACACTCGTTCATCACATATACTGGCTAAGAAAATCAGTCTCTAAATCAACTGGTCTATCACAAATTTAGATTCCACTAAAAGAATATAATATGGTCAATTCCTATGTTTAAAATAAGTCTCAAAATTATAAAATAAAAGACTAGCTTATCTAACATGGTAGGCGTAAGTACACTACTCTAATATCCAATCTATTGTGGTCTCAACGAAACTCCTTAGCAGTCAAAGTTGTGGCACTAGTCATACTAATTTCGTTGAATTGACAACAACTATAGTCTCGCCTAGTTAACATATCACTTATCTCAAATAGACTCGATCTCAACGACTAAGAATTTAAACTACTCAACTGAGCTCATTCTATACTCAGGCTTGCTAAGGAAGTTATTCCTAATTCGTTTGTTTCATCTTCAATCCCATAATGATTAAAGGTGTTGTTAAACCCTAAGTTAAAAATCACAATAGAAAATTCTAAACCGTGTGGTCCACTTCTACTCATGGTCTTAGCTATATAAACCTATAGGTTACTGTCTCCTTAGATATATCAATCACAGCCTAATCAGATCTTTGGCATCAACTATTCCTAATCCAAATTATAACCTTAGTATAAATCAAGTCTCCTAGTCTGTGGTTCTATCGCTAGAGCTATTTTTGACATTACTTCTATAGTAAAGTCTATATATCTAGAAGGTGGCGATTTAAATACTCATATTGTCATACGGAATAGAGTCTAGTAAATCTAACAAACTGCAAATAAATTTCTAACTACCCGAAATGGTTTATCTTCTAGGATAACTATAAAAGTCTCAACTCGTATAGCTTAATTCTTGTGCTTACAAATCAAAGTTACCAGGCGTGTGAACTATTCTGTTCTAAGACTTACTTGTCTGTAGTCTTACTAAAATTCTAAGCAACTAAGGTCTTAAAATTAACTATCTAGAGTCTACTAGCCTTATATCAGTTCAATCATCCCATATGATCATCACTAACCGTGCTAACCACACTAATTGAAAATCACTATTTCCCATCCGTTTTAAGTGTGATCTAATTCCAATCTCTTAAGACTAAATAAAATCAAGTCCTCTATTACTAACTGGCCAATACTAAAGTTATCTCTAAAATTAACTAAGGTGGAGTATACCTTCAATAATGGGCAGTTCTATCTCTAACTAGAAGTAGAGATTCAACAAGTCTCATAGGTTACTAAGATATTTTCTATCCTTAGGTTCACCTTCAAAATAAATCTATGTGGTTTCATAATCACTACTGGTTCAGGTTTGTATAACTAATCTGGTATAACCAGTCTGGTATCATACTATTCTTAGGTTCCTTAAATCGTACACTAGTATCAGGTTTGTATAACTACAAATCACTACTCTCCAATTAACCTAGATAAACACAATAGTCTGCTAACTAATCTAGTATTCAAGTTCTCCCTAAGGAACGTCTTACCAACACTAAACTACTCAGATCTTTCTAGCTTCCTAGTGTGCTCAAGCTATGTATTAAAACTACGGAACTCCTTAACCTAAATCTCATATTGAAATAATGTGTCACCTACTGTCACTGACCTATCAAGATGTCATCAAAAGGTAACCTAGGGTCGTATAGCTTAACTAGAAAAATCACAGAGTGCGATTCAATGATAGAATGTGTGAAGTAATGAATCAATCAAATATTATACACATAATTTATAATTACTAACTCACCTTCTGCAATATTTACCTCTTCAGTCTTTCCTAGAGCCATAGCATAAACACTTCTTATCATCTCTTGAACTGGTCTCTGTCGTATTGGCATTAGTTGACCTTGAGTTATATTCTGGAAATCTTGTACTATAAGCGTTGGCCGCCTAATCGGAGGAGGTTAAAACCGAACTACCTTTGTTGGTCTCAGTTGATCCGAGCGGTTTGTCGAGGTGGCATCTTCCATAACTTCGGTTTCATTAAATACACAATACAATATGCATCTATAAACAATCTTAGAAATAGAAATTTGCAATACCCTATCGTGTCCTCACCACGTCTCTTAAGGTTTCTAAGTCTTTTAGAAAAGACTTTTCATGCTCTGATACCATACTTACGTATGTCACATCCCGGACCCGAGAATTCCCTGATTAGGGTGGTTCCCAAAGAGTGACAGGCGTACTCCCGTGAACTCGCACTTGTTCCAGACCAAATCCAAATTCACAAAGGATAAAATTCCACATTTCATGTGTGAGGGCTTACTCACTGACACCTGTCCATCATCATTTAATTGTGGAAGTATGCACAATATCAATACCAAAGCCATGAGCAGTTCACTATTCAATTTATAATATCACAATTTATCTTTAACAAAGCTAATAATTTAAATATCATAAATGTTAAGTGCATAAGTACTCTAATGAATATCAACTAGATGTTTATCTCAATTAAACATAATCCTAATACAATGCAAATCCACAGTTCATGCATTGCCTTAAGCTAAGTGAAATACAAAATACTTAGACTTAACTCAAGATTACTATTCGAAAACGTACTCCGGTTGTCATATCTAACCGAAGAACTTACCCATCAATTTTTAATTCTATTTGGTTACTGATTGATCTCTTCGATGTCCTGGATCCCTGTGACACCAAGAGTAGTACCTCAAATATGACGATTTGGCAAGTATAGGTAATAAACAGGAATTACATAATGTTTTAGAATGAAATAATTGTCAATTTGATTGATAAATATCAATATAAAGAATTAACCAAATGTTTGTTCAATAAATGATAAATCCATGATTTCAAAAACTAAATCAATAACATATCCATGGTTTCGAAATTCAAATCAATATTTTATATATATACAAATATGGCATCTACGTGAGCTCATCCTCTCTATGAGAGCAAATCTAGTTGGGATGTTACCAGCGGCCCGGCCAAAGGCTAACTGGCTACCCGTGTTCTAGAGTTCCGGTTACTCCAGATGACATACTGCAGTAGTCTCTATAACTAAACCAAGTTTAATCCCAGTCGGGCATCACAAGGTTGAAGCTAAGTAGTGCCGATAAAAATAAAATCAATAACAAATCAAATCTGATTATCTTTATGTACTCGTTCACAAATCAAATCAAATAATAATCTCATTGATTGAATACTTACTCAATTTAAATCTTTCATCAAATATCAAATACTTATATGACAATTGGATAACAAATTGGAAGTAAATGATTGAATCAAATAATGTAAATAATGTGACAACTATATCAATTAAAATTGATAATGATGAAATTCCGATTTAAAGGTACAATGCAATTTATTTAAAGAAAATCAAAACATTTATTAACCAATTTAATTATTCATAAAGACTATTACTATCCGATACAAGATAGATTTAGAGAGTCAACGTATTACTACTTACTTGGTGTCACTTATTATAAAAAAATACATTGAGCCTCTAAAATTAATCTTCATGCTTAATAATTAGACTACTAAATGCATAAACTTATGAGAGATTTAATTTAAATTAAACCTTTATAAAAATGTAATTTTCATTAGTCAAATGAAATGGTTAAAGGGTTCCATTCTAGAGTCATATAAGTCATTTAACATTTTTCATCACCTATTAGTTTAGGGTTACACCATATTTCTCATTAGGGAGAATTATGAAGGGTCATCATAGAGTAAGAGTACAATCACACTCCTCTAGTATGGGCCAATTGGGTTGGAAAGCCCAAATAAATGGTTTCAGATTCATTACCATTGGTCCGTTAATTTCATTAAAGGTGCCATTTTCTAGGGTCCCACAAGTACTTCGGAGTTCAAGATCCTAATTAGTTTAGTAAATACATAAAATAAGGGTATTCATCAACTTTTAGTGGCCTAAGAAGTAGTTTTGGTCAAAATCCCGGGGCCCAGGCAGAACCCCTTCTCGCTATAGCGAGCTTGTGGCTCGCTTAGCGAGCCCACAGAAGGTGGTCTCGCTATAGCGAGGTCACATTCTGTGACCACTCCTCCGTTTCCTCATTTTTCTTTGTTTCCAATTCATACACTACTCCACATGAATTTTATCATTAAAGCCCCCACCTGTACTATATATATACACTATTCCACATGCACCTTGCACTTATTTCTCATGCAACTTTCACATGTTTTCAATATAAAATCTACACATGTTTTCAAAGGTATAAATGTACATAGTTTAATCCATTCACCACTCATGTGCAGAAAATTTGGGCACACATGTAAATTTTGTGTTTGTTTTAATACACTACTAACACTCAAGAAATCAACCCATGCTATAATTATTCTCAAACTATAATCAAAGAGGCTAATCACCATAAAGAGGGAAATAATAGAATTTAATAATCCAATCAAGGAATTAAACACTATGTAATCTTAATTAATGCTTATACTTGCCTCAAATCCAAGCTTTCCAAGCTTCTAAGCTTTCTCCACACTCTAATTAGTTCAAGAGACCAAAAACCCCCAAAATATAAACCCTAAGTCAAAGAAATCCATGAAAAGAGATGAGAATGCAATGCATGTGGGTGTATGAGTCTATTTGACTCTAATGGAACCCAAATCATAAACTAAAAGGGTTGTAGCTTACCTCTTGGACACTATTCCGAATTTGGAAGGAAATAAGGGAAGGTGGAGAGAGTTCCTTGTCATAAGGATGCAAGGGAGAGATGGAGAAATGAAGAGGATTCCAAATCCAAGCTTTTTAAGCTTTCTTAAGCCCTCTCTTCACCACTTGATATAAAGAGCTCAAAAACCCCAATTTATAAACCCTAACAATGGAAAAACCATGGAAAAAGTGATGAGAATGAAATGTATGTACATCATGAGTCTTCTTGACTAGAATGCAACTCAAATCAGGGTTAGAGGGTTTGTTACTTACCTATAGTGGGGAATCCAAATTTGAGAGGAAAGATGGAAGAATGGAGATGGC
The DNA here is from genome assembly GCA_012931725.1 of Litsea cubeba. NCBI lineage: Eukaryota > Viridiplantae > Streptophyta > Magnoliopsida > Laurales > Lauraceae > Litsea > Litsea cubeba. The sequence goes on along the minus strand of CM022952.1, from coordinate 28,746,519 downwards.
TCCTTGTCCACAAGAGTGAAAAGGAAATGAGGAAGATGAAGAGGCTCCAAGCTTTACTCCCAAAAGTCCATGCCATAATCTCTACCTCCAAGATGATTGAAGAAGGAAGGAGGAGGAAGAGAGGAGAAGAAAAAAAAAGTAGTAGAGAGGAAGGAAATGAAAAGGAAATGGGAGAAAAGGATGGGTATGGCTTGTTTATAAAGGGGTAAGGGTGTATATTTTTGCATAAAAGTCCACCCTTTGGACATAATTTGCATAAAAGGCTTCATAGGTGGGAATGGGCTTGGGTTTGTAGATGGGTTGAGTTGGGTCTAATGAGTTTGGGTCTCATTATGGAAATAATGTAGGGAAGGTGTTTGATGAAATGCTCATGAAGGTCTACAACATTTAATACACACAAATCATCATAATTAACAACTAAGTGTAATTAATTTAGTCAAAATATTATTAGTTAGTACTAAACAAGTTTAACTTGGGTTGGGGTGTAGATCTGAGAAGCTAACAGCAACAACCTCCCTCTTGCTCACATTCAACCTCTCCAAATCCAAGTTCCCCACCTTCTCCGCCATAGGAAATAACTCAAAAGGAAGCCCAAGCGTCTCAACAAAATCTGACAACCTCTTCCCAGTCGCCTCAAGCGCTTCCATGGAAGTCCCCAAACCAGTCAACCTCACATAAGGCGGCCTACCAGGCCGAGACGCGAGCAGTCATGGCTTTGGAGAAATAGGCGGCGACCCGTTGCGCCGTCGTGCCGAAAGCGTCGATAGCTCCGCAATATTAATCAACATCTGATTCACCTCCTTGAAGTTGATCTGTAGACACCACTTTGGAAAATTGGAGAAGAAGGGTTAAAAGATGGATACCCTCTTCTTCTATTTGCTCCTGCTGATTTTGCTGGGTTAGAGAGAGAGAGAGAGAGAGAGAGAGAGAGAGAGAGAGAGAGAGAGAGAGTTGGAGTTGCCGCGCTGGCTAGTTTGGCGATGGTGATGGAGATGGCGATTTTCATCTTGGGTACCTTCGACCTAGTTCAAATAGCGATAACTGCATTCAGAGCATGAGTAGTCGGCATTGAAAATAAGTTCTCCACCCCAAAATCGAGATACAACTTCAACTCAGATGAGCTTTGACTCATCTGCTGTGGCTGATACTGTTGTTGCTATTGTTGTCTCTGTAAACCCACCATTTCCTTCCTCCTCTCCGACAACAGCTCGCTCGCCGCAGCCGTCAACGACCGTAATCTAAATTCAATTGAAGTAACAAGAGTCAGATTGCACGGATGTATAATCTCCCTTACGTTCTGCACCAGCTGCCGAATCTCCCTCACTCAAATTACACGGACCTTGGTGTTGACACCAAAAATGTCACTTTGCCTCTTCAAGATCCAAAAAGCTACATGAAGTCGCAACTTGCCATAAATAGGCAATGCTACTTCCAAAAAATCAAATCTTGTCAGAATCAAACAAAAACTGCAAGATCCTTCAAGACATCCAAAAGAGGAGTACACAAGAAGTTTCGGGCCATTTCAAAATCATTTGGCCTAACTTCGTTTCTCCGGCAGCTGAAAAGGAGCTCCCGGTGGCGAAAGCATCTGAGACACAAAATCTTCGATTAGAGCCTATGGACGGTATCAAAATACATCCAAAAGGCTCCACATCAAGTTCCGAGTCAAACCGACAACGTTTGACCCTACATCAACCCTCGAACAGCTAAATCAAGCCTCTCGGCGGCAAGAACCACCGAGGCCATCACTCATCAGATAGAGCACATGGATGGCTTCAAAATGCTTACAAAGGGCTACGTGTCAAATTTCAGGTCATTTCGACAAACATTTGACCATACTTTGACGCTCGGAAGCCAAATCAGGCCTCTCGACGGCGAAACTCCCTGGGACCATGGTTTCCAAGACAGAGCCTACGGATCATCTTAAAATGACTCCAATAGGTTCCCTGTCAAATTTCAAGTCAATCGGGCATCGGTTGACCGCACATCAAGCCGCGACGTCTTCATCGCGACAAAAACAAGTCTACTAGTGATAGGACCCCAAACGACCTCAAAACTCAAACAAAAGCCTATGGTTGGTCTTATTTATTGCTCAGGAGGCTTCACCTCAAATTTCAGGTCATTCCAACATCGTTTGTCCCAGTTTCAGCTTCTGACGGAAAATCGGCAACTCTGCGCGACAAAGTCTTCGGCTTTCTCAGAAAATTGGAAACTTTGCAAAGTAAAATGCAAGGATTTTCATCAGGTTTTCTACAGGAAAATCAGGCCAATAAATGATCAAAAATTTCAAGGAAAAATACAGAAGAAAAAAGAATCGAAAAATAACAAAAACGGACACAAAATGGGACAAAAAGGGGGAAAATCCCTCCAGCGTCGCAGACCCCTGCGACCCTGGAACCCGGGATCGCCGGCGACCCTGGAACCCAGTGAAAGAAACTGCGATTCAGATCTGAATTAGCGGAAGACATTCATGGCTAATTTGTAACATGACAGATTTTAAAAAGATCTGATTTGGGCAGCATAAATCAGCCATATAGATCGCATGAGAACTCCATGAATTCATGACCAACAAGTGTACAATTAAAGGAGAATGAAGAAGACTATTACCTCGAAGATTTGTAGACTTCAGATCTCTGAAAAAATAGATCCAAAGGCCCGTACTCAGACTTGCAATTAGCAAACAAGTTGCTGGAATTTTCTGCAGTAGTGTTGCCTTTGATCTTCTCCTCTATCTCACTTCCAAATCTGATTGGCTAAGATGGTGGGATCTTAAACTAGGAATTAAGAACTATTTCTCCAAGGAAAAATCTCAGACCTTAACTTTCTTCAATGAAGAAGAAAAAGCTTCAAGGGCTGGACGTGTGGGACCTTCTTATGCTCTCTCAAAAGTGTTGGTCGTTCAAGGGGTGATTGGTTTCTTTTATAGAAACTTTATGGAAACCTTTCCTAAAAGTTTATCTCTTCTAATTCTCATAGATGTCCTAAAAGGAAAGATTTATTTCCTTTAAGAAACACTCTAATTAGAAAAGGAAACTAAAAAGAACTTCCCATGCAATTAGTAATCCTAGTTATACAACACTTACTAATTTTAAGTTTCTAATCCAAAAAGGAAACTTTCTCATAGGAATACTAATCCAAAGAGGAGTCCAACCTTCCAAGTAGAGAGACCTACTAAAAATTGAAAACCTTACCCATGGAAATCCTATTATGGACGTCCCACATACTAATGCACACCATGGCCCACATATAATTTATCTAGAATTAAATTCATGTATGCCATCAAAGGCCTATTTGAATTTAAACTCAAAATTATTTTTCCACTAAAATAATTCATCCTTATGTTATCTAAATATTTTAGGAAACCATGCCAATCTTGGTAAGTGACTAGAGAAGGGACCAAAAGATCATATTTACCATTGGCTCCCAAAATGACCAAAATGTCCATGCTAAACCCATAGCAACATTAAGACCATTTTAACCTTAACTCATTCCACTAAAGAGTTATGGTTGAACTCCAAGGACAAATATATAATATAATAAGCTCGTCATAAAATGACGGTTGTCTTCGACCTACTAAGTGTAATGACCTGAATACCCCTCTATGTAACATCCATAATCGAGTCAGGTTATCACATGTACTATCAACCTTCCCGATTACATCTAAACTTTAGAACTTCATATCCTTAAACATAATCATCATTCGAATATCATTCTCTTGATCTAGGGAGCGACCCACAAGTTCAATATCCATATGGAACATCCATATACTAAGATCTTAGATTTTGATGATTAATCGGATAATTCTAAGGGGACGATTATTCCATCATCAGATGGCATAGATTCTATATTGCATATGCACGTCCCAACTAATCAAGTCCGAGTACCCAAAACACAGAGTTGTTGACCCATGAAAAGAATCTCACCCATAGTGAATTAAAGCACAAGAACTTGACTTCGTCAGTTCATCCACAAATGCTCAAGATTAAGAGCACTGGTCACTCAGTAGCATGAGGTGACTTGATCTCTCTCTGTGATAGTACTATTTTAGAGATCACACCTACCATGGTCCTGTTCAATGCATTGCATATGCACTAATGAGACAAATCCGGAAAAGCCCTCCCACGACTTAGGTAAGTCACCCTGAATACAGGAGAGTCTCTCATTATGACTTATACCAAGATGAAGTGCCCAGCTCCATCTCTCAGTTATGGACAAATATGATGTTTCCAGTGTCCATGAATTTGACCTATCTGTGTGTAGACACTACACACCTAATTCATTTACTAGAAACAATGGGCCTTACACAACCATACATATATACATGTTTAAGCATAAAAGAGTCATTCCATTAAATAACCAGTAAATATCTAGTAACAAAAGATGAGAGTGCAGCTAGTGGGCTTTAGGGCATACACCAATCCCAACAAACTCCCACTTGCACTAAAGATCACTACTTCCTAACCTAACACCCATAGACTCAACATGAGAAGTGAAGACTTTCTCTGTAAGAGTCTTAGTGAATGGGTCAGCTAAGTTATTTGCTGAAGCAATATGCTCCACCACTATCTCTCCATCCTGAATGAATTCCCGGATCAAGTGGTACTTTCTCTGAATGTGCTTTCCTTTCTTGTGATTCCTGGGCTCTTTGCACTGTGCTACAGCACCAGTTTTATCGCAGTACATGACAATCGGTTTATGCACTGCAGGAACAACTCCCAATTCCAACAGGAATTTTCTGAGCCATACCGCTTCCTTCGTAGCTTCCGATGCCGCCACATACTCTGCTTCCATGGTAGAATCAGCAGTACAGGATTGCTTGACACTTCTCCATGATATAGCCCCTCCTGACAAAGTAAAGACGTACCCTGAAGTAGACTTTCTGGCATCACTATCAGATTGGAAATCAGAGTCTGTATACGCCAATGGCGTTAGATCATCTGCTCGAAAGGTTAGCATATAATCTTTCGTTCTCCGAAGATACTTGAATATATGCTTAACAGCTGTCCAATGCATAGGTCCAGGGTTTGACTGATATCTGCTAACCATGCCAACGGCAAAGCAAATATCTGGTCTAGTGCATAACATTGCATACATGAGGCTTCCAACATCGGATGCATATGGAACTCTCCTCATGCTCTCTATCTCTTCAGATGTCTTTGGACATTGATCTCGGGACAGTGGTACTCCATGTCTAGAAGGTAGGAGACCCTTCCTAGAGTCATGCATGTTAAACTTGACCAATATCTTCTCAATGTATGAAGATTGGGATAGGGCTAACATCTTATTCTTGCGATCACGCAAAAGCTTGATCCCTAAGATATAGCTGGCCTCACCCAAATCCTTCATCTGAAATTGAGAGGATAACGAAACCTTTGTGGATGACAATAAACCTACATCATTTCCTATGAGTATTATGTCATCTACATATAGAACCAAAAATGCAACTGCTTTTCCACTTCCTTTCTTATACACACATGGTTCATCAATGTTTTGATCAAAGCCAAAAGATTTGACTGCCTGATTAAACTTGATGTTCCATGCTCTAGATGCTTGCTTAAGTCCATAGATGGAGTTCTTAAGTTTACAAACCATGTTATCTTGGCCACTAGCAATGAAGCCCTCTGGTTGCATCATATAGATGCATTCGTCAAGACTTCCATTAAGAAAAGTTGTCTTGACATCCATCTGCCATATCTCGTAGTCATAATGACATGCGATGGCCAAGAGAATCCTTATGGACTTAAGCATAGCCACTGGTGAAAAGGTTTCCTCATAATCGATACCCTCTTTCTGAGTATATCCTTTTGCCACCAGTCTTGCTTTGAAGGTTTCCACCTTCCCATCCACTCCTCTTTTCCTCTTGTAGATCCACTTGCACCCTATGGGTTTAATCCCTTCAGGTGCATCTACAAGTTCCCAGACTTGATTGGAATACAAAGAATCCATTTCAGATTTCATCGCTTGCTGCCACATGTCAGCATCTATATCCGTTACTGCTTCATCATAACTAGTAGGATCCTCAACTAGATCTTCAGAGTCTGTCTTAAAAGACACTCCTAGATATCTTTCTGGTTGTCTAGAAATTCTCCCACTACGACGAGGCTCCGGAGTGTTTAAAGGAATATCTTGTTCATCTACTGTCTCAGGATCTGGTACAGATTTTAATAGGAGATCCCGGAAGAATCTCCTCAAGGGTTTCTTTACAACTAAGCTCTTGGTGCATCAAACAATCATCCTCCAAGTACCTAGCATGAGTGCTGATGAGCACTTTTTGCTCCTTTGGATGATAAAAGATGCCACCTCTCGTTCCCTTAGGATACCCAATGAAGTAGCACATTTCCGATCTGGGTTCTAGCTTGGTAGCTTTATCATTCAGTACATAGGCTGGACAACCCCAGATGTGGATATGTCTTAAACTAGGTTCTCGACCTGTCCACATTTCTTGCGGTGTCCTAGGTACTGATTTAGAAGGTACCAGATTTAAAATGTATGCTGCTGCTTCTAGGGCATATCCCCAAAAAGATATAGGTAGGGTTGCATGACTCATCATGGACCTTACCATATCAAGAAGGGTACGGTTTCTTCTCTCCGCTACACCATTTTGCTGGGGTGTACCCGGTGCAGACAACTGAGACACAATCCCATGTTGTGTGAGGTACTCCTTGAACTCACCCAGGAGGTACTCGCCACCTCGATCAGATCGAAGGGCTTTGATATGTTTCCTTAGTTGTAGCTCCGCCTCAGCCTTGAATTGTTTGAACTTATCAAACGCCTCAGACTTGCGTCGCATTAAGTATACATATCCATACCTAGAGTAATCATCGGTGAAGGTGATGTAATACTCATACCCTCCTCGAGCCGGTTTGTTCATAGGACCACACACATCAGTGTGAATAAATTCTAACAACTCCTTTGACCTTAGTCCCTTTCCAGAGAATGACCTTTTGGTCATCTTTCCCTTGAGACAAGATTCGCACTGAGGAAAAGGTTCGAAATCTAATGAGCTCAAAGGCCCATCTTCTACCAACCTCTGAATCCGTTTTAGGTTAATGTGACCCAAACGTAAGTGCCAAAGATATGTGTCATTGATTGAAGATACCTTCCTCTTAAGGAAAGTTGAGTTTTCTTGTTGTACATTATGCAGTGTGGGAGCAATAGGATATATATAAAATAAGTTGTCATGTATTCTACCGGAACATATAATATTTCCATCTCTACTGATATCAACACCAGAATGGAAAGAAACTGAATAATTAAATTCAATTAATCTGGAAACTGAAATTAAATTCTTCCTCATGTCCGGAACATAGAAAACATTATTTAAAACTAATATCCTATTACATGGAAAATGTAAGGTAACAACTCCTACTGCAACTGCCTAAACTTTAGCTCCAGTTCCGACTCTAAAGGCAAACTCTCCTTTCTCAATTCTCTGCATTATCTGAAACCCCTGCAATGAATTGCAGATATGATTAGTGGCTCCTGAGTCTACTATCCATGAGTCAGTATAATCAACCACTAGACAAGTTTCAATGTAGTATGAAAAAGATGTACCTTTCTTAACTGAGGCCAGGAACTTGGGATAATCTTTCTTCCAATGACCTTTGAGGCCACACTTGAAGCATTTCCCTTTGGGCTTTCCATCTGTACCCTTGTCCTTCTTATTACCAGTGTTGTCCTTTTTCTACCCTTTTCCCTTGTTCTGCTTCTTCTTTGACTTCTTCCCTTTCGAGTTTAGTTTAGAGGAAGACTGGAAAAAATGATCTTGGGCTTTGGGCTTCATGATGGCCTCTGCCGCCTGGAGTTCTTTCATTAACTCAGGTAGAGTCATGTCCATCTTGCTCATATTGAAATTGAGCTTGAACTGATTGAAAGAGTCCGACAGAGTTTCGAGAATCATGTCAGTCTGACTCCCTGCATCAATCTCAGCCCCTAGAATCTCAGCTTCATTGAAACAATCCATCAGCTTGAGCATATGCTCTCTGACAGGTGTTCCCTCAGCCATCCTAGCATTCATGATGGTCCTCATAGCTGCTTGCTAGCTGGCCTGCTCTTGTCTGTGAACATCTCAGACAAGGACATCATGATTTCATAGGCTGTGTCCATATGCTCGTGCTGTGTTTGCAACACGTTGGACATGGAAGCGAGCATGTAGCATTTAGCCATGCTGTTCGCTTTCTTCCATTTCCTTTCAGCCTCTAACTGGTCATCGGTAGGATTAGCATCAATATCCGGACAGTTTTCTACCAAGACATACTTGTACTCCTCAGCAGTGAGTACTATGTCAAGATTTCTCTTCCAATCTATGTAGTTAGGGCAGTCAGTTTGTTCTCACGAAGAATGCACATCAACGGACTAAAAGAATCTTTACCCATCTCTTTCTGGATATAAAAGCGGTTTTATAATTAGACATGCAGTATATATATAATATGCATATGGTGCTTGTTATAAAAGGAAAAACAAAGCACAAAACTTTTTACATTATTTAACCCCAATCATAATGTATCAGTGTTTCAACCTCCTCATAGACCCTCCATCGAAGGGATGGCCGAGCCTACAGTCACGTTGAATTAAGGCATACTTATTTGGATTATCACTATCTGGATACACATCCAGTGGTAGTCCAATCACTGATTGGTTTGGCCTTATATGACAAATAACCTTAAACTCCTAGGGAGAGGTCATTACCGTCTTATGTCAAGTGTATAACCATTTCTTATGAAATTTCCCAGAATGTCTATGATTAAGTCTTCCGAAGGGAAGAGACTTTTATCCATCCTAGAAGTGACCTTTAGTAAAGAGCTCCACCGAAGGGATGGCCGCTCCCACCAACACTTCATTGACATTCTATAGAAGTGATCTTTAGTAAAGAACTCCACCGAAGGGATGGCCGCTCCTACTAACACCTCATTATGAATATTCACATTAGTTCACCCATTAACCCATCAAAGTGGTCTTTAGTAAAGAACTCCACCGAAGGGATGGCCGCTCCTACTAACACTTTAATGAGATAACATGAACCAAAAATGGAAGGCCGTGGGGTCTTTCCTAAAACCCCTCTCCCACTTGATTATTTATCACTAGGGTTTATACTTTTTGACCTTTATATTGTTTTACTCAAAAGCTCTTTTTAAATCTAGCAAACTTGGTTAATTAAATTTATGACTTAAGTCATCTTAAAAATAAATAACCTTTGCTTTAAAACATTTAAGCAAATCCCTTCAAAGAATCAAAGACCTATCTTGGGTTATGAAAACCCATAGGTAGCATCTAATTAGATTTTAGTTTAGCCTTCTTTGAAAACCAAGGGTACTAAGATAAACTAAACCCTATCCAATTTTAAACCTTAGGCATATAAAAGGTGCTGGTCTAAGTTCCGTTTAAAAAATTTGCCAAACTAAAAACAATCTAAAACAAAAAGATGCCAATTTTAGAACCTAATGGTGGCCATGTTTCTAGGTGACAATTATAGCAATTATATAAAGCATTCATCCATGCATTCCATATATAAAAGCAAATAAAAGTTTGCAATCCTTGATGGCTCCCTGCTCTTCGGACTTGTAGTCCTTATCGAACTAGGACATCAAAAATAGATTTCATCTTTCACCAAGAAGTCTTGTCTCCTCCACCACTAAGGAGTCCGGTTACTTGCAACCTTTCTTGAAACTTTATTCTTCTTGCTTGTTCCAATAAATTAAATTTATACAAGCAAACCCATGAAAAACAAGAACCCAAATTACATGGGAGATACCTATGCTTTTCAAGAAAGCTTACATCAAGACTAGTTGGAATAAAAGTAAAGAAAGAATTACAACTTCCTATGATTGCTAAATGCGCAATCGTACACTTTTCAACTAATGAAAAAACATCCAAATCCACATAACAATCATGCGAACCATCAAGGATGTAATACATGGCTGCAAACAAAGAGGTTAGTGCATGCAAACATACTATATGCATCATTAAACAAATCTGGAAAATAAATTCCAGCAATGTTAATGAAACTTGCGCACAACATGCATCACAACATAACTTTACTAGGGTTCCACCATGCCCATAATTAATCTAGGATTAATTATACACAACATGGGATCATGATTTCACATGGAGTGGCTTTGATACCACTGAAAGAAACTGCGATTCAGATCTGAATTAGCGGAAGACATTCATGGCTAATTTGTAACATGACAGATTTTAAAAAAATCTGATTTGGGCAGCATAAATCAGCCATATAGATCGCATGAGAACTCCATGAATTTGTTGGATACCGCGATCACTGAGAGGGGGGGGGGGGGTGAATCAGTGATTTCTAAAAACAGGTCCAATTCAACAACAAAACAAGTCAAACCACACAATGACACCAGATTTAACGTGGTTCACCGAAAGGCTACGTCCACGGTTCAAAGACTGTCCGAACACCAATCCGGGACAGATCTGAATCTTATTTAGTCGCACCAACGACAAAGAGCACCAACCCTTAGTTTCAGATAGCACTAACTATCTAGGAAGCACCGACTCCCCTTACAATTTATCTGCACCCACAGATAGGATCACCAAACCCCAAACACCAAGCACCAACTTGATGTAAAAACAGAATGGAAGATTAATTCTGTCTACAGCCCTTCCCCTCTACAATTCTCTCTCTCTCAATCCCTTACAAATTGAAATTAAAGCATAAACAGAGAGACACTTAACTCATGGACGAATCACCATCTTCTAGAGCATAATCTCGTCCACAATTGCTGTAGAAAACGTCTGATAATGCAGCAACACAGCAACACAGCACCAGCACTCTTCTTCTCTCCAAAACTCTCTCTATTTTCTCTCTAAAACTCTTCTCTTCTGGTGTCTGTTTAAGAACGACCCTTACATGCCTTTTTATAGGTTTTGATAACCCTTAATTGTATTTAAAACGGGCTACAATTCGTTTAGAAAGAGTCCCAAACAAATTAGATAAGAGTGCTGAATTTTCGTGCAAAACTTCTAATTCTGCGCAACTCTGGTTCCCGTGCTCGGTCGACATCATGGCTTGCTCGGTCGACCGAAGACACTGACTGGAAAACAGACAATTTCGAGCTCGGTCGACATCCTGGGGTCCCGGTCGACCGAAGACACACTGTGTCACGAAAATAACTGAGAGGTGCCTAAAACTGTTTTCTGCAGGTTTCTTCTTGCTCGGTCGACCGAATGAAGAGCCCGGTCGACCGCGTGCTCTGCTTCAGGAATTCTGAATTCCTGACTGTTTCACTTCTGATTCTTCTTTTCAGCTCTATCAACACCAGCTTATTATCATCATGTTTGTGACAATGTGTTGACAAGAATTCCAACTCAAATCAATACTTGAGATGCTAACTTCTTCAATCCTTCAAAGACTACTCAAGTCATCTCAAATTCCAACAATCTCCCCCTTTGGAATTGTTGGCAACACTATTGGAACTTCAACACTTTCAACTCCAGCTTGCAGCTCTTCCAAGTTCTTTTCAACACTCACTTGGAACCAATTCTAAAATTCTGAAATAACAACCATGTACTGTCAACAATCTCCCCCTAGCTTTCATAGCCTAACATCTCTCCTTGCTATCATATCATAACATCTCTCCCCCTTTGACAACAAGTCCAAAGGGACCAAACCGAGGAGCGAATAGGATATTCAATGAATGCATTGCTCCCCCTTTCAAGTACAACTCCTACGGTTTAGGAGAGTGAGTAACTCCTAACTTTTTCCGGAGATACTCGAAGACTTCCTTTGGCAGAGGTTTCGTGAAAATATCAGCCACTTGCTCAGTTGTTGGAACATACTCCAACTTGACCTCTCCATCAGCAACTTTATCTTTCAGAAAATGATAACGAATTGCTACATGCTTTGTTCGAGAGTGCTGAACAGGATTCTTAGATATATGAATTGCACTCGTGTTGTCACATAGGATCGGCGTAGGATCCGTTGTAGGAACTCCTAGATCAGAGAGCATTTGCCGCATCCATAACACTTGCGTACAACAAGTTGCCGCTGCAATATATTCCGCTTCCGCTGTCGAAAGGGATACTGAGTCTTGCTTCTTACTATGCCAAGCAACTAATCTTTCTCCAAGATAAAATGCGCCGCCGCTAGTACTCTTGCGATCATCTACGCATCCAGCCCAATCGGCATCAGAATATGCAACAAGAGTGAAGGATTTGCCTTTGGGATACCAGATACCAAGCTCCATAGTACCTTTCAGATATCGAAAGATTCGTTTCACTGCTGTAAGGTGCGTTTCAGTTGGTGCTGCTTGAAAACGTGCAACCATACATACTGCTTGTAGAAGATCTGGTCTTGTAGCAGTCAAGTAGAGCAAGCTTCCTATCATAGAGCGATAGGTGGTATGATCAACGGACGATGCCTTATCATCTTTGCTAAGCTTCGTGTTCGTTGTCATTGGTGTGCTCACTGGCTTGCTGTCTTCCATATTGAACCGTTTCAGCATTTCCTTAATGTACTTCATTTGTGATATGAAGATACCATGTTTCAGCTGCTGAACTTGTAAACCAAGAAAGAACTTTAGTTCTCCAAGCATTGACATCTCAAATTCTTTCTTCATCTCTTCTGCAAAATTCCTGCACATCTCCTCATGCATAGCTTTCAACCAACTTTCATCGAGACTGGCTTCAGCCACAGTCTTGGGTTCAATGGTGGACACAAGTGAGTAATTGCTAACTACACTTTGTCTAGTTTGAACGCCTGCCTTAGGATCTCCAATGATTTGATCCTTAGGGTGTTGCTCTACCCAAGTGCTGTGCTTCTTAGGTGAAGTATCTTCTGAGTCATCCTTTGATTTCTCAGAATCATTAGATTCAGCCATCTCATCATCAATCTCACTCGAGTCCTCATAAACTGGACTGTCATTATGAGTTGCATTCTTTGGTTCAATATTCTCATCTATTCTCACATCAGCACTTTCTATGATTTTTCTGGTTCTTTTGTTAAGACACCTATATGCCTTGCTAGTAGAGGAGTAACCCAGAAATATACCTTCGTCAGTTCTTTCTTCAAATTTGCCCGGATTTTGTTCGAGCCGCTTGATGTAACACTTGCTGCCGAAGACTTTGAAGTGCTTGACTGTTGCTTTTCGCCCAAACCATAGCTCATAGGGAGTTTTGACTTCATGTGGCCTGATCAAGCATCGGTTTTGAATGTATACAGCCGTATGAATTGCCTCTTTCCAATACTTGTCAGCCATCTTGCTTTCACTTAGCATCGTACGAGCCATCTCTTGTACGGTGCGATTCTTCCGTTCCACAACTCCATTTTGCTGTGGAGTTCTAGGGGCTGAGTACTGTCTTTGAATGCCATGATGTTCACAATATTTAGTGAACTCTTCAGATGTGAACTCGCCTCCACGATCAGACCTTAAAATCTTGATGCGTTTTTCCAATTGATTTTCAACCTGTGCTTTAAACACTTTAAAACGATCAAGTGCTTGATGCTTATGCTTAAGAAACAATACCCATGTCATACGAGTATAATCATCAATGCATAACATGAAATACTTATCTCCATTGGTGCTTTGAGTTCGCATTGGTCCACAGAGATCAGTGTGCACTAGCTCAAGAGGTTTCTTGGAATGATGCTCCTTTGACTTGAACATAACCCTCGTTTGCTTTCCCTTTTGGCAAGAGTCGCAAATGGGATTGGAAGGCTTTTCAACTTTAGACATGCCTCTTACAGCCTTTGAATTGCAAATCTTTGACATGTTATCAAAGCTTAGATGCCCAAGGCGTTTGTGCCACAACCAACTTTCCTCTGTCCGACTCATCAAGCAGGTCTTTTCAGCTCCATCTGACAATGTATAGAGATTTCCAGCAGTTCTTGATCCAGTTGCCACTGTTTTGCCGTTGCTACTCTTCTTGATGGCAAACCCATTCTTTGTGAAGATAACTTCATGACCCTTGTCACAGATCTGGCTCACACTAAGCAGGTTGTGTCTCAATCCAGACACATATAAGACTTCTTCAGATCTGATCTTGTTTGCCATAAGCTGAATAACACCTTTTCCGCATATTTTGGCACCATCATTGTTGCCAAACTTCACTGAACCGCCTTCATAGTGCTGTAATTTGATGAATTTCTTTTTATCACCAGTCATATGGCTTGAACAACCACTATCAAGGACCCATGGTGCTGTCTTCTTTTGTGCATTGAATGCCGTTTGCACAATGAGAGATTCTTTGGGACTTTCTGCACTTTGCTTTGCTCTCCAAGCCTTGACTAACTTGGGTTTCTTTTCAACCTGAAATTTGTTAGCAATATGCAACCTACAATCCCTAGCCAAGTGTCCATAATTATGACACATATAGCACTCAATTTTGTGGCTACTTAGGATTGAAAAAGGATTCCTAGTCACAAATGGACTGTTTCTTACATAGAATTTGCAATCAGCTCTTTTATGTCCAAACATATTACAATGAAAGCAATAACCATAGAATTTGTATCTTCTTTGTGGCTGGTTAGTCTTCATTACCTTTCTAACAGGAATGGACTCCTTTCTAGGTTGAGTGGGCTTCATAGAGTTAGAAGGTGCAGTGACTTGCTTCACAAACTTTTTCTTTTCAGGAGGTGCAATCTTAGAGGATTCACCTTTCTCAAATCCTAGACCAAATCTGAAGTGGGCAGGTCTTTGAACTTTCAGTAGTTCATTGAGTTTCATAGTCCCTTCAATCGCTTGGAGCGCTTTGAGTTTTTTGCTATTTTCCAAATTTTCAGCCTTTGCTCTAGCGATCTCAGTTTCAAGTTTCATAGCCTCTTCCTTTTTGATACTTATTTGGTTTTCAAGGACTTCTACCATTCTTTTATATTCTTCTACTTGAGTTTTCAAAGCAATAATAGAACTTTCAGATTCATGGAGAAGTTTCAGATTTTTCTTACTTGATTTGCGTTCCATGCTTAGCTCCTCAAGTGCGGCTATGAGTTCCTCTTCAAGATTGACTTCAGCCTCCTCATCCTCTTCCGGATCTAGCTCTTCTTCTTCTTCAACAGTGACCATGAAGAGGGCTTCGGTTGATTCATCATCGTCTGAAGTTTCAGACGTGCTGTCATCTTGTTGACATAGAAAGTTTTTAGCTTTGCCCCTTTTTCTGAAATTTCTCTTTCCTTTACTCTTTTCAGCATAAGAGTCATTATCATTGTCTTCTTTTAGGGGACACTTCGCAGCAAAGTGACCAATACCTCCACAATTGAAGCATTTAAAGGGTAGCTTCCCTTTGTACTTGCCATTGCTTCCTTTCTTCAACTTTCTAACAAATTGAGCCTCAAGCTCATCATCATCAGAATCAACATCATGACCAGCAGTCTCTTTTGCCTTTTTCTGAACTTTGAAGGCCGCTTCTTTATCAGATGAAGACGTCTTTCCTATGCGCATCTCATAGGCAGTTAGAGAACCATGTAATTCATCCATGGAAAATGCATTCAGATCTTTGGCTTCTTCAATGGCTGAGACTTTTGAATCAAACCGGGGAAGAAGAGATCTTAGAACCTTTTTGACGATGACCGGCTCTTTAATCTCTTCCCCTAGTCCACGAATGTCATTCGGACTTCATTCACTCGTTGCATATACGAGTCAACATTCTTGCTTTCCTCCATGCGAAGAGACTCGAATTGAGAGCGATGAGTTTGCAATTTGGCTTCTTTAATCTTCTCATCACCTTCATGTATGCTTTGCAACTTGTCCCAAATTTCCTTGGCTGTTTTGCATGCAATTACTTTGACAAGCTCGCTGTCCACAAGGCCACTAAAGAGTGCATTCTGCGCCTTGGAGTCGTTGTCTGCCAACTTCTTCGATGCTGTATCATTGGGTACGGTGGCAGCATTGTAACCGGCTCTGACAGCCTCCCAAACATCATAGCCAAGAGATTTGATGAAGGCTTGCATCCTAATCTTCCAAAAGGAGTAATTAGAACCATCAAACAGAGGTGCTTTCATATTCCCTGTATTGACTGCCATGTGATTTGACAAGAGATCACCCTTAGCGTATTAAACTGATCAAGGGAACCTCGCTCTGATACCAATTGTTGGATACCGCGATCACTGAGAGGGGGGGGTGAATCAGTGATTTCTAAAAACAGGTCCAATTCAACAACAAAACAAGTCAAACCACACAATGACACCAGATTTAACGTGGTTCACCGAAAGGCTACGTCCACGGTTCAAAGACTGTCCGAACACCAATCCGGGACAGATCTGAATCTTATTTAGTCGCACCAACGACAAAGAGCACCAACCCTTAGTTTCAGATAGCACCAACTATCTAGGAAGCACCGACTCCCCTTACAATTTATCTGCACCCACAGATAGGATCACCAAACCCCAAACACCAAGCACCAACTTGATGTAAAAACAGAATGGAAGATTAATTCTGTCTACAGCCCTTCCCCTCTACAATTCTCTCTCTCTCAATCCCTTACAAATTGAAATTAAAGCATAAACAGAGAGACACTTAACTCATGGACGAATCACCATCTTCTAGAGCATAATCTCGTCCACAATTGCTGTAGAAAACGTCTGATAATGCAGCAACACAGCAACACAGCACCAGCACTCTTCTTCTCTCCAAAACTCTCTCTATTTTCTCTCTAAAACTCTTCTCTTCTGGTGTCTGTTTAAGAACGACCCTTACATGCCTTTTTATAGGTTTTGATAACCCTTAATTGTATTTAAAACGGGCTACAATTCGTTTAGAAAGAGTCCCAAACAAATTAGATAAGAGTGCTGAATTTTCGTGCAAAACTTCTAATTCTGCGCAACTCTGGTTCCCGTGCTCGGTCGACATCATGGCTTGCTCGGTCGACCGAAGACACTGACTGGAAAACAGAAAATTTCGAGCTCGGTCGACATCCTGGGGTCCCGGTCGACCGAAGACACACTGTGTCAAGAAAATAACTGAGAGGTGCCTAAAACTATTTTCTGCAGGTTTCTTCTTGCTCGGTCGACCGAATGAAGAGCCCGGTCGACCGCGTGCTCTGCTTCAGGAATTCTGAATTCCTGACTGTTTCACTTCTGATTCTTCTTTTCAGCTCTATCAACACCAGCTTATTATCATCATGTTTGTGACAATGTGTTGACAAGAATTCCAACTCAAATCAATACTTGAGATGCTAACTTCTTCAATTCTTCAAAGACTACTCAAGTCATCTCAAATTCCAACAGAATTCATGACCAACAAGTGTACAATTAAAGGAGAATGAAGAAGACTATTACCTCGAAGATTTGTAGACTTCAAATCTCTGAAAAAATAGATCCAAAGGCCTGTACTCAGACTTGCAATTAGCAAACAAGTTGCTGGAATTTTCTGCAGTAGTGTTGCCTTTGATCTTCTCCTCTATCTCACTTCCAAATCTGATTGGCTAAGATGGTGGGATCTTAAACTAGGAATTGAGAACTATTTCTCCAAGGAAAAATCTCAGACCTTAACTTTCTTCAATAAAGAAGAAAGAGCTTCAAGGGCTGGACGTGTGGGACCTTCTTACGCTCTCTCAAAAGTGTTGGTCGTCCAAGGGGTGATTGGTTTCTTTTATAGAAACTTTATGGAAACCTTTCCTAAAAGTTTATCTCTTCTAATTCTCATAGATGTCCTAAAAGGAAAGATTTATTTCCTTTAAGAAACACTCTAATTAGAAAAGGAAACTAAAAAGAACTTCCCATGCAATTAGTAATCCTAGTTATACAACATTTACTAATTTTAAGTTCCTAATCCAAAAAGGAAACTTTCTCATAGGAATACTAATCCAAAGAGGAGTCCAACCTTCCAAGTAGAGAGACCTACTTAAAATTGGAAACCTTACCCATCAAAGGCCTATTTGAATTTAAACTCAAAATTATTTTTCCGCTAAAATAATTCATCCTTATGTTATCTAAACATTTTAGGAAACCATGCCAATCTTGGTAAGTGACTAGAGAAGGGACCAAAAGACATATTTACCATTGGCTCCCAAAATGACCAAAATGTCCATGCTAAACCCATAGCAACATTAAGACTATTTTAACCTTAACTCATTCCACTAAAGAGTTATGGTTGAACTCCAAGGACAAATATATAATATAATAAGCTCGTCATAAAATGACGGTTGTCTTCGACCTACTAAGTGTAATGACCTGAATACCCCTCTATGTAACATCCATAATCGAGTCAGGTTATCACATGTACTATCAACCTTCCCGATTATATTTAAACCTTAGAACTTCATATCCTTAAACATAATCATCATTCGAATATCATTTTCTTGATCTAGGGAGCGACCCACAAGTTCAATATCCATATGGAACATCCATATACTAAGATCTTAGATTTTGATGATTAATCGGATAATTCTAAGGGGACGATTATTCCATCATCAGATGGCATAGATTCTATATTGCATATGCACGTCCCAACTAATCAAGTCCGAGTGCCCAAAACACAGAGCTGTTGACCCATGAAAAGAATCTCACCCATAGTGAATTAAAGCACAAGAACTTGACTTCGTCAGTTCATCCACAAATGCTCAAGATTAAGAGCACTGGTCACTCAGTAGCATGAGGTGACTTGATCTCTCTCTGTGATAGTACTATTTTAGAGATCACACCTACCATGGTCATGTTCAATGCATTGCATATGCACTAATGAGATAAATCCGGGAAAGCCCTCCCACGACTTAGGTAAGTCACCCTGAATACAGGAGAGTCTCTCATTATAACTTATACCAAGATGAAGTGCCCAGCTCCATCTCTCGGTTATGAACAAATATGATGCTTCCAGTGTCCATGAATTAGACCTATCTGTGTATAGACACTACACACCTAATTCATTTACTAGAAACAATGGGCCTTACACAACCATACATATATGTTATAATTTGAAGAAGCTTTAAATGATTTGAATGGTAATCATGGTTTAAGGTTGTAATTGTTGTCAATCCATGTCAACATGATGAGAGGATGAAGCTCAACTACGCAATGGAAATCAGAATGGAAAAAGAATTGAAACAGGTCAGGAAATCAGAATTCCTGAAACAGAGTGGTCGGTCGACCGGGCACCCCATGCGGTCGACCGAAGAAAGAGAAACCTGCAGAAACAGATTCAGGCACCTCTCAGTTATTTTCGTGACACAGTGTGTCTTCGGTCGACCGGGACCCCAGGATGTCGACCGAGCTCGATAGTTGTCTAACTCCAGACTGTGTATGATGTCGACCGAGCAGGCAAAGAGGTCGACCGAGCACGGGAACCAGAGTTGCGCAGAATTAGAAGTTTTGCACGAAAATTCAGCACTCTTATCTATTTCGTTTGGGACTCTTTCTAAACGAATTGTAGCCTGTTTTAAATACAATTAAGGGTTACTATAACCTATATAAAGGCATGTATGGGTCGTTCTAAAGACACACCAGAAGAGAAGAGTTTTAGAGAGAAAATTGAGAGAGTTCTTGAGAGAAAGAAGTGCTGGTGCTGTGTGCTGTTGTGCTGCATCTTTCTACAGCAAGTGTGGACGGGGATGTGCTCTTGAAGATGGTGATTCATCCATAAGATAAGTGTCTCTCTGTTTATGCTTTATTTTCAATTTGTAAGGGATTGAGAGAGAGAGAATTGTAGAGGGGAAGGGCTGTAGACAGAGTTAATCTTCTATTCTGTTTTTACATCAAGTTGGTGCTTGATGTCTGGGGTTTGGTGATCCTATCTGTTGGTGCAGATAAATTGTAAAGGGAGTCGGTGCTTCCTAGGTAGTTGGTGCTATCTGAAACTAAGGGTTGGTGCTCTTTGTCGTTGGTGCGACTAAATAAGATTCAGATCTGTCCCGGATTGGTGTTCGGACAGTCTTTGAACCGTGGACGTAGCCTTTCGGTGAACCACGTTAAATCTGGTGTCATTGTGTGGTTTGACTTGTTTTGTTGTTGAATTGGACCTGTTTTTTAGAAATCACTGATTCACCCCCCCCTCTCAGTGATCGCGATATCCAACAATTGGTATCAGAGCGAGGCTCCCTTGATCAGTTTAATACGCTAAGGGTGATCTCTTGTCAAATCACATGGCAGTCAATACAGGGAATATGAAAGCACCTCTGTTTGATGGTTCTAATTACTCTTTTTGGAAGATTAGGATGCAAGCCTTCATCACATCTCTTGGCTATGATGTTTGGGAGGCTGTCAGAGCCGGTTACAATGCTGCCACCGTACCCAATGATACAGCATCGAAGAAGTTGGCAGACAACGACTCCAAGGCGCAGAATGCACTCTTTAGTGGCCTTGTGGACAGCGAGCTTGTCAAAGTAATTGCATGCAAAACAGCCAAGGAAATTTGGGACAAGTTGCAAAGCATACATGAAGGTGATGAGAAGATTAAAGAAGCCAAATTGCAAACTCATCGCTCTCAATTCGAGTCTCTTCGCATGGAGGAAAGCGAGAATGTTGACTCGTATATGCAACGAGTGAATGAAGTCACGAATGACATTCGTGGACTAGGGGAGGAGATTAAAGAGCCGGTCATCGTAAAAAAGGTTCTAAGATCTCTTCTTCCCCGGTTTGATTCAAAAGTCTCAGCCATCGAAGAAGCCAAAGATCTGAATGCATTTTCCATGGATGAATTACATGGTTCTCTAACTGCCTATGAGATGCGCATAGGAAAGACGTCTTCATCTGATAAAGAAGCGGCCTTCAAAGTTCAGAAAAAGGCAAAAGAGACTGCTGGTCATGATGTTGATTCTGATGATGATGAGCTTGAGGCTCAATTTGTTAGAAAGTTGAAGAAAGGAAGCAATGGCAAGTACAAAGGGAAGCTACCCTTTAAATGCTTCAATTGTGGAGGTGTTGGTCACTTTGCTGCGAAGTGTCCGCTAAAAGAAGACAATGATAATGACTCTTATGCTGAAAAGAGTAAAGGAAGGAGAAATTTCAGAAAAAGAGGCAAAGCTAAAAACTTTCTATGTCAACAAGATGACAGCACGTCTGAATCTTCAGACGATGATGAATCAACCGAAGCTCTCTTCATGGTCACTGTTGAAGAAGAAGAAGAGCTAGATCCGGAAGAGGAAGAGGAGGCTGAAGTCAATCTTGAAGAGGAACTCATAGCCGCACTTGAGGAGCTTAGCATGGAACGCAAAACAAGTAAGAAAAATCTGAAACTTCTCCATGAATCTGAAAGTTCTATTATTGCTTTGAAAACTCAAGTAGAAGAATATAAAAGAATGGTAGAAGTCCTTGAAAACCAAATAAGTATAAAAAAGGAAGAGGCTATGAAACTTGAAACTGAGATCGCTAGAGCAAAGGCTGAAAATTTGGAAAATAGCAAAAAACTCAAAGCGCTCCAAGCGATTGAAGGGACTATGAAACTCGATGAACTACTGAAAGTTCAAAGACCTGCCCACTTCAGATTTGGTCTAGGATTTGAGAAAGGTGAATCCTCTAAGATTGCACCTCCTGAAAAGAAAGAGTTTGTGAAGCAAGTCACTGCACCTTCTAACTCTATGAAGCCCACTCAACCTAGAAAGGAGTCCATTCCTGTTAGAAAGATAATGAAGACTAACCAGCCACAAAGAAGATACAAATTCTATGGTTATTGCTTTCATTGTAATATATTTGGACATAAAAGAGCTGATTGCAAATTCTATGTTAGAAACAGCCCATTTGTGACTAGGAACCCTTTTTCAATCTTAAGTAGCCACAAAATTGAGTGCTATATGTGTCATAATTATGGACACTTGGCTAGGGATTGTAGGTTGCCTATTGCTAACAAATTTCAGGTTGAAAAGAAACCCAAGTTAGTCAAGGCTTGGAGAGCAAAGCAAAGTGCAGAAAGTCCCAAAGAATCTCTCATTGTGCAAATGGCATTCAATGCACAAAAGAAGGCAGCACCATGGGTCCTTGATAGTGGTTGTTCAAGCCATATGACTGGTGATAAAGAGAAATTCATCAAATTACAGCACTATGAAGGCGGTTCAGTGAAGTTTGGCAACAATGATGGTGCCAAAATCTGCGGAAAAGGTGTTATTCAGCTTATGGCAAACAAGATCAGATCTGAAGAAGTCTTATATGTGTCTGGATTGAGACACAACCTGCTTAGTGTGAGCCAGATCTGTGACAAGGGTCACGAAGTTATCTTCACAAAGAATGGGTTTGCCATCAAGAAGAGTAGCAACGGCAAAACAGTGGCAACTGGATCAAGAACTGCTGGAAATCTCTATACATTGTCAGATGGAGCTGAAAAGACCTGCTTGATGAGTCGGACAGATGAAAGTTGGTTGAAAGCTATGCATGAGGAGTTGGAGCAAATTGAGAAGAACTCCACATGGGAACTTGTTCCTAGACCTACTGATAAGAATGTTATTGGTACTAAATGGGTCTTTCGGAATAAGCTGAATGAAGATGGTCAAGTCATTAGAAACAAAGCAAGGTTGGTTTGTAAAGGCTATGCTCAAGTTGAAGGCATAGATTTTGAAGAGACCTTTGCACCGGTGGCTCGTCTGGAAGCTATTCGTATGTTTCTTGCATTGGCAGCATACAAAACCTTCAAGGTATTTCAGATGGACGTAAAGTCGGCTTTCTTGAATGGCTTACTTGAAGAAGAAGTCTACATTGAGCAACCTGATGGTTTTCTCATCAGCAAAAATTCAGATCTAGTGTGCAAGTTGAAAAAGGCTCTTTATGGACTGAAACAAGCGCCAAGGGCTTGGTATGCAAGGCTGGATCTCTATCTCCACAAGATCGGTTTTGGAAAAGGAATGGTTGATAGCAATCTGTATGTCAAAACTGAGTTAAGCAAACAGCTGGTTGTCATTGTTTATGTTGATGACATAATCTTTGGTGGCAATGATGAGGAGATGTGCAGGAATTTTGCAGAAGAGATGAAGAAAGAATTTGAGATGTCAATGCTTGGAGAACTAAAGTTCTTCCTTGGTTTACAAGTTCAGCAGCTGAAACATGGTATCTTCATATCACAAATGAAGTACATTAAGGAAATGCTGAAACGGTTCAATATGGAAGATAGCAAGCCAGTGAGCACACCAATGTCAACAAACACGAAGCTTAGCAAAGATGATAAGGCCTCGTCCGTTGATCATACCACCTATCGCTCTATGATAGGAAGCTTGCTCTACTTGACTGCTACAAGACCAGATCTTCTACAAGCAGTATGTATGGTTGCACGTTTTCAAGCAGCACCAACTGAAACGCACCTTACAGCAGTGAAAAGAATCTTTCGATATCTGAAAGGTACTATGGAGCTTGGTATCTGGTATCCCAAAGGAAAATCCTTCACTCTTGTTGCATATTCTGATGCCGATTGGGCTGGATGCGTAGATGATCGCAAGAGTACTAGCGGCGGCGCATTTTATCTTGGAGAAAGATTAGTTGCTTGGCATAGTAAGAAGCAAGACTCAGTATCCCTTTCGACAGCGGAAGCGGAATATATTGCAGCGGCAACTTGTTGTACGCAAGTGTTATGGATGCGGCAAATGCTCTCTGATCTAGGAGTTCCTACAACGGATCCTACGCCGATCCTATGTGACAACACGAGTGCAATTCATATATCTAAGAATCCTGTTCAGCACTCTCGAGCAAAGCATGTAGCAATTCGTTATCATTTTCTTAAAAACAAAGTTGCTGATGGAGAGGTCAAGTTGGAATATGTTCCAACAACTGAGCAAGTAGCTGATATTTTCACGAAACCTCTGCCAAAGGAAGTCTTCGAGTATCTCCGGAAAAAGTTAGGAGTTACTCACTCTCCTAAACCATAGGAGTTGTGCTTGAAAGGGGGAGCAATGCATTCATTGAATATCCTATTCGCTCCTCGGTTTGGTCCCTTTGGACTTGTTGTCAAAGGGGGAGAGATGTTATGCTTTGATAGCAAGGAGAGATGTTATGCTATGAAAGCTAGGGGGAGATTGTTGACAGTGCATGGTTGTTATTTCAGAATTTCAGAATTGGTTCCAAGTGAGTGTTGAAAAGAACTTGGAAGAGCTGCAAGCTGGAGTTGAAAGAGTTGAAGAGTTGTTAGCATGTTGACAAAGTTGTTAAAGTTGACAACAATTCCAAAGGGGGAGATTGTTATAATTTGAAGAAGCTTTAAATGATTTGAATGGTAATCATGGTTTAAGGTTGTAATTGTTGTCAATCCATGTCAACATGATGAGAGGATGAAGCTCAACTACGCAATGGAAATCAGAATGGAAAAAGAATTGAAACAGGTCAGGAAATCAGAATTCCTGAAACAGAGTGGTCGGTCGACCGGGCACCCCATGCGGTCGACCGAAGAAAGAGAAACCTGCAGAAACAGATTCAGGCACCTCTCAGTTATTTTCGTGACACAGTGTGTCTTCGGTCGACCGGGACCCCAGGATGTCGA
Source organism: Litsea cubeba (assembly GCA_012931725.1). Taxonomy (NCBI): domain Eukaryota; kingdom Viridiplantae; phylum Streptophyta; class Magnoliopsida; order Laurales; family Lauraceae; genus Litsea; species Litsea cubeba. The sequence continues at coordinate 28,722,181 of CM022952.1, read as the reverse complement.
CCGAGCTCGATAGTTGTCTAACTCCAGACTGTGTATGATGTCGACCGAGCAGGCAAAGAGGTCGACCGAGCACGGGAACCAGAGTTGCGCAGAATTAGAAGTTTTGCACGAAAATTCAGCACTCTTATCTATTTCGTTTGGGACTCTTTCTAAACGAATTGTAGCCTGTTTTAAATACAATTAAGGGTTACTATAACCTATATAAAGGCATGTATGGGTCGTTCTAAAGACACACCAGAAGAGAAGAGTTTTAGAGAGAAAATTGAGAGAGTTCTTGAGAGAAAGAAGTGCTGGTACTGTGTGCTGTTGTGCTGCATCTTTCTACAGCAAGTGTGGACGGGGATGTGCTCTTGAAGATGGTGATTCGTCCATAAGATAAGTGTCTCTCTGTTTATGCTTTATTTTCAATTTGTAAGGGATTGAGAGAGAGAGAATTGTAGAGGGGAAGGGCTGTAGACAGAGTTAATCTTCTATTCTGTTTTTACATCAAGTTGGTGCTTGATGTCTGGGGTTTGGTGATCCTATCTGTTGGTGCAGATAAATTGTAAAGGGAGTCGGTGCTTCCTAGGTAGTTGGTGCTATCTGAAACTAAGGGTTGGTGCTCTTTGTCGTTGGTGCGACTAAATAAGATTCAGATCTGTCCCGGATTGGTGTTCGGACAGTCTTTGAACCGTGGACGTAGCCTTTCGGTGAACCACGTTAAATCTGGTGTCATTGTGTGGTTTGACTTGTTTTGTTGTTGAATTGGACCTGTTTTTTAGAAATCACTGATTCACCCCCCCCCTCTCAGTGATCGCGATATCCAACAATATATACATGTTTAAGCATAAAAGAGTCATTCCATTAAATAACCAGTAAATATCCAGTAACAAAAGATGAGAGTGCAGCTAGTGGGCTTTAGGGCATACACCAATCCCAACACCCGGGATCGCTGGGTGGGCCCCGGACACCCCATTTTTCGCCGTTTCTTTGTGATTCGAAGCGTCCGACTCCTCTGATTTTCCAAAATTCATACTTTTGAGACACCAAATCCTTTGACATCCATCAAAATCACGGGTCAATCATCAAGAGTATTGAAATCAACATTGATCGCCAACCGGTCAACCAAAAAGTGTGCTTTCTACCGACCTATCGAGAAATCGACAGGACAGATGGCACCGACCTGCTATTGGCAACCAATACCTGAAATTACATGGTCATCTGATACCGATCCACATGAAGATCCATCATTGATCATCGCCAGAAGAATCCCAAAAGACGCGGCACGGCCCACGACTCTTCAACTGCTCGGCGACCACTTAATGCGATTAATTGACTAGCTTTATTACAGTCATTAATCCATTTCTTTGGATGGCCCAATCAGAAGCAAGCATTCGGGAGTTACAAGTCAAGAGATTCATGGCATTTAACCCATGAAACTCCTCCCATCATGGCGATTAAAGGCGATTAAAAGCCCTCAATCTCCTCCGGCCAATCAGAAGCCAAGAAAAAGGAGTTACAAAATAAAGAATTCAATCTTGTAACTCCTCCCTTTATGTAGCTTTATGACAATTAAGGCTCATAAATCCTCCTAAATGGCTACCTAAAAGCCTATAAATAGGAGAGCATTCCAAAGAATTCCAGATCGGAAAAACAAGACAGATCCCAGATCAGAAAAAAGCACAGAAATTCAGAGAAAGAAAGAGAGAAAACTCTGCGGAAGTTCTACACCGACCACCGCTACAAGGTGACAAAAGTCCCTTGGGGGGTACCCCCCCCCCCAAGGTCATTGCCTTCTCCTTCTGCCTCCAATGGCTTAGACGTGGCTTTTCAGCCCGTCTACTTGCTTTTTATTGGACATAGGACCTCCTCTTAGTCTTTGTCCTCTAAAAACCTGAGGTTATAACCAAACCAAGCGAATCAATAGCATCCTCTGTTCTCATTTGCATGGATGATGGAGAAGTCCACATATGGCTTGCAACCGTCAATCTGAACGGGTCCTCCATAATCTCCTGAGAAGTTAGATCCTCCTTTTCTTGATTTTCATTGTAGTTTGTATTTTTTCAAAAGAGACAAAAATCACAACCCTTGTCTTTCATTATTGATAAGGATTGTAAATCGGCTATAAACGCCAAAATCGGCTATAAACGCCAATATCGGCTATAAATGCCAAAAAAATCGCCTTTCACGGCAAATCAAGAAAATGTCTCTTTTCTTAAATATATGTGCAATGGAAAAATTGAAAGAAGTTGATTTCTTTTTTACTTACGAAGGTTGATCTCCGGATCGCCACTTGCAATTTCAAGTAAAATAGAAAATCTGGCACACCCACACTAAAGAAATGTTGATGCACGCCTCTGCCCCCCTCCAGTTACGAAAGGGTCGGACCCAAACGGACTCCCACGTCTGCCGACCTCGGTAGAACCGAGCGAGCAGAATGCGCTGATCCATCAAGTTGGCACACCCGGTGGGACCCGTTCATTTGAGAACACGATGCTAGAAATGAAATATTTGCATATCATATCTATTGCTCTATGCTTATACTTCTTCTCTTGATTCCTTGGCTACTTTCTAATTGGTGGCCTATGTTGGATTCCACATCTAAAAAAAATGAGATGAGATTTTTTTTTGGAAATTTCTAATTCTTTGAATTTATTTCCACTTTTTCTCTTTTTAACAAGAAAAAATCGGATTTTTGGATTCAAAATTGAGAAACCTTGATCCTTTCCATCGTTCATCGTGGTTGCAGAAATGTTGAGCCTGTTCGACTAAGGTTTTGGGCCATCGTTTCTCTTCGATGAGTTCATTAAAGATCTAGAAAAAAAATCAGATTTTTTATTTTGGATTCAAAATTGAGAAACCTTGATCCTTTCCTATCGTTCATCGTGCTTGCAGAAATGTTGAGCCTGTTCGACTAAGGTTTTGGGCCATCGTTTCTCTTTGATGAGTTCATTAAAGATCTAGAAAAAAAACAAAAAATCAGATTCTTCATTTTGGATTCAAAATTGAGAAACCTTGATCCTTTCCTATCGTTCATCGTGCTTGCAGAAATGTTGAGCCTGTTTGACTAAGGTTTTGGGCCATCGTTTCTCTTCGATGAGTTCATTAAAGATCTAGAAAAAAAAACAAAAAATTAGATTTCTCAGTTTGAATTCAAAATTGAGAAACCTTGATCCTTTCCTATCGTTCATCGTGCTTGCAGAAATGTTGAGCCTGTTCGACTAAGGTTTTGGGCCATCATTTCTCTTTGATGAGTTCATTAAAGATCTAAAATATATATATATATATATAAAAACAAAAAAAAGACATAGAACACTAGGGTTAAACCAACTGCGTTCTTTGATCATGGTTGATTCAAGAAAAGCCTTGTCCAGAGTGTGGAGACAGCTTGACTGTTCTAGGCAAGAGTCCTCTAAACAAGTTCATTAAGTAATCCTACCATTACCTGAAGGCAATTCTATCAATCGAGATTTCATAAGACCGGGTTAGGAGGCCCATGTGTTCTCTCTCGTCTTTTAAATAATTTTTTTTCAAAATAAAATTTTTTAAAAATAAAAATTTTAAAATAAAAAATAAAAAATAAAAATTTTCAAAAAAAAAATCTTAAAAAAAAAAAATTTTAAAAAGATTTTTTTAAAAAAAAAATATTAAAAAAAGAAAAATCTTCAAAAAAAAAAACTTCCGTCATTTTGGGTTTAGATTGGAGAAATCTTGGTCTTCTCCTTTCTGAGCACTGGCGCTCGTGGAAATCGCTGAGCCCGTGTTCAGATTGGAGTGCCTTTTGCTCTCTTTGATGAACCCGATATTGGCCTTTCAAAAAAAAAAAACTCGTCATTTTTGGATTCAGATCCGAGAAATTATGGTTCATTTCCTTCTGAATACTGGCGCTCGCGGAAATCGCTGAGACTGTATTTGGATCGGAATACCATCTGCTCTCTTTGATGAATCCAATCTTGACCTTTTAAAATAAGGAATCTCATCTCATGGATGCGGTCTCCAAACATTTGTGTCTAGCGATACTAGTACGCCCTTTCAGGGTCTACTGTATTCGCGACCGGCACATTTGTAACTCCAACTTTATATTCTTCTTACCTCGAGCAAGCTCTGCTTCTCGATAAGTCGAATTTAAGTTCACAATTGCTTCTAGCAGTCAATGGGACGCTCATTCTGGGCTTACCATACCTACGATCAGAACAATTGTACCCTCTATGGCGTTTTGCCTTCTTCATATTGCTTGGGTCATCTCCCTCGAGCAATTTGAAAAGACAAAACCATAGAACTTCCCATTTATGATCATTATATTCTTGTGATTACTAATGGATGTGGTCTTGTTTCAGAAATTTTTCAAAAAAACTAATAATGGCAGCATTGCTAACCATTACTTTCGATGAGAACAAGCACCAACTTATGCTTCAACAAAAGCAAACTACGCACACCTACAAGCGCCCCATCAGCTGCCGAAGTGTCAACTCCCTCGGCAACTCTCTGAGCTCCGGGTCGACCTCGACTCCCTGGACTATTATCTTTGGGACGCTGGGACCATTCCCACTTCCCGAGGAACAAACTGCTCCTTCCAAGAAGCAGAAACTCGCCTCTCAACGTGTCACTACCGTGACACCAAAGGCAAGCACCAGAAGGCCCGAAGCTCGTGGCAGCCCCACGAAGCCTCAACACTCAAACGACCAGATCTATCCCAAGACTTGGTCCCCAAGACCTTCACCAAAACAAAGAAGGTCCCAAACATCCACCAAGCGAGCATTCTTGGCCCCACTCAAGGAGAACCAGTTCTACCCTCTTGCTTACATGAAAGAGGAGAGACCCATCTCCAATCTGACTATCAAGTCAACCTAGCATGAGCCGGCTTGTTCCTACAAGCCCAAAATCAAGTCATGCATCACAAGGCCTCTGCAAGCACCTGCTAAGGCCTACAAACCTACAGTTCGACCCTTCATCTCTACAGGGGCCGAACTCCAAAAATTCAAAGCTTCGCTGCAACAGGCGAAGGACAGGGTTCGCATCCTGTCCTTGCCCAGCTACAAAGAAGACAGGCTCGGCTGCTGCGCCCGAGGGAGCACATCCTTCATCGTCAAAGCCCAGCGAGAGCTGACCGAAGCTCAAGTTGCTCGTCGTATACGCCGCCGCATGTCGTATCAGCAAAAGAGACTAGAGAAGCAAAGGACCCAGCCTCCTACACTTCAAGTCTCTCCCAAATGGGTCGAAAAAGATAGACCCAACCAAGTTGCTGTTGTCCATATGGTTGGAAAAACCAGAAGACGCCAAAAGTCAGCATCCAAAATCCATGTCCGACGTCTGATGACCCGCATCGTCTCCAGGACAAGAAGACATTCAGAAGAATCCCCTGCTCCTTCAAGCAAAGGACAGCAGAGTGATCCTTCCTCAAGCTCTTCTTCAAAAAGAATGAGCCCCAGCTCAGTCACCAGGACAGTTTTCTTCGTTCGAATCACGAAGGATGAACGTCTTGGCTACAAATTCTGAGCCACCACCCCGCAATCCACCTCAAGATGATGCGATCACCAGCATCCAGCAGTTGGAACAAGGCCAGCAGAGGATTGAAACTCTGATGGAAAACCTTCTCCTCGCCTTCCAAAATCAGGCGAACAATGAACCTCCTCCGAATCATCAAGACGGTGAGGTAAATGGAGAAGAAAATGAGTCACGCGCCCTTACCAAAAAGGACGTAGATAGTATCCTCGCCAAAGCAAAAGAAGAGGATATACTCAAGGAGCATGGGATCAAGCCACCATATCCCTTATGGATGGACTCGGTCCCGTTCCCCACAAAATTCAAGCATCCTACTCTCCAAACATATACGGGGAAAGGATCAGCCAGACAGCACGTCATCCACTTCAAGATCCTGACGGGAGCTATCGCGGATCAAGATGCACCCAAGATCCGCCTCTTTGCAAGTACCCTAAAAGGTACGGCCTTCGATTGGTACTCTACTCTGCCGGTGGACTCCATCCAAAACTGGGCCATGCTAGAGGCACGCTTCCTGACTCACTTCAAAGGTGAGGATCATCCCGCTACTATGGCTCAGCTGTGCAGCCTAAAACAGGGGAGAATGAGTCAACATATGACTTGATTCATAAGTAGAAAGCAATGGCATACAAATGCTCTGATGTATTGCCACAAGCGTCACTAGTCGACATCTGCCGAAATAACATTAGAGCTAGAATCCGCTCCATGATCATCGACAACAAATCAAAGAACCTGGGAGAACTCCTATAAGCTTCGATGGAAGCTGAAACGGTGATTAAAGACCTCAACAGTCAGAAATCATCAAGAAAGGAGCCAACCGCCATTGCAACCTCTAAACCAAAGAAGAAAGAGGTCCTCAATGTATAGACCAAGTCAGCCCCTCAGCCACCAAAGAAAGCTGAAAACAAAGCTGCTGGTAAGAGACCTAAACTCTCAGATGCCTTCAAAGAACGAGTAGAGAAGAAATACCCGTTTGATGAAGATGTTGATGAAATCTTCGGGGCTCTTGTGGCAAACGGCAAGCTCACATTGCCTGAACCAAAAGCCCGGGTGATGTTGGCAAAACCAACGATCCTCGGTACTATCCATACAACTAGATGGTCTCGCATCCTCTCAATCAATGCTTTGTTGTGAGGGAGAAAATAAACGAGATGTGGAAAAATGGAGTCATCACCTTTGACAAAAACTATGGGTCTGCCTCCGTCAACATGGTGATATGTGGACAAATATCAAAATCACCGAAGAAGAAGATCACTACTTCCTTCAAGGTGATAAACTCAATACAAGCGTCCGAGGAACTGGTTCCTTACCCGACACCAGATGGACAACCCATATGGGTACATCCCGATCTCCTGGAAGATGAAAATTGGGAGGTCGTGAGAACAAAGCCTACAGCTCAACAGCGAAGGCAGGCTAGGAAATATCTCCTCAAGCTCAAAAGGCAAGAGAAGACCCAGCCAAAACAAGAAGTCAAAGAAAAGGCAGAGGCTTCCTCTACCACTTCACCGGAGGCAACAAAAACATCCCTTCCAAAGACTTCAAAGGGGGTAAGAAAACTCACTCTCAGTGATTTCATGCCACCTCAATTCAAAGAAGCCACGCATGAGGCATCATACTCTTGCAATTCGGTAGTTGGATTCTCCATTGATGGATATGAGTCCAGCGACACTGATGATGGATTCGAATCCAACTACCCAGACGAGTGGGAGGAGTCCCTTGAAACAGGAGAATATCTCTCCGATGAAGAATAGGTTCCTGAGAATCATCTTATGCCAGTAATCTGGTATAACCCCCTACAGCCACAAGGATCCTGGCCTGATGATGAAGAAGACCAAGAGGTTGTACAAGAAAATGTTGTTGAACCAGCACCCCTCATTGCTCCAGTAGAAATCAACAATGTTGAGCCACAAAGAGTTGATGAAGAAGAAGATTTGGCTCCCATGCCTGATCTTAAAGAATATGCAAGGATCTTGCAGTGTCTCGCTCTAGAACAAGAGCAAGGCCGCGTCAACGAGCCTCCTTGCAATCCAGAGCCTGAAGTCCCTGAAGACCATCAGGTACATCCTCCCTTAACTCCTGAAAATAGAGAAATTTTTTGGATAGACAATCCTCTTACATCCGAGGATGACCCTGACTCCGATCAGGCAACATCTCCTGTCAGAGCTTCCTGTAATGTGATAATTCGGGATTATAGCTCTTCCGAAGCATCGTCTGATGAGAGCACTTACACTCCAACGATGCCTAGCAATGTATCTTCTGGAGCCACCTCATCTCACGTGACTTTCACTGAGTTGACACCCTCTCAGGTTTCTTCTCCTGAGACTGTGACTTCAAAGTTCAAACCCTTCCTGACTGAAGAATTCCCAGCTATTGATGCTTGGGACGATGAATTGGTCAACGAAGAAGAAAGGTTGCTGGATGCTGTTCAGGACTTATTCCCAGAAAATGCTCCGTGCAACACAATCACTGAGGATGGAAACTCTGCTGCAGATACATCCTCAGCAAATGAAAAATGATAGCCTCTTGATCCTGAAGACAATCTTCCAAATGAAGACCCTTCTCAAGAAGTTCTCGAAGTTGGTAGAGGCACCCGCTCTGGCCGGGACTACCACAAAAATTACAACCAATCTTCCTTTACATATGTAAATCCTTCGGGAAAAGATGTTGTAAGCGCCCCTAGTGGCAATAATGATGAACATGCAGGCCCTAAGGAGGCTTTCGAGTATGACTTGATTGAACACTTCAAGCACATACCTGCACGTCTGTACATCCTAGATTTGTTGCGAATGTCTCCGCACAACTCGTGATAATCTTATTTCAGAATTACAAAAGCTGAATGAGGATGTCGACAAACATGCCCCGCAAGTCCTCCAAATTGAAATGGATTACTGGGTCAAAAACTAAGAAGCTTCCTCAAAGGGAGAAAAGAAGAAAATTGAGGGATCATGCATTGAATGCCTCTCGGTTAAAAAAGCAGCCAGTGCAACCATCGCCTTCACAAAGGACGACCTCCTACTTGGGGAAACAAGGCATAACCGACCCCTGTACTTCATAAGGTACATCAAGGAAATGCCCATGCACAGAGTTCAGATCGACCCAGGTTCTGCACTCAACCTCATCTCCACATCGGCTCTCGAAGAGTTGGGCATCCCACCCAGCAAGCTGAGCCACACATCTGTATCTATCTTTGGATACGATGGGAGTACTCAAAGGCCTATCGGCAAAATTAGGTTCAAGTTGCAGATTGGTGATGTTATCTCTGAGGTCACAGTGTATGCAATAAAAACCCCTTCATGATACAACATCCTTCTTGGACGCCCTTGGATCCACGAGAATGGTGTTGTCCCTTCAACTTTACATCAATGCATCAAGTTTGTTGGCGACGATGGCATGATACATCGAGTCTTTATGGACAGAAAACCCTTTAAAGGTAAAGAAGTCCACTTTGTAGACTCACAAATGTATGAAGGTGAAAAAGAAGAAGAGGAGAAGCACACAGCACCCTTTGCCTAAAATCTCCAGAAAGAAAAAGGCAAGGCTCCTCAACAATCACTGGAAGAAAACAAACCATCCGATAAATCCGAAGAGAGCATTCAAACTCCCTTCATCATCTCCCTCAAACCTTCAAAGTCTTTGGTCATCACAACTAAAGTGAAGAAGGTAAAGCAAAAGTCTGGGGGAAAATTTGTTGTCTCTTTCGTGTCTATCATGCAAGATACGGATTCGGATTCAGAGCTAGAAGACGACACATCGTCAAACCAAGCTGACACTCAGCAAGTTCAGCCTGCTCTTACTCCAATGGAGACAACTTTTGACATAGAAGATCCTACGTCAGCTTCCTTCGTTGTTCCAGCAACTTCAGCAAAGAAAAAGCCGATCTTCTTCCATAGATCGGATGCTTCTTCATCAAACTCCATGCTTGAACCTTTCCAAAATGAAGGTAAGCCTCAACTATCCTTATATAGTTCTGTGGCACAAGCTATTATGAAGAAAATGGGCTATGACGCTCAAAACCCTGTCGGTTTGGGAGAAGGACGCGGTATTCTCACGCCATTGGGGCCCGTCTTGACCAAAAGACACTCCCATGAGACAGTTGACACAAAGGCTTAAAAGTCAATTTACTGACCAAGCCTCAACATCTCGTATCCATGAAGACATCGATCTCCCTGGATATTTCTTCGATGAGTCACTTGACAAAGATCCAGGAAGCTCATCCAATTGGCATGATTTCTCTGAGAATGAAAAGGAGTTGTCCGATGGTACATGCATGTGGTCTTTTGACCCAGAAGAACCCTCATCTCCAAAAGAAGTAGCCTACTTCGACCCGGTTTCAACAGGCGATTAGGATCATCTCATAGCAAGCCTTGGGAAAATTGCCAATCAAGAAGACCCATGGAAAGGAACAAAACCTTGGTCTGGAAATTCCCTTGAAACCCCAGAAAGTTTCGTTGAGCTGGAAGCCTCCAAAAATATTATGGAGGAAACACCTTCGAACCTTCCAACAGAAGATCCTGTTCAAAAGATAGACTTGGGAACACCAGATAACCCACGTCCTGTATTCATAAGCAAGAATATAAAGGATGATGAGTTACCCGAGTATATTGCCTTTCTTCGTGAGTTCGTTGATTGCTTTGCATGGTCTTACGCTGAAATGCCTAGCTTAGACCCCAAAATAGCAGTCCACAAACTCAATATTCAAGAAGACATCAAGCCTGGCAAGCAAGGCCAAAGAAGATTCCGTCCAGATGAGATGGATAAAATTGAACAAGAAGTTCAAAAACTCAAAAGCATCGGCTTCATCCGTGAGGAACAACATCCTGAATGGTTAGCCAACATTGTCCCCGTGACAAAGAAAAACAGGCAGATCAGGGTCTGTATTGACTATAGAGACCTGAATGACGCATGCCCTAAAGATGAATTTCCGCTCCCCATACCAGAGGTAATGATTGATAATACCTGTGGATTCGAGCGAATGACATTCATGGATGGTTTCTCTGGCTACAATCAGATAAAGATGCATCCTGAGGATGAAAAACATACATCCTTTCGGACCCCATTTGGCGTGTATTGCTACACTGTCATGCCATTTGGTCTGAAAAATGCTGGTGCCACATATCAGAGGGCTATGATGAAGATATTCCAAGATATGCAACGCAAGACGGTTGAATGTTTCGTTGATGACCTCGCCGTCAAAAGCAAAAGAAAAGAAGATCATCTCGAAGACCTTCGAGAAGTCTTCCTCTGGCTTCGCAAACACAAACTGCGAATGAATCCTCTGAAATGCTTCTTCGGCGTCTCGTCGGGTAAGTTCCTTGGATTCTTAGTTCGGAAAGCTGGAATAGAGCTTGACCCTATAAAAGTCAAAGCCATTCTAGAAATGCCCTCTCCAAGAACCTTGAGAGAACTCAAAGGGCTTCAAGGGAGATTGGCCTACATCAGACGGTTCATCTCCAATCTTTTGGGGAAATGCCGTCCATTCTCCCGGTTGATGAAAAAATGTGTAAACTTTGTCTGGGATGCTGACTGTGAAGCTGCTTTCCAAGATATCAAGTCATACCTGACAAAACCTCCAGTGTTAGCTGCTCCTACCACTGGAAAACCATTCATCTTGTACACAAGAGCCCTTGATCACTCTTTGGGAGCTCTGCTTGCGCAAGAAAATGATCAAAGAAAAGAAGCTGCTCTATATTACCTCAGCCGCATGCTAGTAGGCCAGGTGCAGAGCATTGCTACTCTCCAGTCGAAAAAGAATGTCTTGCAGTGATGTTCGCCGTACAAAAGCTGCGTCACTACTTGCTTTCCAACACAGTCTACCTGGTCTCCAGGGTCAACCTCTTGAAGGTCCTTGTCACAAAGGCAGGTTCTCTCAATGCTCGACTGGCAAAATGGTCCATCCTTCTGTCATAATTTGATATTACGTATGTACCACAAAAGGTAATCAAAGGGCAAGCTTTAGCGGACTTCCTCGCAGAGCATCCATTGCCTAAAGATTCTCCACTCAGAGATGATCTCCTAGACGAACCAGTCTACAATGTGGAGACTTTCTCATAAAATGCTTCCTGGGACATGTACTTTGACGGTGCAACCAGGACAAATGAAAAAATACAGCTGATCTCGGGAGTTGGCATCCTCTTTGTTAGCCCCGACAAATACATGATTCCACATGCTTTCTCGCTACTGGAACCATGCACAAACAATGCAGCTGAATATCAAGCTCTGATCCTAGGATTGGAACTCGCCATCGAATCCGGTATCACCATGTTGGAAGTCTTTGGAGACTCTCAACTGATCGTCAACCAGATGAATCAGAAATTTGAAGTCAGGAAGCCAGATTTGCGGCCTTAGTACAACAAATCACAATCGCTTTTGCAAAAGTTTAACATCTGTCACATCACCCACATTCGTAGAGGTGAAAACATACGTGCAGATGCCCTGACTGGACTTGCCGCATCTATGGCAATCTAGGAAGGGGAAAACATGCAAATCACAGTGTGCGAAAGAAGAATCATTCCTCCTCTTAACACACATCAAGCAGTTGCTGAATGCCACCAAGTGGTTGGAAGTCGGATTTCAATCCTTCAAACTTCAATCGGCGACTGGAGGGATCCGTTCATTGATTACATTATGTTTGGAATCCTACCTGAAGATCTAATAGAACGGGTAAGCATCCAAAGGCGAACCCCAAGCTTTCATTTGGATATTCCTTCAAAAATCCTTTACAGGAAATCCTTCAACGGAGTACTTCTACGCTGCTTGTCACAACAAGAGGCTAAAGAAACACTCAAAGAAGTTCATGCTGGTCTTTGCGGAGCTCATCAGGTTGGTCCCAAGCTCTATGATCAGATAAAAAGGTTAGGTTATTACTGGCCTACCATGGTAGCCGACGCAATGCAATTTGCTAAGTGCTGCCAACAATGCCAAGTTCATGGAGATTACAATCACATGCCTCTAGAATGGCTACATCCTACAGCAATTTCATGGCCTTTTGAAGCCTGGGGTATGGACATCATAGGTCCTATTTCTCCCCCTTCGAGCAAAGGTCATCGCTTCATCTTCACCGCTACGGATTATTTCTCCAAGTGGTCAGAAGCATTTGCGTTCAACGAAATGAAGACCTCATCAGTCCTTCAGTTCCTGCGCACCAACATCATTTGTCGTTTCAGCATACCCAAAAGATTCGTCCATGATAATGGACCACAATTCCGGGATCATCGATTCTACAGGTTCTGCGACAAATACAAAATCCAAAGCTGTCCTCCGACTCCATACAATCCGGCAGCAAATGGATTAGCAGAAGCTTTCAACAAGACACTCTGCAAAATCCTAAAAAAAAATGGTCTCTAGTCACAAAAGAGACTGGAGCGACAAACTGTCTGAAGCTTTGTGGGCCTATCGAACCACCGTTCGAGGACCAACCCATAGCACACCATTCTCCTTGGTCTATGGATGTGAAGCTGTCGTGCCCTTGGAAGTACAAATTCCTTCCTTGAGGGTATCTTTGCAAAATGACATGACTCAAGAAAGCAATGTCAAATTGCGACTCCATGAGCTGGACAATCTTGATGAGAGATGGCTCGAAGCTCAACAAAGCATTGAACTTTACCAAGCACGCATGGCAGGATCTTTCGACAAAAAGGTTAGGCAACGTGCCTACAAAAAGGGTGACTTGGTTCTTGCGGTAAAAAGACCAATGGTCTTTGCTCACAAGTCCAAAGGCAAATTTGAGCCAAAATGGGAGGGACCCTACGTTATCGACAAGGTTTTATCCAACGGCACATACACACTCCTAAACATGGAAGGTGACAGATGTAAGCTGCCCATCAACGACAAGTTCTTAAAGCGGTAGTACCCTTGAAGACTTACCCAACAGGGTAAGAGCAATGCTTGTACAGCCAAAATCGGTTTCCAGGTACACGCTCGCTAAACCCAACTTTTTTAGAATTTTCATATCAAATGTTGAAATTTCTAGAAATTTAAACAGTGCTTACTTTCATCGTTTCATTGTTCAAAAAATCCAAGTTTAGGAGCCTTTCCCTAACTTGACCAAAATTTTCAACCCTTGAACCCAAAATTCATGGTTTGAAATAAAATTCGGATTCAGGGATTTCCACCCTAGTCTACCCTACCTTTTACCGCCTAAATGGTTTTTGGTCAAAACTTATGACCCTCGTGTCTTTAAACAAAAAAAAAATTAAAAAAAATGGTTTTTAAAAAAAAAAGCCGCGGGGAAGCGACGCTAAGTCAATACTCGCACAAATTGGAAGCATGCGAACCACGTTCGACACTTGCAAAATTGCAGGGAAGTGACATTTCGTCGATACTTGCAAAATCCAAAATCATGGAGATGCAAATTTCAGTTGATATCCACAACCCAAATTTCAAAGGTTTGAAAAAACCTAAAAAACCATGGAGACGCGGCATTTCAGTTGATATCCGTGACCTAAAGGTTCGAGAAAACCACAAATTTCAAAAAATCATGGAAACGACATCAAGTCAGTACCCGCAAAACCAAAATTTTTGAAAAGCAAGGATGCGACATTCCATCGATACTCGCACCCAAATCCGCGAGGATGCGACATTCCATCGATACTCGCAACCGAATGAGCAAGGATACGACATTCCATCGATACTTGCAAGAACATTCAGCAGGGAGGCGACTTTTAGTCGATACTTGCATTTTTGAAAACCAAACCGGCTATAAATGCCACAAAACAGCTATAGATGCCACCAAAACAGGCTATAAATGCCACAAACTGGCTATCAATGCCACAAAACAAAACCGGCTATCAATGCCACAAAACAAAAAAATTGGCTTTCAAAAAACCCGGCTATCAATGCCATAAACCGGCTATCAATGCCAAAATCAGCTTCCATGCCACAAACAAAATCTGGCTTTCATGCCAAAACAATCATTTGACAAAAGATTTTCACAAAATGACAAGCTTTTGATCAAATCCCATTTAACAATCACTTTCATCACAAAAATATTTAAGTGAGCGTAGGGAAAACAAAACAAAAAAAAAGCATCCCATTTAGCAATTACTTTTATCACAAAAAGATTTAAGTGAGCGTAGGGAAAACAAAAAAAAAAAGCATCCCATTTAACAATTACTTTCATCACAAAAAGATTTAAGTGAGTGTAGGGAAAACAAAAAAAAAGTACCAAAAAAATGCATGTGGTACCAAAAAAATGAAAGTGTTCACAAGCACTACAAAAAAAAGAGTACCAAAAAAAAAATACATGTGGTACCAAAAAAAAAAGGAGAGAAGGATAGTTTCTGTTACAAAAAAAAAGGAGCTCAACCAAAAATGGTCTCCAGCCAAGATTTCAGCTCCTCAAGCAAACTTTTGGCCTCAGCCGTCAGGGATTCCAAGGCACGCTTCTTCAGGAACTTGCAATGAGATGCTGGGGAATGCTGCAATCCTTCTTTCACACCGGGAAGCTTATCCAGAGCAGTTCGCCATTGTTTGTTCTCTTGAGACCTCCTTTCAAGAACTCGATCAGCATCTGCAACCCGGCGAATTAGAGCACTCTCCCTGTCGCGAGCCTCTGTTATTGCAGCCCACTTGGTAGTGACTTGTGCCTACAGATTCTCAAGACATTTCCTGGCCTCATCGACCTCCCTATCAAGGATGTTAAGGTCATGTGTCAGCCCAATGATGGTTAGCTCTTCTAAGTTCTTCTCTCGGACTATCTGCTTCCTACTTTATGTAGCCTCGTCCAGGTCAGACTTAGCCTTATCAGCAGGGTCCAGGAACATCTCCTTGAAGAACTGGTCAACAGCCAAACCCATGGCCTCAAACCATTTGTCACCCAGCTCAATGATCCTATCAACGATCGCCCTGGCACCTGTGACATCCAGACCAGCCTCTTCGGCATCACTGAGAATCTCCTGCACATGCTGGATCATGCCAAATCCGGCATCCAAGTGCCTAGAAAGGAGAGTCTCAATCCAAGAGCTCAGAACCCGCACCACCACCTTCTTCGTAAAAAGAAGAGATGGCCCAGCTGAAGATTCGCCCAACTCCGTTGGTCGGCTGCTCATGTCATCACCCGTTGGAAGAGTAACAAAAGAACTCTTTCCAGTTGGAGTTGCTCGGGAAGGAATCTCAGCACGAGGTATCTCCTCAACAGTGTTAGAACGGGTCCCAGGAGTCTCTACCTCTGGATCGAACTCTGGCATCTCTTGCTCTGGTTCTGAAGGAAGCGACGGACTCTCCGCTGTCACTTCAAAACCTGCCAAAGAAACACAAAAAGGTATGAATATGATCCTGTTTGAAAATCATTATCAGGGTTATTACTACAAAATACCTTTTTCGACGACTGGTGGAAGACTCTCTTCCTCCATGAACTCATCGGAAGCATCATCAACATTTGCATCCATCGATGGTTCAAAGTCATCGGAATCCTGTGGCAAGTCAGCTGACAAGAAAAATGTTAGCAAACCAAGTCATAGACAAAAAAATAGAAAGCAAAAAAAAAGTCATACCAATTGGAGATTCTGGATTCACTCCAGAGTCCCTCGGTTCTTCTTCAGGTGCCCCAACAGGATCTGTCAACACCTCATCGGTTGGAACCTCAGGCATCGCTAAATCTTCCTCTGCTAAAAAAAAAGAGGAGCAGTAGGGAGAGAAAACAAATCAAGACATGGAAAAATCCCATGAAAAGAAATGGAAAGAGAAAAAGGAAGAATCATACCTTCATCGACGGTCTCTTCTTCTCGGCTTCTCTTCTCTGGAGGCTCGTCAACATTCCTTGGTGCCTCCTCATTGATAGTAAGAGGTACTTCCAAGTTAGGAGAGTCCTCATGATGCCCCTTGCTGCGATGATGACTCCTCCTCCTCTTACTCCTGTGGGCTCGCTTCTTAGAAGAACCTGCCCCGCTGTCAGAGTAAGGTTTCCCACTTGACTCCTCACTGGATGGTCTACTCTTACCAGTAGACTCCACAAAAGCTTGCCTTTGCGCCGCTTGCATCCAAGCATCAAGTTCGGCTTCCTCCTGTTCTAGCTGCTCTAAAGCCTCATCAAGTATTTCTCGAACAGTTTCAGAACCAATGACGCCCTGCTCACTGAGAAAGCCTATCTCGTGTTTCTCTCCAGAAAGGAAGGCCCAAACTTTCTCTCGCCGGACGCCATCCGACTTTCCAAGGCCCTTTCCAGATGCCAGCTTCACATCAAGCTCCTTCTTGGAAAGCCCCCGATATGCCGAAAAGCTCTCCGCGAACCACTTCGCAAAGCCGGCAATCCGGGAAGTCGACAACACAGGATAAGAGATCATGGCTGTAGTGTCTTCGGCACTATAGAAAGCCCATGCATTTCTCCCATCCTGTAAACCTCCAAAGCGCTTCACCATGCCTGAAGGCGCTCCAACAACGCCTTGAGAAAAGCCCAACTGCAAAGCAAAACGAGGGTACATACGGCTGGATGTCGACGAAAAGATGTCTGCGGTACACCATCGTGCCGACACGTATGCTGAAAAGCCACTCCTTCTCTGCGTTCGTCAAGGAGTAATGCCTTCCCGACCCCGCCCTGGCAGAGTCTCGGGAAGCACCAAAATCAAAAGCCTTCTTCCGCAACTCCGGAGAAAGCTTCACTGAAGACTACCCCATCTCGACGTCCCTGAACCGTCGGATCCTCATGCGGGCAAACAAAAGTGATTCGGACAGGGCTTTGCCCTTAGCCAGCCGAATCATCAGAGGATCATCATCCTGTGCGGCACCCAGCCGGTGGAAGCCAGGACAATGGTACACATACCACGAATAAAAGATGGGGGCTGAAAATACCCTATTCATAGGGAGCCCAAGCCGAACCAAAAAAGCAGCTGCCTGCAATTTGGTACACAGGTAGGAGTAAAGAGCTGGCACCAAAGCAAGCTGCTCTCCAAACGCCATCTGACGAGCCGGAAAAATACAATGCGGCCTGATGTGCGTTCCATCTTCTCCAGCAAAAATAGCCTCACCAAGCCAATAAGTGAGGTAAACAGTGAGATCTCTCCGCAGTGCAATGTCAGGACATATGGCATTTGTACTCGCACAGAAATCTCTCAACTCTTCTTGCATAGCCAAGATCTTCTTCGAACTTGGATCTTGAGCCCTGGCTTCCTGGGTCACACTATCAGAAGACTCCCTGCTATCAAAAAAGTTGGGGAATAAAGAGCTAGAACTCTTCCAACTGCTGGATCTAACTTTCAAACCCTCCTTCTCCTTCAAAAAATCATAGAAGGAGACGAGCTGAAAGTACAGAAGCCTGAACTCCTCAGACTGCTCCTCAAGGACACTGTCGATCGGCATAAACTCCTCATAGAGTTTGCCAAGGATGGGCAATCCAGTAATGGCACTCAGCTCCTTCAAAGAGAAACCAATCTCACCATTTGTCACAACGAAAGTATTGGTTTGTGGAAGGAATGACTCCAACATAGCCATGAAGGCCTCGTCGAAAAAGATCACGGTCTCCCTAAAGGCACGGACCGCATAAAAAATCCCGGCTTCCTGCAAAACGGCGCCACCAATCAACAGGACGCGATCTGTCCACGACTTCCACTTAGAGTCAGCATTGAAACGGCCACAAAGTCGAAACGGCTTTATCCAATTGCTGCCGTCATCGCTGAAAATACAAAGGCCCACCGGTCTCAAATCGACCGACAGATAATCAGCGCCCTGGTAGCCGCTGGATGGCATCAATAGGTCCATGTCAGCAGGCTACCTCTCCGTATATCCAGGAGAACCGCCAACAAAAACCCCGGTCTTGATTACATTTGTCCTTCTCACCCAGCTTGGAGGATCTTCCCTCTTAGAGCACGTGGGGGCAAGGCTCATGATCAAGACGGTGCGATCAAACGTCGACCGGGTAGCAACAGTATTCTTCTCACCATCTGCTGTGAAAGAGAATTGAAAACATCTCCTCTGGTATGTCATGTCATCAGGGACGGCATCACCAAAGAAGAAAGTAGGCTTGGGTAAAACACTCTGATCTTCCATCACCCATGGACGACTGCTTACCATGATCTTATAGAATTCCTCTCCCTTGAGAGCGATCAGTCGCTACCTCATCTCATCTCTGTTGAGGGAGTCGCACTCTTCCAGATTTCTCTCAACATACTGGACCTTCTCAAAGGCCTGCTGAACGGCCGGATTAGAAGAACTAGCAGATCAACGAGGTACGCTTGTAGCAGGCTCTTTACCCTTGTTTGTTCTGGAAGAACCACCTGCAAAGGATGGAAAAGAAAAAGATCAAACATCAAAATGATAGAATCTCGCTAAAAAAATCTGGCGAAATTTTGACATGATGCCGGGGCAATTCCGAAGAAAAGGAACTATCCCGAAAGAAACAGAAAGCTTGAAGATGGGCTCAACATTGCTGCGAGCTCCGAAACTCCAAACTTTTGAAACCTCAAAGTCTCCGCAAAATCAGGAAGGGCTCAACATCGCTGCGAGCTCCAAATTCCCAAATTTGCAAAAATTTTCAGGTATGCTATCACATCACGCTACAATTCAATTTACATTAAAAATATATATATATACATGCATGAACATCTTGGTTTGCAAAAAAAAAAAAAGCATTATCATGATGAGCAAAAAAAAAGAAGAAGAAAAAAAAAAGAAGAAAAGAAACTTTCTCAAAAAAAAGAGAAAGGAGAAAGAAAAAGAACAAAGAAAAAAAAAGAAAATAAACTTTCTCAAAAAAAAAAGGAGAAAGGAGAAAGAAAAAAAACAAAGAAAAAAAAGAAAAGAACTTTTTTTCTACAATGGAGTTTTCTTGAAAAAGGAAACTTACTTGAAGCCATTGATGGAGAAGAAGAAGAAAAGTCTTGAAGATCTTGAAGAAGAAGAACTCTTGGTCTTGAAGCCCTCTTGGGATTGTTGCAAAAGAAAGCAATAAGAGCAAGAGATCCAACCTCCTCCTTGCTTTTATAGAAGAGAGCAAACCAAAGAAGGAAAGAAGAAAGAGGTAAGTGTTACTAATTAGTAACCTTACCAAAGAAAGAAATTAGAAAGATTCTTTCCCAAAAGAAAGATATCTTGAGGGATTCTCTCCCAAAAAGAAATTAATGAGAGATTTTCTCCCAAAAGATAGGATCAATGAAAGATTCTTTCCCAAAGGAAGATATCTTGAGATATTCTCTCCCAAAATAAAGGGAACATGAGAGATTCTCTCCAAGTAAAGATATTCTTAGATATTCTCTATCCAAAGGAGATATTTTTGGATATTCTTTATAAAAATGCACCATATGAGATCTAAGCCATTTCAAAAGCTTAAGGTCCCATGGGTTAGCCCATATGAGCCAGGTTTGACCACCTAGGTACTAAAAAAAAAAAAAAACTTTGGGCTTTTAGTCAAAGAGAAATCCCTCTTACCAAGAGCATACAAAATGGTTCCATGCCTCTTTTGAGTTGATTGGACCATACAAAAAAGAATTCCAAGCCCCATGAGCTTCCAAAAATCAAACCATCCAGCCTCATCTACCAAATTGAGCCAAAATCTTGAAATTGACATTCCACAAAAATCCAAACCAAATCTTGGTCCCCTAACTTGCCACATACAGCTTGTTAGGTCACAAGACCAAAACCAAAAACCAAAACCTGATCCCCTAACTTGCCACATACAGCCTGTTAGGTCACAAGATCAAAACCAAAAATTGATCCCCCAACATTCCACATATAGTTTGTTGGGTCACACGGTCAAAACCAAACCCGACCCCCTAACCTGCCACATACAGCCAATTAGGTCAAAAGGTCAAAACCCAAATCCACATCCCTGATGTCATCTTCAAAATTTTACCTCGAGATGGTCTGTGATCCCTTTCATTGCCATAAAAATTCCCCTGGAAGCTCAAAAGGCTACAAATACCAAAAGAAAGACTGCTCAAAGACTCTTGGTCAAGTCACAAGCTCTCCTTTAAAAATCTCTTCGAGGCACATCGACTACAAAAGTTAAGCAACTCGTCGCTGCACCTCGAGGGGGCATTTGTTGACAACAAAAATGTCACGTTGCCTCTTCAAGATCCAAAAAGCTACATAAAGTCGCAACCTGCCATAAATAGGCAATGCTACTTCCAAAAAATCAAATCTTGTCAGAATCAAACAAAAACTGCAAGATCCTTCAAGGCAGCCAAAAGAGGAGTACACAAGAAGTTTCGGGCCATTTCAAAATCATTTGGCCTAACTTCGCTTCTCCGGCAGCTGAAAAGGAGCTCCTGGGGGCGAAACCATCAGAGACACCAAATCTTCAATCAGAGCCTATGGATGGTATCAAAATACATCCAAAAGGCTCCACGTCAAGTTCCGAGTCAAACCAACAACGTTTGACCCTACATCAACCCTCAAACAGCTAAATCAATCCTCTCGGCGGCACCACCGAGGCCATCACTCATCAGATAGAGCACATGGACGGCTTCAAAATGCTTACAAAGGGCAACACATCAAATTTCAGGTCATTTCGACAAACATTTGACCATACTTTGACGCTCGGAAGCCAAATCAGGCCTCTCGGCGGCGAAGCTCCCCGGGACCATGGTTTCCAAGATAGAGCCAAGGGATCATCTTAAAATGACTCCAATAGGTTCCCTGTCAAATTTCAAGTCAATCGGACATCGGTTGACCGCACATCAAGCCGCGACGTCTTCATCGCGATAAAAACAAGTCTACTAGTGATAAGACCCCAAACGGCTTCAAAACTAAAAAAAAAGCCTATGGTTGGTCTTATTTATTGCTCAGGAGGCTTCACCTCAAATTTCAGGTCATTCCGACATCGTTTGACCCAGTTTCAGCTTCTGACGGAAAATCGGCAGCTCTGCGCGACAAAGTCTTCGGCTTTCTCAGAAAATTGAAAAATTTGCAAAATAAAATGCAAGGATTCTCATCAGGTTTTCTACAAGAAAATCAGGCCAATAAATGATAAAAAATATCAAGGAAAAATACAGAAGAAAAAAGAATCGAAAAACAACAAAAACGGACACAAAACGGGACAAAAAAGGGGAAAATCCCTCCAGGGTCGCAGACCCCTACGACCCTGGACGCGGGATCGCCGGCGACCCTGGAACCCGGGATCGCCGGGTGGGCCCCGGACACCCCATTTTTCGCCATTTCTTCGCGATTCGAAGCGTCCAACTCCTCTGATTTTCCAAAATTCATACTTTTGAGACACCAAATTCTTTGACATCCGTCAAAATCACAGGTCAATCATCAAGAGTATCGAAATCGACATTGATTGCCAACCGGTCAACCAAAAAGTGTGCTTTCTACCCGACCGATCGAGAAATCGATAGGACAGATGGCACCGACCCGCTATTGGCAACCAATACCTGAAATTACATGGTCATCTGATACCGATCTACATGAAGATCCATCATTGATCATCGCCAGAAGAATCCCAAAAGACGCGGTACGGCCCGCGACTCTTCAACTGCTCGGCGACCACTTAATGCGATTAATTGACTAGATTTGTTACAGTCATTAATCCATTTCTTTGGACGGCCCAATCAGAAGCAAGCTTTCGGGAGTTACAAGTCAAGAGATTCATGGCATTTAACCCATGAAACTCCTCCCATCATGGCGATTAAAGGCAATTAAAAGCCCTCAATCTCCTCCGGCCAATCAGAAGCCAAGAAAAAGGAGTTACAAAATAAAGAATTCAATCTTGTAACTCCTCCCTTTATGTAGCTTTATGACAATTAAGGCTCATAAATCCTCCTAAATGGCTACCTAAAAGTCTATAAATAGGAGAGCATTCCAAAGAATTCTAGATTGAAAAACAAGACAGATCCCAGATCAGAAAAAAGCACAGAAATTCAGAGAAAGGAAGAGAGAAAACTCTGCGGAAGTTAAAGAGAGAAAACTCTGCAGAAGTTCTACACCGACCACCGCTACAAGGTGACATAAGTCCCTTGGGGGGTCTCCCCCAAGGTCCTTGCCTTCTCCTTCTGCCTCCAATGGCTTAGACGTGGCTTTTCAGCCCGTCTACTTGGCTTTTTATTGGACATAGGACCTCCTCTTGGTCTTTGTCCTCTAAAAACCTGAGGTTATAGCCAAACCAAGCGAATCAATAGCATCATCTGTTCTCATCTGCATGGATGATGGCGAAGTCCACATACGGCTCGCGACCGTCAATCTGAACGGGTCCTCCACAATCTCCTGAGAAGTTAGATCCTCCTTTTTCTTGCTTTTCATTGTAGTTTGTATTTTTTCAAAAGAGACAAAAATCACAACTCTTGTCTTTCATTATTAATAAGGATTGTAAATCGGCTATAAATGCCAAAAAAATCGCCTTTCACGGCAAATCAAGAAAATGTCTCTTTTCTTAAATATATGTGCAATGGAAAACTTGAAAGAAGTTAATTTCTTTTTTACTTGCGAAGGTTGGTCTCCGGATCACCACTTGCAATTTCAAGTAAAATAGAAAATCTGGCACACCCACACAAAAGAAATGTTGATGCACGCCTCTGCCTCCCTCCGGTTACGAAAGGGTCGGACCCAAACGGACTCCCACATCCGCCGACCTTGGTAGAACCGAGTGAGCAGAATGCGCTGGTCCATCACTTGGGTTCATTGCACCCGAAAAAGAACGACAGTAATAGACGGGGAAGAGATGGGGAGCAGAGAAGAGCGACGCAAGTTTAAAAAAAAAAAACCAAATAGGGTCGGATGAACTGCGTTTGTGCTGCCTGAGCCAGGAAAGATTTTTTCATCAACAGCATTCTATCGGGAATTTTTTCGTAAAATCCTCAATATTTTACAAAGAAAAGGAGGAAGGAAAAGACACTTAGAAATAGCTTTCATTCATATATTTTGGATAAAAACCTGACCGACATATCAAAAGTTACAATCATTGGAAGATAAGGGTAGTACCCCACCCTCCCAAATCAGTCAATTAGATGAAGGAAGCAAACCTCCATGCCCAAGATTGACCAAAAATTGGCCATGGGCCCACCTTTCCAGCCTAAAAAAAGATAAAGTGGTAATTTCCCTAGTCTATAACTCCCTTAAAATGGCTTTGATAGTGACAGCCATGGACTTTACAAATATTTAATCGAAAGCCTAATAAATTTGTTAGAAACTCATATATATATAAAACAAAAATTCAAATAAAATTTTTAAAAACTCAGTTAAATTTTTTAAAGATTTAGATAAATTTGTTAGAATCAACATCCGACGACGAGAACAGTCAAGGTCCGACAATGAATGGCAACAAACAGAGGCGGGAGCAGCTGCAAATCATAACCCCAATGAATCTTACCTCCACCACCACCACAAATTCACAAAAACCAAAAGAAGAAGAAGGCATAAAAACCCCAGCTTTCATCCTCTTCCTCTTAAAAACCCCTCAAAAGTAGAAGAAGAAAAACAAGACGAAGAAGACAAAGGAGAAATTGCATATAGAGAGAGATGGGTAGTAGCGGAAAAAAAAGGTGGAAGATCTCCTTCCACTGCTCCTCCTCCTCCGCCCCCCCCCGCCCCCACCCTCTCAGTCGCTGGAACCGCAGACAGAGGAGATAATAGATGAAGGGCGTGGCTGGTGTTTGGCGATTGCAGTTGCATTAGGTTGTCCATCGAAGGGTAAGGCACAGCAAAGATCCGGACTGAGGGACAATCCATGGGAAGATTCAGATCTGGGCCACTAGTCGTCACAGAATAGACGAACAAAGGAACTGGTTCCGTTCCCAGAGACGCACAGAGGATCCGGAATTTCCTAGCCAGAGAAGGATCCCGGACTCGCTGCCAGAGAAGATCGTCTCAGTTTGCAAGGATCCCTATGCAGTTGAACGATGAAGACAGCGTGTGCTGTGCTCTCAGTCTCGATTTGCAGAAATCGAAATTGTAGGAAGCCTATTGATGTTCCGTTCCCATATTATAGAGGATCTGAATTCACCCGTCACTGGAGAAGATCCGGATTGCTCCGCCCTGCTGCCTTTCTTCTCTGATACAGGTGGCCGCCCGAACTGCTGTTTGGCGACGTGCGAAGCAATCCGGCCCTAGACTTCCTTCTCCAGTTCTGGCAGTAAACGGCGAGGAATTCAGTTCGATGAGGCCTCTGCGATTTCAAGATTTGGATATGCTTCCTCTTTAACTAGGTTCCGAGACAGAACCTGAAACGACCTTGCTGCCAGAGATCAACGATCTCTTTCTGCAACTACAGATGGCACAACGGCAGGCGAGGATCAGGCGATGTTCAACGATCTTCTTCTTCCGAAGGGGATCTCCGGGATAATACAGAATGAGAGACAACGAACAAGGGAGAATGGAAGATGAGGTGTAAAAAATATTAGAAAAATGTCAGACTGGGCGAGGCTGTGTATCCCCTCGCTTCTAAGTTAGAGGATTCTGCGTGGATATTTGTATGGGGGGGGGGGTATAAATACACCCACCCTATCTAATAAACGCACCCACTCTAAAAATTAGGGTGTACGGCCTCCCAGCATCCATGATCTCTGTGTACGGTTGATTGGATTGAAAGATGAAAAAAGAAAGGAAAAAAGTAGTTTTGGGGAGAGGTGTACTATCATGTACGAGGCTGGATCCCCCGTGAAATTAAAAGTTGCAATTTGAGTGCTGGATCTTTATCTCGCTGGACACGCAGATGTAGGTCCCATGTGAAATTAATACTATAAGCATTTTTATTCTTATATTATATTCATGCCCAAACAGAGTAATATGATGGAAGGCCAAGATAGAATGATTTTTTGTTCTAAATGAAAAAAGAAAAGAAAAGAAAAGGTCTTGCATATTTGAAATAAATTTATTCAAACATATTAACACATATTACATTCCTAATCTTCCAACACAATGGTTTCAGAAGGAAACCTAGAACGCATATACAGACTGAACACATTAGTTCGCTCCGCATACGGGGTACCCCATGTAGCTACACAATCATGCCTGAAGTGAACCCATTGAGGCATAATGGGAGGCATCGGGTAACCATCTGTCAATGCAACCTGGACGTAGTGATTAATATTTATGTATCCGATAGCAATAACAATATGTTGATACGACGGTGGTAGAGTAGATCGAAGTGGCAAATACGTAAAGCTATGCGCAGCACTTAAAACGTGTAATATCACATTGAACTTCGAAGCAATTAAGAGACCCATGTCTGGCATGGTCATCCAACGCTCAATCGGTGCTCCTCTATCTAATGCAAAAAACTTCAGTGAGTTGTAAACACTAGTCCACTGGTTATCACTATCAAATATTGCAACATACTGTGTCCTGAATGTGTGCAACTCTTCTATTAAGCTATACCGGATAGTTGCCCATGCATCTTCGTGAAAACCAAGACAGGCATCTATCGCCCGAAATCCGCAATTTCCTTCAGGTTTTACGTCTTATACATGCATAATGTAAGGATGCTGAATAGGTGGAAACTGACGAACATAGGCATGTACAGAGTAGTTGTAAATAGAGGAGCAGCTGTGTCTCGTTGGTTCCTGAAACTGGAAAATATCTGGCTGAAAAAACTCAAATGTATTCGTATTAGCACAAGTTGATATGTCTTCCCTATCCTTTGAGTCGGGGCCTCCAAACGAATAACTATTTCTGCTTGGTTCCCGAGAATGAAGGGAATCAGATTCAATGAACACTAATGCAGACAAATTAACACGAGTATTTGTTGCAACTTTTTTTTCGAGGAGGGGCGTCCACGAGTGTTCGTTTTAACAGCAGGTTTACGAATTGAAGTTGTTGATGGTGTGATTATTTCCCTCAACTTCCTTAAAAGACTAAATTTACCATGCCTTGTTTGCTGCTTACACTGTTCCGTGAACATTTGTAGCTCGACGTTACAATCAATGTCATTGTCTTGAAGAGACACATACGATGATAAATCAAGTTTTCTCCAAAATTTATCTATGGAATCAATTGGTATGGGACAACCATCGTTCAAATATATTGCTTGCTCGTGTGCACATGGCAGTCCATAGCTCATACGAAGTCGACATCCGCATTTGTAGGAAACTTCTCCGACTTCCTTAGACCGCTCAAATTCCTTCAAAATCAGATGCAATGCGTGGCTTGAAACGAAACCACATAATTCCTGGAAGTGTGGTATTTTGAATCGATGTTGGACGATAGTTATGCGTTGCTCAATACTCGCTTCGATACCTATGTCCTGTGATTGGATGACTTGGTGAATAAACAACAGCAATGTCTCCAAATCTGACTGTGATGACTCCAAGTATTGTTTCAACTTCGCATGCTGGCTCTCGACTCTATTAGTTGTCTGGTTTCCAAAATGCAAATATCTGTTGGTCCAGGCGGATACAAACATCTCCTTATAAGGTGTCAACCATACATCCTTGAGATAATTAATCATACCTGAAAAGTTTTGTAACACTACCTCAAGGTCCGCCAATTTGCACACATACGCATTCTCAGTTTCAGATTCCAGCAACATATTCCACATTTTGAAGAATGCATTCCAAGATTTGTTATCTGTTATTGATGGCCTGCACTTGCTCAAAATACTCCTATAAATGTGCCACCTACAGAGTAATTTCTTAGCATCAGGAAATACCTGGGCAGACACATTCATCAAAGCCAACTTTCCGTTCGTGACAATAACTCATGGACCGGTGCATCCATCCATTTTTTACTGCAGACACCTTAAAGCCAAAGTATAATTGAACACCTTTTCTGAGTGCAAGAACACAAATGCTATGCAAAATGTCCTATTAGTTGTAGTCACACCGACAATCTCAAGGAGAGGCATCATGTACCTGTTTGTTTAAGACACAGATATGTTAAAACTTACAGATTTTTTAATGTTGTTAAATCAATATAGGACACAGATATCTAGAGTGGCATATCATGTACCTGTTTGTTTTATATGTTGCATCCATCAATAACACGTGCGGGAATGCACACCATCGCTATAATGATCCTGGATGTGCAAAGAATAAATCTTCAAGCTTATTGGTTACAACATTTGTTCGACTCTCGAAAATGTATCCTTCACATTGTAAGAATAACATGACAACTTGCATCTGGGTTTTACCAGCTTTCTCTGCAGTCCGAGATTTCGTGCGTCCATTGTATATGGTCCTAATGGTAGACACGTTGTCCGGATTCTGCTTCTTCAATGATGTCAAGATATCTCGTGGCTTCACATTTTTCGTAGATAGATATTCCATCAACTGGATTTCGGATTCAGAGAGCCGACCGGGGTATGGATGTCCCTCCATATATGATGCAGGGGCATGGTTATGTGTTCCACGTACCACCTTTGCCATCTAGCCATCACCTGTTCGCATTTTCACCCCTTTCACTCTGAAAGGACAATCAATTTTTTTGGTGCCTGTAACCGTTGTGGAAGTTTTCTTGCTTCTGTATGTGCAACCGCAATCACATTGGAACAACAGTCTAGGACTCTTCCCGATTATGCTAGTCTCGAATCTTTTAATGACAATGATATATTCTAAATTGTGTCCAGTATTTTGAATCCAATCAATTAGTGATTGGCGCGAATTGAATACCTAAAAATGTATTAATTCTGTTAAAAATTAACAAATTTTTATTAAAAATTGACAAAATTAAATATAATTGGAATTGAGTTAATATCATACCATGTCGGTGGAAAATTCGTTTGTTACATTTTTATCCACATTTTCATCTTCTTGTATTATTTCATTTCTGAGAATATAAAAATCAATGGGAGTGGCAATAGCGTGCATCTCTGTGTACGGAAGGGAATAAAAACCTTTTTAAACAGATACAGATAAAATGAGTTGCAATGATATCGTCGTTGACAGTCAGGCATCTGTGGGGTCCTATCACTTATTGGTGTGATGGATGGGCAAAGGTCAAAATGTGATGGGACCATTAAAAAACACTAACACTAACACTACAACATTACAAAATGATTCCCCACTTACTATTATATTTACTGCAAACATTGCCATCAGAATCTACACATACGTGGCATTTCCCTTTTTTTAAGACTCCTAAGGAGCATGGGATCCTGTGTACACCGCCGAAGCACGGGATGGAATCGTGCTCTCTCCAGTTTGGGAGTGTGATCATTCTCTGGGCACTGTTCTTTTTTTTTTTTAGATTTTCAACTGAATGTGATTGATGTGCCATGCTGAGAAATAGGGATAGCCATAGAGTATAGAGTGGGTGCATAAATTAACACCCTATTTGTGTTTAGGATCTTGAGATCCATCCATTTAGATCCCATAAAATTAGAATATCTTGGTAGGTAATAGGGGTATTCACAGTCATTAGGCTGAACAAGAGCTTAGTGTTGACCCAAAATAATTGGTACCCCCATACTGTGTATTTATCTAGAAATTAGTAAAAAATAAACCTGTCTTTGCCAATTTATTGTGCTTGTGTTTATGTTTCGAATTGAGTACCATACTCTGAGGACTCCACAAAATTCAAAAACTATCATCATTCTCCTTTTTATGAAACATTTCCTATCCACACACATAAAAAACCAGTAAACTCATGGCTCTCGTGCTGATGGTGAGGGACTTGGGAAGGATATTGAGGAATTTAACCAAGAAAAAAGAAAGAAAAGTATTTTCATATTCAAGAGTAAATATAAATGAGGGTAAGAGGGTTGATCGTAGGTGTTAAATGAGCCTCAATGGGTCATGCAAATGCTAATGAGCTGATTTTAAAATAAAGATGATTGGTTTGGACAAATTTGGTGGCGATTACTCTCCTACAAAGAGTTTCTCTCTCCTCCCTAAACCTCTACCACCAAATTTCTGTGTTTAGAAATGTCACATCATGAGATTACTTTCCCACTTCACATTTTCAACCAAACAAGATAAAAGTGGAAAATCTTGCAAAATGAAGACTCTTCTTGCTTTTAAAAAGCCTAAATATAGGGTGGGTCAAAATTTTTGTCTGCCTGCCAATTCGAGTGTTGGAGTAGGACCATAAGAAGCATTGCCCTCTTACTTATTATTATAAAAATATAATAAATATTAATACTAAATTCTATGTATTTCAATTTATGCAAACCAACATGCCCATTTTTATCAACTTCTTCCAATTTATTCTAATATCATTAGAATAAACAGCCTCGTTTGTCTATTCCTATAAATAAATACAATGTTTCTCCTATACATAAATGTAATCTTATTGTTATTATATGCCTCTTATTTATTTATTTTTTTGCACACAATGTGCTTGTTTTCTGAAGAGCTAATTCCAAAAGCCTGCATACCATTAAAACTTTAGGCTTTTCTTCCTACCAAGAGGCTTCAGGTCAACACATCATCCAATCTAAAAGTAAAATTTTCTTTAGTACGTGAAATGTTAAAAGAAAGAGGAAAGTCAAGGAAGTCCTTAAATTTCTTAACATATTAGTCTTCCTTCTAGCTCAACCCTCTCATCGAAACCATGCACAATTGCCTCTCGTTAGAAAAGTAAGATGCTCCTCTTTGAAGGCTGGCTCATTCTTATAAATCACGTTCGCATTTCCTCTTCCTAAAAGTTTCCCGTTTAGTAACTTTACATTTAGAATGAAGTGAGGTGAAGTCTCAAATCAAGAGAGAATAAAATATAAGGGGATTATGATGGTCTTTTATCTTTAGTCGCTCGATAAGGAATTTTTTGACTTTTTGTGTAAAAAATTAATTTTTTGTCATTTAATGGATTGAAGACGTTGTTTTTTTTACTTTTTTTTTTTTAAAAAGGGAGGGGTGTGTACTTCTGATAAGAATTTCTAGTCTTTTCATGCCTGAAAATGGAGGCTTTACTTCACCTTCACTTTAATAGTAAATTACCAAATGGGAAATTGAGAGAATTTGTCACAATTTTACGTGGTGGACAAGCGAGTTAAAGATGAAGAGCAATCTGATTTGTTGGAATACATTTTTCCTATTCAAATCTAAAGGGTACTTTGGTACTAGAAGACTTGAGGATATCAATAGTGCTTCTCTTCTCAAGTTTGACCTAGAAAGCGATGGCTTCATCCTCTTTGTGGGCGAAGTGGTTTTGATCTAATTCATTTCATAGCAACTTTAATTTATATGGTCTCATGCTAATTCTCCCCATGGCTCATGCATTTTGAAGTCTTTCAAGCTTTTTTCTCCAATTCTGTATAAAAGCAGCTGGTGGAGAAATGGGATGCCAATTAATCTAACGCATGGGTTGATTATTGGATTTTATCTTGCCCAGTTTTTTATCTTTAAAAGTTTTTGCAGTCTACTATAATGGATCACTAGTTCTAATTTAACTAATCAATGCATCGGAAATAACCAATCACACAATATAGAACTAGCTATCTACCAATCACACACCACAAGAAGACAGACACAATATTTAGTGTGGAAACCCTATCCAGGGAGAAAAACCACGAACCATAAATCAAGAGTTCATGAACAGTTACAAGATATACTCACAAGCTCCTTTACTTCAGTCTGTACCTCGTCCTAAGGACTATAGTTCTTCTTACAAAAAATCTACTAATACGACATCCACTGTGCCCCGTTCTCCTTACTTGATCTCCTTGCACCTTGTCAGTCATAAGGGTGCACACCGGGTCTTGAAACCCGGTCCGACCCAGACCTTATCGGGCTAACCCGATAAAGAATTTATCGGGTCGGGTTTGACCCAGTCCGGACCTTACTTAACAGGTCTGGGTTCTAAGTCTATATTCTATAAGTTATCGGGTTATCGGGTGACCCGATAACAAATGAAAACAAAGTATATTTCTCTGCATTCTCGCCGACTGGAAAAACATCTCCGGCCCCATCCCTCCCTGCATCACCTCCCTCCCTTCCTCCGCATCATCGACCTCGTCGGAAACCGCCGCCCCCTCCCCTCCAGCATCGGTAACCTAAAACACCTCACCGTCCTCAACGTCACCGACAACCAGCTCAAAAACCTAAAACACCTCAACGTCATCCCTGCTTCTATCGTCTATCTCCCCGAGCTCAAGCATCTCGACCTCACCAGCAACAGAATCTCCGGCAAGATCCCGAGCAGCTTCGGGAGGCTCCAGATGCTGAGCCGGGCACTCCTCGCCCGGAATCACATCTCCGACGGCACTCCTTCCTCGATCGTAATCATCTACCGGCTCTCTAACCTGGATCTGTCAATGAATCGGAACTCCGGTACGATCCCGGTGGAGCCGTGCTGGCGTCGCTGTATCTCGACGGGAACCTGATCTCCGGAGAGATCTCGCCGAGCGTGCTGACATGCCGGGGCTGAGCATTTTGAATCTGAGTCAGAATGCGATCGAAGGGATGATTACGGACGTTTTCGGTGTCGGTTCGTACTTTATGGAGCTGGATCTGGCTTATAACAAGCTAAGAGGGGCGATACCGAAATCTCTGACGTCGGCGGCGTATATCGGGCACCTGGATCTGAGTCACAACCATCTGTGTGGCCAGATCCCGGTGGGATCTCCGTTTGATCATCTGGAAGCTTCGTCTTTCATCATCCAAAGTGCAGAACTCTCATCAATAACGACTGACTCTAAACAAAGAACCCATTGCAAGGTGAGGTGACGTGTGTATCGATAGTTGTTCGACACGTGGATCTTGATAGGGCAAAGATCATAAAAAATAATATGATATGAATCGTGTGCGGTCCCCTTGATCCCACGTTTTGTTCCCGGGTTACCGTGTTACCTGAAACCCGAACCCAGTAACCCGGCAACCCGGTGACCTGATAACCCGAAGCTTTTTAATGGGGTTATCGGGTGGGTCATTCACCTCTTAAAAATTATCGGGCCGGGTTCCCGAGACCCGGCCCGATGTGCACCCCTAGTCAGTCAAGATGAACTATCTTCTACAAGAAAGGTAGAAGCAACAATGACCTTCTAGAGTAGCCCTTCAGAACAGTCTCTCAATGCCTCTAGAGAATAATCTCTTTCTAAGATATCTCTGACTTAGATTAATGAGAGCGGTCACCTTTAGGATTGAGAGCAATACCCTATTTATAGCCCCAAATTCGTGCCTTAGACTTAGAACACAAATAGGACTCAAAGTGGAAACCAAGTCTCAAAAGGAAACAATTCCAATTCAGAAAAGGAGACTTTCCGTTTTGCCCGGCCTGTCCGATCGATCGGACAGTGCATCCGATTGATCGAACAACGAAAATAACTAGGGCGCATCTTCAGTCCGATCGATCGGACAGAGGCTCCGATCGATCGGGCCTAGGGATTTTCGCCCGAACTTCTCTTTTCTTCTATTCTTCACTTCAGCTCCTCCGACGACACAACCACAGTCCATTCAAAAATAAATTAGAAAAACACAACTCAAGGACCCAGAGTTTTGTCCAACCCATGAATTAGCCAACATAAAAATACTAACAATCTTCTTTCTCTAATGCCCCACTGAATGCCGTCACTGTCTCTCCGTGCATTGTTAATGGAGCTTTGGTGTTTCCAAATAACCTTTCCTCTTATTTCAACGTTTATGTAAGGATACAACAACGACAAAAAAACTTGATGAGCTTATATGGATCAACTCAGGTTCTATGCTCTTGTCCATTAAATTAAGACTCTTGGAATGTAGTCTGATCGAAAGGCTTGCCTTAATCATGGTACCCCTTATTAGGAGTAAATTTCTTCTTCGTAAGATATCATGCTAGCTTTAGCTGAAAATTATACCATAGTAAGCTTCCCACTTCTTTTAGTAACAAAGTTGACACGAATTCCGCAAGTATACGGTTGTCTCAAGTAATATAGCTATGGAAGTCAGAATAACGTTCCCACGAGGATCGTTACAAGGAAAATAACAATGATCAATAAAAAGAAATATCAACTCATCAATAAAAAGAAATATCAACTCAAATATAGCTAACAAAAGCAAATGGAGATAACAAAAACAATGGAAACAAGAAACAAGATAATAACAAGGAAAATAAAAAATGCAAACTAAAGGAAAACAAGAAACTAGATAACAAAGTGATGTTAGTAAAAATAGAAGAACTCGAGTGAGAATAAACTAAGAACAATGTTAGTAACAAGTTAGTAACAAAGTTAATGACAAAAGAAAAATAACAAGGTTAATAACAAGAACAAATGAGCAATGTTAAATAGATCAAATGAGTAAGTGTGTGAAAACAAGAAGTGAAAGATCAAGATAAAAAGAAAATAAAAACATCCATGGAAATGATCTAATAACAAGCGAGTAAGATAGGGAATGAATGGATGGAAATGAAAATAAGTGTGCTAAATAGTGTAAAATCAAAGGGGGAATAAAAACAAACAAATAGAGGGTAAGAACAAATAAGCTAATGGATATAATGGTGTGGATAGAGAAATGGAGTGTGAGAATTAAAATAAGTGAATAAGTGTGTGAGAATGTGAATAGAATCTAACTAAATTAAGTAAAATAAGCAACAAGCAATATGGATATATTGAACCATCTAGAATCCACTAAGTGACACTAATCAACACTAATGCTCTTCTCTTTTCCCAAACAAATACTCAAATCTAATGACAAATCAATGCTTAGATTTGGAAAATATAACTTTAAAGCTCTAAGATAGAAATTAACAATCTAATAGTTAAGACTTTCTTCCCTTCATAAAGAAAAGATACCTAATGACTATCTATCAAAAGTAAGCATAAACCATCAAAAGATATTAACTCGTAAGCATGATTTATCAAACCTAAGTATAGATAGTAAAAAGAATGCTAAGATAGAAAATAAGCATGGAAGGTAGCACATTGCAATGAAGAAAAATCTATTCTAGCATATGCATATTAAGCACATAAACAAAGGGAATTAAGAGCATAAGCAAAAAGGAATAGCATTAACTTAGCTTCATCTAGAAGATCCAATCAAAGAAATTAGCCACCCATTGGAGAAGACAAAGCTTTCATTCCAAATCTTTAATTTTTACAAAGCTTTCCTCACTTTCTCTCTACAATTGCTCTCAATTACATGAATAGCTTAAGTAAAGAGGAGGATGCTCTTCTTGCTTGTGTCCTTAATGCCTTGAGCTCCCTTCCTTATATAGAAACATTTGCCTTGCTCTCTTTTGGTTTCTTTCCAATGTAGGACTTCACAAGAACGAAAATATGAACATATGAATGTGATTCTTGTGTTAGAAAACAGTTTCCAGATTGATGTGCTGTTTTGACCCCTGAAACGTTCGAATTGGGAAAAATGTTGTGAAATATGATTTGTAGATCTTAGAACAAGATTTCTAATGCTTCTGAGATCACCTCAATCGGACAACCAAGTAAAAAGATATGGTCAAAATACCAACCTAGGTCTTTTATTTTTCTTCTTATTGTTGGCCTAACTTTGTCATTTCTTCATCCAATTGTCTTCCAAACTTATCCTTACTCTCTTGAACTCTTGAATCTCAACTTTAATCTTCATTTAACACCTACAAAGAGAAATTAACATAATTGAAAGTATTTTCGAACATATTTTGTATGGAAGCCATTGGAACTCATATAATTGCATACAAATGACCATCTATAATGAAAAGATATGAGCAAAGCATTACGGGGAGGAAATTTATGATTTTTATGCTAAAAATAGTGTTTTGAGTTCTTTTATCTTTGAAAACTCATAAAATAATGCTATGAAAGTGTATCTTTTGTGAACTCATCACACCCCCAAACCTACATTTTGCTAGTCCCGAGTAAAATAAAAGAAAACTAACTATATGCAGAAAATGATAAAAAAATCCTAACTCACTTTCACAGGAATTGCGGCTGCACTCAGCTCATGCAACAAGTCAATTTAAACCCTAAGTTTCCCCTAATGGATGAGTTTTTCTCACGAGGGTTTTCAGCGAATAAATCCCATAAAAAGCTAATAAAAATGAGAGCAAGTTTTGAATACTATCCAATTGCTAAATCCTTTCAATGATGCTCGAGTCCCGAAGTGTATTTGAGTGAGTTTAGCCAACACTTATGCGGTTTTGGGTTATGAGAAAACACAGCTTTGATCACCTTCTAAATCCATTCGTTTTGACTTCAGACTCACAGTCATACTCTTGGAAATAAAATCGCTTGGGGTCGTTTGTTTGCAACTATTTACATATGTAAATGATGCACATGTGTAAATGTTACATACCATCACATTTGTTTGCATAATTTTATGCATCATGTATGTAAATCTCATGTGAAAATGTACTCATTTTCGTACCTATTTTTTCACACCTTTGTAGATGGTAAAAGGAATCCCATATGGAATGGTGTGTAATGAAACCCCACTAAAAAAGGCACCCGGTATGAAGATCCTTCGTTCCGTCATAGCGATCCTGGGTTCAAAACGCATAAACCCCACTTGTCCAACACATATACTGAAACGCATACAAACAGGACGTCTGCTCTTCCTTTCTTCCATTCCAGAACGTCTCCCCTCTTCGCCCATTCATCTTCCTCGCATGGTGCTGCTCAAGAACCAGGTATGGCCTCTCTCTCTCTTTCTCTCCCCCCTCTCTCTCTCTCATTTTGGTCATCTGGTTATTTTTGGGAACATGCTTCTTGTTTAGGCAAGAACCCTCTGTAACTTGTTTGGTCAAGAACCCTCTGTAACTTTGATTTGTAACTTTTTGTCTTCAGATTTGATCTCTGTTTGTTTGTTTGTCCATGAACATTATTTTTTTATTTATTTTCGTGATGGGTTTTAGGTGTTTTTGCTTTGACCTTTTGGAAACCCAATCATAGAGAATCTGTACATCAAACCAATCTTCCTCCCCAGGAATCAATCCAAACCCATTTTCTAACATCCCAAAGGGAGAGGTTTGGAGGAGGAAGAGGAGAGAAAAAATAGGGCTTTAAGGGGGTTTTGAGGAGAGAGAGAGAGATGCTACATACTGACACTGTTCATGAGAGAGTCTGTATAATATGAAGTAGTGTATGGAGAAGTAGATCAAATAGAGAGAAGCAGATCCTTGCTCTGATACCAGTGAAAGAAAACACACTAAAAGGGAACGATGTTTGTTGGGCTGGTGATAAATGGAAAATCCTGGATTTGTCCAAACTGAATGGTAATCGGTGTAATCACTGGTGGCCCCCACAGGGACCCACACACCAACATCCAGATTCACCTAGATGTATTCTCTGAAGGGAAGACAATGTGGGCTTCATTGTGAACGAACAACCTATAGGTCTATTGAATGATCATGGCCCAAAGTTAGACAACCGTGAATTGTTGGGAGATCATTTGACCTAGCTGTCCTTTGATTTTTTTTCATCTACTGGAGGATCCCCAATTTGTTTTTTTTTTCTTTAAGATTTAGAAGTGCTTGGTGCGCTATCCAACTACAATAGCCCATATCAAAATTTAGATCATTCAACCTGGCAGTCCTTATTAGGAAGGAGAAGTTGTCGTTCTTCCCCCACTTGGCCATATGCATCCCCCACCTGGCTACATGCATTCTCCATCCCCAATTGATCCTGTTGAACATTTGGAACTACCCCAGGCAGAACTAGCACTTTTCCAGCCCACCTCCAACTTCACTCAAGCTAAGCCTAACTTAGCACTCACCCAGCCCATGTCCAGCTCAAACAATCTTAACCTTGAACCCTTCTCCTCTCCACAAGCTCCAGTTATTTCAAGACTTCAAATAGTTTCCTTTTTTATCTGTTTTTTTTTTCTTTATGTCCAATGTAAAACCGGAGTATGCAAATGAATATTTAGCTGATATATTGATAGAACAAATCAATCTCGGGCGAAAGGATAGAACTGGATGGACTACGGAAGGGTGGAGGGAGATTGAACGAAAGATGAATGAAAAATATGGCAGAGAATGTATTAAAGATAAAATCAGAAATCGCCTAAGAACGTTAAAACATCATTACAATCATATCAAGACTCACATGGGATTAAGTGGTTTTGGTTAGGATGACGTTACAAAAAGGTTACTGCAAGTGACCAAGTGTGGGATGATTATGTCATGGTGAGTAATTATAAATATATCTTAATATTATATTAAACATTATTAACTCAATAATTGTTACTTTATTTTCATCACATTTGTCTAATTCAGGCACACCCTGACTATGATTACTATCGAGGAAGAAGCGTGGTCAACTATGAAAAGTTTGTTATTATATATGGAGATTCAATCTCTGATGGAAGAGATGTGATGTTAACTAACCAACGTCCACCACATCCGATGGAAGCCCCTAGGCATCCATCCATGATGTGGCGGCAGAATCAAGTAGCCCTGATAAGATGGATGAAGGTAGGCATGTCAAGCGGGCCGTGCTGGCCGCTCCAAAGTCGGCCTGCCCCAGCTAGCGGGCCGGCACGGCACGGCCCACCAGGGAAAAAACCTGGCACGACACTGCCCATAGGCACGGCCCGCAATGGGGCGGGCTGGAGCGGGCCGGGCCGGCGGGCCTCCATATTTTTTTCTTTTTTTTTTCTTATCAGTATTAAAAATAAAAATTAGAACACAAGCATGGAGAATGACAAAGATATTTAAGTGATTTGGTCAAACTTGACCTACTCCACTCATTTGGATCTTAACTTCTTGAAGGTTTCTAAATATGATTACCTTCAAAACCTTACAATCTTATATATTTACAAATTACAATGAAAGAAAAATTGAAAAAGTAAAAAATCAGATGTGTAGTCCACTAATGTATTCTATTGGATCAAAATCTTCCACTGATGTCAACTCTTGCTTCCTATTATCTGCCAAATACCAGTCTCATAGGCTAACACAACACTCCTCTGTTTCTTCATTTAGATTTGTTCTTCTATCTGAAAGACCAAGATCGAATCCTAGAGGGGGGGGGGGGGTGAATAGGATGCAATTAAAAATTTAAGCCACTTTTAAACATTTTGATTTTTAGGTGACTTATGCTTTGATGATAGTAAGCTAGCTTCATACAAGAGAGAGTTATCTGAGTCAATCATACACATTCAAACGACAAACGCATCTTTTAATCAAGCTCATACCCAATTAAGAGTTCAACAATCATGAAAAGGAAAGTAACCACAAATCACCATAACACAATCAAATATAGTGGTTCGGCCAAGATGCCTACATCCACTCCCGGTAACCTTACCGGATTTCACTAGTCAATTCAAGGTTTAGGATCACCTCTAACCTTACAACCACATCATTATGCTTTTCAAGGTTAAGCATGAACCTTTACAACACTATATGTGCTTTTCAAGGCTAAGCACCAACCATTACAACATTGATTTTTCTCTTAAGTGAAATGCCTATTTGTGCATGGGTAAGAGAACAAGTAAAAACACAGTGGTTTACCTCTAGATAGGCTGAATGGACAATGATAATGTTTCTGACTAATGCATGAACTAGAAAATTCACTTTCTCTTTTTTAAAAGGATGAAACTTCAATTAATGCAAAGGATGATGATCAAATGTAAGAGAAAGAGTTGCATTACTCAACACATGGTTTGTTAAAGGTTCAAACTTAAAACAATTAGTTTTGAAAGTTAATGTTCAAAAACACATGTGAATGAGGAGACTTATGTTGATTTCATAATGCAAATACTTTTCAAAGATCAAGGCATGTTATGAAAAGAAACAACATCTTTAGAAAAGGCCTAACACTTTGATCATGCTCAGGAAAACAAAGATTAAAGGTCTAAGCATGAAAAAGAGATAGAGATTTCGAAAGCACACCCATTTTGAAGGTCCAAGATTGAAAAGTTGAAAATGCTTCCATGATCCCTTTTTAAAAGCTCTTGTAAAGTTCCTCTCCTTTGGGCTCAGATGATCTCTAAAATTCAGCAAGCTTTCCCAAGGAGAAAGTCACTTTTTATAGAAAAAGTGTTCCCAACGGATAGCTATCGGCTCGCCGAGAACTTGGTGTCGGTCAACCGATAGCCTAACGGTCATACGCAACGGCTATATTTTTGAAAATTTTGCTGACCAAGAAACACCTGTCGGTTTGACCGACAGCATCGGTCGACCGGCCTTGGAACCGACTTAGGAACCGATAAAGCAAAAAGTCCAAAAATGAAGCTTTCTGATATTGGGACCGATGAACTCTCGGTCCAGAGTTTTAAGCACTATCGGTTGACCGATAGGAGCCGAGGATCTGACCGACAGAGAAGATCTAAAAGTTGAAGCTCTCTGGAACTGGAACCGACAGTCTATCGGCTGGGCTCGGTTCTAGTGTCGGCTGACCGATAGGAGCCGACAGAGGGACCGTCAGAAAGTGGAAGCAGAAAACAAAAAGATCTGAAGATTTTTCCAAGTAAAAACAAAGCTTATGAAAGAAAGATATGCAAGAGAAACCTAAGACGGAGAACATGAATGAGAGAGAGATCAAGATGAGACAATGAATGCATCCAATCAAATTGCAACAAAATAAACACTCTAACAATCTCCCCCTTTGCAATTTGATGGCAACTCTAAGCTTGACACTCTCTCATATGCCACGAACTCAACCACCAACTTCTTTGGACATTTAAGGAGCTTTGGATGCTTTGGGATTTTGGATATTCTGGAGCTTTGGATTTTCTTTTTGGGAGCAACTAGACAAAGCTTCTCCCCCTCAATTTGATAGACCTTGCTTCTAAAGCTTCTCCCCCTCAATTTGATAGACCTTGCTTCTACTCCCCCTCAAATTGAGACCGCTTTACATATCATTCTCTCCCCCTTTGACATCTAATTGCAAAGGAACCTGCCCATCTACAAGAGAACACAAACCTGGTCAGTAGCACCTGTTTATAAGAGCTATAATACAGTGAAGATGCAATAACAGGTGATTAGACAACAAGATTTCAGATTTCAGGGCAAGGGCCAATGCCCAAATGATGTCTTAGTTTAATAAATCTTTCATTTCCAAGGGGTTTAGTAAACAGGTCAGCCAATTGAGAATCAGTTGGAACAAAAAGTAACTCAATAGAGCCTTGGTCAGCATGATCACGCAAAAAGTGATAGCGAATATCAATGTGTTTAGTGCGAGAATGCTGAACAGGATTTTTAGATATGCTAATGGCACTTGAGTTATCACACATGATAGGCATACAATGTTGTGGGACATTATAATCTAACAAGGTTTGTTTCATCCACAACAATTGAGCACAACAGCTACCTGCAGCTATGTATTCAGCTTCTGCAGTAGACAAGGATACTGAATTTTGCTTTTTGCTATGCCAAGCTACTAAGCAATTTCCTATGAAGTAGCAACATCCACTGGTGCTTTTCCTATCATCTATTGATCCCGCCCAATCAGCATCACTGTATCCAATTAATTGTAAAGATGAGTCACAAGGATACCAGATGCCATAATGTGATGTCCCATTGATATATTTAAAGATACGTTTAACAGCTTTGAGATGGGACTCACGAGGATCCGATTGATATCTGGCACAGATTCCAACACTGAAAGAGAGATCAGGTCTACTAGCAGTCAGATAGAGAAGGCTTCCTATCATACTACGATAGAGTTTTTGGTCTACTTTGGTGCCTTTGAGGTCACTAGACAGTTTTGAAGAAGATCCCATGGGGTTGCTATTAGGCTTGGAGGTTTCTAGACCAAACTTCTTAACAATTTCTAAGGCAAATTTGGATTGGCTAAGAAAAATTCCTCGCTCGGTTTGGTTGACCTGGAGACCTAAGAAGAACTGCAGGGGACCGACTAGACTCATCTCAAAGGTGGAGCTCATTAACTCTGAGAATCCTTGAGCCAATTTGTCTGATGTGGATCCAAACACTATGTCATCAACATAGACTTGAGCTACAAGAATGTCTTGATCAATTTTCTTGATAAACAAGGTCTTATCAACTTTCCCACAATTAAAATCATTTTCAATCAGATGAGTTGTGAGTTTTTCATACCAAGCCCTTGGTGCTTGTTTTAATCCATAAAGAGCTTTCTTGAGTTTGTAGACATACTCAGGATGATGAGGGTCCTCAAAGCCTTCTGGTTGGGTAACATAAACATCCTCTTCAATTTCTCCATTCAGGAAGGCACTTTTGACATCCATCTGAAATAGTTTAATTCTCATGCTACTCGCATAACTCAATAGGATCCTTATAGACTCCAAACGGGCTACAGGAGCAAAGGTTTCTTCAAAATCAATTCCTTCTATTTGGCATATCCTTTTGCTACTAGTCTTGCCTTGTTTCTTACAACATTACCAGATTCATCTGATTTGTTCTTGTATATCCACTTCGTACCAATTGGATTTTTCTCTGTAGGTAATGGAACAAGATCCCAAACATTATTTTTCTTAAATTGATTCAATTCTTCTTGCATAGCTTCCATCCATTCTGATTTTGATTCAGCTTCTGAAAAATTCTTGGGCTCAACTTGAGAGACAAACGAGTAATGTGCACATAAGTTATGAACTTGTCTCCGGGTCATGACCCCACTACTGATATCTCCAATAATATTCTCCAATGTATGATCTTTCATGAGTTTGGTTGGAACTGTAGCTTTGGATGGGATGATATCATTTTTGGCTTTAGGAGTTGATTGATCAATAACATATTCAACTTCATCATCATCTTGAAGAGTTCTTCCAATTTGATTCATATCATCGATGACAACATGAGCTGACTCCATTATGGTCATAGTTCTATGATTAAACACTCTGTAAGCTTTGCTCCTTTCAGAATAGCCTAGGAAGATTCCTTCATCAGATTTAGGCTCGAATTTCTCCAACTGCTCCCTATCTCTTAGAATATAACATTTGCTTCCGAACACTTTCAAATACCCTAAATTAGGTTTTCTTTCAAAATAAAGCTCATACGGGGTCTTGTTGGTATTCTTGGTGAGATAGACTCTATTTATAATATAGCAAGCAGTGTTCACAGCTTCAGCCCATAGATTACGAGGAAGATTCTTTTCATTGAGCATGGTCCTAGCCATTTCTTGAATCACTCTATTTCTTCTTTCTGCTACTCCATTTTGTTGAGGAGTCTTAGGAGCTGAATATTGATGATTGATCCCATGATTTTCACAAAATTTGGCAAATTTTTCATTCTCAAATTCTCCTCCATGATCACTTCTGATCTTCTGAATTTTACAATCTTTTTCAACTTGTATCTTGTTGCAAATTCTTATGATATTGTCTACAGCATCTGATTTAGCATGGAGAAAAGCAATCCAACCAAAACGAGAATAATCGTCTACCATAACCAGAATAAATTTCTTTCCTCCAATACTTTGCACGGGTGCAGGTCCAATCAAGTCCATATGGATTAATTCTAGAGGACGAGACGACGATATATCCTTTAAACCTTTGAAACTCTTCTTTATTTGTTTACCCAGTTGGCATGCCTTACAGATTTCAGACTTTTCAGCAGACAACTTGGGAATTCCTTTCACAATCTCATTCTTGGACAGGATCTTCATCAATTTAAAGTTTATGTGACCCATCCTTTGGTGCCATAAGTAATTCTCTTGATTTCTGGTTATCAAGCACCTAGATTCATTGTCTTCACATTCTTCTATAATGTAGATATTCCCTTTTGTCCTTGACCCAGTAAGGATAACTTGGTTAGTTTTATCATTTACTACCTTGCATGAAAGCCTGTCAAAGACAACTTTGTTTCCCTTGTCACACAGTTGGCTAATGCTAAGGAGATTATGCTTCAATCCTTCCACAAGAAATACATCATTCAGAGTTGGTATTTGATCTCCCTTCACACTTCCCTTGCCAATGATTTGAGCTTTACTATTGTCTCCAAAAGAGACATTTCCTCCATCATATTCCACTATAGAGCTGAATCTAGATCGGTCTCCTGTCATGTGTTTAGAACAACCACTATCTAAAAACCAAGTAGGATTTTCTTTTGCTTTTAAAGCGGTTTGCACTATGAGACTCTCAAGGTGTGTTTGTTTAACCATCCATCTAGACAGAGGAGATTTGTAGGGAATGGTCTTGGGGATAAATTTAAAAGATACTTTAGAGGGATTGTTGAGAGATAACCTATTTTTATAGGGGCAATTGGGAACCAAATGACCTCTATGATTGCAAAAATGACAAGTCCATCTAGTGGTAAAACTTCTCTCAACTATAGGTTTGCGGACACTCTTAGTAAGTATTTGAGAGCTGTCCTTCATGTTGCTAGGGGAGCCTTCAAAACCTACACCACTCTTGTCACCATAGATTTTATGCATGCCTAACATTTGATAAAACTTGTCATTTCCCAAAGTGAATTTTTCAACAATGAATTTTCCTTTGTTGAGTTTTAATTGTAAGGAGTTTGTTTCAAGTTGACTAGACTCAAGCTTGGATTGTAAGCTATGAATGTGATTTTGAGCAAGAGCTAGTTCTTCAGTTAGGGTGATGAATTTATGTTCCAAATTGACTTTGTCATTTATGGTTAGTTTCAATTCATCTTTTAGAACATTTACTTCATTGACCAGTTTTTTGGATTCTTCTTTTAACATTTTATTTTTCTTAATTAAGATCTCAGAATTTTCATATAGATCATTGTAAGCTTGTTGGATCTCAAATTCATCATCTTCTTCATGAGTTTCCTCTTCCCCTAATGTGTCA
Source organism: Litsea cubeba (assembly GCA_012931725.1). NCBI lineage: Eukaryota > Viridiplantae > Streptophyta > Magnoliopsida > Laurales > Lauraceae > Litsea > Litsea cubeba. Next base: position 28,678,328 of record CM022952.1, on the reverse strand, counting down.
TCTATTAATGTGTTATGATCATTTATCTCTTCAACAGAGGCAATAAGAAGCCAATTAGGAGGATTTTCATCTTCATCATTCTGGGATTCATTTTTGTCACTATCTTCATCTTCGTCATCCCAAGTTATGTTCAATGCTTTCTTTGCTTTCTTATCCCCTCTTTCAAATTCTTTAGGAGTGGAGCAATTTTGAGCAATATGTCCAAACCCCTTGCAATTATAACATTGCACATCCTTTTTGATAAAAGAACTTTTGGAACTTCTTGGAAATCTAGAGCTTTTGCTGCTTTCATCAGATTTTCTAATGTTTTTGTTGTTCTTAAAGAATTTCTTAAAGTTCTTGACAAGAAGAGCATTGTCATCATCACTATCATCTTCACTTTCATTTTCATTAGTCTGAGAGGTAAAGGCAACTCCTTTCTTTTTATCTTTAACTTCAAAATCTAGTTCATATGTGAGAAGATTTCCTCTTAGTTCTTCAATTTTAATTTGATCCACATTTTTACTCTCAGTTATGGCAATAATCTTTGGTTTGAATCTTTTAGGAAGAGACCTTAAAATTTTTCTTACAATTTTAGATTCATCCATCTTTTCTCCTAGTCCTATGAGAGAATTGACTAATTCCATAATCTTGTGTAGAACTCATCAAAAGTTTCCTCTTCTAGCATTTTAATGTCTTCTAGCTTAGAGGTCAACATTTGAATTTTGGCTATCTTGACCTGATCTGTACCTTCATGGGTGGTCTCTAGGGTGTCCCACACTTCCTTAGCAGTATTGCAATTGACAACTCTATTGAATTCCTCTTGAGATAAGGCACAATATAAGGAGTTTTTTGCTTTAGCATTAAGATTAGCTCTATCCTTTTCCCCTTGAGTCCAAGCACTTTTAGGTTTGAGAGTTAAGGATATAATATTGCCTTCAGAATCCTTTTCTGTGGCAGTGGGTAGATGATAGCCTTCTTCAATGATGTTCCACACATCTAAACTTTGGGATTCCAGGAACACTTGCATCCTTATTTTCCAATACCTATAATGTGTTCCATTAAACAGAGGTGGTCTATTGGTGGCATTGCCCTCACCCAGATGAGATTGCATAGTGGCAACAAAAGAAACACACTCACTAGGATTCAACTCTAGGCTGTAAGACCTAACACCAGAGCAACTTGGCTCTGATACCAATTGAAAGACCAAGATCGAATCCTAGAGGGGGGGGGGTGAATAGGATGCAATTAAAAATTTAAGCCACTTTTAAACATTTTGATTTTTAGGTGACTTAAGCTTTGAAGATAGTAAGCTAGCTTCATAAAAGAGAGAGAGTTATTTGAGTCAATCATACACATTCAAACGACAAACGCATCTTTTAATCAAGCTCATACCCAATTAAGAGTTCAACAATCATGAAAAGGAAAGTAACCACAAATCACCATAACACAATCAAATATAGTGGTTCGGCCAAGATGCCTACATCCACTCCCGGTAACCTTACCGGATTTCACTAGTCAATTCAAGGTTTAGGATCACCTCTAACCTTACAACCACATCATTATGCTTTTCAAGGTTAAGCATGAACCTTTACAACACTATATGTGCTTTTCAAGGCTAAGCACCAACCAATACAACATTGATTTTTCTCTTAAGTGAAATGCCTATTTGTGCATGGGTAAGAGAACAAGTAAAACACAGTGGTTTGCCTCTAGATAGGCTGAATGGACAATGATAATGTTTATGACTAATGCATGAACTAGAAAATTCACTTTCTCTTTTTAAAAGGATGAAACTTCAATTAATGCAAAGGATGATGATCAAATGTAAGAGAAAGAGTTGCATTACTCAACACATGGTTTGTTAAAGGTTCAAACTTAAAACAATTAGTTTTGAAAGTTAATGTTCAAAAACACATGTGAATGAGGAGACTTATGTTGATTTCATAATGCAAATACTTTTCAAAGATCAAGGCATGTTATGAAAAGAAACAACATCTTTAGAAAAGGCCTAACACTTTGATCATGCTCAGGAAAACAAAGATTAAAGGTCTACGCATGAAAAAGAGATAGAGATTTCGAAAGCACACCCATTTTGAAGGTCCAAGATTGAAAAGTTGAAAATGCTTCCATGATCCCTTTTTAAAAGCTCTTGTAAAGTTCCTCTCCTTTGGGCTCAGATGATCTCTAAAATTCAGCAAGCTTTCCCAAGGAGAAAGTCACTTTTTATAGAAAAAGTGTTCCCAACGGATAGCTATCGGCTCGCCGAGAACTTGGTGTCGGTCAACCGATAGCCTAACGGTCATACGCAACGGCTATATTTTTGAAAATTTTGCTGACCAAGAAACACCTGTCGGTTTGACCGACAGCATCGGTCGACCGGCCTTGGAACCGACTTAGGAACCGATAAAGCAAAAAGTCCAAAAATGAAGCTTTCTGATATTGGGACCGATGAACTCTCGGTCCAGAGTTTTAAGCACTATCGGTTGACCGATAGGAGCCGAGGATCTGACCGACAGAGAAGATCTAAAAGTTGAAGCTCTCTGGAACTGGAACCGACAGTCTATCGGCTGGGCTCGGTTCTAGTGTCGGCTGACCGATAGGAGCCGACAGAGGGACCGTCAGAAAGTGGAAGCAGAAAACAAAAGATCTGAAGATTTTTCCAAGTAAAAACAAAGCTTATGAAAGAAAGATATGCAAGAGAAACCTAAGACGGAGAACATGAATGAGAGAGAGATCAAGATGAGACAATGAATGCATCCAATCAAATTGCAACAAAATAAACACTCTAACACTATCATCTAGTACACGTCCACCTGCACTAAAAGCCTGATCTGATGCTACAGAAGACATAGGAATAGTCAATAAATCACGAACCATGGCAGCCAACACCGGATAAACGCTTTCTTGTTACTTCCACCAGGCTAAAATGTCAAAACTAGATGCATCCTGCACCCGTATTATACCCATGTCATGATACGATGATAACTCCGTCACAATGTTACTTGAACTTGAGCTGGATGCCATGCCCGCGGACAGGGAGGAATACCACACATCCCACTCACCAACACCTATTTGCTGGACTTCTGAATGGCCCATACTAAGCCCAGTTGTACCCATTTGCTCACAATAAAATTGAAAAAGTGCTTGTAAATTTACCTTTAAATTTGAAAAAATATTTAAATCTATATAATTCATATTTTTATTTATTCCATCAATAAAAAACTGTACACCGCATACTTTTAACTTAGGATCAAATACAGCAGCTAAAGAAAATATCATTGGAGCCTCTTTCCAATATTTATTAAAATTTTCTTCCATGTCTCTAATAGTGTTACTCAGTAAAAAATGATCTCTAAATCTACTGAATTGTAAAGTAATTTTAAAAAGCTTCATTTAGATGTGGGGTAATATATCCCGGAAAAAAATAATGTTGAAGTATAAAATGCTTTTAATAAATCTCTTATATGGGCACATAACTCCCAATGTTCATCACTAGTCATCAAATCTTGTGCATGAAAAGCACAAAATTCATTCAAAACAGTTTTACGAAAAGTGTCTTGTTTAACAAATCATACATAGAATTCCATCTAGGAATTCTATGTTCTACATCTTTAAGCATTTTAATAGCTGATATTTCTTGCCTCGCACATATTTGGGCATACAATTATCTTCTTTGTGCGGAGCAGAAAACAAATCTAGCAATGTCTTTAATAACATCTGTGTAACTTACAAGATGCTTTAAACCAACATTTGTAATAAGATTTAAGATGACATACACATCTATTTTGAAAGATAGAACTATCTATCAAAATTGAAAGTGGCATCTGCATTCTCATTAATTCAATAGCCACTGTATTATTATTGGCATTATCTAAAGTTACAGATAAAACTTTTTCCTTAATATTATATTCATCTAGTTTTTCCAAAATAAATGTACTTATTCTAGTTCCATTGTGTGGCCATTCAAGACAACTAAAACTAAGTATATGTTTATTAATAATCCATTTTGCATCTATATTATGTGCAATAATACAAAGAAAAATATCAGCCCCTTTAGAAGTCCACATATCTGTGGTTATGGCTATTCTATCAGGAATTTCTGCAAGGTAATTTTTTATATTTGTTTTCTTTTCCTGCCAAAGTCTAATAGCATCATTTCTGGCTGTATTTCTTGAAATACTGTGAAATTGTGGTTGACAGTATTGCTGGACCCATTGTTCAAAAAACTCATTTTCAACAAAAGCAAATGATAATTTGGATAACACAATCATTTTAACAAGACCTTGTCTAGCACTTTGTGCATTAAAAGAAAAAAGACTCAAACTGCTACTACTACTACCACCATCGCCAATAGTAGAAATTTGGGTCTGTGAATCAGGCCTCCCTGTCCCTGCCTCCTCTGGCTTTTGTAAGGCTAAACATGTTTTCCTATATCTTGTCAAATGGCCGGTACCCCATTTTGACTCGACACTATAATAAATCTTACTACACAATTTGCATTTTGCCTTTTCAATTTTCTTTCCATTTTCAATGACATCAAACCTTGTAAATATATCTCAAACTACTGAAGTTCTATTCCTCTTGTTTGGTTTATGGGAACTCTGAGTCTGAGGAAAGGGGGGTGGTAAATCACCTACTTCATCTTGTAATTCAATAAAATTTTCTTCTGCCTTTAAATTAACGGAAGAAGATTCTGTGGGAAATCTCCTAGCCATATTTCAAAAAAATAAATTTATAAATAATAACAGTAATAGGTTAATAGCCTTCTTTTGTGATAATTTATTATAAGAAAGGGGAGAAAATGAGAGTTAATATAATATAATTAAACTTATATATATAGAATTGCAAATTTAAATAATATAAATACCTCTAGATCTTTGAAGGCCCCGTTAATCTTATCTCTTGATGACTTGATCTTTGGCCCTCCAAATACTTCTTAGAGAGGGTGGAGAAAGAGTTGAAACTTGAATGCTTTTGGGAGAGAGCTACAGAATGAGAGTGTTGTGTAAATTGGTGATGAATGAGTGTGAAAATTGGTGAGGAATGAGAATGGAAGGGTTAGGGTATTTATAGACTTAGTAAAATGGAAAATGACACAAAATACCCCTTATATGACCGTTTTATAGCTATTGGGGGGGGGGGGTAAAATGGATTTTTTTCAAAAATATAACCGTTATGGACTGAGCGGGCGGGCCTGGCCAATGGGCCAACACACCTCGTGACGCGGGCCATGCCATGTGGGCCGTGCCGTTGACCAGGCCGTGCCGTGCCACAGCCCGTTGACTGGCACGGCACGGCCTGGCCCATTTGAAATCCCAAGATGAAGGTGTCTCTGAAGCACCACGCGACAAAAAACGCTCAACTGGTAGTTCTCGACACAATGTGCAGGATGAAACTAAAAGTGATTATGAACTTGCACATGCAATTAAGGATATAAACACTACTTTGATCTACTTTGCTGACAAGATGGCTCAATCAGGGCCAAGCCAAGCTGACATTGTTGCTGCCATCAAAGAGTTAGACTTAGACCTTAGTTTAGAAGTAAGGGCTCTCGGGCTATTGAAGGATCCACAAGTGGCTAGTCAATTTCTTGCATTTTCAACAAAGGATTGACGCCGTGCATGGCTCATGGAGGAGCTAAGTGGCTTCATTTAGGATAGTTGGTTTGCTGAGCTTGCTTTTTTGTGGCTTTGATTTGCTTTTCTGTCATGGGACTCAGTTTGCTTTTTTTTTCATGGGACTCAGTTTGCTTTTTTTTTTCATGTTATAATTTGAAATGACTCAATGTTATTAGTGTCGTTTCCTTTATGATGAATGTTATAATGTACGAATGTTGCCATTTTTCTTATTGTGATCCATGGATTATGTAGATTAATCATGTTGATATATAGTGTGGATTATTGTGCTATGTTAGTTTTTCTATTCTAATATTTGTCAATCAATTTTCTAACAGTGCAAAAGTAATGGATATAAAGAAGAAGATCGTATTTTTACACACAGTAGCAATGACAGTGATTACAGTTTTTCTTTTATGGGATCATCACTGTAAACAAAAGATGATAAAAAAGAGGAAGCGAGTACATGAGTCATCTCTGTCTGGCCATGAGTTTACTCAGTACCTCATTAGGAGTAATCCCCGTAATTCCTATGATTTACTACACATGAGGACTGATGTGTTTTTAGAATTATGTGATTTACTAAAGAGAGAAAGTTGCTGCGTGCAACTAAAAGAGTTTCTGTAGAAGAACAGGTGGCCATCTTTCTAGCTACTGTAGGCCATAGTCAGAGAAATTGAGTAATGCAAATTCAATTTCAACACTCGGGCCAAACAATTAGCAAGTATTTCAATGCTATTCTAGGCGCGCTTTTATATATCTGCCTTGATTATGCAAAGCTTCCTGGACTAGAAATGTCTACTCTAACTCAAATTGCACTCAATCCAGTATTTTACCCTTTTTTAAGGTACATAAATAATTTATATTGTAGTATCTTTTACTCCCTATGATGAATGTTTAAATTATATATATTAAAGCAAAGGAAGATGTGGGTTGTGAGGGGTGCCACCTCATCCCTAAAAAGTCTCTCCTTTCAGAAAAATACTTATAAAATCACATAGAGCTTTGGGTGTGAGAGGTGGGCTATGAGGGGTGCCACGTCATCCCTAAAATGTCTCTCCTTTTAAAGAAATATATAAAAAAAATGGGCCACCACACTCATCTAAAACAAATCTCCTCCCTAAATCTCCATTTCAATTATCTTTTCCAAATCACCTCCCTAAATATCTCTATTTCATTCAAAAAAATTTATAAAGATAACAAACTCACATCTTTATCATATCTCCTACAATTTCTCTAAACAACTTCTTCCATCCTTATCACACCTATTCTTTCTCCACTTCTACCAAGAAGTTGATAATACCGTGGGATATTTCTTTCAAGTTAAAGACCAGACAAACAAGGCCACCTTTAAACACATCATGATGCACCTTAATGAATTAGGATAAGAGGCTCACTTTTAAATATTACATCATGTGACCCTACCAATGCTCCTTGGAACACCACATCAACAAAGGCCTACTGACCAAATATTCAATTGGACACACCTTTAGATATTTGGATATGCACATATATTTAGATGTTACATCATGTGACCCTACTAAGGATCCTCGGAATGACACATCAGCAAGGTCCCACTGTCCAATTGGACACACCTTGAAGGAATTAGGATATGAGGCTCACCGTTAAATGTTATATCATGTGACCCCACCAAGTTATTTTTTTATTTTTTATTAAAGTTATATATATAATAAATATAAAATACTTACTTATTTCTATAAAATATGTTCTTTTCCGTTACTATCTCAAAAAAGAATCACATATTTCATTATATTTTTTATCCCGGGCACCATACCTCTCCATTTAATTCTATAAGCTTATGCTTGTGGGGCCCACCCTTGGTCCATCCAAATGGACCAAACACACGACCTCCCTAAATTGTACATGTCCACTAGCTTTTGGTCAGATCCGGATTAACTGGACCATTGGATCGACTATGTACCAATCCAAATGGATTGTTGACCATTAAACTTTTGGGGCTAGATGGAGATGGTATAAACCACGGTTGAGACTAATTTTTTACAAAGAGAAGGGTCCCAGTGAGTCCTTGAAATCCCCACATCACCACCCTCATGTGGGTCTCCAGGTGGGCCCCACCACAAACTTGAGCTTACCTTAACCTAAGCTTTAGCTTAGAAGAGCTGCCCCTATATAGACACACATTCATACTTGTGTAATGGTCAACGCCTTTAAATTCAAGAGGGCATTATGTTATGCAAGTTTATTTCTCACTTTATATTTATTTCCATCACATGTTAAAAGATTCTAATATTCAAAGATAATAAATTTCTTTATTTTAGACTTATTTTATCTTAATAATATTTTAAAATAATTCTTAAGTTTCTAATATATTTTTACTTTTGGCCCGGGTTTAGCATGGGCGTTTGGTGCTAGTTGTTATTGATGACAAATGTTTTTGCTATATTGGGATAGGACTGCATTGGTGCCATTGATGGCACTTATGTTCCAGCATGGGTATCAATTAAAGATCAACAACGATATCGATGTAGAAAAGGTTTTATTGCACATAATGTAATGGCAATAGTAGGTTTTGACCTAATGTTCCAGTTTGTATGTGTTGGTTTCGAAGGATCAACCAACGATCAAAAAGCTTTATCCGATGTTCTACAAAATAGGGGACTTCAATCTTCATGTTCCCGAAGGTAAATATTTATTTCAAGATGTAAAGCTAAAAGTTATTATAATTTTTGAAAACTAATTAAGCATGCATGTTGCAATCTTCTGATAATTGTCATATTGAATCTTTATAGGAAAGTATTTTCTTGTTGATGCTGGATATGGTAATAGGCGAGGTTTTATTGGACCATATCGTGGGACCTGATATCATCTAAAGGAATTTGGAGCTCAAATTGGCTCCCAGGACAGCTAGTGAGCTTTTTAATCTTCGATATGCACAACTGAGAAATGTTATTGAAAGGACATTTGGCCTATGGAAGGAACGGTTTCCAATTTTGACACATATACCTCGTAATTATCCATCTGCATGTGCTGTATTACACAACTTTATCACGAAGAGAAGTCCTTGTACGGATGAATTATATGAACGTCATCATCATGAAAGAATATTCATTGATGATGAAGATAATGATGATCGTCTGGATGAGGCGAACAATGAAAAAACTGATAGTCAATATGCTTATCGCTTATGGGATGCAATGGCATTAGAGATGTGGGATGCTAATGCTAATAGAAGAGCTCAATGAACTGACATGTATGAATTCTCACATTTTTTGCACATGGAGGGATATTCATTTTGAAAATGTGATGTTTGTTTATTTTGTAAAGGGCACATGGTAAATTCTTTTTTGAAACACCATGACTTCATTTATGGCATAGATGGGTTACTTTATTTATATGAGATTGAAACACCATGAAACTTTTTATGGTTTGTACCTTTTTGTTTATATGGATTTAAAAAGTATAGAAATGATTGAAAAGTTACTATATATGTTTGGTATAGAGTTAAGATGCATTAGAATGTTTTAATTGTATATCTTGTGCAGGCGGTCCCACTTTATCGACTAATCATGGAGGGATTTAACTGGGGACATGTGTTTTTTTTTATTTTTTTTATTATAGCAACACTTCATTTTTGCTTTTCCATGTTTTCATGGTTTGACAATCATCCAAACATTACAGGAACAAAAGGTGGTGACCATTTTTAGTGCTCCTAACTATTCCTACTATCAAGATAAAAACACCTAAATATAATTTACAAAAATAAAAATTTATCATTTTCACATGTAGTTCAAACAAATGTGGTAAAATGATTCACATGTGTAAATGATATGAAAATGACAATAGTAGACAAACGTTGTAAACTGAAACGTATGCGTAAAACTTACATATGTGAAATTTACATATGGAACATTTCCATATGTAAACTGCATTTACGTATCTAATGTTTAAAAGGCAAATGCCCCCTTAGGTCTTATGAGTTATCACTTTATATGTGAGTATTGGCAAGGCAAAAAGACTTTCATATCTTTTGAGAACAAAGAATTTTTAGAGAATTTATCTCATGGAAAGAACAACCATTTAACTGAGGGTAAAAATGCTCACTCAAATTCTCACTTGTTTAACATCCTAACTTTTTCTGAAATCTAATAGGTCTTTTATTGGTTGTAATGAGGTTAGGGGAAAGGGTTTGGTAAAAATATGGAAAATGAGGTTTTAGGGTTTCTGAGAAGGTAAGGTCTTAAGTTTTCTTTGAAGGATTTTTCTTTGATTCATCTTCACCTTTTTTTTTAAAATTTTGTAGTTCTTTGGTTTTTTGTCTTCCCATGAATTTCAACTTTCCTTTCTTTTTCTTTTTTCTCTTTTCTTTTTTTTCTTTTTTTTTTCGAGAAGACTTTTTCCTTGGATAGATCATGTGAAGTATCAACAATGCACACTTCCTTCTTTCTTCATCTTTTCCTTACACTTCTCAAAAACAATGGTTTGAAGGCTTTTTATTTGGGTGGAGAGGCTTTGGGAATTTTTAAGGAAAAATGCATAAAGGATAAAGGTTCAAAAAGGGTTACTATGGAAATGTTTTTATGGGTAGGTTTTTAATGGCCATGGGGTTTTAATTTTAGATTGCCATCATCACTTTACCAGGTCTAGAAAGGTGCTCACAAGCTCCAAGTCAAGGTTAGTTCGTAATTTTGATGGCACCCTCAATGGATGGAAATAAAAAGGCACTAATGAGATAAAAGAAATGTGCCGAAAACTATGAGTCTGAATAGCTCTTCATTCTACTCGGAATTAGCGCAGAAGAGTCCTTATCCTAGAGGAATAGAAAGGCTCTACACTCAATTGGTTTAGTCTCCACTAGTGATGTTGGGGTCACTCAGATGTGCCCACTCTTCACTTGGAGCACACTCATGTGGCTAAATGTGCAAGGATTTTTCCAAGACTTGATTTTGTGATACTCTTTTTGGGATTTGGATAGTATGGTAAACTAAGATTTCGAAACTTATTAACAAGCTAAAATCCCATGGCAAATTTCTTTTTCTGGAAAAATCGTGAATTCAATTTTTTTTAAACTAAATATTTACAGGCAAATACATGTGTGCAATGCAATGCCACACCCTCAAACCTAAACCAAACATTGTCCTCAGTGATATGCAACGCGAAATGATAAATGGACAAGGAAATTAAGAAAAAATTGGAATGCCTTACCATGGGTTGATGCCAAAAAATGAATATTGGGTTGCCTACGCGCTAACTTTCACGTTGTCAGCCCGACGTGACCCTGGAAATTACTTATGCAACATACACAGGGTCTTGAAGAAGGGTCTCTTCGATGCCCTTGTCCTTAAGCTCCAAAAAAGGCTTCAACCTCTGACCATTGACTTTAAAATCATCCCTATTCTTGCGGTTCTCAATCCCAACTGCCCAATGAAAATAGAAAGTGTGCACAATGAAGGGTCCAGTCCAATGGGATCTCAGTTTTCCTGGAAAGAGATGCAGGCGAAAATTATATAGAAGAACTTTAATGCCTGGGTCAAAGGATTTCCTCAAAATATATTGTTCGTGGTTTTTCTTCATCCGATCCTTATAAATCTTAGCATTCTCATAGGCGTCATTTCTAAGTTCCTCCAGCTCATTGAGATGCAACTTATGTAGGTTACCGACTTTAGCTAAATCAAAATTGAATATTTTGATGGCCCAGTAAGCACTATGCTCCAATTCTACCGGCAAAGGACATGCTTGCCCAAAAACCAATCGATATGGAGACATTCCAATCGGGGTCTTATAGGCAGTCCGATAAGCCCATAAAGCATCTGTCAATATTGAAGACTAGTCTTTTTGGGTAGGACTGTCTGTCTTTTCCAGAATTTTCTTTATTTGCCTATTGGACACTTCCACTTGTCCGCTAGTCTGTGGGTGATATGGAGTAGCAACCTTATGAGTGATAGAATATCTCTTCATCAGATTCTCGAATGTGCTATTACAAAAATGACTCTCACAATCACTGATAATCGCCCTGGGTGTGCCAAATCTAGAAAATATGTTTTCTTTTATAAATTTGATAACCACGTAACGATCATTTGTTCTGGTTGGAATCGCCTCTATCCATTTGGAGATATAATCTACAGCAAGCAAAATGTATAAGTTACCAAAGGAACTTGGAAATGGACCCATGAAGTCCATGCCCCAAACATAAAGAATTTCCACAATAAGCATCGGATTTAAAGGCATCATGTTCCTCCTCGTAATTCTGCCTAATTTCTGGCAATGCTCACAGTGCAAACAAAACGTGTGCTGATCCTTGAAAAGGATGGGCCAGTAAAATCCGCACTGCAACACCTTTGTAATAGTCTTCCTAGAACTAAAATGCCCACCATAGGTGTGGTCATGGAAAAAGGATATCACACTTAAATAGTACTTTTTCGGAATGCATCTCCTAATGATCTGGTCCAGACAGTACTAGAACACGTATAGGTCATCAAAGAAGAAATGCTTAACCTCAAACAAAAACTTAGACCTATCCTGTTTGGACTAGTGATCCGGCATCTGTCCAGTAACCAGGTAGTTAACGATATCCGCAAACCAAGGGAAATTGGAGACACTTAGCAACTGTTCATCCGGGAAACTCTCACTCAATGGGATGCTCTCATGCTCTGGGTCAGTAGGTAATCAGGAGAGATGGTCAACTACAACATTTTCAGAACCTTTCTTGTCATGAATTTCAAGGTCAAACTCTTATAGCAACAAAATCCACCTAGTCAAACAGGCTTTCACATCTTTTTTCATCAACAGGTACCTAAGGGCCGAATGATCGGTGTAAACTATGACGTCTAATCTTCTCCAGTGCAAAGACGACAGCTCACAACTCTTTCTCTGTGGTTGTGTAATTCAGCTGAGCGTCATTCAAGGTCATACTGGCATAATATATGTCATGGGGCAATTTGTTCATTCTCTGTCCTAGCACAGCCCAAGAGCATGGTCAGAAGCGTCACACATGAGTTCGAAGGGAATTGTGCAATCAGGTGGCTTTATTATAGGGGTAGAGGTCAACTCCTTTTTCAATTGTTCAAATGCTTATAGGCAAGGTTCATTGATGACAAAAGGCACATCCTTAGATAACAGATTACACAAGGATGCAACTATCTTGCTAAAATTCTTAATGAACTGTCTATAAAAACTTGCATGGCCCAAGAAAGATCTGATATTCTTCACCATTTTTGGCTATGGCAGGTTGGAAATGAGATCGGTTTTGGCCTTGTCGACCTCGATGCCATTCTTAGAAATAACATGGCTCAAGACAATTCCTCTTTTCACTATGAAATGATACTTCTCCCAATTCAAAACAAGATGATTCTCTTCACATCTCACTAAAACTAGGTGATGAGAATGCAAAATATCATATTTTTCTCCATTAATGTTTGGTCATTTATACTCATTTGATGCCTAAATGTTCTCATTATTCTTATATTTTGATTTAGGATGCAAATGGAGGTGTTAATTGCTGAACAAGCTAATTGGGCGATTTTAGACAATTTTCGCATCACTTCACAAGCTGAGCATAACTCTCTCATCCGAGCTCCAATTGAGATGATTCAAGATGCTGTGGAACGTCAAAAGAAGGTGATCACATTTGATGCTGAATGAATGGAGCTGATTTGGAACCGGGTCTTGTTTAGAGGAAATCAAGCAGAAGGGCATTATGGTAATTTTAAAAAATTAGGAGTTTCTCGGAACATACCCAATATTGGGCTCATATTGTCCGGAACGAAAAATGGTGCAACTTTAATTCTTGAGTCGAGTCCAACAGAAGCCCGAGTGAGAAGATATGGTCAAGAAGAAGATTTTGACTAAGTTAAAATTTAATTGATTATTTTATTAATTTCCATCTCCAATCCCATGTCACTTCAAATTCTCTCAAAACTCACGGCTGCATTCCATCTCCAACGTCTTCTTTCTATTCTCTCTTTCATCTCTCATCCTCTCCTACTTTATCTGTCCCTCACATCCTTTTCTCTCCATCACATGGGCCCAACTACCTATTTTCTCTCCTCTCCTAACCTAATCCACCTCTATAAATACCCACAACACAACACTAAAAACCCCATTCTCTCAACCACGTATTTTCTCTCCCTCTCTCTCTTTTTCTCTCCTCTTTCTCCCTTCTTTTTCCATTTATTTTATTTTGCAATTATGGCCCTGCGTGGCTAAAGCCTTGTAATTGGTTGAAGAAGACTGAAGCCTCGGAATAACTACTGTGAGATCTAATTTATTTTCATTGTTTAATTTATGCTTTGAATATGGGTTGTTCTTCTGTGCTTAATTTGTTATCATGATTGTTTCGTTTAATTGCTAGGAGGACTACTAGTTTATTTTTCGTTGCAACCTACTGCTAAATTAGAAATCAAATCCGTAATTGTTTGATCCCTCTAATTTGCAAAGCAACTGATATTTAATAATTTAATGCATCAGTAATTATTAAATATTAGGAAGAACACTTGGCTAAATTAAATGCAACTGCGTGTGCTTGTGTTATTTAGGTTCATCGACCTCTCTAATTATAATGATGTTACTAAATTAAATCTATAGCGCTTGTCTTAGGTTGTTTAGTAATTAGGGTTAATTAGAGTGCGTGTTTTCTAATTAACTAATTAAGGAGGTAGGAATTTCATTCCAATGATGAATATTCAAAGTGTTAGTTGATTTATTTTTACATCAATGATCAGTTCTGAATTTCCGATGGTGGATGTTAACTTTGACCAATGCTTGCTCATTTGATTGGATTCGTTTCTTTATTGCTCTTTACTTGCCTTTTATTTTATTTTTTAGCATAGACAAAACCCCCCATCTTTGATCACATAGCATAAAATTTGGTTCAACACTCTCCGTGGGAACGATCCTTACTCGCACTACTACATACATTTTTAGGAGTAAAGGTTTTATTATTTTTGGGTGCCTGCGACAGCATACCACTAGGTTCAAGTGATGCAAACATTCTTGGAAACTACTCCCGTGGACAGAAAAGTCATCCATAAACACGTCTAAGAACCGCTCGACCATGTCCGAAAATATATTCATCATACACTTTTGAAATGTCGCAGGTGCATTGCACAGCCCAAAAGGCATGCGCCGGTAGGCGAATATACCGAAAGGACATGTAAAAGTTGTCTTGTCCTGGTCCTCGGGTGCTATGGGTATATGATTATAGCCGGAGTATCCGTCAAGAAAACAATAAAAGGCATGACCGGCTAGTCTCTCAAGCATCTGGTCCATAAATGGGAGGGGAAAATGGTCTTTACAGGTGGCCGAGTTTAACTTTCTATAGTCAATGCACACTCGCCAGCCCGTCTGGGTCCTTGTGGGCACTAACTCGTCCCCCTCATTCTTCACAATAGTTATCTCGGACTTTTTTTGGCACAACATGGACTGGGCTCACCCATGAACTGTCCGAAATAGGGTAAATGATACCTGAATCCAGCAGTTTCAGATCCTCCACTCTGACGACATCCTTCATTGATGGAGTAAGACATCTGTGTGGTTCTCTAGAAATTTTTGCGTTTTCTTCCAAATGGATTCGATCTTAAACCACATATGGGCTTATTCCTTTTATATCAGCAATTGTCCAGCCTATAGCCTCTTTGTGATCCTTCAGGATCTCAATCAATTGTTGTTCCTGGACTTTTTCCAAGTTCGAGGCTATAATGATGGGGAGGGTCTTAGCTGGGCCCGGAAACACATACTTGATGGTGTCAGGTAGTGGTTTTAGGTCGAGCTTGGGCGGTTCCTCAATTGATGGAACGGGTGGGGTGGCCGATGGAGTCAAGATCTCTGGCTTGGGTTGCCATTGACTCCTCTTAAAAGCAAGGGTAGAATCCAGTAATGCATTTACTTCTTTAATGCTATTCTCAACATCAATGTTACCTCCAAAATGTGCAAGACATGCCTCTAGTGGGTCCTCACAAACTAACTGTGATCCTACACTCTCAATAAGCTCCTCTAGGTAACTCACCTCACAAATTTCATAATTACTCTCATCTCTGGGTTGCTTGCCAATGTTGAAAATGTTTATCTAGATTGTCATATTCCTATATGATAGGTGCATCACACCATTTCGACAATTAATCAGGGCATTGGAAGTGGCAATGAATGGTCTCCCTAAAATTACCGGGATCTTCATGACATTTCCGATTGGTGGTTGGGTATTAAGGACTACAAAGTCCACCGGGAAAACAAACTCACCTACCTTGATCAAAACATCCTCAACAACACCTTTGGGGTATCTAACTAAAGCATCGGCTAGTTGTAAGGTCACCTTTGTTGGTTTCAGCTCCCCCAAACCTAACTCCTCGTATATCGAATACGGGAGTAGGTTGACACTCGCACCCAAGTCCAACAAAGCCTATTCTATGTGATGATCCCCTACTTGAAAAGAAATTGTAGGACACCCAGGGTCCTTGTATTTGATTGGGGTCGAAATTGTAATGATGGAACTGCATTGATGGGTTAGAAAGGCCTTTTGGGTACATAGATTGTTCTCTTGAATGTGCATAAATCTTTTAGGACTTTGCATAAGTCGGGATCTGTTGGCTGGCTTCTAGCAGTGGGATGTTAATTATCACTTGCTTGAACACTTTAAGGGTTTTATCCAGGTGGACATTATTTTTCATTTGACCTAGCCTCTGAGGGTATGGGGCCTTGAGAACAAAGGATCTAGGAGGGGGCTCACTTGGTGAGGCAACTCCTATTGGTTTCTCAGGTTCCATAATTGGTTCTAGGTCCTTCTTTGGTTCCTCGGGTTCTTCTTCCAAAACTACATGCTCCCTCCTCACTTGGGTCAGCTCAGACTGCCTAGGGTCCTCTTTTGGTGTGTCAGCCTCCCTTGAGGCCATTCTACAGGTGGTAACTGTATGCATTGCATTGACTTACTTATGGACTTTGCCCTTGTCATCATGGACAACAAATTGGCCCGTTGAAGTTTGGCCTTTGGGGTTGGCTTCGGGCTGACTTGGAAAGGTACCATTGTCTCTTTGAGCGATTGACCTGGCCAGCTAGCTGACAGTGTATTCCAGCTTGGCAATGGACTGGGTATTGGCATTCAAATTCTGAGTAGTGCTTTGCTAGATTGGAGGGTATTTTGGGCCAACATTTTCATTGTGTCCTCTAGAGAACTTATCTGCTGATTCTTGGGATTAAGATTCTGATAACCTTGGACCATGGGTGGTCCCTGTGACACTTGGGGTACTTGAAGCTTTTGGTATCCTGGAGGTGGAATATGCTGGGCCATAGGCTGAGAAGGGTTTCCTTGGTGTTGACCATGGGTCGCCGTTCATATCTGGTATTCTGGTAAAGTGCACTCACCTCCTCCATACTCTCACTTTGACTTTGACCAAAGAATGCTCTACATTGGGGTCCATGATTGGTAAAATCTCCATAATTGTTGTAGTGTGGGGCAGTAGGGTCACTAACTGTTTGGTTCATTTCAAGGGCTTCTAATCTCCTTGTCAGCGTGGCCAACTTGGCCCCAGCCTCGAATTTGGGTTCCACTCTATGCATGCCCCTTCTTTTTGCAACAATGGGTCTTTTGGGATCCTCTCTGATAGGTTCCCATTGGAGAGTGTTCTCAGCGACCTCTTCAAGGTATGTCCAAGCTTGGTCAGTTGTCTTTTGAGTGAATACTCTGTTGCAAAAAGACTCCACCATGGTCTTGATGGGATAGTCTAGTCCTTCATAAAGGATTTGGACTATTCGGATCTTTTTGAATCCATGATGTGGGCATTGTAACAGTGAGTCTTTAAACCTTTCCATGTACTTATACAAGGTTTCTCCCTCCAGTTGGTGGAAACTATTCAGGGTATGTCTAATGAAGGCCATTTTCTGTTTTGAATAAAACTTTTTATAAAAGGCCTCGACTAGTCCCTCCCATGTGTTTATGGAATTAGCCCGTCGGGCGTAAAGCCATGCTTTCGCCTTCTCCTTCAGCGAGAATGGGAACAACCTAAGATAGAGGGCTTCTTCAGACATGGTTATACTTCATGGTCCCATAGATTTCCTCAAACTCTCTCACATGCTGATATGGGTTCTCATTTTCCACCCCTCGAAAAATTGGTAACATCTGGATTAAGTCGGATTTCAACTCAAATGAGGCATTTGTGGTGGGTATGACGATGCATGAGTAGAGGTGGCAATCGAGTCGGGTTGTACTAAACGGGTCGGACCCATTTATTAAACGGGTTATACAAGTCTAACCCGTATCCGACCCATTTGTCAAACGGGTCAGAAATCCCTAACCCGCACCCACCATGGGTCAACCCGACCTGACCTCCTTAACCCGCATAACCATTGCGGGTTATGCGGGTCGTTATACGGGTCAAGTTGACCCACATAACCCACATCCATCAAGTAAATAAAT
The DNA here is from genome assembly GCA_012931725.1 of Litsea cubeba. Classification (NCBI taxonomy): domain Eukaryota; kingdom Viridiplantae; phylum Streptophyta; class Magnoliopsida; order Laurales; family Lauraceae; genus Litsea; species Litsea cubeba. The sequence continues at coordinate 28,660,349 of CM022952.1, read as the reverse complement.
CGACTCAACTGTAGTTCCATGCTTGACCAAAACTGACTTTCAAGATCAAATTTGGTCTAATCTCGTTTCAACAATCATTTGATGCGCATTACCTTGCTTTTCATTAATAAAAAGCATGGGGTTGAATTGGTTAAGGTCCATTTATTCTTTTTTAGCCTATGCTTTAAAACAATCAAATTCAATCTCAGCTTAAATAAGCGGGTTATGCGGGTCAAGCGGGTCAACGCTAACCCGACCCGCTTAATGGCGGGTCATGAATATGTTGGGATTGGTGTATGCCCTAAAGCCCACTAGCTGCACTATCATCTTTTGTTACTGGATATTGACTGGTTATTTAATGGAATGACTCTTTTATGCTTAAACATGTATATATGTATGGTTGTGTAAGGCCCATTGTTTCTAGTAAATGAATTAGGTGTGTAGTGTCTACGCACAGATAGGTCTAATTCATGGATACTGGAAACAACATATTTGTTCATAACTGAGAGATGGAGCTGGGCACTTCATCTTGGTATAAGTTATAATGAGAGACTCTCCTGTATTCAGGGCGACTTACCTAAGTCATGGGAGGGCTTTCCCGGATTCATCTCATTAGTGCATATGCAATGCATTGAATAGGACCATGGTAGGTGTGATCTCTAAAATAGTACTATCACAGAGAGAGATCAAATCACCTCATGCTACTGAGTGACCGGTGCTCTTAATCTTGAGCATTTGTGGATGAACTGACGAAGTCAAGTTCTTATGCTTTAATTCACTATGGGTGAGATTCTTTTCATGGGTCAAGAGCTCTGTGTTTTGGGTACTCGGACTTGATCAGTTGGGACGTGCAGATGTAATAAAGAATCTATGCCATCTAATGATGGAATGATCGTCCCCTTAGAATTATCCAATTAATCATTAAAATCTAAGATCTTAGTATATGGATGTTCCATATGGATATTGAACTTGTGGGTCGCTCCCTGGATCAAGAGAATGATATCCGAATGATGATTATGTTAAGGATATGAAGTTCTAAGGTTTAGATGTAATCGGGAAGGTTGATTGTACATGTGATAACCTGACTCGATTATGGATGTTACATAGAGGGGCATTCAGGTCATTACACTTAGTAGGTCGAAGACAACCGTCATTTTATGATGAGCTTATTATATTATATATTTGTCCTTGGAGTTCAACCATAACTCTTTAGTGGAATGAGTTAAGGTTAAAATGGTCTTTATGTTGCTATGGGTTTAGCATGGACATTTTGGTCATTTTGGGAGCCAATGGCAAATTTGTCTTTTGGTCCCTTCTCTAGTCACTTACCAAGATTGGCGTGGTTTTCTAAAATGTTTAGATAACATTTGGATGAATTATTTTAGTGGAAAAATAATTTTGAGTTTAAATTCAAATAGGCCTTTGATGGCATACATGAATTTAATTCTAGATAAATTATATGTGGGCCATGGTGTGCATTAATATGTGGGACGTCCATAATGGGATTTCCATGGGTAAGGTTTCCAATTTTGAGTAGGTCTCTCTACTTGGAAGGTTGGACTCCTCTTTGGATTAGTATTCCTATAAGAAAGTTTCCTTTTTGGATTAGGAACTTAAAATTAGTAAGTGTTGTACAACTAGGATTACTAATTGCATGGGAAGTTCCTTTAGTTTCCTTTTCTAATTGGAGTGTTTCTTAAAGGAAATAAATCTTTCTTTTTAGGACATCTTTGAGAATTAGGAGAGATAACTTTATGGGAAAGCTATCCCAAAGTTTCTATAAAAGAAACAAACACTCCCTTGGACGTCCAACACTAATAGAGAAGCACAAAGAGTGCCACACGTCCAGCTCTTGGAGTTGTTTCTTCTTCATTGAAGAAACTTTGAGATCTGAGATTTTTCCTTAGAAAAATAGTTCTCAATTCCTAGATTAAGATCCCACCATCTTAGCCAATCAGATTTGGAAGTGAGATAGAGAAGAAGATCAAAGGCAATACTACTGCAGAAAATTCCAGCAACTTGTTTGCTAGATGCAAGTCTGAGTTCGGGCCTTTGGATCTAGTTTTTCAGAGATTTGAAGTATACAAATCTTCGAGGCAATAGTCTTCTTCATTCTCCTTTAACTATACACTTGTTGGTCATGAATTCATGGAGTTCTCATGCGATCTCTATGGCTGATTTATGCTGCCCAAATCAGATTTTTTAAAATCTGTCATGTTACAAATTAGCCATGAATGTCTTCCAGTAATTCAGATCTAAATCGCAGTTTCTTTCAGAATACTTGACCCATGACCAACCCACCTATTAAACAGGTCGGTTTAAACGGGTAATACGCGGGTCGGGTCGAGTCGGGTCGACGGGTCGGTTCATATTTTGCCACCTCTATGCATGAGAGCGGGGTAGATTGCGTTGGGTACATGTGAAAATCCGACCCCAGATTTCCTGGTTTAGCGTGGTTTTAATCGTGGATTTAATTTCTCAATGGGTTTACCGGTTGTTTGATCGGAATTTTGAGTTCGATTATATTTTCTTTGGTTTTGGGAGCCAGTGAACCTAGACAGTGACCATAGGGTCCTATTTGTTTTGTGTGGTCATTGTGGAAAGATTCTCTTTGATTTCTAAAAATTCCCATTTTAGCTTCATTTTACTAATCTCGCCATTCCCTACAACTTTCGTGTTCACTCCGTGCCCATTCGAAGCTCCGAAAATCAGTTTTTCCAGCCCTGGGGGCAAAATCAGTCTTTTCACATTGAATTTGGACCCAAATTTCGAGATTTTAGAACCTTGCCAAATATATACTTTTTGGAAACTAGATTTCATAAGAAACATTTCTCTCTTCTTGGTCGATCGCATCCGAGGCCCATAAATCGATGTCTTAACACTTGAATCCATTGTTTTGATCCCTTTGACCAAACAGTTGTCTTTTTCTGTGGACCCCAGAAGTATGTCAATATTAACCTTGTTAGAAAGATAATTTTATTTCGGACACTTTTCATGTTTTAAGTTTCTTGATCCGATGTCTAGAAAGCCTCCTAATCTCCATTGCAAGTTTTGAGTGTTTCTAAGTGTGGTGGGGCCCACACCCACCCATTATAAAAGTACCCCTCTCCTCTCTTCTCCCTCATCCATTGCAGCCCAAGAGGGGATCTCTGCAATTGAGCTTCCCCTCCATTTTCTTCTTGTTTTCTCATCCCATTCATGGAGGAAACCCTTGCCATTTGGAAACCTAACCATGCCATTTTCTTCCCCTTCATCTCCTCTCTTGTTTGACACTATTTTTTAAGAAAACCAAGCTTTTCAAGATTTCCATTGAGCTAGCCTTGTCTATTTGAAGGTCTTCCATGTAAGTGATTCTCTCCATCTCCTAGATTTGTATTTTCCTAGCCCATGAGACTCTCCATCTCCATTATTGGAAGCTCTCTTTTTGTATTTCTTGGTTTTGGCATTTTAGGGCTTGTTTTTGGGGGTTTTTTGCATAGGTTGTGATTTCTTGGCTTGGAGTGTGATTAGAACTTGATTTGCATTAGCTTGAACCCAAGGCAAGTGGATGAAATGGTTTATTTTCATTAATCATATTTTATACAAATGCTTAGCTTTTATTAATGATTTTCATTACTCAAGTTTGGTTTCATGTCATGCTTTTATTAGACTTTGAAAATACACTCATTAGTGTATCTTGTTAATATATTGCTTTCTTGAAAATGACATCTCATTTGTATTAAGTCTTGACTTGTTTCATGTAATGGATTCTCTTGGTTGAATGTGGATGGGATGAAGAGGTTGGATCCATTTTTATGGATGATTTGATGGAAGAGTGGATGAGGTGGAATGGTGGAATTGTAGTGATGGATTGGACGTTTTGATTAAGGAAATGGAGGAGCATTTAGCCCATTTTACTACAGGGATCTGACCCTTGAAAATGTGGAGAGCTTGGAGAAAGAAAAGACTGAAAATGGCTTCAGAAATGCTGTGTCCGCAGCTGTCGGTCAGCTATCGGTCAGCTTGTCAGCTGACCGACATCTAACCGACAGCGAGCCGACAGCCCCTCGGCTCCAATTCCAGAGAGCTGCATTTTCTATCAAATTTCTGATGCTGTATGTCGGTCAACCGACATGTGAGCTGACACCCCTCAGTTCCAATTCCCGAGGGCTCTTTTCTCCCCTTTCTGGACTCGGCTAGCCGTCGGTCATCTTATAGGTCGACCCACATGACCTTGTCGGTTAACCGACAAGCCAACCGAGGGTTGACCGAAATCTCAATCTTGATGGATTTCTTTTGAAGAACTTGTGGGACTATATGGGAGAAGAATGTGGAACTATATTGAAGAAGAAACCTCATCATCTTAATATTGTTGAGATCCTTAGATTTGTCAATGTATGTAAGGTCCCTGAATGTTTTTAATTCTTAAAGGGTACCAAATGTTTATCAAACCTAACATACAGAACCCTATGCACATTGATTTAAATCTTGGACTTCAACACTTGCTCGGAGATTTATAGAATCCGTTTGTACTTGATTTTACCGGATTTCACTTGTACATTTCAAGTTTCGTGCCTTGTAACTAGTCTTGCCCCGGATATGGTTTTTAGCATAATTGTTATCTTGTTCCTGCTTGACCTGATATGGTATGTCTCATGCTGATGAGCACCTTGCCCCGATATATATATGTATTGTTTTGTTTTCTTACAAATGACCTATGAGTCGGCACCACTAAGCTTGGATGTACCTTATCGGTTTGATCCACCGGTTTGGAGATCCCCCTCTTGTCCTGCCAGCTGCAGCCTGGATCTTGTCTTGCTATCCAGTTCGCTATCGTGTTCCTGTCTTGCTATCTATATATTATTATATAAAATCATTAACTCTCCTCACCTCGTGTGACTAAGGTCAACGTTGTTGACTCTCCTCACCTCGTGTGACTGAGATCAATGCCCTGACTTGCTCTCATCACTTTAGTGAGAGAGGATTTAGCTTCGTGTGGTTGCCATCTTGATAGTTCCTGATCTTTGGTACCTTTACATGTTTTTATTTCATATATATCTCTTGTAAATGATGTATCTTCCTTTTATGAAATTCATTATTTATATACAGGTTTTCTACGCTCTTGCAAGGTATCATTGTTTTAAATTATTGCCATGTCATTTTGCACGGGATTCCCGACTTGCTAAATATTCATGTTTTATACATGCTTTAAAGAATACATGTTTTTGTTAAATGTACATGCCTCATCCATGCTTTTACATGAATACAGGATTTTGTCAAATACCATGATTTATCATATGTTTTATTTTTCAGTACTTGTATTATCCTTTCACCCACCTGCCAGACCGTCGTGTCTGACCCACTACTTTGGTACTCAGGTTCGATTTCTTGCCCGAGATGAGTGCACGTTTTGGCTATGGAGCCATGAGCTTGCAGGTTGTTTTGTCGGCTATGTCATGTAGACATTGAGCTTGACATCGGAGCTACGTCACATATGGGATAGAGATTATTAGCTTGTTTTTGTATGGCTTTGATTAGCCTTTTTCTTGGGATTGTAATTAATACACATTGTTATTTGTAACTTGAATATATATGGGAATGTAATATCCAGTTACCGTCAGCTCTGTATTTTGTTATAATGGTTTGTTCCAATCTGATATGATCATTGATATGATAGCCATATGCTTGGGTTGAGTGCAACATGGAATCCGATGGCCACGGACTTCGGGTCGCAACGCCACGAAAGCTTCCGTAAAAATATGCAAGAGTGTGTTGGAACGTGTTATCCTCACACACGCGGATCTTGGGAGAAACAATAATCATTATCTAACTCCCAATTTTCACGGCCCCTCGGGTTTGGGGTCGTGACAGTACATGTACTCCCTAAGGGTCATGGGTTGGGGGTGTCGGTTTCCGTCAGCCATTTTCTCAATGGCACTGGGGTTCGCAAAATTCTCAACAGGGATATCAAACAAATTGAAACTCTCTAAACGACCATGCGCACGTAACCAATTGTGCATAAACTACCGCTCAACTCCAAAAGTGATGGTCCACTCAAGTGACGATGAACAATAATTAATGCTTAAACACAAACAAGCAGAACAAAATGATTTTGAAAAACGAACCAAACTATGCTTAACTAAGGCTACCTAAGATTAAACTAGACAGCTTCTAACTGTGAATAGTGCACTTAGGCCTCCAATCCGGTCCTATGAAACGTAGTCGGCCAGGCAAGCCCCCAGGGGATTGGTGAGATCTCGATGTGTGTGGCAAATGTTCCGCTTAAATACCAAACTCCTAGAACAAATGAACTATCTCCCTTAAGGGACGAGGCTATTCTAGGCACCGATTTCCGTCAAGGAGCGCAAATGGTACAACCTTTGATAGCCTTCTCCTAATAAGCTCGTGTCCTAAGCTCACGTTTCTACTCAAATTTTATTAAAGGCTAAGGATTCCTAAGTAGTGAGGAATATGAGTTCCTATGGGCAAGGAAATGGTGATGAAATCCAATCCTTATCTTGTTAGGGGTATGATTGCCCTTACTAAGTGTGTGCTTTCCCAATTACTTTGTGTATTTGAAAATGATTAAGCACTACAAAGCAATTAAACAATCAAACAACCAACAAAATTGACCCACTAACGGGGGATGCGTGGGTGTATCAAAATACACACCTCCCTAACTAAATTGGGGAGAGACCGGTTGAAGTCGACCCAAGCCACCGACACCAATTTCAATGTACGAACTTGGGGGGCTACGATGGTATCGTCCAACCGTCCTCCTTCCTTAATTTTTACAATGCTTTGAAAAATTAAATGAACTTTAAAAATTATTAAAAACTTGAAATGAATCCTAATACAAGATTTTCTAAGAAAGCAAATTAAATTCCTAAGTTAAAGTTATTTGGTTGCTCTTTTCCTTTTTCCTTGCTCCAACTGCGGAATCCCTGAAAATGCAAATGAGGAAAATGTGTAGAATCTGCAATGAAAACTAAAAGAAAGGATAAAAATGCAACTAAGCTATATGAGAGTTGAAAATCCTTAAAATCAAGGATTCCTATGTACGCCAATCCCCGGCAACGGCGCCAAAAACTTGATGCAAATTCTGCAAGCATACGGTTCTCTCAAGTAATATAGACTATGGAAGTCCAAATAGCGTTCCCACAAGGATCGTTACAAGGAAAACAACAATGATCAATGAAAAGGTGGATCAACTCAAAATATAGCTAACAAAAGCAAATGGAGATAACAAAAACAATGGAAACAAGAAACAAGATAATAACAAGGAAAATAAAAAATGTAAACTAAAAGAAAATAAGAAACTAGATAACAAAGTGATGTTAGTAAAAATAGAAGAACTCAAGTGAGAATAAACCAAGAACAATGTTAGCAACAAAGTTAATGACAAAAGAAAAATAACAAGGTTAATAACAAGAACAAATGAGCAATGTTAGATAGATCAAATGAGTAAGTGTGTGAAAATAAGAAGTGAAAGATCAAGATAAAAAGAAAATAATAACATCCATGGAAATGAGCTAATAACAAGTGAGTAAGATAGGGAATGAATGGATGGAAATGAAAATAAGTGTGCTAAGATAGTGTCAATCAAAGGAGGAATAAAAACAAATACATAGAGGGTAAGAACAAATAAGCTAATGGATATGATGGTGTGAATAGAGAAATGGAGTGTGAGAATTAAAGTAAGTGAATAAGTGTGTGAGAATGTGAATAGAATCTAACTAAAGTAAGTAAAATAAGCAACAAGCAATACTAATGGATAGATTAAACTATCTAGAATCCACTAAGTGACACTAATACAATACTAATGCTCTTTTCTTTTCACAAACAAATACTCAAATCTAATGACAAATCAATGCTTAGATTTGGAAAATATAACTCTAAAGCTCTAAGATAGAAATTAACAATATAATAGCTAAGACTTTCTTCCCTTCATGAAGAAAAGATTCCTAATAACTATCTATCAAAAGTAAAGCATAAACCATCAAAAGATATTAACTCCTAAGCATGATTTATCAAACCTAAGTATAGATAGTAAAAAGAATACTAAGATAGAAAATAAGCATGGAAGGTAGCACATTGTAATGAATCTAGCATATGCATATTAAGCACATAACAAAGGGAATTAAGAGCATAAGAAAAAATGAATATCATTAACTTAGCTTCATCTAGAAGACCCAATCAAAGGAATTAGCCACCCATTGGAGAAGACAAAGCTTTCATTCCAAATCTTTAATTTTTACAAAGCTTTCCTCAATTTCTCTCTACAATTGCTCTCAATTACATGAATGACTTAAGTAAAGAGGAGGAGGCTCTTCTCGCTTGTGTCGTTAATGCCTAGAGCTCCCTTCCTTATATAGAAATATTTGCCTTGCTCTCTTTTGGTTTCTTTCCAATGTGGGACTTCACAAGAATGAAAATATGAACATATGAATGTGATTCTCGTGTTAGAAAATAGTTCCCAGATTGATGTGTGATTTTGACCCCCCAAAATGTCTGAATTGGGAAAAATGTTGTGAAATATGATTTGTAGATCTTATAATAAGGTTTCCTACGCTTCTAAGATCACCTCAATCGGACACCTGAGTAAAAAGATATGGTCAAAATACCAACCTAGATCTTTCATTTTTCTTCTTATTGTTGGCCTAACTTTGTCATTTATTCATCCAATTATCTTCCAAACTTATCCTTACTCTCTTTAACTCTTGAATCTCAACTTTAGTCTTTAAATTAATCTTCAATTAACACCTACAATGAGAAATTAACATAATTGAGAGTATTTTCGAACATGTTTTGTATGGAAGTCATTGAAACTCATATAAATGCATACAAATGGCCATCTATAATGAAAACATACGAGCAAAGCATGGTGGGGAGGAAATTTATGATTTTTATGCTAAAAATAGTGTTTTGAGTTCTTTTATCTTTGAAAACTCATAAAATAATGTTATGAAAGTGTATCTTTTGGGAATTCATCATATTCCAGTTCCATGTGAACAACAAGGCCATTCTACAATGATTTCCGATGTATTTTAAATCCATCCAAAGTCCAAACAAATTACACTTATTCCATGGAAATAAACAAACCATCCAATCAAATTGCACTTACTCCATGCAAATAAACATGACCGTTTGAATGAACTGCTTCTTATGCATTCCAATTCCATGCAAATAAATGGGCTCAGTTGAATCATTTACTTCCTATGTATTCCAATTCTTATGTTGTTTCTTGAATCTATAGTTCTATATTGTTTTATTTTTATTTACCCTCCACCACGCGCCAACAGGCAAAAAAAAAAAAGAAATTTAACTCCATTATATTGCTTATTACATTGCATTGCCAGTCCAAAGTAATAAAGGAGGATAGTCAACAGTGCCAGATAGCTAAAAATTGATTTTTCTTTCTCTTCAGATTCTAGGCCAAACCCTACTTGCAAGGGAGGGTAAGGACCTAGGTAGTGCAAGCCCTCCGGATGCTTTGGCATGCACTGGGCCCAACCTGTAAGGGTAGGGTAAGGACAACTGTAACACCCCAATTCCGAATGCCAAGATTACCGTCAAGGTACCCGAAGTTGGCGTGCTACTTCCAGAAAATCCGAGAACTTCCAAGATCATAGGTCCGCGGTGAGGCTCAGTTTAAAACTTTTTGATCAACATAATAATCAACGGTTGAATGGCAGAAGTGTAAAGAATATAGCGGAGGCAAATGTAACAATAACGGAGGCATAAGGTATCATATAAAATGATTCAAGTGTAGTAGGGCTAAAATCCAGCCTAAATCTCAAATATATTTAATGAAAGTCTATACATAACAGTCTGCCTCCTTGCTCACAACATAAACTCTTAAACCCAAAAGAAAGTACTCTCACACCCCATGTATGGGCACTCCATCATCCAGCTCGACCTCTTGGTCAGTTGGTCCCCAACCATAGTCTCTGGTTATGGGTGCCTCGACGAGTGCGTCATGCTCGGGATCGGGGTCAATACCTAAGCACCAAGAATGGATCAAATCCAAAGATCTGGTAAGGCACAGTATACAAGTAACATAGGATGTATGTATCAATAGAGTAGAGACGATCACATAATCATAAGAATAGCAACAGTATAGAAGCTAGGCAGTTGAGCAAAATTAGTAGTTAGAATCAGGATAAATAAGTTATCTAATCTAACAGACATCAAAGTGTCACATTCATATAAACTGGATACCGCGGGATATTATGTCGCGGCCCTCCCATACTAAACATAGTTACAGCGGGAAAATAAGTAACAAGTGCTGGGGAATGACGAGCCCCGTAAACAACACCCATCACTAAACACTCAGAAGATCGAAACCGGTATCTCACCGTCCGTCTAAACATAGCTCATCATGATAGCTCTCTCAACACTCATAATAGCTCATACCAGTGATGATCAGTCCAAAGGCTGAGCTTAAGACAACTGAGTAAATGCTAATGCCGACTCAAAAAACCAAATACAGGTCTGTGTCTATCTAGGCTTGCCTTGCGCGAGCAAGGTCCTAACAAGTCCCTAAGAGGTCCAAGTACAAGTCCAATCCATGGAGCATAATCCAAGTCCAAGTCCACCATTGGATCCATACTAAGGCCCACCAAACCATGGCCTTAGTCTAAAACAGTCCAAGTAAGATACAAGTTCAGTTCCAATAACAACCAGTCTATTATCATCCACAATGAGTCACAAGTCCATCATAACCAACCTCTTCATCCTAGGGTATCACACATTCCAACTTAGGCCATATGAGGGCCCGCCTAGACACTGACACGGGTCATTAATCACCTAATCACATCATCGGGTCACCTCTAAGTAATCTTAGGTTCAGGTCATCCAATTTCCATTAATTAATAGGTATATAACAATAACAAGGACATAAGAGTGACAATGATGTAATAAGTAGATTAAGCCTCCAAATCAGAGAATCAATCGGGCGAAAAGCAAATGTCCAACCTAAGTAATGGTCCACTTTCAGGTCCAGTCCATATTAGTTAATTTGATTCCTAAATGAAGTTTTAGATGCCAAAGATGCTGTGTTTGGTGCCCCAGAAGTTACGGGCATCTTCGACGACGTTTAAGGATTGAATCGACATCAAATCCAAACCCTAGACCCTACTTGGTGGTCCCCATAAGTCAAGGTTGAGCCACACCATTGACCCATGCTTGGCACATCAATGGAGTCTATTTAGATAGTCAATGGGCCCCACAATAGATTACAAACTTAGAGATTGAAAACTGGAAAATCACTGAACTCAGTATATCTGGTCGACCAGGTACTTTGGAAAGTCAAGATGTTGACTCCCAGGTTGACCCTCAGTGCAGTGTGCCTGGTTGACCTCCTGGCCTGGTCGGTTGACCGACCGCGCACACTGGGAATAGTAGACTACCTGGCAGGCAATGGTCTGATCCCAGAATTCTTTGTGTTCCCGGTCGACCTCCTGGCCAGGTCGGTCAACCGCGTACACTAGAATTCTGGAAAGAATGGATGTCCCAGTTCTCAGCCTTTCCCTGGAAAACCTTTGTGCCCGGTCGACCCAGAGCAGGGTCCAGTCGACCGCGCACACTGGGATTCTAGGTCTGAGGGAAAATCCAACTCTTAGTTAAATTTCCTAAGTTTCCTATGTATCCGGTCGACCCGGCACAGTGTCCGGCCGACCGGGTACACTAGAGTGAGAATTTTCACAGAATTTAACTAAGACTTGGTTTTTCTCAATTTCAATGTCGCTGGTCGACCCGACTGCAGGTTGGTCGATTGGGTACACGTGCTTGCTGCAAAGTCTGGATTTCTGGAATTCCCTTCTTCAATCCAATTTCCATTAAAATCTCCTTCAATTACATCCATTCATCACATAAACATAAAGAAACACCATAACACTTCTATCACCGTGCATCCATCAACAAATCGGGCTATTGATCTTCCAAATGAGAGAGCTCATCCATCAATGGCCAAAAATCCATAAAACATGCTCAAAAGTTAGATCTAATCATTTCTAGCATAATTGAAATGGAATGCATAATCAATTAACAGAAATCATACATGTTATGCTAAGTAAGTATATTGCACTTGCATTGATCCAAAGCAATTGAAATTGACAAGTAGAGAAGAATCCAAGCTATCCAAGATAGAAATCCCAACTCCTATGGCTTCCAAGCTCTCAAACAATCGCAAAAACCAATACTAGATAGAACTCTAACACCTAACACCCAATCCATAAGAGAATTGCAATGAGGAAAGAGATCTAAAGAGAAAGAGGGAATTCTAAGGAATTACATGGAAATTGAACTATGGAGAGAGAGAGAGAGAGAGAGAGAGAGAGAGGGAGGGAGAGAGGAATACCTTGAATTGTAGATAGAAGAGGGGTCAGTGAGATGAGATAATTCCTTAGGAGATAATCTCAGCAACTTGTAGTAGACGGCCTTCTTCTTGATTAGGTTTTAGAGCTAGGGTTTCTATAATTAGGGTTCTAGAGAAATGAGAGGTAGATGAAAGTGAATTAGGGTTGAATTTCATTTGGAAAGGAAAGGGTTTAGCTTATATAGGTTAGGGTTAGGTTGATTACCAAAAAGCCCTTTTGGTTTAAATAGAAGAGAGAATAAGGGTATGGGTAAGTTGGTCATTTTAGGAATTCTAGAAGCTTCTCAAGTGGAAAACCCCTCCTAAAACAACTTAATTACTAGCTAGGGCCTTTACTAACTAAAAACCCTATAATTTACAATTGACACCCTACAAAACCTATACAATACACAAGAGCTTAATCCTAGAAAATAGGCTAATGACTTAGAAAAATACCTATCTACCCTTACTAATCCCTATTAAATAGCATAATTATACTACAGATAGTCTAATTTATAATATTCAAATCCAAATGAGGGTCCACAAGGAGTGGGGCCTCACAAAAAACCCCCTACCCGACCCTTTGAAGGCCCTATTATGTACCCATTTTTAATTTGGGCCTAGGCTAGTCTCTGTCCCATGCGTGAATATAAATAAAATGTGGGTCTTAGTTTGGATCAATAAGGTCTATCCATAGACCTAGATGTGTCAGTGGCATGTAATGTAATTCTTTCTTGTTACAAAGGTATTTTAATTGTTTTTCATAATCCTAAATAATTGCAGCATACAAAGAAATATGAAACCCTAGTTTCATCTTCAAGAGGCATTTGAAAATTTTATAACAGCAAAGCCCTACTAAAGAGGATTTTCAGAGCTTTTCCAAAAATGAAACCCTATCACTTCCTACGTCTGTCAACTTCTTTTCCGTTTTTGTTCCCTTTACCCTTATTGTACAGCAGGTGAAGCAATGAAACGTATGGAGTAAGTCCTCATTTTTTAGATAAGTTCTTAAATTTATTTTTATTTTTCTTTACAATCAATTGTTTTTTGATCCTTGAGATTCATCCATGGTGCCCTAGTTCAAGTTGAAGAAGAAAATAAAGAGAACGATATAAGTGATATGGAGGAAATATGAGATTCTCATCCTTTATTAACCTCTCCCTCTTCCTTGCTAATCTGAATGAGCTCACCGTGGATGTAAACCAATGATAGTGTGAAACTTAAGATGGCTATGATTAAGGCAATTTCCTAAACTTGATGATTGATTTAAATTAGGGCCTTTTATCTTTTATGGAGATTTAGAGAGTTCCCCAGTCTAATCCAATCTTGCAAGGATTCTTCTCATTTGATCAGTAGTAGAACTTCTAATACAATGATAAACACGAGTTGAATCTTATCAAACCTCTTAGAATGTGGGAGATCACAAGTAGTTCTCTCACATGGTACGAGGAGCCACACTTGCGTTCCACATCCCCTCCATCACCACCACCTCCGCATACCTTTCCAAAACAAGGAAAAATAAATAAATAAATAAATAAATAAAAACAAAGAAAAAAAGGAGTTTTACCAAAAACATCCTTAAATACATGTAATACACAAGAGTATCTTATACAGCAGACTCTAATTATTCCCGGACCAAATTACCCCTCCATCCCCTTTCTCACGACATTAAGACTTGATTTGGCACATTGAAGTATTTTAAGGCCAGTTCACCCCCTTTCCCGTGACATCGAGACTTGATTTAGCAGGGCACATTGAAGTATTTCGCGGCTAGTTCAACCTCTTTCTTGCGACATCGAGACTTGATTTTGCGACATTAAGACTTGATTCGAGGCTAGTTCAACCCCTTTCGTAGGACATCAAGACTTGATTTGGCACATTGAGGTATTTCTAGGCTATTTTTTCCTGTTTCAATTCTCAAACTCACTAGTTCATTTTTTTCATTTTCTCATTAGCTCTTAGATCTACTCTTCAAGAGTCTGTAATTCGAAGATTGGGAGATCTAAGGGATATTGAGAAAAGGGAAAAAATCAACTAGCGAATTCGAGAATTGAAAAAAAAAACACCAACCTAGAAATATTTCAATGCGCTAAATCAAGTCTCGATGTCACGAGAAAATGGTTGTACTTGTTGGGATTAGTGTATGCCCTAAAGCCCACTAGCTGCACTCTCATCTTTTGTTACTGGATATTTATTGGTTATTTAATGGAACGACTCTTTTCTACTTAAACATGTATATATGTATGGTTGTGTAAGGCCCATTGTTTCTAGTAAATGAATTAGGTGTGTAGTGTCTACGCACAGATAGGTCTAATTCATGGACACTGGAAATAACATATTTGTTCATAACTGAGAGATGGAGCTGGGCACTTCATCTTGGTATAAGTTATAATGAGAGACTCTCCTGTATTCAGGGTGACTTACCTAAGTCATGGGAGGACTTTCCCGGATTTATCTTATTAGTGCATATGTAATGCATTGAACAGGACTATGGTAGGTGTGATCTCTAAAATAGTACTATCACTGAGAGAGATCAAGTCACCTCATGCTACTCAGTGACCAGTGCTCTTAATCTTGAGCATTTGTGGATGAACTAACGAAGTCAAGTTCTTGTGCTTTAATTCACTATGGGTGAGATTCTTTTCATGGGTCAACAGCTCTGTGTTTTGGGTACTCGGACTTGATCAGTTGGGACGTGCAGATGCAATAAAGAATCTATGCCATCTAATGATGGAATGATCGTCCCCTTAGAATTATCTGATTAATTATCAAATCTAAGATCTTAGTATATGGATGTTCCATATGGATATTGAACTTGTGGGTCGCTCCCTGGACCAAGAGAATGATATCCGGATGATGATTATGTTAAGGATATGAAGTTCTAAGGTTTAGATGTAATCGGGAAGGTTGATAGTACATATGATAACCTGACTCGATTATGGATGTTACATCACTACACCAAAAACAGCTATCAGGAAGTATTAGAAACCGTCCCTAATTCAATTTGGAACGGTCCAAAGCCATGTTCCTAAACTATCCAAATGGTTAAAAACCGTTCCACATTAACATTTTAAGAACTGTCATAAACCGTTCCAAATTTCACCAAACCGTTCCAAATTATAAATTTTGAAACGGTTATAGACACTGCCAGATTTCAATTTACCGTTCCAAATTTAACTACGTGGAACTGTTTGCATTGCTTTTTGGAACGGTTAGAAACACTTCCCACATGTTCTAAATCCGTTCCAAATGTAAGTATTTGTTAAAATTAATATCTATTTTGGAACTGTTTGAAACACTTCCAAATTTTCTAAAACCGTTTCAAATTCCAATTTTTGGATAATGTGTTAAACGAGGGTTTTGAACCATCCCTAATTTAATTTTCGTTATTTCTTAAAAATAATTTCCCCATAATTTTTTTATTTGCCATTAAATTCAATTTTTTAAATCATAAAAAAAAGTAAAACCCATAAATTGTAGCATTCTCATCTACACATTAATAATATCACACATCATCGATTTATTTAAAAAATCAATATAGTAGCTCGAATTTAAATGTACTGTTTACAATATGTAGAAATACACAAAAATTAAAAGCAATCTTAAATGGGGGTTGTTATGTGAACCCCTATGCTACATGTATATAACCTTCATGACTAATAAGAAACATGCACCAGCGCTCTAATGACTTGTCTCTTTGAAGTTAAGCCTTATTGTCTCTTTTCTTCAGATGTCTAGGCAAAAGGCATTTATACTTGCTCTTGCTTCCATCCCCAATAACTCTCCCTTCAACTTGGTCATTGTGGATAGATAGAGTTGTGTATAAGATGACAGCTCCAATATAGAGATATGGTCTGGTTTTTGAAACACAACAATTAATTGACTTGTACCTCATAATTCAAGGGTGGCTCAAATGGATCATCTATACTTGTGAAACCTGGAACACAAAATAGATACTGGATAAGTGCAATGAAGTAATGTATAATCTGTCGAGAAAAAAATAAAGGAACCAAGAAAAAAGAAATCAAGGTATGGTTACCCATTATCTTTATCTTAGGCTAAAGCCTATATGTGGGCCTTTCTCTATACTCTAGAACCATGCCTTGCAGATAAAACAAGTGCAAAAGGTACAAACAAGGTCTTTGCAAGAAGGGAGAAATTATTTTATGTCTGTTCCAGACCTCACCCCTATGCATGTGTCCCAACAGTAGGATGATGTGGGACACAAACTAGGCCGGCAAGATGACATTGTAGAAAAGTATTATATGTAACACTTGCCATATAATAATGCACCCACCAGCCAAAGGACCCAACCCCACAAAGTGGTTGTGAACTCTTAGGCCCAGTTGACAAAATGAGTCCCTGTTTAGGTCCATAGTAAACACTGAGATTTAAAAAAGGAAAAAACCCTTTAACAGGATAATCATTTGTTCAATAGCTTGCAAGTGTCAAGTTAGCAATATTTAAAGTGGGCCCACCATGACCATCTATCTCAACGGGTCCCCAAAAATTCCATGACCAACCAGAGACTTGTAATTTAAGTATGAAGAAGTTATGTATTTGCATGAAAGTGTACTATTGTGTACACTTTAACCATAGTATCAAATATTTATCCATAAAACAATCTCTAATTGCTACATGTAGTCCTGAAGATATCTAGCTTGTGGCAAAGATGTAACTACCTATTTTTGAAAAGCTAAATACAGTGAGACCATGCCTAAGCAAGAAACATATACCTTTTTTTTTTGGTAACATGCCTTGAACCCACAACCTTAGGATGCAAGTGTGAGAAACAGCTACTAGCTAACATTTGCAAATTGCAGGTGCATGAGCTGAACCATGACCAACTTGAAAGAGAACTGTTTTCGTTCCAACATATGTAAATATCTTCAAGTAGCCACAAACAAGTGCATAGAAGTGTGCAAGACAAGTTGGGAAGATTGTATTGGTTCAAACAAATGCAAATGCAAGTTCAGGCTGATCCCATTCTGGGTATATCCAAATGCACCCTCAGGAGAGGAAATTGATCTCTAGTTATCTAATTTTGAAAAGAAAAACCCTCTCACACAAGCACCAAATAGAAAACGCAAATGTTTTAAGGGAAAATTGGTGACTAGCTGCAGGAGCTTCCAAGAGTCTATCATAGGGAAACAGATGCTCTTCATAGTTGCATTAACTGGAAGGGGCTGTCATATCCTAGTATTACATTTGCTGTGTCATGTATTTGTATTAACTACTTTTCAGCTATTTCAGATACAATACATACAATGGAAGAAGACCCAACCCACAGTTGTTACAATAGTAAAGTCCAATGATTCCAACAAACAGAAGTGCAAGAACTTTTATGACAGCACAATATTACTTGAAACCCAAGACATTAGGTTCCAGCTCAAAGGCTACAGCTTTAACTGGTTCCAACAGTCATTATTGATCAAAAGAAGTCTCCATTGATGCATACACTTACCTTCCCACAACACGCACAACCACTAAGAAACATTTGCACCAAGTAGCCAACAGTGTGCCAATGAAATTAGATGATAAACATCCCACAACACCTATGTTTTCCATGACAATTTTCATTATTATCACTATTATAACCTTATTTACAATATTATTTGCATGCGGATAGGTTTATAGTATATTATATATTTAGTTTGATAATGGTTTTTCCTTTAAAAAGATAAAAGCTTGCAATCTAACACTTGATGTTATTCTTATTTACTGGAGTTGAGACCTGCATATAATGGGACATTATAGATAGGAAGGAGATGTCATGATCATAGAGATACATCTTGTTTCTAAATGCCCTTAGTGAATTAAAACATAGATGGCTTGTTCAGGCAATACAAGAGAGGAAAAATATATGCAATACATTAGGCAGTAAATTTGTTCAGGCAAGCACACTGAACAGGTTGAGCCCATCATTTAGTGATCCAGCTTGTTCAACTGCTCGGCCCAATGAACAATATGGATTGCTGTAAGAAAAGGCCCATTTTATGAAATGCTTGGGCAGAATACACTGTAGAAGCATTTGGCCCATGTACCAAGGAGGAAGAAATATTCCATGTAACTGAGCACAAAGTCTTCATCAAAGGGCCCTTTTGCATCTAGAGGCATAGCATGTCCAGATGGTAGCTGGTTTAATTAACGCAGAATGGATTGTTATCCACTTTGCTACCAATGAGGGAATAAGAATATCTGAAAGACATTACATGGTTATGATTTTTCAGCCTCATCCACCAAATCAGTATCACTGCCAAATGCTGATTTAAAATAGAAGAAAAGAAGGAATTAAGAACCCATCAAATATGAATTTGGATTTCCTCACCAAAAATGAAAAAACAATAACCAACCCCTCCCCCAAGATAGAAACTGAATGTAGGGTATGTCCAAACACATCCTTAAATGAAAGAACTGAATATTTTACCTATGAAAGCATAACAAGGTTTTTTTATAAGCATTAAAATGCTCAAAATATAACTTAAGTATATCTCTAAGCTAACAAAGTTGCACCCTCAGAGAAGATTCGAATTGGAAGGAAAAATAAACATCCACAGTCAAAACCAGACAATGAAATTAGATCTGCTGAATATGGAGAAGTCAGAAAATAGTTACCCTGTTTCTTACAGGACTTTATCTTGAGGAACTTGGCTAGGACTAAGAGAATTATTGGACAATGAACTCACACCATCACCTCTTTCACCTGCCCAATAACAATCCAAAAGCAACATAGTCTGAAGAATGATGTCCTTTGGCCTGCAATGAAATATTAACCATTCAAAACTGAATTACTATTTGCAACAGTAAAAATTACTGCAATAAGAAGGGGAGAGATATATTACCAAAACTTTGGGTTTCCTTGAGGCCACATTCAATCTAGACCTACTAATACCTAATGAAAAAGCAAAGAAAAACACTATCAGTGGCAAAAGCCTTGATAAACCAAAACAAAGAAGGGATGAATACAGGAATCTCTCATAATTTTAGCTCCGTAACACGTCAGCACTAAACACAAATTCGTTTGGGGAAAACCATTAGCAAGCAATGGGATAGGAAACTAACCATTACTACTACTACTGCAGCTGCTGCTGCTACTAAGTACTAACAACAGAATTATTCTCATTGCTCACCATAACAGCCCTGTATATCCCAAAACAGGTAAGTGATAAACAAAGATTTGAAAAGTTGAAAAGAAAAAAAATGTTATCAAAACTGAAATTGGCAAACAACCATTCAAAATAACCAAAAAGACTAAAATCAACAAGAGGGAGGGAGATCTGAATACGTGTATCTAAACATTGGAGAGTATCTAAGCATTGGAAAGTGGACAAAATAAAGTGGAAGATTTAGATAGAAATCAACTTCAACTTCCACAAGGATCTATGGAGATCTGAATATGTGTATCTAAACATTTAATGATAATGACACAAAAAATATAGTACGCAAAATTAAAAGGAAAAAAAAAAACAGGTTTCAAGCTTTTGAAACCAGCTGTTTTAAGAAAACAAGAATGACGAAATCTGCCAACACACAAAAAATAACATCCAAATTGAAAATGATACATCTGAAACATACTACAAAAAACACAAGAAATATTGAAATGTCTGAAAAAAAAAGGCAATGGGGTAACCAATTACGAGCCATTTAACCCAACAACAAGAAAAGCCTCCACAAACAGTGTATTCATCAACCATTTATCATTCATACTGATGAAAAAATAAAATGTACAAACTTCTTTAAGAGTCCTGATACAAAGAAATAGAGATATAAGATTATAAAAAAAAGGTTGCATTTGCCAAGAGAACTTTGTGTCACTTTCTGACTGCAAAAGTTTGGCATGTAAGCTCTTATTCTGTATAAAAAGCTTGTGTGAGAGCTAGTTTTAAAGAATAAAGAAAATGCTCCCTAAAATTAGTTTGAGCAACAGCAATTAGGAAGACTATAGAACAGAACAAAACACTGGAGGCAAATTTGGAGATTTGCAAAGGAAATGAATCAAGATAAAACATACTGACAGCAAAAGTCTGATTCTTTGCAAAGTACGACAGAATAATTCCTTTTCCTTATGACTCGGAACAAATGGTTCCTTCGGTTTAATAGTTCTCCCACCTGATTCTTGTAACCATAGTTCTTTCCTAATGTTCATTCTTTTCAAATCCTCGCGTGCAATTGTGCCATCCTTTGTTTTATCTTTAACATCTAGGATTGTTGACAAAAGGTGGTCACCAACATTCTTCACAACATGCATCACATCGAGGTTGTGACGAACTGGCAAATCCTGTCAAAGCATTAAAACAAAGTAAATTTCTACTTGTCTATTTATTAAAATAGAAGAATATGGAATGTAGTACAAAATTGAGAAAGCCACCTTCCAGTATGGTAGGTTGAAAAGAATCGATCTCTTGTACCAGGTAGTTATATTATCAGCCAAGCCATCATCATAACTTTTTCGTTTCTTTCCTTTCGATTTTCCAATATCCATTTGAATACCGGCCACCTTGTCTTCAACCTCCGAACCACTCAATCGACGAGGAGCTCTTCTTTCTTCTGTTTTATTGTTGAAAGCCGCCTTTTGAGTCCTAAAAATGTGATTAACAGGAAGGAATCTTCGATGACTTTGATAAGAGTACTTTTTTCCACTCTTAAGACGTTCGGAAACTGTTCCTTCGGCGCAAACAGGGCAAGCGAACTGTGCATGTGTTACACAACCCGATAAACTCCCATATGCAGGAAAATCATGAATTTCCCACAGCAACATAGCTTTCATATTAAAAATTGTCTTCGAATGAGAATCATACGTTGACACTCCATTAAGCCATAACTCTTTCAACTCGTCAACCAATGGTTGTAGGTAAAGATCAATGTCTTTACTCGGTCCTTTTGGGCCTGGTATCAATACTGTCAATATTGAAAATTCTCTTTTCATGCATAATGAGGGGGGGGAGATTGTAGGGCACTATAATGACAGGCCAACAGCTATAGACAAAACTGAGATGTCCGAAAGGGTTGAACCCATCGGTCGCAAGTCCGAAACGAACATTTCGATGTTCCTGAGAAAAACTTGGCCACTTGGTATTTACTACCACCCAACTTGATGAATCAGATGGATGCCGCATAACACCACCAATCCCTTTTGGTTGAGCATGCCAAGTCATTTGCTCTGCTATCCATGGCACACTACATAACAATGTAAAAATAATAATTAGTTATTAAAATTAAGAATCAAAGGCAAATAGAATGACCTATGGAATCTATCATTAACCTTGAAATCTAACCTGTAAAGCCTCTGTAGCCTTGGTGTCAATGGAAAATACCTCAAAACCTTCAATGGAACTCTAACACTTTTTTTTCTCACCAAGTAATCTGACCTCCATTTGGATGTATGACATATTGGACAACTTTGCATGTCTTTGTACTCTTTCCAATAAAGAATACAATCATTTGGGCATGCATGTATGGAATCGTAGGTCATTCCCAACGAGTTGATCATCTTCTTAGCTTGATATGTGCTTTCTGGTAACGTGTTTCCTATCGGAAGCCACTTCTTCACCAATTGAAGGAGATCATTCAAACTATTGTCCGACCAACCTTTTTGTGCCTTTAAACTGTATAACTCAATAGTAGCTGACAATTTTGTGAGTCCCCTAGGACAAGAAGGATACAAAGATTGTCTTGCATCATCAAATAAAGACTTATATCTTCTTTCTTCTCCTTCGTCTTCGCCTTGAAACTCTTGGGAGTCTTCATGAATATCTTTGTCCCTTATGAGATCATCCATGAGAGCATCAACATTTTCACCAATTCTTCCAAATGCATCATTAACGAGTTCCTCTGTTCTAGGATACATATTATTGGGTTGTTCAGTAGGATTTGATATTGATGTTTTCTTACTGGTTGTTGCAACACATTCTCCATGTAGAATCCAATGTGTATATGACTCATCAATACCATTAATGAGCAAGTGCTCATGAATCATATTAAGGGCGATCATTCCACTCCCATTTCGACATTTCGCACATGGACAAGGAAAATGCTTAAATCCACCACCATGTTTCTTTGTAAACTCAAGGAAATGCACAATTCCATCTAAATACTCCAAACTTAACCTATGTTTGTTCATCCATGCCTTGTTGCTCGAGGACGACATTCTGCAACAACTTACCTCACATAAGTTAAATGGATCTAGCAAAGGTAACCTTAGATAAGTCAAATAAATGTCACATAAATAAATGATGGTATCATTTAAGTTAGAATAAAAAACAATGTTTAATGTAGAAAAAAAGAATTATAGAACACATCGGCGGGTTTGATTTGGATGCTTCATATAAGATTAGTGCAAGGTGGAAATAAAGCAGGTAATGCTTGGAGTGGCTTAGCTTTTATATTGATGC
This sequence comes from Litsea cubeba, assembly GCA_012931725.1. Lineage (NCBI taxonomy): Eukaryota > Viridiplantae > Streptophyta > Magnoliopsida > Laurales > Lauraceae > Litsea > Litsea cubeba. The sequence continues at coordinate 28,637,642 of CM022952.1, read as the reverse complement.
ATATACTATAATTCAAAAGATAAAACTGTCATAAGATAAATATTCGCAATCTATTTCCTAAATGTAAGGAAGTAATTGGAATATGAATGAGGAATATGAAGTCTCAAATACATAAGTTACATTTATACATAGAGAGATGGTTTGCCAACTGTTCATGATCAAAGACATGTTAACACTGCACCAAAAATACGTACTACGCGGCCCATGGGCATTTATTAATGATCCTACTAAAATCAGTTGATGATGTGGAAAATGATTCAGTGAAGGGAGGGCATTTTGGCATTAATGAGGAAGAGAATTTTATTATACTTGTGACCCAATTGTAAATTTATGTCTCAGTTGTGGATCTTCTATTTCATGACATGAATTTTGATACGCTTTACAACATAAGAATGATGTATTGAAGATTTGCTAACGTTTTCCCCCCTTTCATTTCTTTGACTTTCTCACTATGATTTCAGTACTTCATGACATGATGCTGATATTTTTTACAACATAATCTACCATTTCACTATGAGAGTGATGTATTGAAGATTTTGCTTGCAATTTTCTCCCTTTCATTTCCTTGACTTTCTCACTATGATTTCAGCTAGTACAATTTGTCTTTTTCTCTTATTTGTTTAGTTTTCCTTGATTCAGAAGTTGCATTCAGTTGTTCAGATAGGTATTGGCTAAATTTCTTGATTTGATTTTGAATTTGAAGCTTCATTGTTTCTGTATTTTGATTATCAACTCTATAAACTAGGCTTAGAATGTGTGCATGCCGTCAAGCAACACGAGAAGGAAAAGAGAGTTGTAATACATTAATAGCATCATCATCTAAGTCTTACTCGTGACATTGGGATAGGATAAAGAGTTCTATTATACAACGTCGATAAATCTAGTTCAAAAATACCTTTTTTTTCTAACTGTGTATATCAATTAACAGCATATGCATTTAATCCTAGACATCATACCTGCTAAAAAAAGTGTACAAGTCCTTATGCAACATAAAGAAGAATCTGTTAACAAGGAAATTTGTCCCTTGCTTGGGACATGTAAAGCACGTAAATTAAGAAGGGTTTTGCACCCCATGTGGACCAAGAGTGGCAAAAACAGGCCAGACCCTGGAAGTGTAGAGTTCTAGTGTTGGGATAATTATATCATATAATTTTAAAGTTAAAAATGTGGAGAGAGTTTGTCCAAAAACTCTTGAGATTCGATGAGTTCCAGTCAATTGAAGTATTCAAACTCCAGGGCACCACAATTCAGCATCCCACAAAAGATAGACCCAAGCACCACCCCATAACATCCAAAGGGAAGCTCTATAGGCACCATGAAACCTGTTATTTTATAAACCCAATATTTTTCTTCTTTTGAAAACATAGACATATATAGAGAGACACATAAAGACACAACATAGATGCAAGCCGAAATTAGAGGGGGGAAATAATATAACATCCCAAAATAAGTATGTATGCGATATCTCTTAAGCCCCACTGAAACCATGGAACAGTCTTGATGAGTGAAGTGATGCTTCTTAAACTCCTAAATTGCATAATTCTTACAGGATTCAATAATCCATTTGAATTGAAATTTAAACGAGGACATTATCAATTGTTTCTGAACAAGAGCAAATGTCACAGATGCACCCAATACAGCATTGGTGTGTCTTCCCAATACAACATTTCATGAACAACAAAAGAGAATCTTCCCAGCTCTTTTTTATACGTACTTCAGACTTTGAAACAAGTCCTTTCTACATATTTTACAAGAGAACATAGCATTGGAAGCAATATTCTCTTGTCCCATTTTCCACCATCGTCTTCATCTAGAGAGCCATGTGACCATGTTGTCAAACTCAATTGAAACAACAAAAAACAAGCTCAAGGTTGAATTGGGCTCATGTTGTTTTACCTTTTCCTGTCAATAATTCATGAGAATAACTCACTTGTGCAAGTATCAAATTAAATCAGAAGAATATGGACACTATGGAGTCACATCACTCCAGCTTTAGTTTTGTGCAACTACCATGTTTTTAAACCCCATCAACATCAGTGTGCTAATCAAAAGGTTACTGCCAGAAAGCTTAATATCAAGCGATGGAATAGCCTTTGGACTGTATGTGTCATGAGATTGCCATCAGTCCATGTCTCCCTACTCCCAGGAGTGAAAATCCTATTGATCAGCAGTGGGCTGGCTGGCCCACCCAAGTTAATCAAAAAGACAATTTAAATGACAATAATCCCTTAATTTGGTGAGCACTTGAATCAACCCAGAGGTAAACATGGTGGCGGGTGAATTCAATCCAACCCCCATTAACTAAAAAATGATATTAGGCAATGACACATTCTTCCAAATGTGTTAATATCTTTTATAACAAACTTTCTTTTTTACGTGCCTATTGTGCTTATTTGGTTTTTATTCTCTTTTAATCTGTAGCAGTAGTTGTCTGTCCAAGTCAAAACTAGCTTAAGTTTTATCTACCTGATAATGACACTTTTGAATGTAAAAGGACACCCATTTAAAGACACCAATTCATGATATAGATTCTAGATCCACATAAGCATAAATCCAGATGAAGACCATTCCATCAAAAGTTCCCCCAAATTGAAACACCCTAACAACCCATATCATCAGGCTCCTTTCTTCATTGGATTATCTTTCAGCACCAAGATAAAAAAGACAAAAACTTTAAGCTATAAACCTTTACATAAAAACCCCCACAAACTAATACCCACAAACAGATAAGCAATGCTTCAATTCCAACAGTCCCCATCAAAGAGGATCAGAGGTCCAGCATATTCCAATCTAGGAGATTTCCCACTAAAAAGGCGTAGAAATCAAAAACCCTAACCAGCAGCAATAGCACAAAGTACCACCATAGGCAAAGTCACATCACATGTGCAACAGATGAAGAAGAGGAGAATAAAAAAAAAACAGAGTTGTATCAGCAGTAGCAATAGTACCTTAGAAAGAGATCTGTAACTTAAATATTGGATGCAGAGGCAGCAACGGTGAGAGGATCCGAGCAGAAAGGCAGCAACGGTGAGAGGATCCAGCGACGAGAGGGGGAGACACCCTTCGAGCGACGATCAGTTTCGGGCAGAGAGAGAGAGTGAGAGAGCGAGAGAGAAAGCAGAGAGAGCGAGAGAGAACGAGAGCAGATCGAGAAAGCGAAAGAGAGAGAGAGAGAGAGAGAGAGAGAGAGAGAGCAGAGAGAGCAGAGAGCAGAGAGAGCAGAGAGCAGAGAGCGAGAGTGAGAGAACTCGGACTCTCCTCAAGATCCCGTTCTGCAATTGATCGACGAAATGAGAAGATAATTCTGTGAGAGAGAGAGAGATGAGAAAAGGAGGGAGGGACGAAATGGCACCACAGAGAGAGAGAGAGATGAGAAAAGGAGGGAGGGATGAAATGGCACCAATGAAAGAAATGGGGAATGGCGCGAACGAGAGGAACGCTTTTTATTTTTTACTGGGCATCAAAATTTGTGAAATGAGAAGACCGCTCATGTCTCTGAAACGGTTTTTACCTCAGAAATGGATGGAAACACTGTCTAAATAGAAAGGGCTCCTGGCCGTTCCAAATTAGCGTTTCTAATTTCCAATTTTGGTGTAGTGCATAGAGGGGCATTCAGGTCATTACACTTAGTAGGTCGAAGACAACTATCATTTTATGACGAGCTTATTATATTATATATTTGTCCCTGGAGTTCAACCATAACTCTTTAGTGGAATGAGTTAAGGTTAAAATGGTCCTAATGTTGCTATGGGTTTAGCATGGACATTTTGGTCACTTTGAGAGCCAATGGCAAATATGTCTTTTGGTCCCTTCTCTAGTCACTTTCTAAGATTGGCATGGTTTCCTAAAATGTTTAGATGACATTTGGATGAATTATTTTAGTGGAAAAATAATTTTGAGTTTAAATTCAAATAGGCCTTTGATGGCATACATGAATTTAATTCTAGATAAATTGTTTGTGGGCCATGGTGTGCATTAGTATATGGGACGTCCATAATAGGAATTCCATGGGCAAGGTTTCCAATTTTGAGTAGGTCTCTCTACTTGGAAGGTTGGACTCCTCTTTGGATTAGTATTCCTATAAGAAAGTTTCATTTTTGGATTAGAAACTTAAATTAGTAAGTGTTGTACAACTAGGATTACTAATTGCTAAAGTTTGTGGGAAGTTCGTTTAGTTTCCTTTTCTAATTGGAGTGTTTCTAAAAGGAAATAAATCTTTAGATTATACTTTCTTTTTAGGACATCTATGAGAATTAGAAGAGATAGCTTTTTAGGAAAGCCATCCCAAAGTTTTTATAAAAGGAGACATCTCCCCCTTTGGATGTCCATCCCTATGCAAGACCCCATTCCACACGTCCAGCCCTTTGATGCTTCCTTCTTCATTGAAGAAAGCTTAAGGTCTGAGATTTTTCCTTAGAAAAATAGTTCTCAATTCCTAGATTAAGATCCCACCATCTTAGCCAATCAGATTTGGAAGTGAGATAGAGAAGAAGATCAAAGGCAATACTACTGCAGAAAATTCTAGCAATTTGTTTGCTAATTGCAAGTCTGAGTTCGGCCCTTTGAATCTATTTTTCCAGAGATTTGAAGTCTACAAATCTTTAAGGTAATAGTCTTCTTCATTCTCCTTTAATTATACACTTGTTGGTCATGAATTCATGGAGTTCTCATGCGATCACTATGGCTGATTTATGCTGCCCAAATCAGATTTTTAAAAATCTGTCATGTTACAAATTAGCCATGAATGTCTTCCGCTAGTGAAATTCAGATTTGAATCGCAGTTTCTTTCAGTACTAGCCTCGAAAGACTTCAATGTGCATCTCGATGTCGCAAGAAAGGGCTTGAACTAGCCTCAACACATTTAAATATACTCTGCCAAATCAAGTCTCGACGTTGCGAAATCAAGTCTCGATATCGTGGTAAAGGGCTGGAACTGGCCTCAAAATGCTTTAATGTGCCAAATCAAGTTTTGATGTCACAAGAAAGGGGTTGGAAGGGAAATTTGGTCTGAAAAAAATCAGAGTATGCTGTATTAGATGCTTTTGGGCATTACATGTATTTAAGGATGCTTTTGAAGATATAGTGATATTTGATGATGCTTTTGGTAAAAATCCTAAGAAAAAAAGTAAATGCAAAGATGCATATATACTTTTTTAAGTCAAACAAACTTCTCCATATTATTTTAAAATTTTGAGATCTTGTCTATTTTGTTTCTCAATGAAATGGTTTTACTAGAAAGTGATCAATTATAGGATTTTCTATTTCTCTTTAAAAATAAATGCTGAAAAAGTTTGGGTAAAAACTATTTCCTTAAGTTACTTTATAGGGATTTTTATAAAAAAATTAGTCATAAATATTAACTATGCAAATTGATTAAGAAAGACCCTAAAACATTCAATTAGGGCATTGCACCAGAATAATATCCTCAATGCTCATTTCAAAAAAAAGAAACCTTTATTAGAGTCTTCTTCCCCAAACAATTTCATTAGGGCTCATTGCTAAAAGCTTTTCCCCTCTTCTTCTCTAAACAATATTGTTTCCCTATCTTTGTTTCGTGTGCAAAAAAAGAAACTGATCTTGCCTCTCATCTTTCACTCTTTACTCAAAATATCTCTCTTCTCCATATTTGTTTCCCATTTCTTTTCTAAAAAGTCTACAATCTCTTTGCACATAACAAATACAATATCACCTTCAAGGTCATATTCAAGTAGTAGCTTGAAAAGTACTGTTTCCACCGTCAATTGCAAAGAAATATCCAGATTTAGAGTGCTATCAAACCGGCAGAGAACTTACTACTAGAGTTGCATGTACAACCTACAAGACCTATGGAACAAATTATTAATATGCATTTTGGTATTTGTGACAAAAGAGGTTCTTTCATTCTTTTAGCTCTTGTCCACGACTGGGACCGAATCTAAAGGCTCTCTGCTGCCGTAAATCAGACACCAAACTAGGAATTGCGAAGAAAGGAATAAAATAAAGGGAGCTTTGGTTGGAGGTCCCTCAAAGCATGACTTTGTTGCAAACAGTCCACAAAAAAAGTCATGCAGTCAAAAGTCCCTCTCACACTTTCTCATACCTAAAATGTCTAATTTACCATTTCTTTAAATCATATTAAATGATTGGTGAGATATCCCATTAATAATGGTCAACTGCCATTTAATTGGCGACGATTAATGAAATCCCCATTAATGAGATTTTCAAATAAATTCTAAAAACACACAAATAAATTTCAAAATAACGCAAATAAATTTCAAAAAATGCAATAAATTTAAAAAAGCAATAAATTTCAAAAGAACGCTGATAAATTTAAAAAGATGCAAATAAGTTTCAAAAGATCCAAATAAATTTTAGAAACTGTAAATAAATTCCAAAAGTCTCAAATAAAACTCAAAAGATCCAAAGAAAATTCAAAAAATGAAAATAAATTTCAAAAGATGCAAATGAAACTCAAAAGACATAAATAAAATAAAAAATGCAAATAAAATTCAAAAAGCGCAAATACATTTGCCCAAATTAACTACGATAAACCAATTTTCTAAATTTTAGAAAAATTTGCCAAAAAATCAAGTATTTTATCCAAAACTATAAATTTAAAACAACGCAAATAAACTTCAAAAGACACAAATAAAATTAAAAAATGTAAATAGATTTCAAAAAATGTAAATAAATTTTCCAAAAAACTAGATAGATTTTCCATAAATTCAGAATGATTTGTAAAAAAAACTTAGATAAATTTGCCAAAAACAAAGAAAGACTTGCCAGAAACTCTGATAGATTTGCTAGAAACTCAGATAAATATGCCAAATACTCAGATAAATTTGTTAGAAACTCCGATATATTTGCCAAAAACTCAGATAAGTTTTCCAAAAACTCAGTTAAATTTATCAAAGACTCAGATAAATTTGAAAAAATCACCTCCAGCCATTGGAACAGTTAACGTCCGGTAATGAACGGTGACAAACAGTGGCAGGAGCGGCTGCAAATCAAAACCCCAATGAATCTCACCTCCATAACCACCACAAATTAACAAAAACCAATGAAGAAGAAGATGAATAAATTTGCAGAAAACCCCCAGTTTTCATCTTCTTCCTCCTAAAAAACCCCTCAAAACCAGAAGAAGAAAAACAATAAAAGGAAGACAAAGGAGAAGTTGCAGAGAGATTGAAAGATGGGTGGTAGCAGAAAAATCAGGTGGAAGATCTCTTTTCATCTTCTTCCTCCTAAAAAACCCCTCAAGACGAGAAGAAGAAAAACAAGAAAAGGAAGACAAAACCAAGCCCTCAGATCTCCTTCCATCTCGCAGGAATCTCGAGGCAGAATCAACCTCTCTCCTCACGCGAATCCCGAGGTAGAACCAGCACGCAGATGGCGCAGGAAGCAACAATCCCACAAATCCAAACATAAGGAGTATTCTTTCATTGGAACTGGTCCTGCCCATCTCCATCTTTGCTAGTCAATGCAAAAGCCGACATCTTTTTTCTATAAAAAAAAATAAACTCTGAATCTGAAACAATTCTTAACTTGCAATGGTGTTTCATCATCCCCTCCTTCACTAAGAGTAGCCATCAACTTAGCTCATTGGGTTCTCATGCCAACTGTTATCACCAGCATCTTGCATGACCCATCTTGGGCCTTAGTACCAGACAAAAGAAAAAGATTCTCTTCATTTACAGTGACGGGCTCACATTCACCTGTAACGTATGAGACAAAGAAAACGTTCTATCAAAAGATGTAACTCTGCCTTTCGTCTCGGTCTCTATGCCGAGAGGAATAACTGAGTCTTCTTCCTCTTCACTTCTATTGCAGAGAACTGACGAGGAGAAACTCATAGAGAACCATCCTTAGATCCCGTTGATCCGTAGCCTTATCACAAGATCCAAACCGTCAAATGCATAAAGACAGGCTCTGATGCCAATTGATGTCCGTAAGAAGAGGGATAATATAAGATTTGAAATTTGAGAAATTTATACCTAAAACGGTTGAAAGGGTAAATCGGTCCTGAAATATGTGATCATGTGGACGCAGGGACCTATAGCTACAAATAGTCTAGCTGAGTGGACCAAATGCCTTAAACATAATTTGCCTGGACTGAAGGCTGGACACATTCCACTTTAAGGACCTTTCGCTAATTTACTCTAAAATAAAAACCAAGGAAGAAGAGAAGAAAAATCACGAAGGGAGAATTTAATTATTATTTTTTTGGGACAAGCCCTAACAATATTGTTTAGGTACCAGTCTAGTTTTGGGTATTAAGCATTCTAATATTAGATGTATGCTAGTGCGGACTTGATACATATAGATATGCATGTATTTGGGTCTAGAATTGATTCCGTCTAGAACTTCCTTGAATACAACCAATTTTCATTTCTATAAAAGAAAAGCAGTTTAAGTTATTTTGACTATTCACTTAACATCATTGATTTATTTGTACCATCGTCATTACAAGTTGGCAAAATTGAAATCTTTGATACTCATTAATATATTTTATATATTTACATTTCATAAGATATCTCATTCAAGGTGTCCCACTCTTGAAAATATCCTAATGACAGCAACAATAAAAACACATTATATGGAGTTGATTCTAATCAATCCACTGTTAAAAAAGATAATAAGTTAGAATATCTATATGAAATAAATCACTCTCATCAAGCTTCACTTTTGTTTGATGAAAGAAAAATTAACTAGGGCATCTTTATTTCCCAGAATTCAGAGAAACTCTATTGGGAAGAATCATGAATTCTCCTAATGTTGTGCCTTTGCACATATTCCAAATTCGTCTCTAGAACCAACATTTAAAATGCTCAAATGTTTGAGGCAATTTATTTGAAAGCTTAAAGAAGACATTTAAGAATGCTTAGTTATTAAAATCACTAATTCAAGAATCTTAATTGAAATTTCTATAAAATGCCTAACACTAATTTTTGTAAGAAATTCTTTGTAAAAAAAAACCCCCCACTTTGAATCATGAGGAAGAGGATTTTACCAAAAAAAAAACGGCCTAGATGTCCACTAGGCTAAAAAGGTAATTTTAAGCCCCATTGCACCAAATCATTCATATTTCACGAAATGGTGTTTTTTTATTACTTTCAACTAGCGAACCTTGTTTTATAACGTTAAGGGTCGCTAGGGACCCTGCGCTGTATACGGAAAGCAGAACAAAAAGTGTTTTTTCTCTCTTTCGTTGTCAACGGGACATATCTTCCCTCCCAAGTCATCTGCGCCCATCTCCGAGGTCAACTTGCTTCCCCTCCAGGCCATTCCCACGTCTTGAAGACCATTAAAGTCACATTCCTTTGTTTGGAAGAGAGCATTAAAGTTCATATGATACTCTGATTGGGGCCTAGCAATGGAAAGGTGAAGTTTATACTGTGCCCTAGAACATGAGTTTCTACTTTTGATAAACCCTTTTCATATGACCATTTCTGCATGTGACCATTTCTGCATGCATCTCATCGTCTTCTTCCCCCACAGCATCTCATCATAAAAATATGACAGATAGAGAATTGAAATCTAAGTTTTGTTTGATCATTTTCCTTTCCAATATAAATGCTTTTATCATGATAAGAAGAAGAAAGGTTGTATTTTTATCACTGCTAAGATACAGATTGTGTGCAAACATCTTTGATAGGATTTTTTATGTTTTTATTTTTCACTAACATTGGTGTGAGAATAATATGGACCAAAAGAAATGTCCTACAGAGAAAGTTATCCTCTGTTCATCAAGTAACATCATTGTACCTAACTATTCAGTTTAAAAAATTAAAAAAAAAACTTTTAAGGACCTCCTCTACTTCAAATAAAATGAACATGATAGCATTCACTCTCCAAAAAGATGGTTTCTACAAGCAGCCATTAAAAATTATATAAAACAGAATAATAATTTGCCACTTCAGTCAGACACTGACAACATGATGCCTAGATACATTCAATTCTCTTCGTGCAAGGATCTAATATTCTAATCCTTATGAGCTCAAAAAAGAATGACAATACTTATAAATGATGAGGGCATGGACAATTCCTTTCCTCCCTGCTACTACTCTACATATAAAATCAGCAACCATTGCATTTCCACACACACACATTTGATACTAACTCAGAATGAAACATTGATTTACAGCAGCCATAAAATATAGTAAAGAGTTTTTACTTTTGGCAGTAGCGCGTCAAGCGCACTCCATTTGAAGGGTACATTGGAAAACAAATATCCAATATATGGTGAGGAGTGGAGAAACCATGCCAACTGCTAGCTCTCTCAACAACCAAAATCATATGCCATTGAACAAATCTCGAGGTCTTTAGAAGAGCGCCTCTGAATTGAACTTGTTATAGTCTTCCTGTTATCATATTCAAGTATATGCAAGAAATTAAATCAATGAAATCCAAAAAATAAGAGATTTGTCCATATCAGAAGGAAAATATCACTGAATAATAACACCAACACGATCGAATCTTATATGTCAACTGTTCCTACCATGACATGGACATTTTAAATTTAAAAGTAAATATACAAAATGGACTTGTGGTATTGAACAAATGTTCCTCTTTTTATTGGATATGTTCATTGAAGCATTTTTTTTTACTGATTTAACCAACCAATATTAAATATTTTAATGTTGTAGTATTACTTCAGATGTTGATGTCCTAACAATATTACATTATGATGGTTAATTTCAATCAAATATCAAATGTCCTCAATATATTGGAGGAAGACAGAAGATGAGGCATCTCCGAAAAACCATAACATATAGTGAGATTGAGAACGTTGCACTTGAAGCATCAAATTGGGAAGCCAGTGTGGAAGACTTATATATAAAGCACCTTCTTCACAACGGAAGTTATTTTCATTGATAGACATTGATGACGACAATGATGTAAAGGGAATGTTCAGAGCTTCAGGGACTCATCAACATCAACGGGAAGTCTTAATCAATGAAACTAGGTTAATCAAAGACAGTGTTGGTGAACGGGGCACAAACGAAAGAATTTCCCACTGTCGACTTGAATGAGGAATGCGATTTCAATTTTCCATCAGCGCCGAATGGTAATATAGCAGAGGAGGAACCAATTCTTTTTGCTTTGGACAATGATGCAAGTATGGATCGTTCTTAGGATGTTCATTGTTCTTCGAGTATACCCCTCCATTTCAAGACACATGGAAGAGCATAGTTCAAACAAGGACCAACAATCTCATGGTCTGGAAGAGTGGATTACTAGCGGGTTGAATGATGCAACCACAAAGGTAGACTTCATAACAGTGGAAATGATGGTGCCCGAAGCAATCATATCTGAGGAAGGAGTTAATTCAGCAAGGGATATGTGGTTGGGTCGTGAGTTTAATGATCATGAAGCTTTCAGAAGATGCATTGCTAAGTTTGCGATTTACAGTAACTTCACGTTGGAGCACGTGCACACCAACATAACGCAAGTAACTGCGTGCTGCAAAGATGCAAATTGTCCTTGAAGAATACATGCATCCATGGTAGAATCGGGACCCGTGATAGAAAGCAGTGGGAATCGTGATCTTGCAAACGAGTTCTTCCCCCATTAGCAAGTAAACAGCCGGGATGGCCAAAGAAGAATAGTGTCTGGGTGGCAGATCGCAACCACATCAGAAGGGTTGTAACCTGCTCCAACTGTAAACAGATGGGACACAATAGGGGGACCTGTTGTACTCCACCCATTATTCAGTAGATGAACTAGTTTTTTTATTTTTTGCTGTCTTATGTCACATGTAATTTGATGGGTCCCCCCATTAGCCATATGAAGAAGACTAATTGTATGACATGTAATTGACATTTTGTTTCAAGTGTTTTTTTATGGCTTCTTTATGCATACGAATAGCAATGTAATCAGAAGAAATATAATGACATGTCAATGATATTTTGGTTTTTTTTCATATGTAATGATCTATCTGGCTTCTTCTTTCTTGTTAACTATATAATTTCCCTCACTTCATTGGATATCCAATTAATTAATCCAATTCAAGTCGGATATCCCTCTGTATATATTTATGTTGGAATGGACATTTTTCAACTTAAAATATTTCTAAGTAATATAGGTCGTTAGGGACTATTAATTATAAGTACTATAGGTCGCTTGGGGCACTGGGAATGATCTGTTTGTTTGGATAAGGGTCCCTACCGACCCATATATATAACTAACGTTGGCCGCTAGGGACGCTGGGAATGATCTATTTGTTTGGATAGGGGTCCCTAGCGACCCATATATATAACTAACGTTGGTCGCTGGGGACGCTGGTGTTGGGATTGGTGTATGCCCTAAAGCCCACTAGCTGCACTCTCATCTTTAGTTACTGGATATTTACTGGTTATTTAATGGAATGACTCTTTTCTGCTTAAACATGTATATATGTATGGTTGTGTAAGCTCCATTGTTTCTAGTAAATGAATTAGGTGTGTAGTGTCTACACACAGATAGGTCTAATTCATGGACACTGGAAACAACATATTTGTTCATAACTGAGAGATGGAGCTGGGCACTTCATCTTGGTATAAGTTATAATGAGAGACTCTCCTGTATTCAGGGTGACTTACCTAAGTCATGGGAGGGCTTTCTCTGATTCATCTCATTAGTGCATATGCAATGCATTGAACAGGACCATGGTAGGTGTGATCTCTAAAATAGTACTATCACAGAGAGAGATCAAGTCACCTCATGCTAATGAGTGACCGGTGCTCTTAATCTTGAGCATTTGTGGATGAACTGACGAAGTCAAGTTCTTGTGCTTTAATTCACTATGGGTGAGATTCTTTTCATGGGTCAGCAACTCTGTGTTTTGGGTACTCGGACTTGATCAGTTGGGACGTGCAGATGCAATATAGAATCTATGCCATCTAATGATGGAATGATCGTCCCCTTAGAATTATCCGATTAATCATCAAAATCTAAGATCTTAGTATATGGATGTTCCATATGGATATTGAACTTGTGGGTCGCTCCCTAGATCAAGAGAATGATATCTGGATGATGATTAAGTTAAGGATATGAAGTTCTAAGGTTTAGATGTAATCGGGAAGGTTGATAGTACATGTGATAACCTGACTCTATTATGGATGTTACATAGAGGGGCATTCAGGTCATTACACTTAGTAGGTCGAAGACAACCGTTATTTTATGACGAGCTTATTGTAATATATATTTGTCCTTGGAGTTCAACCATAACTCTTTAGTGGAATAAGTTAAGGTTAAAATGGTCTTAATGTTGCTATGGGTTTAGCATGGACATTTTGGTCATTTTGGGAGCCAATGGCAAATATGTCTTTTGGTCCCTTCTCTAGTCACTTACCAAGATTGGCATGGTTTCCTAAAATGTTTAGATAACATTTGGATGAATTATTTTAGTGGAAAAATAATTTTGAGTTTAAATTCAAATAGGCCTTTGATGGCATACACGAATTTAATTCTAAATAAATTGTATGTGGGCCATGGTGTGCATTAATATGTGGGACGTCCATAATGGGATATCCATGGGTAAGGTTTCCAATTTTAAGTAGGTCTCTCTACTTGAAAGGTTGGACTCCTCTTTGGATTAGTATTCCTATGAGAAAGTTTCCTTTTTGGATTAGGAACTTAAAATTAGTAAGTGTTGTACAACTAGGATTACTAATTATATGGGAAGTTCCTTTAGTTTCCTTTTCTAATTGGAGTGTTTCTTAAAGGAAATAAATCTTTAGATTATAGTTTCCTTTTAGGATATCTATGAGAATTAGGAGAGATAACTTTATGGGAAAGCTATCCCAAAGTTTCTATAAAAGGAGACAAACCTCCCCTTGGACGTCCAACACTATGAGAGCTTCCTAGGAGTCCCACACGTCCAGCCTTGGGTTCTTTCTTCTTCATTAAAGAAAGTTGTAGGTATGAGATTTTTCCTTGGAAAAATAGTTCTCAATTCCTAGATTAAGATCCCACCATCTTAGTGTTGGGATTGGTGTATGCCCTAAAGCCCACTAGCTGCACTCTCATTTTTTGTTACTGGATATTTACTGGTTATTTATGTTAGATATCGCGATCACTGAGAGGGGGGGGTGAATCAGTGATCCCTTAAAAACAGGTCCAATTTAACAACAAAAGCAAATCAAATCACACAAGGACACCAGATTTAACGTGGTTCACCAAAAGGCTACGTCCACGGTTCCAAGACTGTCCGAACACCGATCCGGAACAGGTCTGAATCTATTTAGTCGCACCAACGACAAAGAGCACCAACCCTTAAGTTTCAGATAGCACCAACTATCTAGGAAGCACCTACCCCCTTTACAATTTATCTGCACCAACAGATAGGATCACCAAACCCCTAACACCAAGCACCAACTTGATGTTCTACAGAATTAAAGTAGAGAACTTTTCTACAGCCCTTCCCCTCTACAATCTCTCTCTCTCAATCCCTTACAAATTGAAATTTAAAGCATAAAAAGAGACACTTATCTATGGACGAATCACCATCTTCATGAGCATATTTTCGTCCAACTTGCTGTAGAAACTTGCAGCACAACAGCACACAGCAGCACCTTCTTCTCCAATCACTCTTCTCTCCAAAACCCTCTCTTTTGTTCTCTCTTCTCTTCTCTCCTAATGAAAATGAACTTAGCAAGCCTTTATATAGGTTATGGTAACCCTAAAGAGTGTTCAAATTAGGCTAGAATTCATTTAGAAAGAGTCCCAAACGAAATACATAAGTTTCCTGAATTTTCGTGCAAAACTTCTATTTCTGCGCAATTCTGGTTTCCCGTGCTCGGTCGACTGCGTGGGGTCCTCGGTCGACCGGCGACACACTGTGGCAACAAATAACTGGGAGCTAACTGAGACTGTCTTCTGCAGACTTCTCTTGCCCGGTCGACCGCGTGGGGTCCCCGGTCGACCGGCCACACTGCTTCAGGAATTCTGATTTCCTGTACTGTTTCAGCTCTGTTTTCTCTTTGAAGCTCTATCAACACCACACTATCAACACCACACTTGTGACATTGTGTTGACAATAATTCCAACACAAAATGATACTTGAGATACTAAACACTTCAATGCTTCATAAGACTTCTCAAGGCATCTCAAATTCCAACAATCTCCCCCTTTGGAATTGTTGGCAACACTTGGAACTTCAACACTTGGAACACTTTGAACCAGTTGACCTTCATGAAGCTTCTTCAGAACCATAGACTCCCCCTGTCTTAAAAAACCAACAGAATCAAGATCTTCACATTCACATTCTTGATACCAATCTCCCCCAAGCTATCATAGCATAACTTCTTCGCATAACTTCTCCTAGCATAGCTTTCTCCCCCTTTGACAACAAGTCCAAAGGGACCAACCAAGGAGCGAATAGGATATTCAAGGAATACATTGCTCCCCCTTTCAAGCACAACTCCTAAGGATTAGGAGAGTGAGTAACTCCTAATTTTTTCCGGAGATACTCGAAGACTTCCTTTGGCAGAGGTTTTGTGAAGATATCAGCAACTTGCTCAGTAGTTGGAACATATTCCAACTTTACCTCACCGTCTGCAACCTTTTCCTTGAGAAAGTGATAGCGGATTGCAACATGCTTCGTTCTAGAATGCTGAACAGGATTCTTAGAGATGTGAATTGCACTTGTGTTGTCACAGAGGATCGGCGTAGGATCCGTTGTCGGAACTCCTATATCAGAGAGCATTTGCTGCATCCATAACACTTGCGTACAACAAGTTGCCGCTGCAATATATTCCGCTTCCGCTGTAGAAAGGGATACTGAATCTTATTTCTTACTGTGCCATGCCACCAACCTTTCACCGAGATACAATGCACCACCGCTTGTACTTTTGCGATCATCTATACATCCAGCTCAATCGGCGTCAGAGTATGCAACAAGAGTGAAGGATTTGCCTTTAGGATACCAAATGCCAAGCTCCATGGTACCTTTCAGATATTGAAATATCCTTTTTACTGCTGTAAGGTGCGTCTCAGTTGGTGATGCTTGAAATCGAGCCACCATACATACTGCTTGCAGAAGATCCGGTCTTGTAGCAGTCAAATAAAGCAAGCTTCCTATCATAGAACGATAAGTGGTGTGATCAACGGACGAACCCTTATCATCTTTGCTTAGCTTTGTGTTCGTTGTCATTGGTGTGCTCACTGGCTTGCTGTCTTCCATTTTAAACGCTTCAGCATTTCCTTGATGTATTTCATCTGTGATATGAAGATACCATGTTTCAGCTGCTGAACTTGTAAACTAAGGAAGAACTTTAGTTCTCCAAGCATTGGCATCTCAAATTCTTTCTTCATCTCTTCAGCAAAATTCCTGCACATTTCCTCATCATTGCCACCAAAGATTATGTCATCGACATAAACAATGACAACCAGCTGTTTGCTCAACTCTATTTTAACATAAAGATTGCTATCAACCAGCCTTGCATACCACGCCCTTGGCGCTTGTTTCAGCCCATAAAGAGCCTTTTTCAACTTGCACACTAGGTCTGAATTTTTGCTAATGAGAAAACCATCAGGTTGCTCAATGTAGACCTCTTCTTCAAGTAATCCATTCAAGAAGGCTGACTTTACGTCCATCTGAAATACCTTGAAGGTTTTGTATGCAGCCAATGCAAGAAACATACAAATGGCTTCCAGACGAGGCACCGGTGCAAAGGTCTCTTCAAAATCTATGCCTTCAACTTGAGCATAGCCTTTACAAACCAACCTTGCTTTGTTTCGTATGACCTGACCATCTTCATTCAGCTTATTCCGAAAGACCCATTTAGTAACAATAACATTCTTATCGGTAGGTCTAGAAACTAGTTCCCATATGGAGTTCTTCTCAATTTGCTCCTACTCCTCATGCATAGCTTTCAACCAACTTTCATCGAGACTGGCTTCAGCCATAGTCTTGGGTTCAATGGTGGACACAAGTGAGTAATTGCTAACTACACTTTGTCTTGTTTTAACACCGGCCTCAGGATCTCCAATGATTTGATCCTTAGGGTGTTGCTCTACCCAAGTGCTTTTCTTTCTAGGTGTAGCATCCTCTGAGTCATCCTTTGATTTCTCAGAATCATTAGGTTTAGCCACTTCATCATCAATCTCACTCGAGTCCTCATAAACTGGACTGTCATTATGAGTTACATACTTTGA
The DNA here is from genome assembly GCA_012931725.1 of Litsea cubeba. NCBI lineage: Eukaryota > Viridiplantae > Streptophyta > Magnoliopsida > Laurales > Lauraceae > Litsea > Litsea cubeba. The sequence continues at coordinate 28,620,524 of CM022952.1, read as the reverse complement.
TTCACGGTTTTCATCAATTCTAACATCGGCACTTTCTATGATTTTTCTGGTCCTTTTGTTAAGACATCTGTAAGCCTTACTAGAGGAGGAGTAACCCAGAAATATACCTTCATCAGCTCTTTCTTCAAATCTGCCCGGATTTTGTTCAAGACGCTTGATGTAACACTTGCTACCGAAGACTCTGAAGTGCTTGACTGTTGCTTTTCTCCCAAACCATAGCTCATAAGGAGTTTTGTCTTCATGTGGCCTGATCAAGCATCGATTCTGAATGTATACAGCCGTATGGATTGCCTCCTTCCAGTATTTGTCAGCTAGCTTGCTCTCAGTTAGCATTGTGCGAGCCATCTCTTGCACGGTGCGATTTTTCCGTTCCACAACTCCATTTTGCTGTGGAGTTCTAGGGGCTGAATATTGTCTTTGAATGCCATGGTGCTCACAATAGTTAGTGAACTCTTTAGATGTGAATTCACCTCCTCGATCAGACCTTAAAATCTTGATACGTTTTCCAAGCATATTTTCAACCTGTGCTTTAAACACTTTAAAACGATCAAGTGCTTGATGTTTATGCTTAAGAAACAATACCCATGTCAAACGAGTATAATCATCAATGCATAACATAAAATACTTATCTCCATTGGTGCTTTGAGTTCGCATCGGTCCACAGAGATCAGTGTGCACTAGCTCAAGAGGTTTCTTTGAATGATGCTCCTTTGACTTGAACATTACCCTCATTTGCTTTCCCTTTTGGCAAGAATCGCAAATGGGGTTGGAAGGCTTTTCAACTGTAGACATACCTCTGACAGCCTTTGAATTGCAAATCTTTGACATGTTATCAAAGTTTAGATGCCCAAGGCGTTTGTGCCACAACCAACTTTCCTCTGTCCGACTCATCAAGCAAGTCTTTTCAGCTCCATCTGACAATGTATAGAGATTTCCAGCAGTCCTAGATCCAGTAGCCACTGTTTTGCCGTTGTTACACTTCTTGATAGCAAACCCATTCTTAGTGAAGACAACTTCGTGGCCTTTGTCACAGATCTGGCTCACACTAAGCAAGTTGTGTCTCAGTCCAGACACATATAAGACCTCTTCTGATCTGATCTTGTTTGCCTTTAGCTGAACAACACCTTTTCCGCAGATTTTGGCACCATCATTGTTACCAAACTTCACTGATCCGCCTTCATAGTGCTGTAATTTGACGAATTTTTCCTTATCACCTGTCATATGGCTTGAACAGCCACTATCAAGGACCCATGGTGCTGCCTTCTTTTGTGCATTGAATGCCATTTGCATAATGAGAGATTCCTTGAAATTATCTTCCCTTTTCTCTGCCCTCCATGCCTTAACTAACTTGGGTTTCTTTTCAACCTGAAATTGGTTAGCAATAGGCAACCTACAATCCCTAGTCAAGTGTCCATAATTATGACACTTATAGCACTCAATTTTGTGGCTGTTTAGGATTGAAAAAGGGTTCCTAGTCACAAATGGGCTGTTTCTAACATAGAATTTGCATTCAGCCCTTTTATGTCCATATCTATTGCAATGATAACAATAACCATAAAATTTGAATCTTCTTTGTGGCTGGTTAGACTTCATTTCCTTTCTCACATGAATGGACTCTTTTCTAGGCTGGGTGGGCTTCACAGGTTTTGTCTTTTTAGGAGGTGTAATCTTAGAGGATTCTCCATTCTCAAATCCTAGACCAAATTTGAAGTGAGGAGGCCTTTGAACTTTCAGTAGTTCATTTAGCTTCAATGTTCCATTGATTGCTTGGAGTTCCTTGAGCTTTTGATTCATTTGTATATTTTCAGTCCTTGCTCCAAGGATTTCATTCTCAAGTTTCACCACTTCCTCAGTTTTGGTACTGATTTGTATTTCTAGGACTTCTACCATTCTTTTATATTCTTCAACTTGAGTTTTCAAAGCAATAACTGAACTTTCAGATTCATGAAGAAGTTTCAGATTTTTCTTACTTGTTTTTCGTTCCATGCTAAGCTCCTCAAGTGCGGCAATGAGTTCTTCTTCAAGATTGACCTCAGCCTCCTCTTCCTCTTCCGGCTCTTGCTCCTCTTCTTCTTCAACAGTAACCATGAAGAAAGCTTCAGTTGCCTCGGCTGATTCATCATCGTCTGAAGTTTCAGACGTGCTGTCATTATATTGACTGATGAAGCTTTTTGCTTTGCCCCTCTTTCTGAAATTTTTCTTCCATTTACTCTTATCAACATAAGAGTCATCATCATTGTTTTCTTTCAGCGGACACTTCGCAGCAAAGTGACCAACACCGCCACAATTGAAGCATTTAAAGGGTAGCTTCCCTTTGTACTTTCCATTGCTTCCTTTCTTTAGCTTTCTAACTAATTGAGCCTCAAGCTCATCATCATCAGTATCAGCATCATGACCAGCAGTCTCTTTTCCCTTTTTCTGAACTTTGAAGGCCGCTTCTCTATCAAATGAAGACGTCTTACCTATGCGCATCTCATAGGCAGTGAGTGAACCATGCAACTCATCCATGGTAAATTCATTCAGATCCTTGGCTTCTTCTATGGCTGAGACTTTTGAATCAAACCGGGGAAGAAGAGATCTTAGAACCTTTTTGACGATGACTGGTTCTTTAATCTCCTCCCTAGTCCACGAATGTCATTCGTGACTTCATTCACTCGTTGCATATACAAGTCAACATTCTCACTTTCCTCCATGCGAAGAGACTCGAATTGAGAGCGATGAGTTTGCAATTTCGTTTCTTTGATCTTCTCATCTCCTTCATGAATGCTTTTCAACTCCTCCCATATTTCCTTGGCTGTTTTGCATGCAATTACTTTGACCAGCTCGCTGTCCACAAGGCCACTAAAGAGTGCATTCTGCGCCTTGGAGTCGTTGTCTGCTAACTTCTTCGTTGCAGCATCAGTGGGTATGATGGCAGTATTGTAACCGACTCTGACAGTCTCCCAGACATCATAGCCAAGTGATTTGATGAAAGCCTGCATTCTGATCTTCCAGAAGGAGTAATTAGAACCATCAAACAAAGGTGCTTTCATATTCCCTGTATTGGATGCCATGTGATTTGACAAGAGATCACCCTTAGCATGTTAAGCTTATCAAGGGAGCCTTGGTGCTCTGATACCAATTGTTAGATATCGCGATCACTGAGAGGGGGGGTGAATCAGTGATCCCTTAAAAACAGGTCCAATTTAACAACAAAAGCAAATCAAATCACACAAGGACACCAGATTTAATGTGGTTCACCAAAAGGCTACGTCCACGGTTCAAAGACTGTCCGAACACCGATCCGGAACAGGCCTGAATCTATTTAGTCGCACCAACGACAAAGAGCACCAACCCTTAAGTTTCAGATAGCACCAACTATCTAGGAAGCACCTACCCCCTTTACAATTTATCTGCACCAACAGATAGGATCACCAAACCCCTAACACCAAGCACCAACTTGATGTTCTACAGAATTAAAGTAGAGAACTTTTCTACAGCCCTTCCCCTCTACAATCTCTCTCTCTCAATCCCTTACAAATTGAAATTTAAAGCATAAAAAGAGACACTTATCTATGGACGAATCACCATCTTCATGAGCATATTTTCGTCCAACTTGCTGTAGAAACTTGCAGCACAACAACACACAGCAGCACCTTCTTCTCCAATCACTCTTCTCTCCAAAACCCTCTCTTTTGTTCTCTCTTCTCTTCTCTCCTAATGAAAACGAACTTAGCAAGCCTTTATATAGGTTATGGTAACCCTAAAGAGTGTTCAAATTAGGCTAGAATTCGTTTAGAAAGAGTCCCAAACGAAATACATAAGTTTCCTGAATTTTCGTGCAAACTTCTATTTCTGCGCAATTCTGGTTTCCCGTGCTCGGTCGACCGCGTGGGGTCCTCGGTCGACCGGTGACACACTGTGGCAACAAATAACTGGGAGCTAACTGAGACTGTCTTCTGCAGACTTCTCTTGCCCGGTCGACCGCGTGGGGTTCCCGGTCGACCGGCCACACTGCTTCAGGAATTCTGATTTCCTGTACTGTTTCAGCTCTGTTTTCTCTTTGAAGCTCTATCAACACCACACTATCAACACCACACTTGTGACAATGTGTTGACAATAATTCCAACACAAAATGATACTTGAGATACTAAACACTTCAATGCTTTATAAGACTTCTCAAGGCATCTCAAATTCCAACAATTTAATGGAAAGACTCTTTTATGCTTAAACATGTATATATGTATGGTTGTGTAAGGCCCATTGTTTCTAGTAAATGAATTAGGTGTGTAGTGTCTACGCACAGATAGGTCTAATTCATGGACAACTGGAAACATCATATTTGTTCATAACTGAAAGATGGAGCTGGGCACTTCATCTTGGTAGAAGTTATAATGAGAGACTCTCCTGTATTCAGGGTGACTTACCTAAGTCATGGGAGGGCTTTCCGGATTCATCTCATTAGTGCATATGCAATGCATTGAACAGGACCATGGTAGGTGTGATCTCTAAAATAGTACTATCACAGAAAGAGATCAGGTCACCTCATGCTATTGAGTGACCGGTGCTCTTAATCTTGAGCATTTGTGGATGAACTGACGAAGTCAAGTTCTTATGCTTTAATTCACTATGGGTGAGATTCTTTTCATGGGTCAACAGCTCTGTGTTTTGGGTACTAGGACTTGATCAGTTGGGACGTGCAGATGCAATATAGAATCTATGTCATCTAATGATGGAATGATCGTCCCCTTAGAATTATCCGATTAATCATCAAAAATCTAAGATCTTAGTATATGGATGTTCCATATGGATATTGAACTTGTGGGTCGCTCCTGGATCAAGAGACTGATATTCGAATGATGATTATGTTAAGGATATGAAGTTCTAAGGTTTAGATGTAATCGGGAAGGTTGATAGTACATGTGATAACCTGACTCGATTATGGATGTTACATAGAGGGGCATTCAGGTCATTACACTAGTAGGTCGAAGACAACCGTCATTTTATGACGAGCTTATTATATTATATATTTGTCCTTGGAGTTCCAACCATAACTCTTTAGTGGAATGAGTTAAGGTTAAAATGGTCTTTATGTTGCTATGGTTTAGCATGGACATTTTGGTCATTTTGGGAGCCATGGCAAATATGTCTTTTGGATTCTTCTCTAGTCACCTTCCAAGATTGGCATGGTTTCCTAAAATGTTTAGATAACATAAGGATGAATTATTTTAGTGGAAAAATAATTTTGAGTTTAAATTCAAATAGGCCTTTGATGGCATACATGAATTAACTCTAGATAAATTGTATGTAGGGCCATGGTGTGCATTATCATGAGGGACGTCCATAATAGGATTCCATGGGTAAGGTTTCCAACTTTGAGTAGGACTCTCTACTTGGAAAGTCGGACTCCTCTTTGGATTAGTATTCCTATGAGAAAGTTTCCTTTTTGGATTAGGAACTTAAAATTAGTAAGTGTTCTACAACTAGGATTACTAATTGCATGGGAAGTTCCTTTTGGTTTCCTTTTCTAATTAGAGTGTTTCTTAAAGGAAATAAGTCTTTCCTTTTAGGACATCCATGAGAATTAGGAGAGATAAACTTTTAGGAAAGGTTTCCTCAAAGTTTCTATAAAAGAAACCCAAACCCCTCTTGGACGTCCAACACTTTGTGTGCACAAGGAGAGTCCCACACGTCCAGCCTTTGGAGGTTTTCTTCTTCATTGAAGAAGGCTTAAGGTCTGAGATTTTTCCTTGGAGAAATAGTTCTTAATTCCTAGATTAAGATCCCACCATCTTAGCCAATCAGATTTGGAAGTGAGATAGAGGAGAAGATCAAAGGCAATACTTGTGCAGAAAATTCCAGCAACTTGTTTGCTGATTGCAAGTCTGAGTTCGGGTCTTTGGATCTATTTTTTTCAGAGATTTGAAGTCTACAAATCTTCGAGGTAATAGTCTTCTTCATTCTCCTTTAATTATACACTTATTGGTCATGAATTCATGGAGTTCTCATGCGATCTATATGGCTGATTTATGCTGGCCAAATCAGATTTTTTTAAAATCTGTCATGTTACAAATTAGCCATGAATATCTTCCGCTAATTCAGATCTGAATCGCAGTTTCTTTCACTTAGCCAATCAGATTTGGAAGTGAGATAGAGGAGAAGATCAAAGGCAACACTACTGCAGAAAATTCCAGCAACTTGTTTGCTAATTGCAAGTCTGAGTTCGGGCCTTTGGATCTATTTTTTCAGAGATTTGAAGTCTACAAATCTTCGAGGTAATAGTCTTCTTCATTCTCCTTTAATTATACACTTGTTGGTCATGAATTCATGGAGTTCTCATGCGATCACTATGGCTGATTTATGCTGCCCAAATCAGATTTTTAAAAATCTGTCATGTTACAAATTAGCCATGAATGTCTTCCGCTAGTGAAATTCAGATCTGAATCGCAGTTTCTTTCAGTGGTATCAGAGCCACTCCATGTGAAATCATGATCCCATGTTGTGTATAATTAATCCTAGATTGATTATGGGCATGGTGGCACCCTACTAAAGTTGTGTTGTGATGCATGTATGTGCAAGTTTCATTAACATTGCTGGAATTTATTTCCAGATTTGTTTAATGATGCACATAGTGTTTTTGCATGCACTAACCTCTTTGATTGCAGCCGTATATTGCATCCTTGATGGTTCACATGATTGTTATGTGGATTTGGATGTTTTTTTCATTAGTTGGAAAGTGTACGATTGCGCGTTTAGCAATCATAGGGAGTTGTAATTATTTCTTTACTTTTATTCCAACTAGTCTTGATGTAAGCTTTCTTAAAAAGCATAGGTATCTCCAATGTAATTTGGGGTTTTGTTTTTTATGGGTTTGCTTGTATAAATTTAATTTATTGGAACAAGCAAGAAGAAGAAAGTTTCAAGGAAAGGTTGCAAGTAACCGGATTCCTTAGTGGTGGAGGAGACAAGACTTCTTGGTGAAAGATGAGATCTATTCTTGATGTCCTAGTTCGATAAGGATTAGAAGTCCGAAGAGCAGGGAGCCATCAAGGATTGCATACTTATATTTGCCTTTTATATATGGAATGCATGGATAAATGCTTTATATAATTGCTATAATTGTCACCTAGAAACATGACCACCATTAGGTTCTAAAATTGGCATCTTTTTGTATTAGATTGTTTTTAGTTTGGCAAATTGTTTTAAACGGGACTTAGACCAGCACCTTCTATTTTGTCTAAGGTTTAAAATTGGATAGGGTTTTAGTTATCTTGGTACCCTTGGTTTCCAAAAGAGGCTAAACTAAAATCTAATTAGATGCTACCTATGGGTTTCCATAACCCAAGATAGGTTTTTTGATTCTTTTAAAGGATTTTCTCAAATGTTTTAAAGCAAAGGTTATTTATTTTAAGGTGACTTAAGACATTAAGTCATAAATTTAATTAACCAAGTTTGCTAGATTTAAAAATAACTTTTGAGAGTAAAACAATGTAAAGGTCAAAAAGTATAAACCCTAGTGATAAATAATCAAGTGGGAGAGGGGTTTTGGAAAAGACCCCACGGCCTTCCATTCTTGGTTCATGTTATGTCATAAAGGTGTTAGTAGGAGCGGCCATCCTTTCGGTGGAGTTCTTTACTAAAAGACCGATTTGATGGGTTAATGGGTGAACTAATGTGAATATTCGTAATGAGGTGTTAGTAGGAGCGGCCATCCCTTCGGTGGAGTTCTTTACTAAAGATCACTTCTATAGAATGTCAATGAAGTGTTGGTGGGAGCGGCCATCCCTTCGGTGGAGCTCTTTACTAAAGGTCACTTCTAGGATGGATAAAAGTCTCTTCCCTTCGGAAGACTTAATCATAGACATTCTGGGAAATTTCATAAGAGATGGTTATACACTTGACATAAAGACGGTAATGACCTCTCCTTCGGAGTTAAGGGTTATTTGTCATATGAGGCCAAACCAATCAGTGATTGGACTACCACTGGATATGTGTCCAGATAGTGATAATCCAAATAAATCTGCCTTAATTCAACATGACTGTAGGCTCGGCCATCCCTTCGATGGAGGGTCTGTGAGGAGGTTGAAACACTGATACATTATGATTGGGGTTAAATAATGTAAAAAGTTTTGTGCTTTGTTTTCCTTTTATAACAAGCACCATATGCATATTACTATATATGCATGTCAAATTATAAACCGTTTCATATCTAGAGAGAGATGGGAAAAGATTCTTTTAGTCCGCTGATGTGCATTCTTCGTGAGAACAAACTGACTGGCCCTAACTACGTAGATTGGAAAAGAAATCTTGACATAGTACTCACAGTTGAGGAATACAAGTATGTCTTGCTGGAAACCTGTCTTGATATTGATGCTAATTCTACTAATGACCAGTTAGAGGCTGAGAGGAAATGGAAGAAAGCGAACAGCATGGCTAAATGCTACATGCTCGCTTCCATGTCCAACGTGTTGCAAACACAGCACGAGCATATGGACACAGCCTATGAAATCATGATGTCCTTGTCTGAGATGTTCGCAGACAAAAGCAGGCCAGCTAGGCAAGCTGCTATGAGGACTATCATGAATGCTAGGATGGCTGAGGGCTGTCGCGACCCGGACCGAGAAAAACTAGGGGAAAAGAAGGATCCGAGTCCGGGAGGTCGGGACGGTCGGGTTGATGCCGCGCCACGAGCATCTCTTTGGCTAAAAACGCACACGGAATTAAAAGAATATTTATCCGTGCACGTGATTTCCCACAGGGTTCCGCGGTGAGGATTATCTGTACACATCATCTCACATGTAACCATATCCAATATATTTTTAAGATTGCGGAAGCGTGTAGCAAATCATATGAGTACTAATCAATCTCATAAACAAGACAAATCTATGGTTAAATGATAAGGTATCAGGATGAGCAATGATCATAAGCATTTTCCCCAAAGTAAGTTCAAGTATGTTACAAAGTATCGGTTAATTAAAATCCCAAAATAACGGTCAACAAAGACCGTACAACCAATGAAATCTAAACAAAGATATCAAGTTCCCAAAGTGTATCGTTCTCAAGGCAAGGCCGAATGTCTACATGACATCATCGGCTTGCCACTCAATCACACGCTGCGGTCCACCGACCGCCTCCTCTGGCTCCTCCTCAATGGCAAAGAGTCGGGACCTGAGTACCAAAATAAATGGATCAGACACGACGGTCTGGCAGGTGGGTGAAAAGACATAACAATAATAAAACAATGATGATATGCAAGAGGTTAAGAAAACTTAGGGATAAACAAT